>JBAIFT010000129.1:0-600000 GCA_037349215.1 Graptemys geographica | reverse complement strand
TCGTAACAGGTGATGGGCTCAGGGATTGTGGGGTCCCTGGGTGGGGGGGCTCGGGGTCAGTCTTCCCCCCCAGGATCTGCGTGTGTCTGGGATCTCAGGGTGCCTATAAGGGGCACTGTGTGTGTGTGTGTGTGTGAATCCCATGGAGCCTGTAGGGGGCGTTGTGCGTGTGTGTGGGGGGGATGAGTCCCGGGGTGCCTGTAGGGGGCACTGTGTGTATGGGATCCCAAGGTGCCTGTAGGGGGCACTGTGTGTGTGTGTGAATCCCCTGGAGCCTGTAGGGGGCATGGTGTGTGTGTGTGTGGGGGGTGAATTCCAGGGTGCCTGTAGGGGGCACTGTCTGTGTGTTTATGGGGGATTCCGGGATGCCTATAGGGGGCGCTGTGTTTGGAGGGGGATCCTGAAGTGCCCATAGGGAGTGCTGTGTGTGTTTGTGCGTGTGGGGTGAATCCCAGGGTGCCTATAGGGGGCGCTGTGTGTGTGGGTAAATCTTGGGGTGCCTGTAGGGGGCGCTATGTGTGTGTGTGTGTGTGTGTGAATCCCAGACCGCCCATAGGGGGCACTGTGTGTGTGTGTGTGTGAAACCTGGGGTGCCTGTAGGGGACGCTGTGTGTTTCTGTGTGTGTGAATCCTGGGGTGCCTGTAGAGGGCGCTGTGTGTGTGGGGTGAATCCCAAGGTGCCTGTATGGGATGCTGTGTGTGTGTGTGTGTGAATCCCAGAGTGCCTATAAGGGCATTGTGTGTGGGGAGGGTGAATCCTGGGTTGCCTGTAGGGGGCGCTGTGTGTGTGTGTGTGTGAATCCTGGGTTGCCTTTAGGGAGCTCTGTGGGTGTGGGTGTGAATCCCGGGGTGCCTATTGGGGGTGCTGTATGTGTGTGGGGGTGAATCCCAGGGTGCCCTTAGGGGGGTGAAGTCTGGGGTGTGGTGTGTGTGTGTGGATCCCGGGGTGCCTGTAGGGGGCGCTGTGTGTGTGGCTCCCGGGGTGCCTGTAGGGGGTGCTGTGTGGCCTCACCCAGTGGCTGGTCTCTGCCCCCAGACCTGCGGATGCTGCTGCTGGGTGCGTGTGAGGAGCCGGAGCGGGATCGGCAGGACGGACACAGCGAGGGCTCTGCTGGTGAGAGGGGCTGGAAGCTCTCCCGGGAGGGTGGGGGGGGGCGAGAGGGTCCCCTGACCTTTCCCTGATGCCCCCTTGTTCCCCACAGGCTCCCAGGCCTATGAGGAGATGGCCGGGGCTCTGTATGCAGCCCCCGCCCGGCACCTCCGCCTCCGGGACCGCAGCCAGGAGGAAGGTGAGCTCTAGGAACGGGGCTGGGACCCCAATATCCCACTCAGGGTCACCCGCGTTGTCACGGAGTCCCCGGGCGATGCTCTGGAACTGCTCCCCACAAAGCCAGTCAGGACTCTGGGGAGCCTCCTCTCCCTCGGAGCAGACTGTCTTCAGGGCAAGAAGCTCACACGGCTTCACCTCCTGGGTCTGACCCCGGAGCATTCAGCATATGCCCCTCCGTGCGCTTCCCACAGCGAGTCCGCCCCGGCGGGGTCCTGGGGAAGCCAAAGGGTTCTGCACCCCCACTTCGCAGTCAGACGTGACTCTCAGCCAGCCAGTAACACAGAGGTTTATTAGATGACAGGAACATGGTCTAAAACAGAGCTTGTAGGTCCAGCGAACGGGACCCCTCCGCCGGGTCCATTCTGGGGCCCAGTGAGGCAGACCCCCGTCTGCCCTCACTCCTAGTCCCCAGGTAGCTCCAAACTCCAACCCCCTCCAGCCCCTCCTTCTCTCAGCTTTATCTCTTTCCTGGGCCAGGAGGTCACCTGATCTCTTTGTTCACCTTTAGCTATTTCCTTGCAGGGGGGAAGGGCCCCAGCCATTTGTTGCCAGGGAGACAGAGTGTCAGTGATTTATGCACACTGGCCTTTATCCCTCCACCTAGAGACTTAAGAAATGCATAGGGGAAACTGAGGCACCCACACAGTATTCAGAGGAAACGTTAAGAACAGTCCCACTTCATCACACGCATATCCCAGCACACCAAGCCCCCTTACCTGGGGTCACCTCCATATCTCAGCCCCCCGAGTCTCCCTTCCTGGGGTCACCCCATATCCTAGTGCCCTGAGCCCCCTCCCTGGGTCACTCCCATACCCCAGCACCCTGACACTCCTGAGGTCACCCCATCTCCCAGCCCCCTTCCCAGGGGTGACCCAATAACCCAGCATGCAGGGACCATCCCTGGCCTTGGGGCCCCCACACCAGGCCCTCTCCCTGATGCACCCAAGATGTTTCTGCCCCCACCACACCAGCTGCCCCCCCCAGGGCCAGGGGTGCAGGGGGAGGCTCCCCAGGAGAAGGGCTGGGAGGGGCTCAGCCCTCCACCTCCCTCACCGGAGATGAGATGTGTATGGGGGGCGGAGTGGGGGCAACAGCCCCCCCAGGCCCTGGCTCTGAGCCCGGCTCCCATCCGCAGATGCCGATTCCTACGAGAACATGGAGGGGGGGCCAGGCTGCGTCCTGCCCCCCCGGGAGGGGAGCCTGGAGCTGCGAGGAGACGGTGAGTGATGGGTGGGTGGTGGTGAGATGGGCACTGGGGGGTACCCGGGGCAGGGCCTGGGGGCAGAGGTCAGTGGCGGGGGCGCCCCTGGGCTCTCACCTGTTTTCTCTCATTGCAGCTGCGGGGCTCAGGGCCCCAGGGCCCGTGGGAGCTGAACCCGCCAGGCGGGCGGTGCCCCGGAGCCTGACTCGGGACTAGGAGACGCCGCCCCTGGGCCGAGACAGGCAGCGAGTGTAGCTGAGCCCACGAGCACAGGGCTCTCGGGGAGGGCCCCGCGCCCCCATGGATCCGCTCCCCATCCCACGTCCTGGGCCCCGCTGCCGGGGACGACCCCAAGGCTGCGGGGCGCCCGTGGGCTCAGGGAGCTGTGCCGCAGGGCTCCAGACACTGTTTCCATGGCTCTGCCATGGCCAGCTGCCGACACCGTGCCCCCAGGTGCCTCTGGCCTGCCCCCGCCCCGGGCTCGGCTGCCCCACACGGGCAGCTCCATCCAGCTGGGCTGGACCGCATTCCCTCGGCGCCTGACACGTGCATGTCCAGGCTGGGGACAGGGCCCCCCCAGTGCCTGTACCCCCTATGACATGCTGGGGACAGGGCCCCCCAGTGCCTGTACCCCCCCCGATGACACGCTGGGGACAGGGACCCCCCAGTACCTGTACCCCCCATGACATGCTGGGGACAGGGACCCCCCAGTGCCTGTACCCCCCATGACATGCTGGGGACAGGGCCCCCCAGTGCCTGTACCCCCCCGATGACACGCTGGGGACAGGGACCCCTCAGTACCTGTACCGCCCCTCCCATGACACACTGGGGACAGGGCCCTCCCGATGACATGCTGGGGACAGGGCCACCCCAGTACCTGTACCCCCCAATGACACACTTGTGTACCGCCCCCCCCATGTCTGTACCCACCACCCCATTACACGCTGGGGACGGACAGGTTGGCCCCAGCACCAGTACACACCCTCCTGAGCAGCAATCTCTCCCCACACATCTCCACTGCCCCTTGGCCTGATGTGTACGCAGGGGCGGCTCTATGTGTTTTGCCGCCCCAAGCACGGCAGGCAGGCAGCTTTCAGCGGCGCACCTGCAGGAGGTCCCCGGTTCCGCGGCTTCCGCGTATCCATCGCCGAATTGCCGCCGAAGCCGCAGGACCAGTGGACCTCCGAAGGCACGCCACCGAAGGCAGCCTGACCGCCCCCCGCGGCTTGCCGCCCCAGGCACACGCTTGCTGCGCTGGTGCCTGGAGCCGCCCCTGTGTGTATGAAGAGCAGGGGCCACGGCAGGCAACATGCCCCCCAAACATCCTACCCCCCCCACCCCAGTGTGCCCCCGTCCGTAATAAATCCTATTATCCTTGGCCTGAGTTTGTGTCACTGGGGTCAGGTTACAGCCAGAAGTGGGAAGGGCGTGGGGTTGGGGGCGGGGTTGGGAGTCAGGACTCCTGAGTTCTATCCCTGGCTCAGGGGGTCTAGTGGTTAGAGCGGGCAGCTGGGAGCCAGGACTCCTGGGTTCTCTCCCCATCTCTGGGTGGGGAGTGGGACTTAGAGGGTTAGAATGGGGGTGGGGGTGGGGGAGAGGCTGGGAGCCAGGACATCTGGGTCCTGAGAACAATGGAAAAATCTTGTCCCTCCCGCGCCATTGAGAATAATGGAAGCTGAGTTCTTTGAACGCTGGCCTTGTATGGCCCCCCTCAAAGAGAGGGGTCTCCGTGGGACACTGGCTCCAGGCAGGTGTGGGGGGGACCCTGCTGTGTGTGAGGGCTGGGCCGTGAAGCTGTATGTAGAGGGCTGGTATCACCATGGCTTTGAGCCACCCCTGGACCCAGGTGTGGCTGTGTCTCAGCTCTCCCAGTGGCCCTGCAGCCCCGATCCCGGCCTGGTTTCACTTCCATCTCACTGACGACAGTGAGACGCCCACAGACTCCGCTCCTCGGGGGTGGGTGGGAAATGACGCGGCCACTGGTGGTTGGGCGCGTTCTGCGCTCTGACCGAGGGGCCATCCCGACCCAGCCGCCGCTGAACGAGGCTCTCTGTAAGATTGGCTCAGAGCCGTAGCTCCCGGGGGCTCGGCCCAGGGGAGGCAGCAGGATTTGGCATCGTTCTGGTGAGTTGACTGGTGCCCCCACGTGCGAAAGCCTCGTGTCCCGACGCCCGGGCTCTGCGAGGGGTTGATGGAGAATCTGCGCCGGCTCTAGGTGAGCAGCTCCACTGCCACTTTCGGGGTTGTCACTCTGCCCTGCTCTGCTGGCCGCCGAGGGCTCTGCTCTCAGGAATCCCCTCCCCGGGCAGGTGTCCCTCACCGCTTCGTGCGGCTGACCCGAGTGGATCCAGCGCCGCCGGGCTGCCCTTTGCCAACCCCTTCCCGGCGTCTCCCCGTCTGTGCAGTGCAGAGCCCAGCCCTGGACGCAGCACCCAGTGATGGTCACACCCAGCTCTCCCCGGCTGGGGGCTTGGCTCTGTAGGGCGGCTGCAGGACATCTCTGTTACCTGGTGCCCTTGGCACCGTGGCCAGGCCCTGCACCCAGGGTGGGCACCACAGGCTGGTCTCTCGCTGCTGGAACCAACCAGGTGTGAGTACAGAATCTGCCGGGCGTCTCCCTGCCCTGCGAGAGCCCGGAGCCCTCGGAGACCCAGCAGCCGCCCCAGGGCTTGTTACCAGCCCAGGATGTGTCGCATGCTGCCCATCTGGCTCGTCCTCCTCGGCTGCCTCCCGCTGCAAGGGTCAGGTACCATGCGGGGGCTGACTTCAGGGATCCTGGGGGGAGGTGAGTGGTGCGGGGACAGCAGGCCTGGGATGGGGAGTGGGGCAGGTTCCTGGTGAGTGGGGCAGCCTGGGGAACACACGCCAGGTGAGAAGGGGAGGGATGCTCCTGGCAGCAGGGGGAGGGATGGGAGGTTGGGGAGAGACCCTGGCAGCAGAGTTGGGGGAACTGGGGAAGGGCAGGGTAGGGGAAGGTCCCCAGCAGCAGGGAGTCTGGGAAGGGGGGAGGGTTCCCAGCAGTGGGGGGTCCAGAGATTGCAGGGGGGGTCGCAGCCTCTCCTGCTTCGCTCTATGTCTCTCTCCTCCCCCGCAGAGGTCCGGGTGCACCAGCCACCAGAGCTGAGGGCCTCCCTGGGGGGCTCCGTGCTCCTGAACTGCACCTTCTCCGCCGCCCCAAAGGCCTCCAAGCTGGCGGTGACCTGGGTGCGGAGCACACCCGGTGGCAGTGGGGAGGTGCAGATCTACCCCCCGCACCACCAGGTCACCGAGCTGCGCAGCCGCGTTGCCCTGGACTCGGGGCGCTTTCGGCACCAGCGGGACGCGTCCCTGCACCTGGCCAACCTCACCCAGCACGACGCCGGGCTCTACCGCTGCTTCATCTGGACCTCGGCCACCAGCAGCCATGCCGGCAACGGGACTGAACTCAGCGTCCTGGGGGAGAGACCAGGTACCCCTCCACCCCGTCCGTGTGACCCCCTGGGGGACAGGGGAGCCGGGGGATGGAGGGAAGGAGGAAGGGCAGGGAGAGGAGGGGGATGGAGGGAAGGGGGAAGGGCAGGGAGAGGAGGATGGAAGGAAGGAGGAAGGGCAGGGAGAGGATGGAGGAAAGGGAGAAGGGCAGGGAGAGGAGGGGGATGGAGGGAAGGGGGAAGGGCAGAGGGGTGGGAGGATGGAGGGAAGGGCAGGGAGAGGAGGGGGATGGAGGGAAGGAGGGGACAGAACAAAGGAGGGGAATGGATGATGGGGGACCCCCAGCAGCCCATGGTTGCCCCCTGTGCAGGGACCCACACATGCTCCCTTCTGTTCCCTCTCCAGGATCTGGGGTGCAGCGCTGGGCAGCCTGTGGCCCCCTGGGAGTCCTGGCGCCTATCCTGCTGGTCCTGCATGCCATGGTGTGCCGGGAGTGCCAGGGCCTGTGGCACCGTCGGAGGCACATGAGGTCTGGTGCCCAGGGACAGGCTGGGGACCTGCAATCACAGCCAACCCTTGGGCTGGCAGGGAAGGACGGAGCCCCCTGACCCCTCTGATGGCTGGTCGGCCGCAGGGCACCA
Source organism: Graptemys geographica (assembly GCA_037349215.1). Lineage (NCBI taxonomy): Eukaryota > Metazoa > Chordata > Testudines > Emydidae > Graptemys > Graptemys geographica. Next base: position 593,417 of record JBAIFT010000129.1, on the reverse strand, counting down.
TCCCCTCCGCTCCAGGGCCCTCTTGTCCCCAGGGTCCCCTCCCTTGTTCCCGTGCAGTCGGCTGGGGGACAGCAGCGGCCGTGGAGGGAACCCCCAGGGGCCCCTGGCAACCTGCGCCCTGGAAAGGAGAGGAGGTGCCCGATGTGAGGCGGCTGTGAGATGAGGGGCCCGGGACGTGCGGAGGCTCTTTGGGAACCCGGGGGCCCAGCAGGTCTCGCTCCCCCAGGAGGGCATTGAGCAGACAGTGCACAGGCTCCATGTGGGCGATGCCATTCCCGCCACAGCCACACAGCCCTGCCGCATGGTGCAGGGCCTGCGACCAGCAGCTCTCGCCCCCACAAGCCACAGCCCCAGAGCGCAGCCCGGCCTCCCCGCGTGGTCTGCAGCCTGCAGGGGAGCCTGTCTCTGCCGGGGGAACTGAAACAGCAGCCACATCTGCTCGCAGGGCCGGGAACAGCTCAGGGCTGAAATAGCAGCCGAGGGGTACTGCTGAGGTCTGCCACGGCTGCAACCCCAGCGCTACGGGACGGACCGGGGGTCTTTGCATCCTGTCAGGGCTGGATTGCCAGTTAGGCACAGGAGGCACGTCCTAGGGGCGCCGGCAAAAGTTGCCAAGTACGTGCTCTGCTAGCCCAGCTGGGCTATATTCCGCTGTCCATTGCTGTGGTTTTTTAGCAGTTGTGCACTGCGGCATTTTATTTTGCTGCCCTGTTGCTGCTGGTCACACTGCTGGGGACGTCTCAGGAGGGAGGGAGCCTCCGGGTCTGCCCCGCCCCCTGTGCTGACACCCCACACTCCACTTATCCCATGTCGCGCCCCCTCCCCACAGCAAGCGCAGAGTTCTTGTCCCAGGGAGGCAGAATTTTGTTTCTGCAGAAAATATGCTGCAGTTCCGCCTTTTGCCCACCAGAGGCGCTGCTGTGGTGCCAGACCAGCCTGAGCCGGCTGGTGTCTGTGTGTGTGTGTGTGTGTGGGGGGGGGGGGGTGGCGTTTCTCTGACTGTAATTGTGAGGAAGTGGGGATTTTCCCTTGTTATGTTGTATGTGAGCCTATGTGAGGCTTACTGCTTGGCATGAATGCTGTGTGTGCCTCAGTTTCCCTGTGTATTGCACCAATGTCCAGGTGGTGGGAATAAGGGGGGGTGACTTGCGGGGGCTGCTCCAGCTGCCTGCAGGAATGCTATGGCCGCCCCTTTGTAACCTGAGACCCAGGAGGGGGATGTGACCAGGTGACTCTTGGCCCAGGACAGAGGAGGAGCAACGGGCCGGCAGGGGCCAGGCAGCTGGAAGCGAGTCGGTCTCAGCTGGCTTAGGGTGCAGGGGGAGGCAGAGCCCTGGCTCTGGACTCCCCTCCCCCCAAGATGGACTTGGCTGAAGGTCACTGATTTCTGTGCTAACAAGCTCTATCCTACGTGCATCCGAAGAAGTGAGGTTTTTACTCACGAAAGCTTATGCCCAAATAAATCTGTTAGTCTTTAAGGTGCCACCAGACTCTTTGTTGTTATCCTACGCTGTGATCCTGTCGACTAATAAACCTTCTGTTTTACCGGCTGGCTGAGAGTCACGTCTGATTGTGGAGTTGGGGTGCAGGGCCCTTTGGCTGCCCCAGAAGCCCCTCCCGGGCGGACTCGCTGCGGGAAGCGAACAGGGTGGAATAGGGTGACCAGATGAGAGGAAGAAAATATCGGGGCACATTGGGGGCAGGGGGTCGCCGGCGGAGCAAAAAAAAAAGAGGCGTGCTGCCGGCGGAGGAAAACAAAAACAAAAACAGAGTACCATGAACTATCAGGACAAATTGCGTCCTGACCAAACCCGGTCGGGGACGCGGGACAAATGCCTCAATATCGGGATGGTCCCAATTTTATCGGGATGTCTGGTCACCCTAGTGTGGAAGGGGAGGCTGAATGCTCCGAGGTCAGACCCAGGAAGGTCAAAGCTGTGTGAGCTTCTTCAGTCTGCTCAGAGAGACGAGGCATGCTGTGTGTTGGGGGTTTGCCTGGGGCTTGTTCCTCTCCGGGGCGGTGGGGAACCACACCGTCTTCCTACTTCCTTCCTAATGGTCTCAAGTTGCAGTGGGGGAGGTCTAGGTTGGATATTAGGAAACACTTTTTCACTAGGAGGGTGGTGAAGCACTGGAATGGGTTACCTAGGGAGGTGGTGGAGTCTCCTTCCTTGGAGGTTTTTAAGGCCCGGCTTGACAAAGCCCTGGCTGGGATGATTTAGTTGGGGTTGGTCCTGCTTTGAGCAGGGGGTTGGACTAGATACTTCCTGAGGTCCCTTCCACCCCTGAGATTCTATGAGTCTATGATTCCAGTCGCTGACGGGGAATTCGCCTGGCCGCGGGGGTCTGTCCGCGGGAGGCAAACACAGACAGTGATTCGCACCTGGCCCGTGGTCGGCGGCAATAGTGAGTCACGGGCTCAGGTCCTCAGGCAGGGGCTGAAGACCAGTTTGTGCAATAGCAGGTCCAGGCCCTGGGTCAGGGCCGGGCAGCAGAGAGTCAGTGGCTCAGGCAGGGGCTGAGCTAAGACAGGTTAACAACCAGCCCAGGCTCTCGGCTCAGAGGGGCCTGGGAAAGGGGGAGACTGAGACCCGCGAGTGGGCTGGCAGGGGGGACGCAGGCCTTCCCACTCCACTGCGTCCCAGCCCGGGGCCCCAGCAGCGGCAGACGGCTGGCTGCTGAGCCAGTGGGATCCCGGCCGCAACACACTGACATGGGCTCTGGCAGCGTTGCACCCAGACTCGGGTCGGCTGCCCCCGGGCCACTTCCTACCTCCCCCTCTGGAGGTACCTGGGCCGGACGGTGTCCTCCGGGGGGCCCAGCACCATGGGCTCTTCCGGGTAACTGGCGAGGGGCAGGCTGGGCAGCTCCTCGGGCTCTGGTGGGCGTCGGCAGGTCAGGCCAGTCCTCGAGCCGGCCGTAGGTCACCGGGGTCTCGGCACAGGGCCGGCTCTTCCATTTTTGCCGCCCCCAAGTAAAAAAAAAAAAAAGGCGCCCGAATGGTGCCGCCCCAAGAATGGACGGAATGCCGCCCCTTAGCATGTGCCGCCCCAGGCATGTGCTTCCTCCGCTGGTGCCTGGATCCAGCCCTGACTAGGCCGGAGGCGTCTGGCCCCGAGCAAGCTCTGGGTTTGGGCTTTTATAGTTCCTCTCCTGCGCCTTGACCTGTGGGGGGCGGGCGCGGGACTCGCTGGCTCTGCTCACTCTGGTGTTGAGAGGCGCTCGTCCCTCTCCGGGCAGCGGGGAACCACAAGGCCTCGCTGCATCCCCCAGAGTCCTGCCTGGCTCCGTAGGGGGCAGTTCCAGAGCATCGTCCACTGGCCCTGTGTGACGTTATGAGTGTAATATAATATTTCATTGGGAGGTGACAGGGCCAGAAAGAGTTAATTAACTCAGACTGACCTGACCCATGGGTGAACCTAGACTGGTTAGGAAGATCTGTAAATGAATAGAGCAGGGGTCGGCAACCTTTCAGAAGTGGTGTGCCGAGTCTTCATGTATTCACTGATTTAAGGTTTCGCGTGCCGGTAATACATTTTAACGTTTTTAGAAGGTCTGTTTCTATAAATCTATAATATATAACTAAACTATTGTATGTAAAATAAATAAGGTTTTTTAAATGTTTAAGAAGCTTCATTTAAAATTAAATTAAAACTCAGAGCCCCCCGGACTGGTGGCCAGGACCCGGGCAGTGTGAGTGCCACTGAAAATCAGCTCGCGTGCCACCTTCGGCACGCGTGCCATAGGTTGCCTACCCCTGGAATAGAGCTTTGAAATGCAAACCTGCATTGTTAGAGATCTCAAGGGTAGAAGTTTGCTCAGGTCTTGTGATGTAAGCAAACAAGGCTTGTCTATTGCTATAACTTTAATTCAAATATCAAAAGAAGAATATTAACATTTATGATGATACTTGAGTGAAATAGTATTATTGTCTATATGTCTCTTTGAAGGTTGTGGTAACCTGTATCTGAACCGTTTAATGGATAAATTACCCTGTGCTAATTGCCAGGATGTTTGGAAGGAGAATTAGGCCTATTGTTTTCTCAGGCCGAAAGGCTGCTGGAAATGTATAAGACCCTGGGACATGATCCTGCTTCATCTCAGATCTGCTTTGGGTTTCAAGAGGGGGAAACCTTAAGCCACAAGGATTGAGATCCCCAGTCACTGACTGGAGCCACCCTGAATATGGACATTGGACTATAACCTATGAACTATTTCTAAAAGGACTTTTGGCAACTACAAGCTCATCTCTGCTGTGTCTGAACCTCAAGAATTGAATTCGAGTCTGTCTGTATATTGATCTTTTAACCAACACTCTCTCTCTTTTCTTAGCTTAGTTAATAAGAATTGGCTAGTAGCGTGTATTTTGGGTAAGATCTAAGTTATAATTGGACCTGGGTATGTGGCTGACCCTTTGGGGTTGGAAGAACCTTTTCTTTTATATGATGAGATAAGATTGTCAGGAATCATCATCATATCTGACGTGTGTGTCTGGACGGAGGCCTGAGGCTGGGCACTTTAAGGGAACTGCATTGGTTGGACTTCTGAGTAACCAGTGAGGTTCTACAGAAGCTGTTTTGTGCTGGTTGGTAAATCTAAGTATTGGAAGATCCACCAGCGTTTGGGGTTTGTCTGCCCCGTTCTGTTTGCAGTTCACTCTGATTGAGTGACCTCAGCTGGCTCCCACAGGCAGCACCGTCACACCCCATGACAGTAATAAAATCCTCTCGGAGCCCGAGGAGCCATCTGGTCCTCACGCCCAGGGAGGTAGAGCCTTGAGAGCTGGGGGATAAAGTGCGTCAGGCCCCCGAGGGGACACAAGGACGGGACTTTAACCCTGACTCACATTCTGCGGGGTGCTTCTGGCTGCCTGTGGGCAGGTCTAAGACACCCCCATAAAGCCCACGGGTGCAGGCAGGCCCCCAGGTGTGAACCCAGGTGCAGATCGTGGGGGCAGGGAGCCGCGGCACTGCGTGGAGCCGGGCGGGTTACAGGCGTTCTCTGGCTGGCAGTGCAGGGGTTAGCGTCCCTGCTGTAGCCTGTGGGAGCTGGGAGCGTGGCCCTGAGGGGACACAGCGAGACAGCGCTCCACGGGGCAGAAGAGGGGCAAACGTGGAGGTTTCTGAGCTCGGCGCTGCTGGTTGCTATGTCCAGGGCCACCACGGCTTGTCCTTTGTCAGGAAAGAGGGTTGCACCGAGGAAACACCTGGCTCGGATCAATGGTTTCCCCTCCTCCCGGGAGCCAGGCCCCAGAGGTTGGCGCCACCCTCCCGGCCAATGCTTACCTAGACTAGCTTCCGTGTGGCAGCACGTCACACTGTGTAAATCAGGGCCAGGCTGGCGTGCACCCAGCAGGCCTGGGCATGGCTCTGTTTGCTCACTGCCTGGCTGTGCAGAGGGCAGAGACAAGGCAACCAGCTGTACGGGAAGGGAAAGTGAAAGCCTCCGGTCACTGCTCCCTGCTGTAAGCCCAGGATCTGCACACTGCCAAGGTGCAGCCAGGCAGCTGGAGCCCCTCCCGGACGGGGCTATGGCGGCGCGAGTCGGGCTCTTCTCTCTGCTTCTCGGGGGCGTCTGTGAGTATATGGGCAAGGACCCAGCCCTCTCCCCAGTCGCTGCCAGGCAGGGATCGGGGCCTGAGTCTCTCCCACGGCCGCGCAAGGTTTGCACAGGGGAGGGAGCGGCTCTCAGGCAGCACTAAACGTCTGGTTGTTGTTCACGGTGTCACCTCCGCCATGAACCAGAGACTCGCCATCTACCGACATCGCTGCCTTTGCCTTTGTCCATCGCCCGTCCCCAGTGTCTCTCTCCCTCCGGGGTGCATGGATCTGCTGCCCCGCAGCGAGCCCCTCCCCCAGCCACCAGAACCACCAGTGACCAACAGTTCATGTTCACACTGACGCGTCATCCTGGGGCGGTACAACTGAGGCTCCAATCAGACTAATAAGAGCCAGGGGAGTTTGCAGCTCAGAGCAATGGGCTCAGGCTCTCTGCAGACCCAGGCAGCGTCACCGTGTCAGTCACATTCAGGGCAGCTCGTCCCTCCCACAGCGATGGGCTCAGGCTCTCTGCAGACTCAGGCAGTATCATTACATAAGTCACACACAGAAGGTTCTCTCTGCAGCCATGAGGGGTGTGATGAAGTGGGAATGTTCTTAATGTTTTCTCTGACTACTGTGTGGGTGCCTCAGTTTCCCCTATGGACTTCTTAGGGGTGGTATCTTAGGGGGTCCTGTTGTCTGTACCGGCAAGACCTGTCTTGGACTGTGTTCCTGTCGTCTAAATAAACCTTCTGTTTTATTGGCCGGCTGAGAGTCATGGTGAATTGCAGGAAGCCGGGGGGTGTAGGGCCTGGTCTCCCCCACACTCCGTGACAAGGGGTAGAAATGTACTGTGTTTTAAATGAAAGCTGAAATTCTGGTGAACCTGTTGTGTGTGGCGCATCTGGCCCCCGGACTGGACGTTTAAAGGTCCCGACTTAGAGGATATTTAGTTGAACAAAAGCTATTTAATCCCCCTCCCCCAACCTCTTCTCCTTCCTCTCCTGGCTCCACTTCTCTGCGTCCGTGTCTGGCTGCGAGCCGTTCTCTGACGCAGGCTGGGGATGAACTGGGCTCCATTCCATGCAGGCGCCCAGCTGGAGGTGATGGTGGACTCCACAGTGGTGGCTCAGCTGGGCTCCCAGGCTCTCCTCCCATGCACCTTCACCGTGGTGGACGCCCCCATCAGCCCAGAGTACCTGGCTGTGCACTGGTATTTCCAGGACCAGGAGCTGGTGTCATACGATGACTCCCTCAACGTCTTCCGGCCGGGGGCCTCCATGGACACGGAGCAGCTCGCCAGCGGCAACGCCTCTCTGGTTCTGCGCAATGTGACCGTGTCGGACCAGGGAGCCTACCGGTGCCTGGTCATCCACAGCCCGGACAGAGGGGAGCAGAGCCTGCACCTGGCAGTGCTGGGTCAGTGCTGGCGAGGGAACGGGGAGACAGGCGCGGGAACTGGCTCTGCAACCGGCCCCTCTGCTCTGGGCACGGCCCGCACTGGGGCTGGGCAGGGTGTTTCGGGGATAGGTGGGCAAGGGGTTTCCTTAAATTCCCAGCACGTGACTTGGCAGCCCCCACCCGCCCCGCCAGCCAGGAGCTGGTGCCTCCAGGGGGCTGTTTGCCTGCCCTGGCGTTCCTGTTCATAGTTGGGCAGCTCTGGGTGTCCTGGGGGGAGGAACCACCCAGCCCAGCAGGGGATGCTTGGGGCCCCCCGACCCTCCCCCGAGCTCTCCCTGCTGATGCCCTCTGGTTCCCCGCAGCTGTGCCCACCGTTGCCGTCCCCAGTAAAGCGGTGCTGAGGGGGGAGCCGAACTTGCTGAAATGCTCCGTGTCCGGCTTCCATCCGGCCAACATCACGGTGACCTGGCTGAGGGCTGGGGAGGTCCTGCCGGCGTCCCCGCTCCCCACGCCCCAGAGGAACCCGGACGGCACCTTCAACGTCAGCAGCTCTCTGACCTTCCAGCCCACGGAGCAGGACCAGGGCGTCACCTTCTCCTGCCAGGTCCAGCACGCCGCTGTGCCACGGGGCGCTCTGCAGACAGACTTCCAGCTCGTGTTCGGAGGTGACAGCGTGGGCGGGGGGCAGAGGGGGAAGGGCCCCGGGAGGCACTGACTGGCCGGCCCCAGGGGATGGGGTGGGGGCATTCCTGGGGGAAGCATGGCCCGGTAGTTTGGGCACTGGCTGGGCCTCAGGAAACCTGGGTTCAGATCCCAGCTCTGCTCCGGACTCCCTGAGCAACCTGGGGCCAGTCACTGACTCTGGGCCTCTGGTCCCAGAGCTGCCGCTTCGCCAGATTCCTCCTCTTCCCAAAGCTGCGCCCCCATCCCGTCTCCTCGCTCCCAGGGTGCTGGCGCTGGCGTGCACATGCCCGGGCACGGCGGTGTGGCTAGTAACAGTGGTGGGGATGCTGCGGCAGGCAGGCCTGGCCATAGGGTTGCCAGGTGTCCAGTTTTTGACCGAAACACCCGGCCGGAAAGGGACCCTGATGGCTCCAGTCAGCACTGCTGACCGGGCCGTTAAAAGTCCAGTTGGTAGCTCAGCAGGGCTAAGGCAGGCTCCCTGCCTGCTGTGGCTCCGAGAGGCTCCCAGAAGCTGCAGCATGTCCCCCGTCAGGTCCCTATGTGTAGGAGCAGCCAGGGGGCTCTGCACACTGCCCCTGCCCCAAGTGCCGGCTCTGCAGCTCCCGTTGGCTGGGAACCGCAGTCAAGGAGAGCCGTGGGGGTGGTGCCTGTGGATGGGGCAGCGTGCAGAGCTACCTGGCTGCGCCTCCACAGAGGAGCCAGAGGTGGGACATGGCGCTGCGTCTGGGAACTGTTTGAGGTAAACGCTGCTCGCAGGCTGCACCCCTGACCCCCTCGTGCACCCCAGTACCCTGCCCCAGCCCTGATTTCCCTCCCATGCTCCAAACCCCTCAATCCCAGCCCGGAGCCCCCTCCTGCACCCTGTCACAGAGTCCCTGGGTGACGCTCTGTAACTGCTCCCTACGAAGTCAGGCAGGTGAAGTCTCCTCTCTGTGAGCAGACTGTCTCCAGGGCAAGAAGCTCACACGGCTTCACCTCCTGGGTCTGACCTTGGAGCATTCAGCATCTGCCCCTCCGTGCGCTTCCCACAGCGAGTCTGTCCAGGCGGGTCCTGAGGGAGCCAGAGGGTCCTGCACCCCCCACTTCGCAGTCAGACGTGACTCTCAACCAGTAAAACAGAAGGTTTATTGGTCAACAGGATCACAGCGTAGGGCAGAGCTTGTTAGCACAGAAATCAGTGACTTTCAGCCAAGTCCCTCTGGGGGAGTCCTGGGCCAGATGCCCTGGACTTCCCCTCTTCCATTCCCCCCAAGCAAACTGTCAACTTCCAGCGATTCCACCCCCAACACCCCCGTTGCTCCTCCTCCTTGTCTTTGTCTCACTTCCTGGGCAGAGTCACCTGGTCGCATCCCCCTCCTGGGTCTCAGGTTACAAGAGCACCGGTTATAGCATATGGGCAGGCAGCTGGAGCAGCCTCACCTGCCCCAGAGGTCTCAGCCGAAGTCTCACACCCCTATTCCCACCACCGAGGTATTGGTGCAGCACACAGGGAAACTGAGGCACAAACCATATTCATGCAAAACAGTAAAACTCGCATAGGCTCAACAGTAAGAGTCACATAAAACGTAACAAGGGAAAATCCCCACCTCATCCCAACCCCAAACCCCTCATCCCAGGCCCCACACCAGAGCTCACACCCCATCCGTAGCCCACACCCCACCCCCACACCCCAACCCCCAGCCCGGAGCCCCCTCCTACACTCCGAACCCCTCAGCCCCAGCCCAGAGCCCCCTCCTTCACCCCAAATCCCTCATCCCCGACCCCACACCAGAGCCCGCACCCCCAGCTGGAGCCCCACCCCGCCCCAGCCCAGTGAAAATAAGCGAGTGAGTGGGGGGGGGGGGGGAAGTGAGCGACAGAGGGAGGGGGGATGGAGTGAGCAGGGGCGGGGCCTCAGAGGAGGGGCGGGGCAGGGGGCGGGGCAAGGGTGTTCGGTTTCGTGCGAGTAGCTAGTTGGTGACCTTACCTGCCTCGTACCCTGCTCTGCCCGTCCTGTGGGATCTGGATCCTGGCCTCGCCCCGCGGGCTGTCCCGGGGTGGTGCTGTCTCTCTGAGCGTCCGTGTAACAACTCACATGGACCTGGTGTCGTTAACCCCCTCTGCAGTCTCCCCCATGGTGAACATTCACGCCCCCACGTTTGTGCAAGGCAAGGCCCAGGTGTTAACGTGCGACGTGAAGGGTTTTTACCCAGAAGCCATCGCTGTTAACTGGCTCCTCAACGGGGTCCGGACAGAAGCCCCCCGCGTGAACCCTAATGGCACCTTCAACCTGGAGTCGTTCTACCAGTTCACGCCTGCGGCGGAGTTGGAGGGCGCTGAGATCAGCTGCGAGGTGCAGCACGAGACGCTGAGCCGGCCCATCGTCCGGAGCGTGCGGGTGCACCTGGAGCGTGAGTGAGGGGACAGGGAGGGAGAGCGGGGGCTGGTGTCAGGGGCCTGCCAGCTGGAAGGGAGGCGGGCTCCTGCCCCAGAACCGGGGGAAGGGACACTAGCCTCATCTTCCCTTGGAGAGCTTGACGTTGTCTGGCTCAGGGGGCGACACAGGGTCTTTCCCTGTTAGGGGGCGCTGGCTCTGATCCGGCCCCACAGCACGGGACTGGCTGGCTCAGGGGGCGACACGGGGCCTGTCCCCTCTAGGGGGCGCTGGCTCTGATCCGGCCCTACGGCACGGGACTGGCTGGCTCAGGGGGCGGGGAATGGGGCAGGGGTCTTTCCCTGTTAGGGGGCGCTGGCTCTGATCCAGCTCCAGGGCAGGGGACAGGCCAGCTTGGGGGCGGGAATGGGGCAGGGGCCTGTCCCCTCTAGGGGGCGCCAGCTCCCATCAGGCCCCAGGGCAGGGACTGGCTGGCTCAGGAGGTGGGGAATGGGGTAGGGGCCTGTCCTCTCTAGGGGCTGCCGGCTCCCATCTGGCCCCAGGGCAGGGGACTGGCTGGCTCACGGGGCCAAACCCAGGTTCCCTTTCTCCCCAGGTGAGGGGACTCAGGTCAGTGTCATAGTCCTGGTGGTGTCCGTGCTGGTCTCAGCGCTGGCGGTGGCTGGAGTCGCGTTATTCCTGTACAAGAGAAGCAGAGGTAAGGGATGGCTCGGCCGGGTGCAGCTGCACGGGGCTTTCTCCTGCATCTCCCCACACGCCCGGTCCCGGGGGCTCCCAGCAGGGCAGGTCTGAGTTTACAGACCCGTGTGTGGTGCCGGCTGCCGCTGCCACCCAGTAGTTCAGTGCGTTGCTGGCGGCGGGCGCCAGGTCTAGTTTTTAACCGTCACTCACACAAAGAAACGATTTTCATTGGGCCATTAAAAACGCCCGTCAGTGTACCTGGGGCAGGGTCCCTGCTGCATTTCAAGGGTCTAACACCAACCCAACAGACACCAGAGGGGTTCATCCCCCCAGTACAGTTGGTGACAAAGCTGACTGTGTCCCCCCCCGTCCCTCCCCCCAATTCCTTCCATCTCTAATAATGGCTGAGCTGTTTTTGCTCTTTGCAAACAACGGTACCCGGGAGAGCCGGGCCAGGCGTCAGCCCAGACGGGCGCCGGCTGACAGAGTCCTGGTGCCTGACGTGGCCCTTTAGAACGGAAACGCAGGGCAGCATTCACTGTACGTGCGGGTACCTGTGACCGGGCTTTCAAACGAGCCGTAAATGTCTGCGAGGCCTCACGCCCGGCTCCCACTTGACTTCCAAGCCGCGCAAGGATGCCCAGAGAGGCCCGCTGCAGGCAAGCACTGTTCCCATCATGTTGGGCTCAGCGCCTGGAGGCTGCACTGACCGGCCCTCGGTTAGGGTGACCAGATGTCCCGATTTTATAGGGACAGTCCCAATATTTGTTTTTTTTTTCTTATATAGACTCCTATTACCCCCCACCCCCTGTCCCAGTTTTTCACACTTACTGTCTGGTCACCCAGCCCTCGGTAAATCCACCAGGAGTCGGATTTCAGAGTCCTGAGCCAGTCGGTACATTTCTCTTGGTCTCCCTTTCTCTGTGTCCGCCTCTGCCCCCGTGAAGGGTGGGCCTGCACCTCGAGGCCGAGGCGTGAGACTGGCAGCACTAGCTCTGGTCGAGGGAGCTGGCTAAGATTAGCTGTGCAGCTGCGGCAGCACAAGAGGGGCTGGCCGCCTGGATATGTGCCTGTCTTAGATGCTCGGCACGGACGTGGGCAGCTTGCCCCTTGTACCCCCCGTGGTTAGCATGATCCGTGTGCGCACAGGCCTGGCTCCGTGAGCTGGGCCTTGCACCCCAGTGTAGACGCACCCGTGGGGTAACAGCAGCAGCGTTAGAATGGAGATTCTCTCTCCCACGGGGTCCCCACAACCCCCCCAAAAGCACCTGCTCATAACCAGAGATCACCGCTCGTCCCATCCCCACAAGGGCCCTGCTCCATCGCTGGGTCAGAACAAAGGCCTGAGTCAGCCGAAACTCAGGCTGTTTCTTCAGAAGCCCTTTCTTTGTCAGCAGGCCCTGGGAGAATCCAGCCTGGGTCTTCCACTGGCCTCACGTCACAGGTGATCCACAGCCAAAAGGCCACACGGCAAAAGCTGGGGAGGGGCACAATCCACACACACCCCCTGCCCAGTACTCCCTAGCAATTCCACCCGGCACACGTCGTCCCGAACGCTCAGTCATCTGCCACGTTGTTCAGCGCAGACGTCGGGCGTTCGCCTCATCTCCCAGCGATGGCAGCAGCCCAGCCTCCTCCTCCAGCAGTCCCACGCCGGCCCACCACCCAGTGCCAACACTGGTGCAGGCTTGTCCCGGATCTCCGTCCCAAGCAGCTCCCTGCAGCCCCCCAGAAAGCTCCTTGCTGCTCCCCTTCAGACTCCACGGGAACCCCAGACATGCAGCCACGGCCAGGCAGCCGGGGAGCTGGGCCCACTGCACAGCCCAGAGTCAGAACATTCCCATCATTTCCTGGGGCTCCCCCTCACCTTTGTCGTGTCTCCGGCATCTCTCGCCCTCACCTCCATTGCAGAATCTCTGGGGCGGGGTCGCTTTTCATTACACCCCGCGCAGTGTAGCCCTGGCCCTTGACGGGGGTGCTGGTGCGGTATAAATAATCATAGAATCATAGAATATCAGGGTTGGAAGGGACCTCAGGAGGTATCTAGTCCAACCCCCTGCTCAAAGCAGGACCAATCCCCAACTAAATCATCCCAGCCAGGGCTTTGTCAAGCCTGACCTTAAAAACCTCTAAGGAAGTAGATTCCACCACCTCCCTAGGTAACCCATTCCAGTGCTTCACCACCCTCCTAGTGAAATAGTGTTTCCTAATATCCAACCTAGACCTTCCCCACTGCAACTTGAGACCATTGCTCCTTGTTCTGTCATCTGCCACCACTGAGAACAGCCGAGCTCCATCCTCTTTGGAACCCCCCTTCAGGTAGTTGAAGGCTGCTATCAAATCCCCCCTCATTCTTCTCTTCTGCAGACTAAACAATCCCAGTTCCCTCAGCCTCTCCTCATAAGTCACGTGCTCCAGCCCCCTAATCCATTTTATTGCCTTCCGCTGGACTCTTTCCAATTTTTCTACATCCTTCTTGTAGTGCGGGGCCCAAAACTGGACACAGTATTCCAGATGAGGCCTCACCAATGTCGAATAGAGGGGAACGATCACGTCCCTCGATCTGCTGGCAGTGCCCGTACTTATACAGCCCAAAATGCCATTAGCCTTCTTGGCAACAAGGGCACACTGTGGACTCATATCCAGCTTCTTGTCCACTGTAACCCCTAGGTCCTTTTCTGCAGAACTGCTTCCTAGCCACTCAGTCCCTAGTCTGTAGCAGTGCATGGGATTCTTGTCTCTATACGTGTCTCTACAATGCTTTCTCTCTTTAGCCACCAGCCAGACGTTCACCGTGAGCGACATCGTGGGGCCTAAAGTTTGGGTCCCCGGGGAGTACGTTTCCCTCGTGTGCATTGGCTACCACTGCCCGGTGGGCACGAAGGCCACGTGGGCAAAGTACGAAAATGAAGAGCTAAAGCCCATCACTGAGGATAAACCGGCTGTGAGCGACAGGGAGAAGCAGACGCTTGTTCCCATCAACACTCTGTACAAAGTCCAGACGCAGATGCTGCCCTTGAACAAAGGCTCAGCCACTCTGGCCACGACGCTCATGTTTCGTGTCAGGAGCCCGGAGGACCTGGGAGCCCGGTACCAGTGCTGCTTCATCAGCAAGGATGGGAGAACGCTGAGCACCAAGGAGTTCGGAGACTACACCCTGCGCCGTGAGTCTGGGGGTGCCGCTGGATCGCCGCGCAGGCCAGAGGTTCACGGGGGCGGGAGGGAGGCTGGGAGTCAGGACTCCTGGGTTTTGTTCCCAGCTCTGTAACTGGTTTGCGTTAGGCCTTTGGCAAGTCACTTTTTCTCCTTGCCTCAGTTTCCCCCCTCGTGACGACACGGACCCCTTCGGGGGTGGGGTTTGTGGGGCTTCAGTAGCGTGTGGCAAGCTCTGTGCCATGGGGACGTGCTAAGAGCCGTTCCCAATTGGGAAGGGACGGCAGCAGCAGGGCCCCCAGCTGGCCAGCCAGGTCCATAGGAACCAAGAAGGTGCATTGACGTGGGGGCGACCTTGGGGGGCGGGTTCTGCTACGCTCATTTGGCCCTTTGTGGTGGGAGTGACACCGCCAGGGCTCCCGGGGACCCAGCAGAGCAGAGGTGTGGCTGGGGCGGGTGTAAAACACACCTCTGGCCCGAGGGAGTTGAGCTGGGTGTAACGTGTGGGCTGAGGGACCTGAGCCTGGGGGATGTTAGACTCCCGCTGAGCCGGCCCAGGAGCTCCCGAACTGCTTTGCTTTGCAGCCTCCGGTCAGACTCAAGGACCAGCTGTGGACCTGGCAGCAGCCTGGCCTGCAGAGGAATAGCGGGGACAGCACCCCAGCCTGTTGGGGGTCCCAGAGACAGTACGACGCACCTGGACAGTATTGAACGGAACACCCCTGTTATAACTATAAAGGGAAGGGTAACAACCTTCCTGTGTACAGTACTATAAAATCTCTCCTGGCCAGAGACTCCAAAATCCTTTTACCAGTAAAGTGTTAAGAAGCTCAGGTAACCTGGCTGACGCCTGACCCAAAAAACCAATAAGGGAACAAAAAGAACAGGAGTCCTTGTGGCACTTTAGAGACTAACACATTTATTTGAGCATAAGCTTTCGTGGGCTACAGCCCACTTCATCAGATGAATCCGAAGAAGTGGGCTGTAGCCCATGAAAGCTTATGCTCAAATAAATGTGTTAGTCTCTAAGGTGCCACAAGGACTCCTGTTCTTTTTGCGGATACAGACTAACACGGCTGCTACTCTGAAATATGGGAACAAGATACTTTCAAATCTTGGTGGGGGGAAGGCTTTTGTTTGTGCTCTTTGTTTTGGGGGTTGTTCGCTCTTTTGACTAAGAGGGACCAGACATCAATCCAGGCTCTCCAAATCTTTCTGAACAAGTCTCTCATATTTCAAACTTGTAAGTAACAGCCAGGCAAGGTGTGTTAGTTTTACCTTTGTTTTCTCAACTTGTAAATGTTCCTTTTGCTAGAGGGTTTACCTCTGTTTGCTGTAACTTAGAACCTAAGGCTAGAGGGGGTTTGTCTGGGCTCTTTGAATCTAATTACCCTGTAAAGTTATTTTCCATTCTGATTTTACAGAGATGATTTTTACCTTTCTTTCTTTAATTAAAAGCCTTCTTTTTAAGAACCTGATTGATTTTCCCTTGTTTTAAGATCCAAGGGGGTTGGATCTGGACTCACCAGGAACTGGTGGGGGGGAAAGAAGGGTAGAATGGTTAATTTCTCCTTGTTTTAAGATCCAAGGGTTTGGATCGGTGTTCACCAGGAAATTGGTGGAGAAGTCACTCAAGGCTACCCAGGGAAGGGTTATAGTACTTGGGAGGGAGATATTCGGGGGCGGGGGGAGATAGACAGAGTTTCCCAAATGACTCATAAATAATTTGGGTGGTGGCAGCAAAACCAGATCTAAGCTGGTAGTTAAGCTTAGAGATTCTCATGCAGGTCCCCACATCTGTACCCTAGAGTTCAGAGTGGGGAAGGAACCTTGACAATCCCGAATCCAGAGCTTCCCGCTGTCGATGTCTCACAGCATGGGGCGGGGGAGGGACAGTGCACTAAGCCTGGACTCTCACTCCAGTTTGAGCCCAAGCCCCTCTTCCATTCACACACAAATCAGTCTGACGCGGGTCAGCAGCACTCAGGGCCTGGGTCCCAGGACCCTGCCAGGGGGTGTGTCAGAGCTTGAGTCCTGCTGTGACTCGGGTCCAAGCCCTGTCATTGTGTAGTGTGGATGCAGCTCAAGCCGCAGCCCCGAGTCAGAAGGTCTGTGCAGTGCAGTACAGACGTGTTAGCGCGGCCGTGAGACCTGGGGCCAGCAACTTGTGAACTCAGGGTTACAATGCAGTGTATATGCTCCAGCATGGGCTTGGAAACACCAAATCCACAAGCCCAATGTGAGTGCCTCAGTTTCCCTCAGACATTGCATTGCTACCGGTGGGGGACGGCGGATTAAGTTTGCTCTCAGGGCCGGCTAAGAGCCACAGGAGTGTGTGTGTCGCCCAGCTGTCTGAGCAGAGTGAATGGGTCATTAAAAAGGACAGGCCATCTCAATGGAGAACTGAGAAGACAACGCAAAGCCCAATCACCAGCACACTGACACATGGATGCATGTCCCCACCCCCCAGTAGGGGAGCTGGGCAGAGACCCCAGCTCGGGAACAAAGGGCTGGGAGGTGCGGGAGAAAGGGCTGGCTGTGGGAAGGAGCCTGGTCTCTCTCACCTGGGAACTGAGGAAGTCAGAGAGACACAGAGCCTGTAAATGGAGTTTTGCTCCTGAGGGAATTCAGCACCAAACAATTAAAAATTCTGTGCACAGAGGTGGGAGATCACTGTGCAGGTCCCCCCGCCCCCCGGGACACGGACTCTGTGGTGAGGCTACACCCGACCCTGACACAACACAAGGGCTGGGCCTGCCCCTCCATTCCAGGTGCAGCAGGTGTGGGCGGGCAGGCTCAGCCCAGCAGGATCCGCGTGTGGAGGTGTGATGTTATCTGATTAGAATATGACCATGTAGATCATTGCTGCTACCACTGTTATACAACTGCAACAAATCTTGTACAAAGTCTGTCAAGTAAGGCGTCTATGGAAAGGTCATTTGGTTTGCTGAATATGATTATGGTATTTCTAGGCATGTATCACATTTGTATCTGAAGTTATGAATGTTAACGAGGTACCTGTATTTCAAATGTTTGCTCGTGTGGTAACACCAATAAGGTATTTAGCCCATCAAAGAGCACTTAACTCCCAATGGGAGAGGCCTGTCTACACGGTTACACCAAACGGACTTGCCTGTGAACGTTCTAACTGGAGTGTGGGGAATGGCCTCTGCTGTGACTAAAGGAAGCCGGCATGGACATGTGACTTGCCCCTGTGACTCCAAACCCCATCTTATTATCTGTAATTTTCCACAGGAGAACAATGGGGGATTCCCTTCACTTGGCAGAAGCTATAAACGGCCCTGGACACATCTCCATTTGGCCTCTTTCCTGCTCAAACCTCCAGTCCCTCTAAGCTGCCAGCTGCCTATTAAGCCCCGCGCAGGGGCTCAGGGCTGCGGCCAGGGGAGAGGCGCCCCTCCCTCCGCCCAGCCCAGCCCCGTCCCACAGCCGGGGAGAGGCGCCCCTCCCTCCGCCCAGCCCAGCCCAGCCCAGCCCAGCCCCGTCCCACAGCCGGGGAGAGGCGCCCCTCCCCCAGCCCCGTCCCACAGCCGGGGAGAGGCGCCCCTCCCTCAGCCCAGCCCAGCCCCGTCCCACAGCCGGGGAGAGGCGCCCCTCCCTCAGCCCAGCCCAGCCCCGTCCCACAGCCGGGGAGAGGCGCCCCTCCCTCAGCCCAGCCCAGCCCCGTCGGAGCTGCCGCAGCCGGGGAGAGGCACCTCTCCCCCAGCCCCGAGCTGCTGTGGCGAGAGATGGTGGGGGGTGTCGTCTCTCCCCACTTCAGCCCCAGGGCAGCCTGTGCCCCAAACCCCTCATCCCTGGCCCACCCCAGAGCCTGCACCCCAACCCTGTGCCCCAGTCCTGAGCCCCCTCCCACATCCCAAACCCCTCATCCCTAGTCCACCCCAAAGCCTGCACCCCCAGCCAGAGCCCTCACCCCCCCCGTGCCCCAACCCTCTGCCCCAGTCCTGAGCCCTCTCCCACCTTCCGAACCACTTGGTCCCAGGCCAGAGCCCCCTCCGCACCCCAAACCCCTCATCCCCAATCCCACCCCAGAGCCTGCACCCCAGCTGCAGCCCTCACCTCCCCCACACCGCAGCCCCCTGCCCCAGCCGAGAGCCCCCTCACATACCCTGAACCCCTCATTTCTGGCTGCACCCCCATCCCAGAGCCCGTATCTCCTCCCACATCCCAATCCCCTGCCTCAGCCCGGAGCCTCATCCCATACTCTGAATCCCTCAGCTCCACCCCCCGCAGCCTGGAGCCTCCTCCTATACCCCAAACCCCGCATCCCTGGCCCCACCCCAGAGTCTGCACCCCCAGAGGGAGCCCTCACCCCCCCTGCACCCCAGCCCCCTGAGCTGGGCTGGTGAAAATGAGCGAGTGCGTGAGGGTGGGGAGAGCGAGCGACAGAGGGAGGGGGGCGGGAGTGAGTGGGGGCGGGGCCTCAGAGGAGGGGCGGGGCCAGGGCAGGGTCTCAGAGGAGGAGCGGGGCAGGGGCGGAACCTCAGAGGGGGCTCTGGGCTGCTCCGGCTCCAGCTCCCGGCTCCCCCTCCTCTGGCCCCTCTGCTGCTGCTTCTCTGCCCCCAGCTCAGCGCAGGCGGCTGCTCTCCCCTTAGCTCTGCCCGCTCTGGCTCAGGCAGCTCCAGCTCACCCGCAGGACGGGACCCCGGGCTCCTGGCTCCCTCATTGGCTGCCTGCCCTGTCTATTGGGCTGACCTAGAGCAATAGCTTTTCCCTGTTGGCCCCGGGGACCGTCAGGCTCAGGATCTCGATTTCTCTTCAGCCCGTCCCCTTTCTTTTGGGGCTGGGAGAGGGGCCAGCCAAAATCCCCCTCAGTGTAAGTGAGGGGCCAGCAGCCCCCTGCCATACAGGGACTATGTGTTACGCTGATAAAACTGCCCAGGATCTTTTCAGGGGACAAGGCAATATGCCACGTTTATTATGAGAACACAATTTGATTTATAACCAATAGCTAATACCTAATATATACACACAGACACACACACACACACATTCTGCAGCTGCTGTGTAGTTACCAGTCCTGGACGTAGCTTGAGTCCGTAGCTTGGTTTCGCAGCTTGAGTTCACAGCTCATGGCGGCTAACTGGATAGGAAAGCCGGGCACAAGGAAGGGCTGGTCTCTGTCGGGCGCACTGATGCCCTTCGATGTTGTCAGCAGAACGTTACCCAAAGTCTCCCATCTCATGCATCCTTTTTGTAGGCTTTAGTTTGAACAAGAGTCTATGGGTCTTGCTGTGTCACGCTGCCTCTGGGTACTGTGTGATTGATCCCCCATCAATTGCAGACCTGACTGTCAGCCTCGGACCTGACTTTGATCTTGTTTCAATTGCACATTTGTTCTTTTCTTTTAGGGTGGACTCCTCTCACTTTGTCAGGGCTGTTGTCTGCATCTTCAGCCGTTGGTGTTTGCACTTCACTTTGTCAGGACGGGCTTGGGCTGGAGGTTGATTCCATTATCCATGCATCCCTCATTAACCCATCTGAACTAAGTTAACAAGGTTACAGCCGGGTTTTGCAAAATGGAGTGAGCATTTCAAAATGGTGAGTTTGAGTTACAATACGGAGTCTTATCAAAACAAGTGTCATGAACAATTTACAGTGTTGGGAGGCAGACAGTGAGCAGGGGTTACTACGGTAAATCAGTGACCCCAAGCAGCCATTGAACTGATACTGCAAGAGCAGCCGGCCGAACAGCCGCGGCTCTAACGAGCGGACAGTAATTGAACTGAACAGCTCCTTATCACGGACTTTTCGATACGCGCCAACTCCGGGGGCTTAACAAGCAGCTTTATTGCCATTTCGCTGGTTCTTGCGAAAGCCGGTTTTATGAACCAACGCTGTTTCAGTCATAAAACTTTACTCATGAAGTTCTGTTTGTTCATTTGATACAAAATAAAGTCATATTAATAAAGTCTTAATAACAATAGTAATTAAAAAGAAACAATTTCATTCATCAGCTCTACATATGGGAAGCAACTGTCCCTTCCTGCAGCTTCTCACTGAACTCTCCTGTCTCCAGGGCCTTGTCTCACTCAGTCTCTCCGGCTTCTGGGCTCATTGCGGGAGTCCATCACCCTGCGGCCGCTCCTCAGGCCTGCCCCAGGCTGACTGCCCACGAGTTACCCTTCTCCAGGGGCGACCAAAGGAGCAACTGCCCTTCTGCAGCCCCCCACCACTCAGTAGAGCCACTTGCTGGCTTTTATACTCATGTGCTCCCTCCCCAGCTGGGCCGGATAACAGAACAGGACTGGACGGCCCAGCACCACTGTCCCTTACATGTGTGTCCACACAGCGCTCTAAGCCCAGACTCTCACTCCGGTTTGAGTCCCCTCTTCTGTCCCCACACAAATCAGTCTGACACAGGTCAGCAGCACTCAGGGCCCAGGACCCTGCCAGGGGGTGTGTCAGAGCTTGAGTCCTGCTGTGACTTGGGTCCAAGCCCTGTCACTGTGCAGTGTGGACGCCGCTCAAGCCGCAGCCCCAAGTCAGGAGGGCTGCACCGTGCAGTACAGACGTGTTAGCACGGCTGTGAGACCCAGGACCGGCGATTGTAACCTGGGTTTACAGTGCAGTGTGGATGCTCCAGCGTGGGCTTGGCAACACCGACTCCCCAAGCCCCGTCCCACAGATCAAGGTTAGTGAGCCGCACGGATGCGCTCTGAAGGGGCAGGCTGCCCGCTTGGGTCTGACACATTTCTGGACTTGAAAAACAAAGCGTTGAAATGATGAAAACGGCCGGTGGCAACTTGGTGAAACCAAAACATTCTGGTTTGCAACAACTTTGTGTTTCACGCGTTAAGCTAATTACAGCACCAGTGTTTTAAAAAGGACAAAAGGACGACTTCCAGGTCACCTGGTGCTGGCTCCATCTTGGAATACCAGTGTTTTCCCACTGACGGGCGTGGGAACTAAGCTTGGAGACAAAAGGTTCCTGCCATATGCAAAAGCTACTTAAGGCAGGGGAGTGACATCATCGGGACTCTTCACTGACTCCCTGCCGAAGTCGACTCCTGGAAACGCCTGCGGAACAAAGACTGACTTGGGGGAAGTGCTGGACCCAGGCTAAAGGGATTTCTAACCTGTGAAAAGATCACCTGGGGATTCCAAGCTGTGAGCAAGTGCAACTGGCCCCTTAAGAATCTCTGCAGTCTGCTTGAATCATCATTTAGGGGGAGAATTTGCTACTCGTATCCAATCTCATTAGTATATTAAGCTTAGTTTGCGTTTTTGTTTTGTTTGGTAGATAACCTGCTTTGATCTGTTTGCTAGCCCTTATAATCACTTAACATCATTTATTAACTATTTTGTAGTTAATAAACTTGTTTTTGCTTTGTCTAAAACCAGGATGTGGGAGTCATAACTTGGGGCAGACGGCTGTTGCATATCTCTCTCCACATTGAGGGAGAGGCTGAATTTAATGAGGTTACGCTGTACAGTTCCCTGTGCAGCACAAGATGGTATAATGTTGGGTTTACACTCCAGAGGGGGGTGCGCGCCTTAGGGACTGGGAGGTGCTTTAGCTGAGCCGTCCCAGGCAGGGGCTGGTTAAAGAACCCGTGTGTGTAACTGCAGCTGGGTGTGTCCCTACCTGTGTGTGTGCTGGAGCCTGGGAGAGGACCTGGAAGGCTGGTCCGAGCAGCACAGGGTGAGAGGGAGCCCAGTTGCTGGGTCAGGGGGGCTCTGTGGTACCCCAGTTCCAGGTGTCATCCTGGGGGGGGACCCGTCACAACCATCCCTGTCCACCCTGGCTAACAGCCATTGAAGGACCTGTCCTCCATGAATTCATCTCGTTCTTTTTTGAAGCCTGTTATAGTCTTGGCCTTCACAACATCCTCTGGCAAAGAGTCCCACAGGCTGGCTGTACGTTGTGTGAAGAAATGTTTCCTTGTGTTTGTTTTAAACCTGCTGCCTATTAATTCCATTGGGTGACCCCTAGTTCTTGTGTTATGAGAAAGAGTAAATAACCTGTTTGCCCGGGAAGGGGACAAAGCCCGGAGGTGGGGCAGCTGGGCGTGACTGAGGCTGGGCGGCTGGAAGCTGGTCAGTCTCCTGGGTAGGGACTCGGGGGGGGGGGGCCCAAAGACCCCCCCAAGATGGGTTTGGCTGAAAGTCCCTGATGTCTGTGCTAACAAACCCTGTTCTGCGCTGGGTTCCCGAGGGCTGATAACCTGTCTGGGTCACACGCTGGCTGGGAGTCCCGGCTGGGGGTGGAGTGGGGGGCAGGGTCCCTCCAGCTGCCCCAGGGCTCCGTCCAGGGGGACCCACTGCAGAAAGCTCACGGGGTGAACTGGGGGCTGGATGCTCCGAGGTAGACCCAGGAGGCGCTGCAGCCGAGGAGGCTCCCCCCAGTGACAATGTTCCCCAAGGGGTGTCACACGACAAGAGTCCTGTCCTGAGCCCGTGACTCCGTGACGAGCGGAGAGCCTGCCCGACCTCAGCAGGGCTGGGCGGTAACACGCACCCCGTGCTCTTGAGGCTGAGACAGGAAACCCAGCTGCCTACGGAGCCTGCAGACTGGCCTCGGGCGAATCGCTGCACGGGGCGGTGGGTGGCAGTGCCAGGAACACACGGCGCAGGGCCGGCTCCCCGGGTGGCTGGTTCTCTTAGCGAGTGACCAAGGGATGTTCTCGTCCCCTGCGCAGAGTCCCACCGACCCCCAGTCACTGTGGCCGGGCTGAGGGTCTGTCACCGCGTCACTAATACCCCCGTTCACTCACCCCGGTGATAAACAAACTCTGCAGCCGACAGCCTGCCCCGGGCATGGATCCCTGCAGCCCCCAGACGCCCTGGAGCAAATCCCACACCCCCCGGCTCTGTCCCTGCAGCCCAGCGCATCTCAGCAGCATTAAACCCCCTTCACAGATGCCCGTTTGCGATGCTGGGGGCTGCCGATTCAGGCCCATCCTCCCTGCGCTACTATGACCGACTGTCATCACCCAGGGCTGGGCTGCGGGGACGGCAGGGAGGAAGCAGTTACCGCAAGGTGACCCATAGCAATCGCCAGCCCTCCCTGCCCCCTGCGGCCTCAGGACCCTGCTCACCGCAGGAGCCGTTGGAAATGGAGCCGAAGGGCGGGACTGGCCATTGTGGGGCTTGAGTCCTGTTTACACTCGCGATGCGCCGATCAGTGGAGCTCCTCTAACGCTGGCTCCAGTGAAACGGGCACGGCCGCCCCCCAGCCTGGAGCGGCGCAGAACCCCCTTACACAGAGCAACCCAGGCTGGGGCAATGGGGGGCAAGGCCCTGCACAGCGCTGGCTCCAGCAACCCCATGCAGCACCCAGACCCAGTGCACCCAGCTCCCAGCCACAGTCCCCCAGTGCCAGCTCCAGAGAGGCCCTGCTGGGTCTGGCCGGGACACCCCAAAGGTGGGTGAGCTGCTGGGAGCAGCTCCCATTTCCCCAGGGCTCGGGGGGCCGACTGGAAGGCTGGGCTCACCTCTGCGCTGGGAGGAGCAGGAGCGGCCCTGAGCCTGCAGGGTTGTGTAGGGTGTGGGTGTGGCTGGTTTCTGTGCCAGTGAAGGACTTGGGACTCGAAGGTGATTCCTGCCTCTTCACCTGCTTTTATGGCCCTTCGGGAGAGAAAGCGAAAGCAAATCCGCTCACAGCCCGGAGATAGCGACTCTGTGGGGACGGAGGGCAGGGACCATGGGGCTGGGGAGTCTCCTCATCCCCCTCCTCGTCCTCGGGGTGGCCGGTAAGTACAGACCCCTGGTGTCCTGGGGGCGGGCAGGGCAGGGCCCCGGGGCTCCCAGCAGAGTAAAGTCTTGGGGACGGGGCCTGGGTGCCGGAGGGTCAGTCACTGCCCAGCTCTGCCCGGCCTCAGCTGCTGAGTCTGCCCTGAGCCCGTGTGAATGCCCCAGAGTGTAACAGGAGCCGGGGGAGGGAACGGGGGAGCCGCGGGGAATCCCGGGGGCAGGAGAGGGGGGTCGGGGTCTGAGCAAAGGGACGGGCACACTGAGATCTCAGACAGGGAACCAGGGAGCTGCCAGTGAAGGAGCCCAGGTCTGTTCCGGGTACGATATCCCAGCAGTGACCTTGGAGGGGAACAGGTGGAAGGCAGGGGGGACAAACATCACTCTGTGACCAAACCCAGCTCACCCCGCTCTCTGCCGTGGCCGGCTGTGGACTTGGTGCTGTGATGGACCCTGCAGAAACCCAGGGTGGGGTTTGCCAGGCAACGCTCCCCGTGTCCCCATCAGGAGCAGGCGCCGTTACTCTGAAGCGGTTCTTTGCTGACCTGAGCCAGACACAGCCAGCAGCGCGTTGATTGCCCCAGCCCAGCGAGTGCAAAGGAAAGGACTGCCCTGTCTGTACCCCTGTAACGATGCAGTTCTGGCAGGACCCAACTGAGAGTGCCAATTCGGGACAAATTGCTTAGAGCAGGGCAGTCACAGCCCAAGGCTGGGGTTTTTCCACCTCTAAGGCAAACCAACCCAGCCAGACAAAGAGGACTTTGGTCTCACCCCACTGGCTAACCGCAAGTTACACAAGCAATGAGATGTGTGTATCATTTTTGAAGTTGAAGTTGTGAATATTGGCTCTATACTGTCTTTCAGAGATGAGAGTTAGAATTGGTTAAATGGAATCAATTACATACAGTAATGGCAAAGTTCTTGGTTCAGGCTTGCAGCAGCGATGGAATAAACTGCAAGTTTAAATCAAGTCTCTGGAACATCCCCAGCTGGGATGGGTCATTCAAAGTCCTTTGTTCAGAGCTTCAGTTTGTAGCAAAGTCCCTCCAGAGGTATGAAGCAGGATTGAAGACAAGATGGAGATCAGGCATCAGCCTTTTATAGTCTTTTCCAGGTGTAAGAACACCTCTTTGTTCTTACTGTGGAAAATTACAGCAAAATGGAGTCTGGAGTCACATGGGCCAGTCCCTGCATACTTTGCTGAGTTACAAGGTGTCACGGAGTCCCCGGGCGATGCTCTGGAACTGCTCCCCACAAAGCCAGTCAGGCAGTGGCTTCCCCAGGAATTGAAATTGGGGGTGTGTTTGAATTTACGGGGGGGGTGTCAGGGCCGATGAGGGGTGAGACTGTGAGGCTGAAGGTGGGCTGTATGGCACCATAGTAAACACTGAAAAATGTTTCATGACCATTTTATTAGATTTAACTCATGTTTTAAAATCACACAAATTAAAGTTGGCTACTCAAGCCTTCTATGAAGCACTACATATACATCCTTCTTGGTTTCTTGTTATAGTTTTGCACAACTCTGTTAATGAACTTCTTGAATGCAATGCATTCATCTTTGGTGGCTTCTCGTGTGTCTGGTACTTCCATTCCTTCAATTGATATGCTCATTAGTTCATTCACATGGTCAAGCAGAAGGCGACTTCTTTCAGAACACAAAATTCTATTCAATTATGAAAAAGAATGCTCATCTGTTGTGTAGCTATTGTGACCGGGAGTAGCAAGAGATGAATTCCTACTTCTTTCATCCCAGGAAACAGAACACAAAGATCGGGTCGAGCCACGAGTGATGATAAAAAAGAAGTTGAAGTCAAATCTTCATTCATTCGTCGTATGATATTCCACTCTGTGTTCAAATTCTCTATTCTGTCCTGTTCATATGGCAGCCCCATTGCTGGTAGTGCCTCACTCCACTCAACTGTTGGTGTTTTATAGGACAGGCATCTGTAAAAGCTACGTGGAGGTTGAGTAGAATCTAGAAGTCGCTCTTGTAGATTTTTAAGAATCAAGTCTGTGCACTTTTTCAGTCGTCTTAACAAACACTTCTTGTCCTCTTCACTAAGGATTCAATATAAATGCAGGTTTCAGAGTAGAAGCCGTGTTAGTCTGTATCCGCAAAAAGAACAGGAATACTTGTGGCACCTTAGAGACTAACAAATTTATTAGAGCATATAATGCCTTCGTTAGTGAACTTCTGGACTGAAGTCTTTGCTTCTTCCAGTACTTTTTCAATGGATAGCTCTCTGATTGATCCAAATGTAGGTTCTATTGCTGGACAAAGATCTACTACTGTTGTAGCGGATGCCTGGATGGCCTTGTGTAATGACCCAAGTGGTTTCAACAGTAGACTTACGAGAGAGAGAACGGCAATAGTCTTCTCTGAACATAGTAGCAAAAGTAATCCACCAGCCTCACTACTTAGATCCATCCCATCTTGGTAGATACTTTCCAAAGCCAGTAATAACGGCTGGAGTAATTTTAAGACAACAGCCAAGGATCGCTCATGAGAAAGCCAGTGGGTTTTCCCAGGTTGGACTAATTTGAACTTCAGTCCCAGTGAATCTTCTATATTTTCCAAGATATTCAGTCTATTTGGACTCTTACTGAAAAAGAATATAATGAAGACATTAAATTTATAGCTTTTAAAATGTCTTTTGAAGATTCTGCAGCTCGTACTAGTGCTAGTTGGAGTAGATGGCCTCTGCAATGTGTATAGGAGAGATTAGGGTTACACTTTTCTCTGAGCAAAGCTTGTACTCCACTATGTCTTCCAGAGAAGTTTGCAGCTCCATCAAATGCACAAGCAGCCATCTCTCTGGGGTTCAATTTACAAGCATTTAACTCTTCTAAGATGTGGGTTGTCACAGATGCAGCCAATGTGTCTTCTATAACTTGAACATCTAGAAATGCATCTACTGGCCTACCCCTGACATCAAGATAATGTACACAATGACTTAATACTTGATGCCCATTAGCGTTAGTGCATTCAGCAGCCATGTATGCAAATTTTTTGAATGTGGTGAGAGAGTTCTTCACTTTTTCAACTGTTGAGTCTTTCACTGTTGCACCGCATGCTTCTAGCCAGTCTGTTGAGTTTCTTGCAGAAAAATAGTGAGCATTTGCTGGTCTTGTTTGGAGCCAGTGTTCAACTTGAGGATGAACAAGTGACAATGCACTTATCATTGTCCTTCAGTTTGTAGTGTGTGGTATCTCTTGCTTAAATAGAAAGTACGATGCCACAGCCATGTTTGTTCACATGAACTGTGTTGTGTCTCCAGCATTCTTAACAGCCTCATTAAGTACTTCTAAAATTGGCTTTGAAAGTGGGCTTATAAGGCTTTCTGCATGTTGATGGACTCCAGAGGCCTGGTGTTTTGCAGCCTTTTCATGTAGTTTGTCAGCATTGGCTTTGCTGATTGGTTTGACAACCCAAGCGCCTCCACTTTTACCAGTCATAGCATTGGGAAGCTTTCCTTCTTCGTAAGCTTTTTTGCCAGAGGTGCACCAGTAGCCATCTTTTGTAACTTCAATCAATGGGAACACTGTGACTCACATACATCGGGAACTGCCTTTAGGTTTTGGAGACACTGTTTCTTCAGTAGGTAGCTGTATTTGTGCTTCGGGCTGGTCGGATGTAGATATACCACTTGAACCTTCAGACGATATGTTGATATATTCTTGTTCTTGACGTGTTCTTCACCTGGGTTAGTTTTTGAGGCCTTTGAGTGGAAAAATTGTTGTATTGTTTTTTGTCTTTTCATTTTCACTTTGACCTGCAATGTAGAAAATATATGAATAAAGTAAATGTTTTGTTAGGATAATGCAAATTTAACAAGTTACACCAAAACACCTAACAGGTCTAGCTTTCTAAAAAAATATAATTAAAAAAAATGTATTTAATTTAAATTGACTTTTGAGAAATAAGCTATCATGGGATAAGAGGGAAGTCCTCTCATGGATCAGTAACTGGTTAAAAGATGGGAAACAAAGGGTAGGAATAAATTATCAGTTTTCAGAATGGAGAGAGATAAATAGTGGTATCCCTGAGGGGTCGGTACTGGGACCATTACTGTTCAACATATTCATAAATGATCTGGAAAAATGGGTAAACAGTGAGGTGGCAAAATTTGCAGATGATACAAAACTATTCAAGATAGTTAAGTCCCAGGCAGACTGCGAAGAGCTACAAAGGGATCTCACAAAACTGGGTGACTGGGCAACAAAATGGCAGATGAAATTCAATGTTGATAAATGCAAAGTAATGCACATTGGAAAACAATCTCAACAATACATACAAAATGATGGAGTCTGAATTAGCTGTTAACACTCAAGAAAGATCTTGGAGTCACTGTGGGTAGTTCTCTGAAAACATCCACTCAATGTGCAGTGACTGTCAGAAAAGCAAACAGAATGTTGGGAATCATTAAGAAAGGGATAGATAATAAGACAGAAAATATCATATTGCCTCTATATAAATCCATGGTACGTGCACACCTTGAATACTGTGTGCAGATCTGGGCACCCCATCCCCAAAAAGATATATTGGAATTGGAAAAGGTACAGAGATGGGCAACTAAAATGATTAGGGGTATGAAACAGGAGGAGAGATTAAAATGACTGGGAATTTTCAGCTTAGAAAAGAGACGACTAAGGTGGGATATGATAGAGGTCTATAAAATCTTGACTGGTGTGAAGAAAGTGAATAAGGAAATGTTATTTAATCCTTCACAGAACCTAAGAACTAGCAGTCACCCAATGAAATTAATAGACAGCAGGTTTAAAAAAAAACAAAAGGAAGTACTTCTTCACACAACATAAAGTCAACCCGTGGAACTCTTTGCCAGGGGATGCTGTGAAGACCAAAATTATAACAGGATTTAAAAAAGAACTAGATAAATTCCTGGAGAATAGGTCCATCTGTGGCTATTAGCCAGGATAGGGAGGGATGCAACTCCTGCTCTGAGTGTCCCTAGCCTGTTTGCCAGAAGCTGGGAATGGGCAACAGGGGATAGATCACTTGATGATTACCTGTTCTGTTAATTCCCTCTGAAGCACCTGGCATTGACCACTGTCGGAAGACAGGATACTGGGCTATATGGACCATTGGTCTGACCCAGTATGACCATTCTTATGTAAAAATAATTATAATAATAAAAATGTTTGGTACAGAAACGCCCCAACATAATGACCTCTCAAGATAGCAATGACGTGAGATAACAACCTTGGCAAATAATGCGTTTTAAAAATCTTGGCCTACTAGGAAACATATTTATATAAGTTTCCATTTCCAGTCACAAATCTAGCATTCTGGAGCAAAGTCACTAAAATATAGTCCAACAAACAAACGTTTATTTAACGTGCTCCTCACTTTTCTCTCCACCGCACCCCACTCACCGGTGTTGTCCTTGGTCAATGGAGACTCAGAGTTCAGAGGTGCTTTCACATGAGTTCACCTCCCAGGTGGGGGGCAAGAAGGCACCTTGCTCGTTCCTCCAGCTGCTCACCCCTCGCTCTGCCCACTGTTGTTTGTTGTGCCACCGTTCACTCCATCGCTCTGTTGCCAATGGCCCTGCGCCGTCACCTTCTGCTGCCACCTGCCACTGTGACCTCTGCGAGTTGGTCTCTTGAGGTTCCACCAGCTCTCAGTGATTTCAGCTGAGCTCTCAGTGGGGGAACCTCACTGCTAGTGCAGACTGGGCCGTCTCTTCCACAGAAACGCTGTCCCCACAGCAGGTCTAAGCACTTAAAGACCGGATTATCAGTGATTTCAGCTGCAGTGATCACTTAACAGAACAAAAAGAAGAACAGGAGTACTTGTGGCACCTTAGAGACTAACAAATTTATTAGAGCATAAACTTTCGTGGACTACAGCCCACTTCTTCGGATGCATATAGAATGGAACAAATGTTGTACTTAAAGTACTGCACAGGATCTTTTCAGGGGGAATAAGACAAAACGCCACATTTATTAGTAATACATGTATTCATTAACACTGTATTATATGCATATAATATATTACACTCACACACACACACACAAACACACTCCGTCTTGTTGTTACCAATTAGTTGCTCCCCTTAACTTCACTGGCCAGGTGAGTTAGATGGGGGAGGGGGTGGAACCGGGCTTCTGCCGATCCGGATCGATGCTCCCATGTTGACAAGACGAGACCCGGGGTCCTCTGCAAGACACCTCACTTTTATAGCAGCTTCCCTCTCATGCAAATCTAGACCAGATTTAAACTCTGTGTCTGTGTCCATTGGTCCTTTGTGCTGCTTTCGAGTGTTGTCCCAAGTGGTTTCAACAGTAGACTTACGAGAGAGAGAACGGCAATAGTCTTCTCTGAACATAGTAGCAAAAGTAATCCACCAGCCTCACTACTTAGCATATTGAGGAGATATATATACACATACAGAGAGCATGAACAGGTGGGAGTTGTCTTACCAACTCTGAGAGGCCAATTAATTAAGAGAAAAAAACTTTTGAAGTGATAATCAAGCTAGCCCTTGATTCTATATGCATCCGAAGAAGTGGGCTGTAGTCCACGAAAGCTTATGCTCTAATAAATTTGTTAGTCTCTAAGGTGCCACAAGTACTCCTGTTCTTTTTGCGGATACAGACTAACACGGCTGCTACTCTGAAACCAGTGATTTATGCACACTCGCCTTTCCCCACCACCTAGAGACTTAAGAAATGCATTGGGGAAACTGAGGCACCCACACAGTATTCAGAGGAAACATTAAGAACAGTCCCACTTCGTCACACAAGGCTATCTGTCTTCTCTCAATGGGTCAGTTGTGTAGCTGATGGTCCTTAATGGGCCATCAAGCAGGCTAGGCAAAGCTAACACCAGCTTATCTGGGATGTCACCCAGCAGCATAGC
This sequence comes from Graptemys geographica, assembly GCA_037349215.1. Lineage (NCBI taxonomy): Eukaryota > Metazoa > Chordata > Testudines > Emydidae > Graptemys > Graptemys geographica. The sequence goes on along the minus strand of JBAIFT010000129.1, from coordinate 562,984 downwards.
ATAAGTTTGAAATACAGACAGTACAGAGCCAATATTCATAACTTCAACTTCAAAAATGATACACACATATAAACAGCATAATCATAACCAGCAACCCATAACCTTGTCTTAGACACCTCATTTGACCCCCTTTATACAAGATTTGATGCCACTACAGGACCATGGTTGCAACAATGATCTATATGGTCCCAGATTATATCAATAACGTCACAACCCCCGTGTCCCCGGAGCAGCCCGGGGCTCATTTCACTGGCCCATGCACTGCCCAGCCTGGGTCCCATCCCCTGCTCTGCTTCCTAGATACAGGGCTTATGGCCAGAGGGGGCCAGATCCTCTTGTCTGACGTCCGGCGGGGCACCGGCTAGAGAATCTCATCTGGCCACCCCTGCACTGGGCCCAGTGACTTGTGCCTGGCTAACGCCCCTTCCCGAAAAGCCTCCTGGCTGGGCTGGAGCCATCCAGAGGTAGTGACACTGTCCCCACTTCTGCCTGGGGGGTTGGTGCCGGTGGGCAGGCAGCCTGGCTGCTCACTTTGTGCCTCATTTCCAATGTGAATGTGGCTGGCGCCAGCTCCCGGCCACTGGGTCATGTTCATCTTCCTTTGCTAGGTGAACGGGATCCTCAGCACCCAGGATTTGCTCCCCAGACATGTAATTATACACTACGGACAAGTCACCCTCAGCTGGCTGTTTGATGCGCTAACAGACCGAGCGCTGTCAGGCCCTCACTGTCCCGCCCCATCTCCAGCCTGCTGGGAATGTATCTGTCCATTTTCTGCACCCGCTCCAACCCTTACACATCCTTTCTAAAGTGGGGACCCCAGAGCCGGGGGCTGGATTCCAGTGCTGGTCTCACCAGGTACAGAGGTAAATCACACCTGGAACGTCCCACTCGCTGGTCCCGTTTATACCTCCCAGGGGCACAGGAGCCCTTTGTGCTCCGGGAGCCGGTGGTGAGTTGCTTTTCCGCTCTGACCCAAGCTCCTGGTAGCGTCACTGCTTTCCAGGACACGTCCCCCAGCCTGCAGGTGAGGCCAGCACCCCTGGGTCCCCGCTGGACCATCTCGCACGTGGACGTGTTCAGCAAAACACACATTGTTTGACTGGGCCCAGCTCACTGCGTGTTTCTCCCCCAGAGTCCCAGCTGATCGTGTCCGTGGGGCCCTCTCCGGTGAGGGCCGTGCTGGGCTCGGACGTGCTGCTGCCGTGTAGCTTCGCTGTGGGCGAACCCATCAGTCTGTCTAAATTCTACCTGGGCTGGGCCCGGGGAGGTGAGAAGGTGGCCGAGTACCTCAGAGAAAAGCCGACTCAGCAGCCCGGGGTGAAGCTTTTCCCGGAGGAGCTGAGCAGGGGGAACTGCTCCCTGGGGCTGAGGAACGTGAGGGTGGAGGACGGAGGCAGATACACCAGCACCCTCATCTACACGCCCGACCGATCTGAGCAGGACCTGGAGCTGCAGGTGACAGGTGAGTTTGTTAAACGGTGACGTTCCTGCTTCCCAGGAGAGTGAAATCTCGGCCGCGACGCTGGATTCGTGGAGCTTCTTCCATGTAACTCTGGGCATCTCGTTCCGTCTTCCAGCTGCTCCCCGACTCTCCATTCCCCGGCGATCGGCCGGAACAGACGCAGCGAGCTCCTTCCCCTGCCACGTGTGGGGATTCTACCCCGGGGACGTCACCGTCACGTGGCTGAGAGACGGGCGGGTTCTGACCGACGCCACCCGCTCTGCCCCCCAGACGAACCCGGATGGGACCTTTAACCTCACCCTGACCTACACCTTCACCCCCACCGCGAGTGACTCCGGCAGCAACTTCTCCTGCCGCGTCAGCCACGCGGCTCTGGCTTGGCCCCTGCGGGAGGAGTTCCCCCTGGATGTCACACGTGAGCCTGGGCTGGGGGGATACTGAGCCAGTGGGGCTCTGGGTTCCCCGTTTTCCTGTCGCTCTGCCCATGAGGAGAGATTTCCCTGTCCCACCCCCAGTCTGGCGGGTGTGAACGCTGTGGGGAGATCCTGCCGGCTGCCGCACTAACCTCTGAACTGGGGTCTCAGAGGCCAGTGGAGTGAGGCTGTCTGCTCCCACCACACTGTTCCTCCTCCACTGAGCTGCAGTGCCGGGAGCTGGTCAGGGCCTGTCTCCTTCGGCCCCTGCGACCAATGACCCAGCCACTGGGCACCCGTCTGCCCTGTGCTCATGGGCGCTGGGGCCCAGCAGAGACGCTCAGTCTGGGTATATTCATCTGCACTCTGCCGTCACACACAGCCCAGAAACCCCTGGGGTCTCCCATGTCCCCTGGCTGGGGTGGGGCCTGGCCCTGGGGCCCCTGGGGAGCGCAGCGCGGTTCACAGGGAGCTACACCAAGCAGGGCTCTGACTTCCCCTCTCCTTCATCAGCAGGTGCAGGCACGGCTCCTTCGAAGGCCATCACCGGGGTCTGCATCGCGCTGCTGCTAGTCATGGTGGCTGGGTTAGCCATTTACTTCTGGAGATGGAGGAGGGCGCGGAAAGGTAACATGGGCCCAGCCCAGTGGCTGTTTGGCCCCAGAGGGAGCAGAGAGTCCAGGGAGGGCTGAGGGGCAGGGACACCCCAGGGGCTGTGAGGCTGGGGGGGTGTCACAGACTCACAGATCGTGCCCACTCTTAGCCCCGTGCGGTCTGTGGGGGGTGCCCCTTTCAGTACGACAGCCCTTCTCTGGGATCCACACTCTCCCGGGGTCAGGCCCCTCCACCTCCTGGATCCGCACCTCTCTGAGCCTGAGCACGTCTGTCTCTGCCGTGGGCCCCCTCAGGGAGTCCCCTTGCTCGGGACCCCCAGGGCCTCCACCCCCAAAGGGGTTGATGCCCCCTGTTCTCTAGACTGGAGTGACTCTCAGCCAGCGTAAAACAGGAGGTTTATTGAGAGTTGAACACAGCACAGGAAACTCTCAGGGCCTCAGGCCTGGCCTCCCTCAGCCCAGCACATCCCAGTCTCTCTGCATCCAGGTGGGCTCTGCCTGCTCCCCCTCTCCAGCCCCGAGCCCCCCTGCTCCCAGCTGGGCATCTGAGATCCCCGGCCCCAGGCCCCGCCTCTGTCCATTATCTTCTCTCCAGGTAAACAGGGTCATAAACCGGGGCCTCCTCTCCTCGCTTCTGTCCTCTGGCTGGAACCGGCTGGTCAGGTCACTGGGTCCTCACTCTGCAGCCCATTGTCCGCCCACTGGCCAGAACCAGCTGCGTCTCCTCAGCTGGGCCTCCGGGTCACCAGGTCACCGGTCGCTGGGGTATCCATCCTCCCGGCCATCGGCTGGGGTCCCAAGTTCCCTCTCAACAACAAACTCCCTCTCCCGTCACCTCGTTAAACCAGTAACCCCCAGGGAAACTGAGTCCCATCCCCTCTGCATGCAAACCATTGAAACCCCACCAAAAACAAGAAAAAACAAGAAAATCCCCCGCTTCATCACAGGGGGTCTCTCTACAGACTGAGCCCCCTGCAGCAGGGCCCATCCCCAGGGGAGGTTTCACCCTCCTGCTCTCAGGGATCCGCCGTTCCCGGCCCCAAGCTCCAGCCGGACGCGTCTCCCAGACCCCCCGACACTGACCCCGTCTGTCTCATTGTCTCTGTCTAGGTCCTTACAGCGCAGTGGAGACGCCCCCCGAGGACCCAGCTGGGAGCGGAGACAAGACGTGCGGCGAGGACACGGTGCTGATGGGGAATGATGGGGTCAGCTGCGCCGGGGAGGGGTCTGAGAAGCAGCCGCGGTTACCTGTTCAGGGCCAGGAGCAGAGCGAGACACAGGAGCAGGACAGGGCACAGGGCACAGGTGAGGGGCAGGAGGGGAGAGCGACTCCAGAGGGGTCACGCTATGGGGTCGGTCTCCTTCCGCTGTGTGTGCCTGTGGATCCCACGATGGGAGGATGGGGAGGGTCACTGCATGGGGGGGCTGATGGGGTCACATGGGGCCAGCTGTATTCCCCAGCCCCCCTGGCTCAAGCACAATGAATCAGGGCCCCCAGAATCAGGAACTGGCTTAAAAGCATTTCAGTTCTCGCAATGGATGCCAGGGCTGGTGAGGCTCTGGGCCTAAATCTGGACTGATGAACTAGTCAGAAGATCAGCGGCCTGGATTTACCCTCTGTTTCCAGGCAGGGCTGGGGCAGCCTGTGCCCGCCACCCCCCCAGGCTCAGGATAACCCAGGGAGCTCCAGTTCTGCCAAAGGAACTGACCCCGGGGGACCCCCTCAGTAACTCACACACCCCCCCCCCCCCCCCGCTCACTGGCTTGGTTTGTTTTCCAGCAAGTTCTAATTCTTCTGGATCAAAAACATCTGACGTGGGCCCAAGGGCGTCATCCTGGAACACGCAGGGGGGCCCAGAGGCAGAGGGGCCATCCCCGAACACGGAGCCATTGGGGGAGATTGGAGGCCTGGATGAGGAGCGAGTGGGGGCAGCTTCCCCACAGGCACAGCCGGCGGCAGAGATGGCATTCCCAGTCCAGCACCGTACGGCTGTAGACGGGGGAGAGATGGATCTCAGCCAGCACAGTCGGCAGGTGATGTCACCCGGCAGCCAGCCTGGCGAGAAGGGTCCCGGGGTGACCGTTGGCCAGATCCACGAGACGGGTCCTGGGGCGACCGTCGGCCAGACCCACCAGACGGGTCCCGGGGCGACCGGCGGCCACACGCACCAGACGGGTCCCAGGGCGACCGGCGGCCAGACTGACCAGACGGGTCCCAGGGATACCAGCTGCCAGACCCAACAGATGGATGACGGGGTGACTGGCGGCCAGACCCACCAGACGGATACCGGGGCGACCGGCGGCCAGACGCAGCAGACGGGTCCCGGGGCGACCGGTGGCCAGACCCACGAGATGGGGCCCGGGGCGACCAGCGGCCAGACCGACCAGACGGGTACCGGGGCGACCGGTGGCCAGACCCACCAGACGGGTCCCGGGGCGACCGGTGGCCAGACCCACCAGACGGATCCCAGGGCGACTGGTGGCCAGACCCACCAGACGGGTCCCGGGGCGACCGGCGGCCAGACCGACCAGACGGGTCCCGGGGAGGCTGTCGGCGAGACCCACTGGACGGGTCCCGGGGCGACCGTTAGCCAGACCCAACAGACGAATTACGGGGCGACCGGCGGCCAGACCGACCAGACGGGTCTAGGGGTGACCGGCAGCCAGACCCACCAGACGGGTCCCGGGGCGACTGTCGGCCAGACTCACCAGACGGGTGACGTGGCGACCGTCAGCCAGACCCACGAGACGGGTCCCGGGGCGACCGGCGGCCAGACCGACCAGACGGGTCCCGGGGCGGCCATCGGCGAGACACACCAGATGGGTCCCGGGGATACCAGCGGCCAGACCCAACAGACGAATGACGGGGTGACCGGCGGCCAGACCCGCCAGACAGGTCCTGGGGCATCCGGCGGCCAGACCCATCAGACGGGTCCCGGGGCGACCGGTGGCCAGACCCACGAGACGGGGCCCGGGGCGACAAGCGGCCAGACCGATCAGACGGGTACCGGGGCGACTGGCGGCCAGACCCAGGAGACGAGTCCCGGGGCGACCGGCAGCCAGACCCACCAGACGGGTCCCGGGGCGACCGTCGGCCAGACCCACCAGACGGGTCCCGGGGATACCAGCGGCCAGACCCACCAGACAGATGACGGGGCGACCAGCGGCCGGACCCACCAGATGGGTGCCGGCAAGACCGGTGGCCAGACCCACCGGACGGGTGCCGGGGAAACTGGCGGCCAGACCCACCAGATGGGTGATGGGGCAGCAGGCGGCCAGACCCACCAGACAAGTGCCGGGGATACCAGCGGCCAGACCCACCAAACAGATGACGGGGCGACCGGCGGCCAGACCCACCAGACGGGTCCCGGGGCGTCCAGCGGCCAGACATACCAGACGGGTCCCGGGGCGACTGGCAGCCAGACCCACCAGACGGGTCCCGGGGATACCAATGGCCAGACCCACCAGACGGATGACGGGTCGACCGGTGGCCAGACCTACCAGACAGGTCCTGGGGCGCCCGGCGCCCGCAAGACCCACCATACGGGTGACAGGGCGACCAGTGGCCAGATGCGCCAGACAGGTCCCGGGGCAACCGGCGGCCAGACCCACCAGACAGGTCCCGGGGCGACCGTTAGCCAGACCCACCAGACGGGTCCCAGGGATACCGGCGGCCAGACCCACGAGACGGGTCCCGGGGCGACCGGCAGCCAGACGTGCCATACAGGTCCCGGGGCGACCGTCGGCCAGATGCAGCAGACGGGTCCCGGGGCGACCAGTGGCCAGACCCACGAGACGGGTCCCGGGGCGACCAGCGGCCAGACCGATCAGACGGGTCCCAGGGCAACCGGCGGCCAGACCCAGGAGACGGGTCCCGGGGCGACCGTCGGCCAGATGCACCAGATGGGTCCCTGGGCGACCGTCGGCCAGACCCACCAGACGGGTCCCGGGGATACCAGCGGCCAGACCCACCAGACAGATGACGGGGCGACCGGCGACCAGACCCACCAGATGGGTGCTGCCGAGACTGGCAGCCAGACCCACCGGACGGGTGACGGGGCAGCAGGCGGCCAGACCCACCAGACAGGTGCCGGGGATACCAGCGGCCAGACCCACCAAACAGATGATGGGGCGACCGGCGGCCAGACCCACCAGATGGGTGCCGGGGAGACCAGTGGCCAGACCTACCAGACGGGTGACGGGGCGACCAGTGGCCAGACCCACGAGACGGGTCCCGGGGCAACCAGCGGCCAGACCGATCAGACGGGTCCCAGGGCGACCGGCGGCCAGACCCAGGAGACGGGTCCTGGGGCGACCGTCGGCCAGACCCACCAGACGGGTCCCGGGGATACCAGCGGCCAGACCCACCAGACAGATGACGGGGCGACCGGCGACCAGACCCACCAGATGGGTGCTGCCGAGACTGGCGGCCAGACCCACCGGACGGGTGACGGGGCAGCAGGCGGCCAGACCCACCAGACAGGTGCCGGGGATACCAGCGGCCAGACCCACCAAACAGATGACGGGGCGACTGGCAGCCAGACCCACCAGACGGGTCCCGGGGATACCAATGGCCAGACCCACCAGACGGATGACGGGTCGACCGGTGGCCAGACCCACCAGACGGGTCCCGGGGCGACCGGCAGCCAGACGTGCCATACAGGTCCCGGGGCGACCGTCGGCCAGATGCAGCAGACGGGTCCCGGGGCGACCAGTGGCCAGACCCACGAGACGGGTCCCGGGGCGACCAGCAGCCAGACCGATCAGACGGGTACTGGGGCGACCGGTGGCCAGACCGACCAGATGGGTACCGGGGAGACTGGTGGCCAGATCCAGGAGACGGGTACTGGGGCGACCAGTGGCCAGACCCACCAGACGGGTGACGGGGAGACTGGCAGCCAGACCCACCAGACGGGTGACGGGGAGACTGGCAGCCAGACCCACCAGACGGGTCCCAGGGCGACCGGCGGCCAGACCCAGGAGACAGGTCCCGGGGCGACTGTCGGCCAGATGCACCAGATGGGTCCCTGGGCGACTGGCGGCCAGACCGACCAGACGGGTACCGGGGAGACTGGCGGCCAGATCCAGGAGACGGGTACCGGGGAGACTGGCAGCCAGACCCACCGGACCGGTGACGGGGCAGCAGGCGGCCAGACCCAACAGACAGGTGCCGGGGATACCAGCGGCCAGACCCACCAAACAGATGACGGGGCGACCGGCGGCCAGACCCTCCAGATGGGTCCCAGGGAGACCAGTGGCCAGACCTACCAGACGGGTGACGGGGCGACCGGTGGCCAGACCCACGAGATGGGTACCGGGGCGTCCGGCGGCCAGACCGACCAGACGGATGACGGGGCGACCGGCGGCCAGACCCAGGAGACGGATCCCGGGGCGTCCGGCGGCCAGACCCAGGAGACGGGTCCTGGGGCGACCGGCAGCCAGACCCAGGAGATGGGTCCCGGGGTGACCAGCGGCCAGACCGACCAGACGGGTCCCGGGGATACCAATGGCCAGACCCACCAGACAGGTGCCGGGGCGACCGGTGGCCAGACCCTCCAGATGGGTCCCGGGGCGACCGGCGGCCAGACCGAGCAGACGGGTCCCGGGGATACCAATGGCCAGACCCACCAGACGGATGACGGGGCGACTGACGGCCAGAACAACTAGGAGGATCAGGAGGTGCCTGACAGCCAGACCAATGCCAGCTGGAAGATCAGGGCCCAGGAACGCTGCTCCCCTCCCTCCTCGCTGAGCCGGGCGCTCGGCCTTGTCCTGCCACGCTGGGCTCACCAGCAATTCTCCAGTCACCCCAGTGCGACTCCAGCCCCGGGCCTGAACCAGCCACCATGGAGGGTTGCAGCAGAGATGTTCCTGGTCCCTGTACCCTGGGGTGGGCACTGCTCACTCAGGTGTGGGGGGGAAGATGCTGGGGCTGTGACCGAGTCCCTTCCCCCCGTAACAGCCTGGGTCACATCAGCACTATGGTTTGTGGTCAGCTGAATAAACCAGAAGTGCCTTAGATCCCGTGTGCTGCAGTCTCTGTGCTGGGTCCTGAATCACACCCCGGCCCTGCCCCTCGGGCGCTGGGATCCAGGTCTGGGTGTGTCACATGCCGTGTACCCCCAGCACACCCCTCAACACGTTCACACCCTGATGCAGTGACCCTGTAGTCCCTGCTGCCCCACAGCTCCCACAGACAGACTCAGCATCGGGTACGAGCGGGCCTGGCTTCTGCCCCAACCCCGTACAGGGGCTGGGAAAGTCTGGGGCAGGCCCATGTCGTCTCGGGGATGGAAGCTTTGGTTGAATCAGAGACGGGGATGAAGAACCCGTCAGCGCCATTAACCCAGGGCTCGTTACACCGATATCGGATCCCAGTGATGTCACGCTCGCCCCGTGTTCTCAGTGTCAAGCAGCACACACACAATCAGTCTGTGAATGGCTCCAGTCTGGCTGTGCCCATGGTGCTGTGAGGGCCTGGGGGCCAGGCTGGGAATGAGAGATGAGCCCGTTAGCCGGATCTTTCTGCTAAAATGGTCGGCAGCAAAGGGGTTCACAGTGTTGTCATTTCCATCGCCACCTTCGGGTTTCAGCACCATCAGCCTGATCCAGGGGCAGTTCCCCTCTCAGAGCGACTGGGCCAGGCTCTCTGCAGACTCAGGCAGCGTTGCTGCATCATTTACATGTGGTTCAGGTTTTAATGTGTTCTTTGCAACCGTAAGTGCTGAGAACATTAATCCCTCCACTGAAATCTCAGACCCCGGCCACACGCCTGTAACAAGAGCTGGATTCTCTGGCAGATCCCACAGCTGTGGAATCCACAGGGCCCCGAACATAAAATTCACTGTACGATTTTGGTTGGTTTCAGAGTAGCAGCCGTGTTAGTCTGTATCTGCAAAAAGAACAGGAGTCCTTGTGGCACCTTAGAGACTAACAAATACAGACTCTGTATGCATCCGAAGAAGTGGGCTGTAGTCCACGAAAGCTTATGCTCTAATAAATTTGTTAGTCTCTAAGGTGCCACAAGTACTCCTGTTCTTTTTGTTCTATTTTGTTAGATGAAAGGTGGCCTTTTGTAAAGACTAAAGAGCAGGAGTGTCCCTGGGACGTCACGTGGGCGCGTCTTGAAAATCCCACCCCAGGTGTCTTTCATGCAAAGGAAATTCTGACACGACGTTAGTAATGAACAGCCAAGGGAGAGAGGTCCAGGGAAGAGGGGCTGAGGGTTACCAGGCTGCCCTCACAGCCTGGTGCCACCCAATGCTGCTCTCACAGCAACCAGCTGGGCCTGGGGGCACTGTGGGGCAGGGAGCAGGGGGACCGAATATCCCAGCTGGCCCTACAGGGGCTGGGCCGTGATGCCATCAGGGCAGCTCCATATCCCAGCCCCCCCGCCCCAGCTCACAGACAGCTGGGGAGTTACTGCCTGAGGCTCGGTGCAGCCCCCCAGCCCCCGCAGACCTGGGGGTCCCAGGCCACAGGTACCTGGGAGGGGCTGAGAAACCCAACCCCACATGGCTCCCAACTGCACCTCTCTCCTTAACCCTTCGCCTGCCTTTGCCTGGTGACAGCCAGGGGGTGGATCAGGCCCCATCCCCCTCTGTGGGCTGAATGTCAGCTGGGGGGAGCGACAGGTGTTATGCAGACAAAATTACACAGGATCGTTTCAGGGGGCAAGACAAAGATGCCACATTTATTATGATAACACAATTTGATTTATGACCAGTAACTAATATCTAATACCTATGTACACACACACACACATCAAATGTTCTGCAGCTGCTAGATAGTTACCAGTCCTGAATGTAGCTTGGGTTTGTAGCTCGTGGCGGTAACTGGCCAGGAAAGCCGGGCACGAGGAAGGGCTGGGTCTCTGTCCGGCGCACACCGATGCCCTCCCATGTTGGCAGCAGAACATTACCTTTTTAAACTCTTCCATCTCACCCATCCTTTTTGTAGGCTTTAGTTTGAATCCAGAGTCTATAGGTCTTGCTGTGTCACGCTGCCTCTGGGTTTGGTGACTGATCACCCGTCAATTGCAGACGTGACTTTCAACCTCATACCTGGCTTTGATCTTCCTTCTATTGTACCTTTGTTCTTCTTTTTAGGGTGGACTCTTCTTACTTTGTTAGGGCTGTTGTCTGCATCTTCCGCCCTGGGTGTTTGAACTCTATTTAATCAGGCAGGCTGGGGCTGGAGGTTGATTCCATCATCCATACATACCGCATTCACACATCTAAACTAAACTAATAAGATTACAGCAGGGTTTGCAAAAATGAAGGTTGCAGCAACCCCTTACAAAATGGAGTAACTGTTTTAAAATGGGGTTTGAATTACAATATGGCAAACAGTGAACAGAAGTAGACAAGTGTAGTGAATGATGTCACGGAGTCCCCGGGCGATGCTCTGGAACTGCTCCCCACAAAGCCAGTCAGGACTCTGGGGAGCCTCCTCTCCCTCGGAGCAGACTGTCTTCAGGGCAAGAAGCTCACACGGCTTCACCTCCTGGGTCTCTCCTGGGAGCATTCAGCATATGCCCCTCCGTGCGCTTCCCACATCGAGTCCGCCCAGGCGGAGTCCTGGGGAAGCCAGAGGGTCCTGCACCCCCACTTCGCAGTCAGACGTGACTCTCAGCCAGCCAGTAACACAGAGGTTTATTAGATGATAGGAACACGGTCTAAAACAGAGCTTGTAGGTCCAGAGAACGGGACCCCTCAGCCGGGTCCATTCTGGGGTCCCACGAGCCAGACACCCACATCTGCCCTCACTCCTAGTCCCCAGCCAGCTCCAAACTGAAACCCCCTCCAGCCCCTCCTCCTCTGCTTTGTCCCTTTCCCGGGCCAGGAGGTCACCTGACCTCTTTGTTCTCCCACACCTTTGGCATCCCCTTGCAGGGGGGAAGGGCCTGGCCATTAGTTGCCAGGAGACAGAGGGTCAGCCAGAAACTGAGGCACCCACACAGTATTCAGAGGAAACATTAAGAACAGTCCCACTTCGTCACAAATGGCAAACAGTGAACAGAAGTTCCAATACTGAAACAGTGCAAGTCTCAGTGATTTAAGCAGGAATTGGATTGATAGTGAAACTTACAAGGGCAACTGGCTGAACAGCTATGGCTCTTAACAAGCATCTTAAATGTCAATTAGCCAGTTATTGGGTGTCACAGACTCACAGATCGTGCCCACTCGTGGCCCCGTGCGGTCCGTGGGGGGGTGCCCCTTTCAGTGCGACAGCCCTTCTCAGGGGTCCACTCTCTCTCGGGGTCAGGCCCCTCCACCTCCTGGAGCCGCACTGCTCTGAGCCTGAGCACGTCTGTCTCTCGCCGTGAGTCCACTCGCTCTGGACCCCCCAGGCCTCCACTCCCCGAAGGTCCTCTAGACCGGAGTGACTCTCAGCCAGCATAAAACAGGAGGGTTTATTAAGAGTTGAACACAACACAGGAAACTCTCAGGGCCTCAGGCCTGGCCTCCCTCAGCCCAGCACATCCCAGTCTCCCTGCATCCAGGTGGGCTCTGCCTGCAGCCCCGAGTCCCCCTGCTCCCAGCTGGGCATCCGAGATCACCGGCCCCAGGCCCCGCCTCTGTCCATTGTCTTCTCTCCAGGTAAACAGGGCCGTAAACTGGGGCCTCCTCTCCTGCTTCTGTCCTCTGGCTGGAACCGGCTGGTTAGGTCACTGGGTCCTCACTCTGCAGCCCATTGTCCGCCCACTGGCCAGAACTGGTTGCGTCTCCTCAGCTGGGCCTCCGGGTCACCAGGTTGCCAGGTCTCCGGTCGCTGGGGTATCCATCCTCCCGGCCATCAGCTGGGGTCCCAAGTTCCCTCTCCGATCCTCTGCAAAACAAACTCCCTCTCCCCTCACCTCGTTAAACCAGTAACACCCAGGGAAACTGAGTCCCACTCCCTCTGCATGAAAATCCCCCACTTCGTCACATTGGGGTAACTGGTTTTATGAATGAATGTTGTTTCATTCATAAAACTTTACTTATGAAGTTACATTAATAAAGTGAACAATTAAAAACAATTTCATTTGTCAGTTCTACACAGGCACAGGGCGCCCAGAACCCTGCAGTCCAGCCTGGTCCAAGCTCCCGCTGTCAGCAGCTGGGGCGTGGAGATCCCAGGGCCAATTCGCCCCAGAGTGCTGGGAGTGGGGACTGCTGTCTGGCCGTGGGTCTGTGCAGCAGTGAACAGCTCCCTGTCAAGGCCAAGTGGGTGGCACCTAGGGTTACCATTCGTCCGGATTCCCCCGGACATGTCCGGCGTTTTTCAGTTAAAAATAGCGTCCGGGGGGAATTTGTCAATGTCCGGACTCCCCCCCCCCATGCAGAGCGTGCGGGGCTTACAGGGCAGTCGGCCGGATGGTGCCACTCGCACGGGCTCCGGCAGCCAAAGCCCTTCTTCCACTTCCCCCCTCCTCTCTCCTGCAACTTGAGACCACTCCCCTCCTCTCCCTCCCTCCCCCTGCCCTGCATTCACAGATCGCCGGTCGCCTCGGCCTCCGGCAGTCTGGAGCTCCGAGCCTGCTCCCCTCCCCCGCTGTCGAGCGCGCTGCTCTGCAGCACAGTAAGGGGGCCGGGGGCCAGAGAATCGGCAGGGAGGTTCTGGGGGGGGGGGTAGTCAAGAGACAGGGAGCAGGGGGGAGGGTTGGATGGGTCAGGAGTTCGGGGGGGGCTGTCTGGGGGTTGGGGGTGTAAGGTTTTGGGCAGTCAGGGTACAGGTGGGGGGGTCTCAGGAGGGGGCAGTTAGGGGACAAGGCACAGGGAGGCTCTCTTAATGGCTCTCCATGCGTCTCTGGACCCTCTCAGCTGTCGGGCTTGGACGGAAACATTGCCTGAGGGTAGTGAGAGAATGGGTTATCGGTGAGGTGGGGGTGGGCGTGAGCCCGGTCAATAGGGGCAACCCCTACCAAGATCTGAGCCTTTTCTCACACGCCCGTTAGAGCTCGACATTATGCTGTTTGGGACCCTCTTTGAGGAAAGCCTCTGGATTGCAAGTCCAACCGCTACCTCCTCGTGGTGAGAGTCGGTAACTGGCTTGGATAGCCAAGCGGATTGCGGAGGACGAACCCACATCCCACATTCAGTGGGGTGTGGGACGGGGTTGGGCAGCCCCATATGGTGTCACATGGATGCCCCCCTGGTAAGGGTAGCCTCCCCCAGGTACGGGTTGACTCCCCCTGGTAAGGGTTAGATTCCCCCTGGTAAGGGTAGTCTCCCCCAGGCACGGGTTAGTTTCCCCCTGGAAAGGGTAAGTTTCCCCCAGGTACGGGTTAGTTTCCCCCTGGAAAGGGTTAGTTTCCCCCTGAGAAGGGTAAATCTTTTAGCTATGGAAAAAAGTAATTTATATTTTTATACCGGATTGGCGCTGGACCGGGTTAATAACGCTCCTGCTGTTGGCTTTGATGCCCCGGCTGACAGTGTTAAATATATTAGGGGTGTGATCAGGGTCGCTGGACCAATGGATAAAATGGTGTGGACTATAATGAAGTCTCATGAGAATGAGAGTGAGAATCAAGTCCTCCCAGGGGAGCATGGAGAGGAGGTAGAGGAGAATGTTTGTGATGATCATGGTGAGGAGATTTTATCTATCTTACCGATGGTTTTTACAAGGGACACTTTTAATGATTTAACTATGGACAGTTTTAATCCAGATTTTAAGTATTTAAGTACATTTGATGATCCATATGTTAGGGAATCGGGATATCTTGATGCTCATTTAGTTAATGGGTCTAGTTTATTAAATAGTTTTAGACCAAGTACTGATTTTAATAGGGATCGTAATAAGGATCTTAACAGTACTGGTAGTAATATAAATATATTAGAAAGTAGTTCGTGGAAGGATGGGGTTTTTTATTTAGAGTATCCCGTTGATAGTTTTAATTGTTCAATATGTCCCCAGATATTACCAACATTTGGTAAATGGGCCAAACACATTAATGTGGTTCATAAAAGTAAAGCCATACGAGTTGTATGTAGTAAATGTGGAAAATCTTCTCAATATCATAATATAGCTTGCCACTACCCCAAGTGCATACCCAAGAAGGCGGATACCCCAATGAAGAGCCATACGTGCTCGGTCTGTGGGCTTGGTTTTCATACTAGATCTGGATTGAGCCAACACTGTAGACATAGACACCCTGCTGTGAGGAATGAGCAAAGAAAAGAAGATATGGCTGCTAAAAGTAAGATCAAAGAGGGATCGACTAGATCTCGTATATGGACTAAAGATGAGGTTGCGCAGCTTATACAGTTGGAAAGGAAATATATTGGGAAAAGGAATATAAATAAATGTATTGAGAGCGAGATGAGGACCAAAACGAATAAACAAATATCAGATAAAAGACGAGAATTAGCAAAGAAGAAGTTAGTGGTAACAGGAGATAGGGAGGAAGTGACTGAGGTAGAGGACATTAGAGTAAATATATTAGAAATTCCGCCCCCAAGAGAGAGGATTTTCCCACTAAAAGGACATCCAGAAGTGGATTTAGTGGAGAAAATATGTAAACGGGGAAAACAAAGTAGGGAGGGAAGAGAAATAATAAATAGTTTAGGGGAAATTGAAGGATTATTAAAGGAGGATTTAACAAAAGCTCTCGGATGGGCAATGTTGGAAAAATTATGTTATTCATTAGTAGAGGGAAAGGACCCTAGAAATGAAAGTCAAATAGAGTTGAGGAATAAAGGAAAAGGGAAGATGAGAAAGGAGGGGAGAAGGAAGCAATTTAATGCAATTAGGAGATATGCTACAAAGAAAGCTAAGTATAAATTCTATCAACAATTATTTGATAAGGATAGAAGAAGATTGACTCGCATTATAATGGGAGAGCCAGATAAGGCTAAGTGTGCTATCCCTATGAAAGAAATTGAGGAATACTATGTAAATATTTTGGGAACAATTGGACATGGTAATATGAGAGGGTGGCCATCATCCACAGAGAATGCGGATAATGATATATTAATGAGTCTGATCTCTGTGGATGAGATTAGAATAGCTTTAAGAGAAATAAGAAAAGATAGTGCTCCTGGCCCAGATAAAGTAAAAGTGAGCAATTTGTGGGATATTTTTAATTTAGACTCCTTAATACTTACAAAAATTTTTAATATATGGTTTCTAAATAGACAGGTACCAGATGAATTTAAGAAAAATAGAACGATTTTAATACCAAAGACACAAGATGAGGAGGAAATGAAGAAGTTAACATCTTGGAGACCATTGACAATTGGATCAGTTTGGATTAGAATCTATACCAAAATATTAGCAAAAAGACTGGTGGAAACAGTTAAGATATGTAGTAGACAAAAAGGGTTTATATCCGCCCCTGGGTGTGAGGAAAATATTGCTATATTAGATAATTTGATTAAAGGGGCTAAACGAAATGGGAATGAAATTGCAATAGTGTTCGTAGATCTGGCTAAAGCATTTGATTCTGTGGGACACGGACATATAATAGCCGGGTTGAGAAGATTTGGTATAGATGAACATTTTATAGATATTATTAGGGACCTTTATGATAATTGCACAACTAGGGTATGGGTGGGTGATGAAGCTACTGAGTCTATTTTAATTAGGAGGGGGGTCAAGCAGGGTGACCCGTTGTCCCCAGTTTTGTTTAATATTGCTATGGATCCCCTTTTAACTAGATTAGAAGTCGAAGGAAGTGGTTTTTATGTTAAGGGTAATAGTGTCACGTCATTGGCTTTTGCCGATGATGTGGCAATTTTAAGTAGCTCATATAAAGGAATGATCAAAAATTTGGGTATCTTAGAGGAGTTTTGTAAAAATACTAATCTCTCTGTTAATGTGAAGAAAATGAAAGGCTTTCATATTTTAACTAAACATAAAACCTATGTAGTTAATCCTAAGGATAATTGGCAGATAGGGTCAGAGGAGATTGAATATGTTCAACCAGGGGATTTTGAAAAATATTTAGGGGCTAGAATAGATCCCTGGATAGGTGTAGGGGGACCGGTACTTAAAGAAAAATTGAAAGATTGGAGTGAGAATTTAATTAAGGCCCCATTAAAACCGGCCCCAAAAATATTAATTTTACAGACATACATCTTACCGAAGCTATTTTATAATCTTCTTTTAATAGAACCCCCTTTTAATCTTTTAGACGATCTTGATGTGTTAGTTAGAAAAATAGTTAAAGAGATTTTACATTTACCTCAGTGTACCACAGATGGGATATTTTATTCTAGAGGTAGGGATGGTGGTTTAGCTCTCACTAAGTTTAGTGTGCAAATCCCAAATATGTTAATTCGTAAATGGAGGAGACATATTGTCTCGAGAGATGATTGGATGGACCTATCTTATCTATATGCAGGAGAAAATCTTGTGGATAAAATATTGTCATTTAGTGCAGTAACATCTCATCCCAAGAAATGGAAGGAAGAGGAATTTTTAAGATGGTCGGAACTGAGATGTCAGGGAATAGGGATAAAATATTTTAAAAATGATTTAATTAGTAATTCGATTTTTAGAAACTCTAGTAAAGTTAAATTGTCAGTGTATATCGCAGCATTGCAGCTTAGGGCAAATATTTATCCTACTAGGGAGACATTAGCAAGAGGAAGAGGAGGTGTGAATGCTCTTTGTAGATGGTGCGGTAAAGTGCGGGAGACTGTTCCCCATATCTCAGGACAATGTTATAAGACTAAGAATGCTAGGATAAAAAGGCATAATAGAGTAGTGTCTGCAGTTGTAGATAAGGTTGGTAAATTAGGGTGGAAGGCAATGATAGAGCCCCATTTGAGAAATAGTAAGGGTGAGTTAAGAAAGCTGGATATTATATTTATAAAAGGAGATACAGCAGTGGTGGTTGATGTTACAGTGCGATGGGAGGATAATGCCGGAAGTTTGGAACAAGCCCACAGTGAGAAGGTGGCTTATTAACTTGAGTTAGAGGAAGAAATTAAAAACTTAACGGGAGGTAAAAATATCCACTTCTTTGGTTTTGTGCTTGGGGTGCGTGGCAAGTGGAGTGAAGGTAATAATGATTTGTTACAATTATTGGGAATGGACAGAAGTAAAAATTTTAAGGAGAGTATATGTAGACTTGTTTTATATTCCACTATTGGTATGATGGCTATGTGACGTTATTGACATAAACTGGGACCGTATAGATCATTGTTGCAACCAAGGTCCTGTAGTGGCACCCAAATCTTGTATAAAGGGGGTCAAATGGGGTGTCTAGGACAAGGTTATGGTTTACTGGTTATGATTATGCTGTCTATATGTGTGTATCAGTTTTGTAGTTGAAGTTATGAATATTGGCTCTATACTGTCTGTATGGCAAACTTATGGTATGCTCTGGGTGACATCCCAGACAAGCTGAGATTAGCTCTGCCTAGCCTGCTTGATGGCCCATTAAGGACCATCAGCTATACAATGGACCCATTGAGAGAAGGCAGATACGCCTTGTACCTCAGCAAAGTATGCAGGGACTGGCCCATGTGACTCCAGACTCCATTTTGCTGTAATTTTCCACAGTAAGAACAAAGAGGTGTTCTTACACCTGGGAAAGACTATATAAGGCTGATGCCTCATCTCCATCTTGTCTTCAATCCTGCTTCATACCTCTGGAGGAACTTTGCTACAAGCTGAAGCTCTGAACAAAGGACTGAGGACCCATCCCAGCGGGGGATGTATTCCAGAGACTTGATTTGAACCTGCAGTTTATTCCATCGCTGCTGCAAGCCTGACCCAAGAACTTTGCCATTACTGTATGTCATTGATTCCATTTAACCAATTCTAACTCTCATCTCTATCTTTTTCCTTTTACGAATAAACCTTTAGATTTTAGATTCTAAAGGATTGGCAGCAGCGTGATTTGTGGGTAATACCTGATTTGTATATTGACCTGGGTCTGGGGCTTGGTCCTTTGGGATCAGGAGAACCTTTTTTCTTTTACTGGGGTATTGGTTTTCATAACCATTTGTCCCCATAACGAGTGGCACTGGTGGGAGTACTGGGAAACTGGAGTGTCTAAGGAGATTGCTTGTGAGACTTGCGGTTAGCCAGTGGGGTGAGACCGAAGGCCTCCTAGTCTGGCTGGTTTGGTTTGCCTTAGAGGTGGAAAAAACCCCAGCCTTGGGCTGTAACTGCCCTATTTGAGCAATTTGTCCTGAGTTGGCACTCTCAGTTGGGTTCCGCCAGAACCGCATTGTCACAGGCTATATTCAGTGACAGGTAAAGATCCCGGAGTTTCCATTCCGTGTATCTTGCCAAAACTAAATTTTAGCTATTTTGGTTTCCATGCTCTAAATTTTCAAATTTTTAATATTGTTTTGAACATTAACATATTTAGTGTTATTTAATATCTGTCCTTCAATAGAATGGT
This sequence comes from Graptemys geographica, assembly GCA_037349215.1. Taxonomy (NCBI): domain Eukaryota; kingdom Metazoa; phylum Chordata; order Testudines; family Emydidae; genus Graptemys; species Graptemys geographica. Next base: position 544,150 of record JBAIFT010000129.1, on the reverse strand, counting down.
TTTAACTATATAATAAATACTTATTAATGGATGAAATTCCAATTTAAATTATTAGTTTTTTTTTTTTTTTTTAACTACTGGATGTGGATGCAGACTGGCCGCGTATAGTAACCAGGAAAGGGCAGGTAGTCACGCCTGTACATAAATAGGGGGTGGGGTTCTGGAGGGCAGTTAGGAGCAGGGGTCCCAGGAGGGGGCAGTCAGGGGACAGGGAGCAGAGGGGTTTAGATGGGTCAGGAGTTCTGGGGGGGGCTGTCAGGGGGTGGGGGTGTGGATAAGGGTTGGGGCAGTTAGGGTACAGGTAGGGGGTAGGGTCCTAGGGGGCCAGTTAGGATGGGGGGAGGGTCTCAGGAGGGGGCAGTCAGGGGACAAGGAGCAGGGAGGCTTAGGTAGGGGGTGGAGTCCTGGGGGGCAGTTAGGGGCAAGGGTCCCAGGAGGGGGCAGTCAGGGGACAAGGAGTGGGGGGGAGGGTTGGGGGTTCTGAGGGGGTGGGAAGTGGGAGGGAGTGGAAGGGGCAGGGGCGGGGCTAGGGCAGGACAGGGGCGGGGCTAGGGCGGGGCTCCTCCCATCCTCTTTTTTTATTGTTGAAATATGGTAACCCTAGTGGCACCTCTGAGCCAGTCCTTGACGGTGTGTGCGGGGGGGGGCGAGGGAGGGGGAAGCTTGTCCCAGGGAGCACGTTGGTGCCAGCACCGGGTAGGTGTGTCTGAGCCTTACCCCGCAACATCAGAACTCCTGATCCTTGCACTTTGCCCTGTGTTACAGCCCCTCCCTGTGATCCATGGAAAGTGAAAGGGAATTTGCTGGGGGCCCTGCCAGCTCCGGAGAAGATGGCGACTATGTGTGGACGGAGGGCAGGGACCATGGGGCTGGGGGGTCTCCTCATCCCCCTCCTCGTCCTCAGGGTGGCCGGTAAGTACAGACCCCCTGGAGTGCCCGGGGCGGGGCAGGGCGGGGTGGGATCTCAGCCCTGGCAAGAGTCGTGGGGGTGGGGGGGACACACTTCGAGTCTCTCCCACCACAGGCCGGCCTGGCTGCGCTGACAGGCACGGTGCTGCGCAAACACCAATGAATTCTCGCCTGTACTTTGTTACCTGTTTTTCCAGTTATAGCCCATGTGACCCATGGGGAGTTAAAGGCTCTCCTGCCAGCCCCGGAGATGGTGACTCTGGGGGGATGGAGGGTGGGGACCATGGGGCTGGGGGGGGTCTCCTTGTCCCCCTCCTCGTCCTTGGGGTGGCCAGTAAGTACAGATCCCCTGATGTCCTGGGGGGTTGGGGGGGAGGGCACGGCTCCGGGGCTCCCTGGCAGAGTAAAGTCCCAGGGATGGGGCCTGGGTACAGATTGGTCAGTCATAAAATCATAGAATATCAGGGTTGGAAGGGCCCTCAGGAGGTCATCTAGTCCAACCCCCTGCTCAAAGCAGGACCAATCCCAACTAAATCATCCCAGCCAGGGCTTTGTCAAGCTGGGCCTTAAAAACCTCTAAGGCAGGAGATTCCACCACCTCCCTAGGGAACCCATTCCAGTGCTTCACCACCCTCCTAGTGAAATAGTGTTTCCTAATATCCAACCTAGACCTCCCCCACTGCAACTTGAGACCATTACTCCTTGTTCTGTCATCTGCCACCACTGAGAACAGCCGAGCTCCATCCTCTTTGCAACCCCTTTTCAGGTAGTTGAAAGCAGCTATCAACCTCCCCCTCACTCTTCTCTTCTGCAGACTAAACAATCCCAGTTCCCTCTGCCTCTCCTCATAAGTCATGTGCCCTTCGATCTGCAGGCAATGCTCCTACTTATACAGCCCAAAATGCCGTTGGCCTACTTGGCAACAAGGGCACACTGCTGACTCATATCCAGCTTCTCATCCACTGTAATCCCCAGGTCCTTTTCTGCAGAACTGCTGCCTAGCCACTCTGTCCCTAGTCTGTAACAGTGCATGGGATTCTTCCGTCCTAAGTGCAGGACTCTGCACTTGTCCTTGTTGAACCTCATCAGGTTTCTTTTGGCCCAATCCTCTAATTTGTCTAGGTCCCTCTGTATCCTATCCTTACCCTCCAGCGTATCTACCACTCCTCCCAGTTTAGTGTCACCTGCGAACTTGCTGAGGGTGCAATCCATCCCATCATCCAGATAATTGATAAAGATATTGACCAAAACTGACCCCAGGACTGACCACTTAATACCGGCTACCAACTAGACATGGAGCCATTGATCACTACCTGTTGAGCCCGACGATCTAGCCAGCTTTCTACCCACCTTATAGTCCATTCATCCAGCCCATACTTCTTTAACTTGCTGGCAAGAATACTGTGGGAGACCGTATCAAAAGCTTTGCTAAAGTCAAGGAATAACACGTCCACTGCTTTCCCCATATCCACAGAGCCAGTTATCTCCTCATAGAAGGTAGTCAGGTTGGTCAGGCATGACTTGCCCTTGGTGAATCCATGTTGACTGTTTCTGATCACCTTCCTCTCTTCCAAGTGCTTCAGAATTGATTCCTTGAGGACCTGCTCCACGATTTGCCAGGCTCTGCCCGGCTCTGCCCAGCCTCAGCCGCTGAGTCTGCCCTGAGCCGTGTGACTGCCCCAGAGTGACAGGAGCTGGTGGAAATGGGGGAGAATCCCAGCGAGGACAAGGGGAGGACGGGGTCTGAGAGCCCAGACACGGCAGGGTGCACCCAGCAATTAACCTGACATTTATTTGTTGCACATCATTGGAGCTGTCACCTCCCATAGCCAGCCCCCGTCTCCCTGCCTAACTCTCTCCCCACCTCCTCTCCAGATTCCCAGCTGGTCCTGTCCGTGGGCCCTTCCCCGGTGAGGGCTGCGCTGGGCTCCGACGTACAGCTGCCCTGCACCTTCACCGTCACGGAGCGCTTTGAGATCATTAAGTTCTACCTGGCCTGGTCTCTGGGGGGCCACAGGGTGGCCGAGTACATCAGAGAACAGAAAATCTACCAGCAGGGATCAGAGCTTTTCCCCGAGGAGCTGAGCAGGGGGAACTGCTCCCTGCTGCTGCGCCAAGTGGCCGTGCGGGACGGAGGCAGATACACCAGCACCGTCATCTACACGCCCGACAAGGAGGAGAAGCAGCTGGAGCTGCAGGTGACGGGTGAGTTTGCTGCAGCTTTGTGGCCAAGTGCGAGGCTGAAGTCCTGTTTTTTTTCCATATCTCGTATTTATAGCGAGTTAAACTCTGGGCGTCGTGTTCTCATTCCCAGCTGCTCCCAGACTCTCCATCCCCCGGAAAGCAGGAGTGTTAAACGCAGCGACCTCCTTCCCCTGCCACGTGTGGGGATTCTACCCCGGGGACGTCACCGTCACGTGGCTGAGAGATGGGCGGGTTCTGACCAACGCCACCCACTCTGCCCCCCAGAGGAACCCGGACGGGACCTTTAACCTCACCCTGACCCACACCTTCACCCCCACCGCGAGCGACTCCGGCAGCATCTTCTCCTGCCACGTCACCCACTCGGCTCTGGCCCAGCCCCTGCGCGAGGAGTTCCCCTTGGTTATTGGAGGTGAGTGCAGCTTTCTCTGCCCCCAGCAGCTTCCCTGAGAGGCAGAGCGGAGACCAGCTCCGCCCCACTGCAGCCAGCTCAGCGAGGGGCGCCCCCCGAGGGAGACCCGCTCTGCTTGGCTCAGGCCCTGTCCGCACTGGCCGTTGCAGAGCGATCTCCCGTCACTGCTGTAACACCGGTGCGGCTCCCACAGCAAAGGGAGCGCCCGTGTGGGCCGGCCCACGGCACTTTAACCTGTGTGTAGACGAGCTTTGTGCAGGGTCAGAGAGCCCAACGGCACGTGATCTGAGCACGGCCTCCAGACAGCAGCTGTGACGAACTGGGACTGTTCTCACTGTGGTCTGTGAATGCTGACAGGGGAGTGTGCTGGGATAGTCTGCATTGCAGGGTGGGATCTGCCCGAGGGCGCCCGAGGGCGCATACCTGAGTGTGTAACACGAGAACCCAGGAAGGGGTTGAAGACCAGGTGACTCCTTAGCCGGGAAACTGAACAAAGGCTGTGGGAGGGGTGGCTAAAGGCAGAGTGCTGGAAGCAGGCTGGAAGGAGGCTGGAGAGATGGCTGGGAGGCAGAGATGGCTCTGACCCCCCAAAGGGGGGTGGGCTGGCATGCCCTGGGACCCCAAGCTGGACCTAACTGAGGGGGGCCCTGTTGTCTGTGCCTGCAAGACCTGTCTTGGACTGTATTCCTGTCATCCAAATAAACCTTCTGCTTTACTGGCTGGCTGAGAGTCATGGTGAATCGCAGGAAGCCGGGGGTGCAGGGCCCTGAGTCCCCCAATACTCCGTGACAACTGGTGGCAGCGGTGGGATCTACTGCACCCCGTGGACGGCGCTTCCTGCAGTAAGTGACTGGGGAGCAGTAAAACGAAGGGGATTGACGGGGACCAGGCCGGCTGAAGAGTGGGAGAGAGACGGTTATTACCCCTGGGAGTGTGTGACCAGCGAGAAGGACTTTTGCAGTAACAGGGTCCCCCGGGGGGATCACAGCGAGTGGTCCCAGGGGCGGAGGAGTCTGCAGCTCAACCCTGGCAGAGAGGCGGTGACCTCGAGAAGGGCTGGCACACTAGGGGTCCCCCTGGGAACTGTGGGGAGCTGTGAGCACACAGGCCGGTGAGTGGCCAGCAGGAAGATGTATGCCAAGCGGCTTAAGAGCGACCTGGTGGAGCTGTGCAAGCAGAGGCGGCTGCGCATTGGGAGGCTCACTAAAGAACAGCTCATTGCCCAGCTGGAGGCGGAAGATCGCACGAATGAACTGATCCCTGTGTCTCAGGGAAGCAGCCTGGCAAATGCAGCGCAGGCACCAGTGTCTGTCCCAGCTGGGAGTGGTCAGCCGGCTGCTGAGGGCTTCCCGAGACCCCTCCTTCCTATGCCTAGGGGAAGGGTGGGGAGGAGCCCAGCAAATACCGAAGGTGCCGTGACCCCCCCGGCCAGCAGGGGATCCCCCCGGCAAAGCTCGCCGGCCAGCAGAGGATCCTCCCGGCGACGTTCGGCATCCGGGGAGCGGAATTGGCTGGAATGGGAGAAAGAGCTAAAACTGAGAGAGCTGGAGGATCGTGAACGACAGAGACAGCATGAACGGGAGGAGAAAGAGAGACAGCATCAGCGTGAACGGGAGGAGAAAGAGAGACAGCATCAGCGTGAACGGGAGGAGAAAGAGAGACAGCATCAGCGTGAAGAGAGACAGAGACAGCATGAACGGGAGGAGAAAGAGAGACAGAGACAGGAGAATGAGAGACAGCGTCAGCATGACCTGGAACTGGCGAGATTGAAGGGCAGCGAACCCCCGGCTGCGGTGAGTGAGGGGGGACCCAGGACTGCACGGAGCTTTGATAAGTGCATCATGGCCCCATACAAGGAGGGGGAGGACATGGATGACTTCCTGGAGGCCTTTGAGACGGCCTGCGAGCTGCACCGGGTGGGTCCCGCGGACAGACTCCGGGTCCTTACCCCCTTACTGGACCCCAAATCCGTGGCATTGTACCGCCAACTGGGAGAGGCAGAGAAAGGGGACTACGAACTATTCAAAAAGGCCCTGCTACGAGAGTTTGGGCTGACTCCTGAGATGTACCGGGAAAGGTTCCGGAGTCAAGATAAAACCCCTGAGATCTCATATCTGCAACTAGCCGTCCGCATGGAAAGATACGCCAGCAAGTGGGCTGGTGGGGCCCAGACGAAGGAGGACCTGATTAAACTGCTGGTACTGGAGCAACTGTATGAGCGGTGCCCATCCGACCTGAGGCTGTGGTTGGTGGACAGAAAGCCAGAGAACCCGCGACACGCCGGGCAGCTGGCTGATGAGTTTGCAAAGAGCCGGTCAGGGGGTGGCAGGGAGGAGCCCCAAAGGAACAGGCCCGCCGCGATGCAGAGAGAGAGTCACCCTGGGACCTCTCAAAGGGGGAATATGGGGAATCCCCTCCCACGGGGAAGGCCCAGCGTCAGGGACAACCGACCGGCTCGAGGGGACCCACGGGACCTGAGCTGCTATTACTGCGGCCGAAGAGGCCACGTTCGGGCCCAGTGCCCCAAGCTCAAGGACAGACTGAGCAGACCGAACCCGCACCGGGTTAACTTGGTAGAGGCCCAGACGGACGAGGGGCAGGCTTCCCACGCAAGAGGGGCTGGCAGCTTATCAACTGCTCAAGAGAGAGAAGGGCCCCCGGCCAGCTTCTCTGGGGGGCCAGATGCTCCGGATTCAAAGTTCTCCGTTTACAGGGTTGGCGCGGGGCTGTCCCTGCGGAGCGAGTGCCTTGTTCCCCTGGAGGTGGATGGGAAGGAAGTTTATGGTTACTGGGACACGGGCGCAGAGGTGACACTGGCCCGGCCCGAGGTGGTGGCCCCAGATCGGGTGGTGCCCAACACCTTCCTGACCCTGACCGGGGTGGGCGGGACCCCATTCAAGGTTCCCGTAGCGAGGGTACACCTGAAATGGGGGGCCAAGGAGGGCCCCAAGGACGTGGGAGTGCACCACCATTTGCCCACTGAGGTGTTGATGGGGGGGGACCTAGAGGACTGGCCCAGCAGCCCCCAGACCGCCTTAGTTGTGACCCACGGTCAGAGCCGGCGAGGGGCACTGCGCCCTGGCCTTGGGGGGGGTGCCTTGCCTGAGGTGCGGGACCCTAACCTGGTGGGGAAGGAACGCCCAGGGACGCGGCTCAGGGAGGCTGCAGCTTCGGACCCAGCGGGCGAGAAAGAGCAGGTGGCCATCCCCGTCCCAGCTGCTGAGTTCCAGGCCGAGTTGCAGAGAGATCCCTCCTTGCGGAAGATAAGGGACCTGGCCGACCTCAATGCGGTACAGACCATGGGACGAGGTGGCCGGAAAAGGTTCCTGTGGGAGAAGGGGTTCCTGTACCGAGAATGGGCTCCCCCAGGGAAAATGGAGTCAGGGGGGATCAGGAGGCAGCTGGTGGTACCCCAGAAGTATCGCCGCCAGCTGCTGTGCCGGGCCCATGACATTCCCCTCTCAGGGCACCAGGGAACCTGGCGTACGCAGCAGAGGCTGCTACGGAGCTTTTACTGGCCTGGGGTCTTTGTTACTGTCCGACAGTACTGCAGATCCTGTGACCCCTGTCAGAGGGGGAGGAAGGCCTGGGACAAGGGGAAAACAGCTTTAGGACCCTTGCCCAGCATAGAGGAGACTTTTCGGAGGGTGGCCAAGGTAAAAAGGGCGGCTCTAAACCAAGAGAGCCCAAAACACAGACCTCCAGACTGGAGCGCTGGGAGAAGACCACAGCCCAGTTGGAGCCCCAGAGGTATGGGGGTGGGAAAAGGGCGCAGGCCGCATAAACCTTCCCACATGCGAACTGCGAGTGCCATCAAGCACCCCCAACCTAAGGGGGAGCGTGAAACTGGAGGGGCCTGGTGTAATTCTCACCAAGGAATGGGAGGGATGCGGGGGCATCCATGGGAACGGGGGTAGGTTCGAACTTCCCCGGGTCACTGGCTAAAGTGACCCTGCTCAGTTCGGTCTCGAAGGGGGGAGAGATGTGACGAACTGGGACTGTTCTCACTGTGGTCTGTGAATGCTGACAGGGGAGTGTGCTGGGATAGTCTGCATTGCAGGGTGGGATCTGCCCGAGGGCGCCCGAGGGCGCATACCTGAGTGTGTAACACGAGAACCCAGGAAGGGGTTGAAGACCAGGTGACTCCTTAGCCGGGAAACTGAACAAAGGCTGTGGGAGGGGTGGCTAAAGGCAGAGTGCTGGAAGCAGGCTGGAAGGAGGCTGGAGAGATGGCTGGGAGGCAGAGATGGCTCTGACCCCCCAAAGGGGGGTGGGCTGGCATGCCCTGGGACCCCAAGCTGGACCTAACTGAGGGGGGCCCTGTTGTCTGTGCCTGCAAGACCTGTCTTGGACTGTATTCCTGTCATCCAAATAAACCTTCTGCTTTACTGGCTGGCTGAGAGTCATGGTGAATCGCAGGAAGCCGGGGGTGCAGGGCCCTGAGTCCCCCAATACTCCGTGACAGCAGCTCCCACCCGCTGCCGCAGCAGGACGGGGGCAAAGGTGGGAGATGTCCCCCAAGCCATCCGTGCAGACAAGGGGGGACGCGGGGGGTCCGCGGCCTGGGCACAAACCGTTGGCGTTGCCCAGACACAGGCCAGCTTTGCTCCAGCCCCAAAGTGCAGATGAAAGACACCAACTCCCGGGGCACAGACTAACCGGGACAGGCCCACCCTCAGGGCGATGGCGCAGCGCTGGGAACCCAGTGATGGGAGACCCCCAGCAGCCCGACAGACAGCGAGATGGGGCCCTGCTGGAACTGGCCGTGTCTCCTGTGCGAACAGGGCCAGACTGGGATTGTCCAGACTACAGATGCAGATGGGCTGGATCTGAGAGGAACTGAAGGACCTATTGGGCACAGTATTGTCAGCACTGGGGCGTTGTGCTAGGTTAGACGGACACTCGGTGAATTTCTATTAGACCCATAATATTTGCCTTTTCCGCACTTTCAGCTCCTCCGAGAATCTCTGTTCCCAGGCGATCGGCTGTAAGAAATACGGAGACCTTCTTCTCCTGCCACGTGTGGGGATTCTACCCCGGGGACGTCACCGTCACGTGGCTGAGAGATGGGCGGGTTCTGACCGACACCACCCGCTCTGCCCCCCAGAGGAACCCGGACGGGACCTTTAACCTCACTGCAGTTTACATCTTCACCCCCAGCGCGAGCGACTCCGGCAGCATCTTCTCCTGCCGCGTCAGCCACGCGGCTCTGGCCCAGCCCCTGCGGGAGGAGTTCCCCCTGGATGTCACAGGTGAGTCTGGGCTGGAGACCCCGTGAAACACCAGGTGCTGAAGGGAGGACTCGGTACAGCAGGGCTGAGTCATCAGGAACATGGCACAGCCTGCACTGCTGCTGTATTGGGGTACGGTAACCATGGGAATGTATAACCCGGGCCGGAGCCAAGGGCCTGCCACACACAGCTCCAGGAGTGACCCGCAGGCCGGGGGTTGCGTGTCCTTGCCGTGTGCAGGAACCAGCTCGGCAGCCGCAGGAGAGGGCTGTGAAGGTCGGGGGCGAGGGGCGGTACGGGGCGAGGTCTGACCCTGTCTCCGTCTCCTTCCCGTGCAGAGGCGCATGGTTCCACCACGGCGCTCACAGCAGTGCTGGGGATCTCGGTAACACTGGCCGCGGTGACGACAGCGTTAGCCACTTACTTCTGGTGCCGATGGAAAGGTAACTGCCGATGCCATGAGCCACTGGGAGTGAGGGGGGGTCCATTAGCCACCACAGGGGGGCCACAGGGCCCCCGAGGGAGCAGCGGGTCGGGGAGAGTCCATTAGCCACCGAGCCTGTGCCTTGCCGATGCTATTCACCTTCCCTCTCTGCCTAGGCCGCTGTGCCCCCACCAGCACCGGTGGGAAAGTCCCCAACTCTGACTCTGAGACACCAGACAGGAAAGTTCCCTACTCCGTCTCCAAGGTACCAGGCAGGGGAGCCCCCTACTCCGTCTCCGAGGTGCTGGGGCCGGCGCGGTGTCTCCTGGGACAGGAGGTGACCCTGAGCTGTGCCATGGAGGGGACGTTCCCCAAGGACACGGCTGTGACGTGGGAGCGTATACACGGAGAGGACAGGACGGTGATCGGGACTGACGGGGAGGGGCCTGAGCACCAGCTGCTGTTACAGCCCCAGCCCCGGGGCTGGAGAGCGACACAGGAGAGATCAGGGACCCGCCTCACGGCCTCCCTGAGTTTCACCCCCACGGTGCAGGACGATGGGGCACGGGTCAGGTGCAGCTTCCACCACAAGGCCAGAGGGATCCGAGAGCAGCGAGAGTCCGGGGAGATCCGGCCGTGGGGTGAGTGTCCCCAGGGCTGTGATGTGTCTCGCTAGGACCCCTTCCCTGAGCTAAGCAGAATCCAGTGAGTGCCCAGGGACTCCAGCAGCTGATGGGCTGTCAGAGCCGGGAGTTTGGGTCTGGCTCAGTCAGTCCTGGCCCCTGTGCAGGGTTCCCAGCCTGGGCCAGCCAGTGCAGGGAGGGCGCGTTGTGTCCGGTCTGGGGGATGGTCTCTGGTTAATGTGGGGGGATCCCAGCACTGACCCCAGCAGCTTCCGGCCAGGATAAACAGCCACTGGGCCCCGGTGCAGGCATCTGTATCTGCCAGTCCTGGGGGTCGGGGGCTCTGGTCACAGCTCAGGACACAGGCAGGCAAACCCCAGCCTGGGCTGTTTCGTGCCTGGGGAAGGCGTGTTCCCACCCCAGCACCATCCCCCCAGGGTTAGCGCGTTCTCAGCCATCGATAAGCTACGGTTCCTTTATCAGCAGCGGGACCTGCTGGGAGGACGGAGGGAACTGGGCCAGGGAGGAGTCCCAATTTATAGGCACCGTTTTCTCAGGGGCACCTGGCTGGTGCCTCCCACCTGGCTGAGTCTCTGCAAGGGCCCAGGGTCCCTGGGGTCACGTGGGGATGTAAAAGGCGCTGGTGGGTGGGTCTCTGCCAAGCTCCAGCCCCTGAGGGTCGCAGAATGAGACGCAGCTGTTGGCAGGGTCTGCAAACGATCAAACCATCGTGTGTGCTCTGCTGGGCTCAGCCCCCCACCCCTCCCGGTGGGGCTCAGGGCCCCCGCTGGGCTCCGTGGCCTTGACCTCTTCACTGGGGAGAAGACTATTGGGTAGGGTTACCATATTTTAAGTGTCCAAAAAGAGGACACTCCACGGGGCCCCGGCCCCGCCCCAACTCCGCGCTCCGCCCCCGCCCCAACTCCGCTGCTTCCCGCGAACATTTGATTCGCGGGAAGCCTGAAGCAGGCAGGCAGCAGGTAAGCTGGGGCTCTGGCCCCGGCGTCTCCCGCCCGGCTTGGCTCGGGCCCTGGGGCGCCGGCCCCCGGCCCCTGGCCGAGCACTGCCGGCCCCGGCCCAGCCCCCGGCCCCCGGCCGAGCACCGCCGGCCCCAGCCCCTGGCCCCGTGCCGCCGGCCCCGCGCCGCCGGGCCCCGGCCGAACACCGCCAGCCCCTCCCTCCCTATTTTCCCAGACATGTCTGGCTTTTTGGGATTTCCTGCCGGACAGGGATTTGAGGCCGAAAAAGCCGGACATGTCCGGGAAAATCTGGACGTATGGTAACTCTACTATTGGGCTGCAAGTCCCCAAGCGTGTCTGTTCCTTCTCCCAGGGTTGGGCTGTGTCTGGGGACTCACTCCCCTGCAACAGGAGTTCAGTCCCCCCCTTTCCACCCGTAACTCATCTGCCAGGGGGTGTCGGTAACAGCAAGGGCCGGGTTCGATGTCTGGGGGTTCCTCTGAACAGCACAACACAGAACCAGCTCCAGCCCCCACCCAGTAATCCAGGAAACCAAACCCCACCCCTGGGGGCCTCTGAGGGAATATTCCCCCACTCGCAGCACTGAGAGTGTCTGACAAACAAACCCTCGTTACAAGGGAGAGGGGACTCAGCATTCACTTGGGAAAACTCCACAACAAGGATTCCAAAGCCTGCAAACCCTGAGCAAACACCACCCCACAGTTTGCTGGGCAGTGCCCTTTGCAAGGCGGGAAACTGAGGGAATGTTAAAGTGTAAAGGGTGGATGTCCCTGTAACACGCTGCTCCCCTTTTTCTACACGGCACCCCACTCATGGTCTGCTGTCCAAGAGCAGCAACATCCCAGCGTCCAGGGTGGGGTTGCTCCTACCCCTGGGGGGCTGGTTGAGTGGATCCTCTGCCTCTGCCCCCTGTTCTGAGGTTCCTTCCCCTAGCCCAGCGCTCAGTGTTCAGCTGCAGAGATCGGCAGATGCCAAGTACAGCGGGAATGAACCACGACTCCGTCACATCAGTTCTAGCTTAAAAAACGGAGCAAACAGGTCAAAAACTTCCAATCCCGCTAATCTGATTCAACTCCCCCAAGTCTTTCCCTTCCATTCAGAATATTTCTCTCCCCTCACAGAGTGGGTCCTGTCAGAGTTCCCCCACCCCCATTAGGACACATTACGCACAGTTCTGCTGCCCTGTACTCACAATTAGCCCGACAACACTTCAGTGCCCCACAGCCCAGACTAAAGTGAATTTTAACCCACAGCAGCCCAATCGGATCGCTGTGGCAGAGTAGGGGTGTGTGTGGAAATGCAGCTCGCTCCTGGGGTCTCGTGCCCAGTTCATCGCCAGCTGGCAGAGCAGAGCTGGCTCAGACCCTGCGTCCACACACAGGCTCTGTCACACCCGTATGTCACTGAGCGCGTCGCAGGGTCTCCAGCAGTTATACGGAGAGTGAACCAGACACGCAGAGCAGAGTAACTCTCCGGGAAGGGGGTTCACCTGCAAGGGATCCTGGCTTGGGCTAAAACCCCAGCCCCATTCTCACTGCTGTCTGTCCCCAGCCCAGCCGCAGGTGTCCGGGATCCAGGTGTTACCGCACTGGGAGCCCCGGGAGGAGGTGCCGTTTGCCGTCCAGATCCAGAACTTTTACCCCAGCGAGATTCACCGGATCCAGTGGCGCTGTGATGGGAAAACTTGGGAAAAGTGTGAACCGATCAACTCCAGCCAGAACCCGGATCTCACTTTCAGCGCTACCAGTGTCTGGAGAATCCCCAGTGACCAAATCACCCGTCCGGAACTTACAGTCACCGTGTCTGTTCAGCAAACCCCTCAAAGCCCCGCAATCGAGAGAGAGATCAGAGCTGAGGACACAGGTGAGGGGGGCTCCCTGGGGTCGGACGGGGAATGAGCAGGAATCGCTGCCCCCCGCGGGGTCCCTGAGGGATGAAGGAGCTTTGGGGGCTAATATTCCTCGTCCCCCTTTCCGGCTGGAGACGCCGATGGGTCGGGGTGTAACAGTGTCACACATGGGGTGAATTTTATGGGGTAACAGCCCCACTGAGGGGTCAGATCTCTCCTGTCTGAAGGGAGGAGGGAACAGCATCTGCCAGACCCCGTCTCCCCCTTGCGGGGCCTGTAACTGTCTCTGGATGTTTCATTCCCCAGGTGTCCTGCGGCCCCCGGAGGTGTCGGAAATCTCCCAACCCCAGTCAGTGACGGCGGGGGAGGAAATCACCCTGAGCTGCCGCATGACGGGACATTTCCCCGGGGATCTGCGTGTGACCTGGCTCAGGAGGGGCCGGGGGGCCGGGGCTGCTGATCCCCTGCAGGGCTCTGCCGAGTACAGAATCGAGCCCGGAGCTCCCCGCACACAGGACTGGAAAAGCTTCCAGCAGGAGACGAGACTCAGCTTCACCCCCTCGGTGCAGAGAGACCAGGGGGCCGAGTACGTCTGCCGGGTGGGACACGTCGCCCTACAGACCCCCCTGGAGAGACGCAGCCGGGAGCTGCAGGTCACAGGTCAGTGTCTCTGTCTGAAATCTCTGGTCACTGGAACGTCTCGTCCATTCCGGGCATGAAGGGAAACAGCCGAACACAGCCCGTGAAATCGGAGCAGTTCTGGCCCCATCGGCCCCTCACTGACCCCCAAGTGCCCCCCACGCTGGAGCCCCAGTGAGTGCAGGGGCCGGGTGCTCAGTCCCTCACCCCTGGGGATGGTGCAGCCCCCCCTCTCCCTGCCAGCCGGGGCCATGTGCCATTGGGGGGCAGCCCCACCTCTCCCCGCTCCCTTTGGGGGGCAGGGGTGCCCTTTAGAGAGGACAGGGGGGTGCCTACCTCTCCCCCCGATATCGTACCACATTGGGGTGATGTTTGCAGCAGGAGGGAGGATGCTGCGTCTGCTCCCCCCATGGCCCTGTTCTGATGCCAACCGCAGACGCTGCCCCTCCCCCCTCCTCAGCCATGGAGCCAACGCTGGGCTTCTCTGGGAGCCTGCCTCCTATCTGCCTCCTGGAGCCAGGTGGGGGCTGATGTTGGGGTCTGCTGCGTGGGGATGGGGGACAGGGAGCCTGTCTCTGCTGCTGCCTCTGGCTCAGCACTGGGAGCTGCAGCTGCTGCTGTCTGGACAAGGGTTCGGGCTCCTGAGAGCTCGGCTTAAAGAGACAGCACTGACACGCTCACCCTGGCACGCAGACACTTCCCCCCTCACCCTCCCCCCAACACACACACACACACAGACACACACACGTGTGCGCTCTCTCACTCACTCACTCTCTCTCTCTCTCTCTCTCACACACACACACACATTATTGTTGTTGTTACTTCTCGGTACTGCCTGAAATGCACAAGGCACATATATTCGCTGTAAGTTTAGTCTTTCAAAGTTCTTTAAGGACAACAGTGCTGTTAGTTCAGTGTTTTGACCGGTTGGTGCATTTCATAATTTTATTGCTCTCTTATGCTTACATTGAATGCTGTGAGTAGTGAGTTCTAAAACGCCTAACCTGTCCTGGCTGGAGTAATTATCATTATTACTGTTATTATCATATTGTGCTTTGTCATTCATTATGTAAAGTTGTACAATCAAATAATAGTATCCTCCTAGAATGTGACTTTAGCTTGTACTCACCTGAGCAGTGCCAGTTTAAAAAACATTAGCTAAACCATAACGTTAGACACTGGGCAGATAAGTTTGCCAACTTTCTGATCACACAAAACCGAACACCCTTGCCCCGTCCTCTGCCCCTGAGGCCCTGCCCCGCCCCTTCTCCAAGGCCCCACCCCCGCTCACTCCATCCCCCCTCCCTTGCTCTCCCCCACCCTCACTCACTCACTCATTTTCACTGGGCTGGGGCAGAGGGTTGTGGTGCGGGAGGGGGTGAGGGCTCCAGTTTGGGGTTTGAGCTCTCGGGTGGGGCCCGGGTGCAGGAAAGGGCTCATGGCCGGGGCAGGGGGTTGGAGTACAGGTGGGGTTTCTGGGTTCGGGCTCCAGGCGGTGCTTACCTCAAGCATCTTCTGGAAGCATCAGCATGTCTCTCTGGCTCCTAGACAGAGGTGTGGCCAGGCGGTTCTGCGCGTTGCTGCTGCCTGCAGATGCTGCCCCCGCAGCTTCCATTGGCTGCAGTTTCCGGCCAATGGGAACTGCGGAGTTGGCGCTTGGGGAGGGGACAGTGTGCAGAGTCCCCGCGGCCGCCCCTGCGCCTAGGAGCTGGAGGGACATGCTGGCTGCTTCCTGGGAGCTGTGTGAAGCCAGGTAGGGAGCCTGCCAGCCCCGCACCTAATGGACTTATAACGGCCTGGTCAGCAGTGCTGACTGGAGCCACCAGGCTCTCTCTTCGACCGGGTGTTCTGGTCGAAAACTGGACACCTGGTCACCCTATGTGCAGATTGTGTTTTTAATTATATCTGTAAAATAACTTAAAATTCGTATGGAAGTAAATGTGGTGCCAAGTCTCATACTAATAGCAATGATGGAGTCACATGCTAGTGAGTCACGTACATGATTGTGATCGATAAACATAAATGCCAAAATAATTAGAAAAAATAAATTCCTGTTCTTAATAAAAGAGAAAAAAAACCTTAATCATGTATGTTAAAATGAAGTAAATATGTTTTAGTGGAGTGAAAAACCATTGACTGAAATCGAGGAGATAATGGCAGTAGCACAGAGCGTGTCTGTTAGAAAAAGTCAGCAGATTTTTAAGCAGATTTTATTTATCTCTACTAAAGATAGCGCACAAAGTATCAAATGTGGGTTTCTGAGATCTGTGTTAAGGCTCCAAAATTTATACCTCAAGGTTTGGGATTGGGAATATCTTGCTGTATTTCTAGAAATACTTCCCCTGAGACATCCTAGGATTGCATTAGCCTTTTTCATGGCTGCATCACACTGGTGGCTCCTAAAAAGAAGAACAGGAGTACTTGTGGCACCTTAGAGACTAACAAATTTATTAGAGCATAAGCTTTCATGGACTACAGCCCACTTCTTCGGATGCATATAGAATGGAACATATATTGAGGAGATATATATACACACATACAGAGAGCATGAACAGGTGGGAGTTGTCTTACCAACTCTGAGAGGCCAATTAATTAAGAGAAAAAAAACTTTTGAAGTGATAATCAAGCTAGCCCAGTACAGACAGTTTGATAATAAGTGTGAGAATACTTACAAGGGGAGATAGAGTCAATGTTTGTAATGGCTCAGACATTCCCAGTCCTTATTCAAACTGGAGTTGATTGTGTCTAGTTTGCATATCAATTCTAGCTCAGCAGTCTCTCGTTGGAGTCTGTTTTTGAAGTTTTTCTGTTGTAATATAGCCACCCACAGGTCTGTCACTGAATGACCAGACAGGTTAAAGTGTTCTCCCACTGGTTTTTGACAGTCTCTACGCAAAAGAATTAATGGACACAAATCTGACATCAGGAATCAAAATACTCAAAAACCAGTGGGAGAACACTTTAACCTGTCTGGTCATTCAGTGACAGACCTGCGGGTGGCTATATTACAACAGAAAAACTTCAAAAACAGACTCCAAAGAGAGACTGCTGAGCTAGAATTGATATGCAAACTAGACACAATCAACTCCAGTTTGAATAAGGACTGGGAATGGCTGAGCCATTACAAACATTGACTCTATCTCCCCTTGTAAGTATTCTCACACTTATTGTCAAACTGTCTGTACTGGGCTAGCTTGATTATCACTTCAAAAGTTTTTTTCTCTTAATTAATTGGCCTCTCAGAGTTGGTAAGACAACTCCCACCTGTTCATGCTCTCTGTATGTGTGTATATATATCTCCTCAATATATGTTCCATTCTATATGCATCCGAAGAAGTGGGCTGTAGTCCACGAAAGCTTATGCTCTAATAAATTTGTTCGTCTCTAAGGTGCCACAAGTACTCCTGTTCTTCTTTTTGCGGATACAGACTAACACGGCTGTTACTCTGAAACTGGTGCTCCTAGTCATCCTGTGATCAGTCAATACCCCCAGGTCTTTCTCCTCCTCTGTCGCTTTCCAACTGATAAATCCCCAGCTTAGAGCAAGAATTCCTGTTGTTAGTCCCTCGGTGTATGACCTTGTGCTTTGCACTATTAAATATCATCCCATTTCTATTACTCCAGTTGACAAGATTGTCCAGATCTCCTTGTAGGATATTCCGGTCCTTCTCCATATTGGCAACGCCTCCCCACTTTGTGTCACCCACAGATTTTGTTAGCACACGCCCACTTTTTGTGCCAAGTTCAGTAATAAAAATGTTAAATAAGGTTGGTCCCAAGACCGATTCCTGAAGAACTCCGCTAGTGACCTCCCTCCAGCCTGACAGGTCACCTTCCAGTGTGACCCATCGTAGTCTCCCCTTCAACCAGTTCCTTACCCACCTTCCAGTTCTCCTATTAATCCCCCTCTTCTCCAATGTAAGTAATAGTTTCCCATGTGGAACTGGATCCAAACCCTTCCGGACATGCAGGGAGATTGGATCCACTGCCTTTCCTTTGCCTAAAACATCAGTTCTCCTCTCAAAGAAGGAGATCAGGTTGGTCAGGTTGGTATTATCTCCTGATTGTGCTAAACTACCATATAAACTTAAAATATGGCTTGAATTAGTGTTTGTGTATTTTTCTTTCTTTACATAGGATTTTTTTCTTAGACAATTAGGATACAGGCTCCTGTCAGCTAATTGCTAAGTATCTGCAAAAGAACTAGAGTTTTCAGGTGCCTAAGTAGCCCCTGGAACACTGTTAAAGTTGCCCCCTCCCCAAATCTGAACTGGCGCTGCTGCCGGGACTGCAGCCCA
The DNA here is from genome assembly GCA_037349215.1 of Graptemys geographica. Taxonomy (NCBI): domain Eukaryota; kingdom Metazoa; phylum Chordata; order Testudines; family Emydidae; genus Graptemys; species Graptemys geographica. Next base: position 526,583 of record JBAIFT010000129.1, on the reverse strand, counting down.
GGGCTCCTGCGAGTGAAGGGGCTGCAGCTGTCTTTGGGGCTCTCATTGGGGTGGGGGATGGGCTGGGGGGTGGCTTCTTATTCCCTCCCCCTGCTCCCCACGGCTGGGCCAGGCCCCGCACAGCCCTGAGTCTCCCAGTGGAAACAAGCCCACGTCCGGCTCCCCTCCCCTCCCCCGGAGTGGCCCCAGCTCTGAGGGGGTCACAGAGCCCCATGTTCAGGGCCTGGCGCTCGGCCGGGGGAGGTCAGGCAGGGGGGAGCTCGCTCCAAGCTGGGGAAATGATTCCCGCTGGGATGACGCGCCGGCCCTGGGGAGTGGGGCTGAGATGGACGGGGCGTCACAGAGCCACATGGAGCCCCCGGCCTCCGACTGCCCCTGTCACTGACGCTCCTGCTATCTCCTCAGTCCGGCCGCAGGTGTCCGGGATCCAGGTGTTACCGCACTGGGAGCCCCGGGACGAGGTGCCGTTTGCCGTCCAGATCCAGAACTTTTACCCCAGGGAGATTCACCGGATCCAGTGGAGCTGGGACAGGGCAGAGAGCAGGAGAGACGAGACCCCAGAAATCACCCAGAACCCGGATCTCACGTTCAGCGCTACCAGCGTCTGGAGAATCCCCAGCCAGAGACTGATCCGTCCGGAGATCAGAGTTCGAGTGTCCGTTCAGCAAAGCTCCCGAGAGCCCCCGATCGAGAGAGAGATCCGAGCCGGGGACACAGGTGAGGGGGGCTCCCTGGGGTCAGACGGGGAATGAGCAGGAATCGCTGCCCCCCCGCGGGGTCCCTGAGGGATGAAGGAGCTTTTGGAGCTAATGTTCCTCATCCCCCTTGTAACAGTGTCACACACGGGGGTGATTTTATGGGGTAACAGCCCCACTGAGGGGTCAGATCTCTCCTGTCTGAAGGGAGGGGGGAGCAGCCCCCACCAGGCCCCGTCTCCCCCTTACGGGGCCTGTAACTGTCTCTGGATGTTTCATTCCCCAGGTCTCCTGCGGCCCCCGGAGGTGTCGGAAATCTCCCAACCCGAGTCAGTGACGGCGGGGGAGGAAATCACCCTGAGCTGCCGCATGACGGGGCATTTCCCCGGGGCGCTGAGTGTGACCTGGCTCAGGAGGGGCCGGGGGGCCGGGGCTGCTGTTCCCCTGCAGGGCTCTGCCGAGTACAGAATCGACCCCGGAGCTCCCCGCACACAGGACGGGAAAAGCTTCCAGCAGGAGACGAGACTCAGCTTCACCCCCTCGGTGCAGAGAGACCAGGGGGCCGAGTACGTCTGCCGGGTGGGACACGGCGTCCTACGGACCCCCCTGGAGAGACGCAGCCGGGAGCTGCAGGTGACGGGTCAGTGCCTCTGTCTGAAATCTCTGGTCACTGGAGCATCTCGTCCATTCCGGGGGTGAAGGGAAACAGCCCAACAGAGCCCGTGAAATTGGAGCCGTTCTACCCCCATCAGCCCCTCGCTGACCCCCACGTGCCCCCCACGCTGGAGCCCCAGTGAGTGCAGGGGCCGGATGCTCAGTCCCTCACCCCTGGGGACGGTGCAGCCCCTCCCCCTCCCTGCCAGCCAGGGCCATGTGCCCTCGGGGGGCAGCCCCACCTCCCCCTGCTTCCTTTGGGGGGCTGCAGCCCCAGGCTCCCGCAAGTGAAGGGGCTGCAGCTGTCTCTGGGGCTCTCACTGGGGTGGGGGATGGGCAGGGGGTGTCACGGAATGTGGGGGGACACAAGGCCCTGCACCCCCGGCTTCCTGCAATTCACCACGACTCTCAGCCAGCCAGTAAAGCAGAAGGTTTATGTAGACGACAAGAACACAGTCCAAGACAGGTGTTGCAGGAACAGACAACAGGACCCCCCCAGTTAAGTCCATTTTGGGGTCCCAGGGGCACCACAGCCCCATTGGGGGGTCAGAGCCCCGTCTGGGCTCCCCTCCATTACACCAGACAGCTCCTGACAACTCCAACTCCCTCCAGCATCTCTCACCCAGCCTCTCCCGGCTCCTCCCCCAGCCTTTGTCCAGTTTCCCGGGCAAAGGTGTCACCTGGCTCCAACCCCCCCTCCTGGGTTCTCAGGTTACATGCTCAGGTATCCTCCCTTCCCCAATGCAGGCAGCCCCAGCAAAACTCCCCTGCCACCTTCCCAGGCCAACACTCCCTGCTCAGCATTCAAAGAACACATTAAGAACATTCCCACTTCATCACAGGGGGAAGGCTCCCTGTTCCCTCCCGCTGCAGCCCTGAGTCTCCCATTGGGAACAAGCCCACGTCCGGCTCCCCTCCCCTCCCCTCCTGGGCAGCGGGGAGTTGCTCCAGCTCTGAGGGGGTCACAGAGCCCCACGCTCAGGACCCGGTGCTCGGCCAGGGCAGGTCAGGCAGGGGGGAGCTCGCTCCAAGCTGGGGAAATAATTCCCGCTGGGAGAACGCGCCGGCCCTGGGGAGCGGGGCTGAGACAGACGGGGTGTCACTGAGCCACATAGAGCCCCCCGGCCTCCGACTGCCCCGTCGCTGACGCTCCTGCTGTCTGCCCAGCCCGGCCGCAGGTGTCCGGGATCCAGGTGTTACCGCACTGGGAGCCCCGGGAGGAGGTGCCGTTTGCCGTCCAGATCCAGAACTTTTACCCCAGGGAGATTCACCGGATCCAGTGGAGCTGGGACGGTGCAGAGAGCGGGAGAGACGAGAGCCCAGAAATCAGCCAGAACCCGGATCTCACGTTCAGCGCTACCAGCGTCTGGAGACTCCCCAGTGACCAAATCACCCGTCCGGAATTTACAGTCGCCGTGTCCGTTCAGCAAAGCCCCCGAGAGCCCCCTATTGAGAGAGAGATCAGAGCCGGGGACACAGGTGAGGGGGGCTCCCTGGGGTCAGACGGGGAATGAGCAGGAATCGCTGCCCCCCGCGGGGTCCCTGAGGGATGAAGGAGCTTTGGGAGCTAATATTCCTCGTCCCCCTTTCCGGCTGATGGGTCGGGGTGTAACAGTGTCACACACGGGGGTGATTTTATGGGGTAACAGCCCCACTGAGGGGTCAGATCTCTCCTGTCTGAAGGGAGGGGGGAGCAGCCCCCCCCCCCGGCCCCGTCTCCCCCTTATGGGGCCTGTAACTGTCTCTGGATGTTTCATTCCCCAGGTCTCCTGCGGCCCCCGGAGGTGTCGGAAATCTCCCAACCCCAGTCAGTGACGGCGGGGGAGGAAATCACCCTGAGCTGCCGCATGACGGGGCATTTCCCCACGGCGCTGAGTGTGACCTGGCTCAGGAGGGGCCGGGGGGCCGGGGCTGCTGTTCCCCTGCAGGGCTCTGCCGAGTACAGAATCGAGCCCGGAGCTCCCCGCACACAGGACGGGAAAAGCTTCCAGCAGGAGACGAGACTCAGCTTCACCCCCTCGGTGCAGAGAGACCAGGGGGCCGTGTACATCTGCCGGGTGGGACACGTCGCCCTACAGACCCCCCTGGAGAGACGCAGCCGGGAGCTGCGCGTGGAAGGTCAGTTTCCAAGGCCCCTTTCCCAAACAGCTCAGCTCCCATTTAGGCACCAAAGTAAGTGGGGAGATTTCCAGGAGTACTCGGCATGTTGGTGCCGAGTGCTGGGGAACGTGACCCTGGGCCAGAAGCAATGGAACCTCCCAACAAGTGTGTGTGGGGCCACGGGTGCCTGAATTGTGACCTTGCCCCCCCCCACGCTTTCCCTTCCCCCCGAGTCCCTGCCCTCGCTCCACCCCTTGCCCTGATGTCCTACCCCCACGCCGCCTCTTCCCCCTCAAGGCCCCGCCTCCCACTTGCTCATCTCCACCCCTTCTCCCCCATCGCTCGCCTTTACAGCAGATAAAAAATGATGGGACCATGGCTCCCTGCCCCCTCCTGTTCTGGTGCCCCTGCCCGGGCTTCTTTGACCATCTGGTGCCACATCTGAGCTCACTGGTGACTGGAGCAGTCTGGCTTGTTTGCGTGTGCAGGGAAGTGGGTTTGCGTAACACCTGCAGGCAGAGGGCTTGTGACCTCAACACACTGACTGACCCCCAATAGCAGGGCAGTTGTGGCCTTCACCCAATCCTAACCCCTCTCCTGGGTAACAACAAAACCCCTGAGGTTGTGTGTATTGCGGGGGTCATTCGGGGCAGCTCTCGCTGGGTGAGGGGAGGGCCTGGCAGAGGCTGCTGGGGACATGGGGCCAGGTCAGACCAGATGGTGACGGGGGGCGTGTGTCAGATCTCCAGGTGCTGTAACTATGACATGCAATTTCCACATGTTCTAGTCCCACAGGCTCCAGTTCTGGGCGAGATCTCCCGGCCGCAGGTCCTGGACCCTGGGGAGCAGGTTACACTGAGCTACCCCAAGGAGCCGAAAGGGACCTGGAACCAACGGAGAAGAGGAGAGCCGGCATTCAGGTGCTCAGAGAACCTGGACACCCACAAGATTGACACCCCAGACCCCACAGCCACGCCAGATGGGAAATCCTACAGCGTGACGTCCCAGCTGTGCCTCACCCCTGTGGTGCCCGAGGATGACGGGGCAGAGTACCGGTGTTCTGTGGAACATCAAACCCTACAGGAGCCTAAAGCAAAATCCACTGGGCTGCTGCAGCGCCGAGGTACGAGCGAGTGGGGCCGGGCAGCGCCGCGCTGACGCTGGGGTGGTTGTGGCTGAGGAGGTCTCTGCTCTCAGGCACTTGGAGCGTCCAGACAAAGTGTCGCTTTGGGCTGAGCCTCCCCCAGCCGGTTCCCAGCGTGTGGGGCGGTTCCTGGAACGTTTGGGGACTGGCCCGTTGGCTGCTTGCAGGTTCCCCAGTGCTGGGGAAAGAGGGTGTCAGGTCTGGAGAGAATTGATGGGCGGGTGCAGCAGCCCCTCTGTTTAAACTGCGTTCAGTTTTCCACTTAAGGCAGGGACTCGCCCTCATGGTTTCGCAGGAGAACAGTGTGTCCTCCCCAAACTCACAGCCCAGGGTCTGAGGGCAGAGGACGAATGTTCTAGGGAATTTCAGCTAAATCTGGGATCTGGTTTGTGAATGCGAATGGGAACGGCACCTCTGAGAAGGTTTTACCTAACGTGTCTGACCTTTGTTGACACAGTTTGCTAAGAACAGCTGGGTCTGTCTCCTTCCCACACGGCCATGATTAAACCCCACTGAAAATTAGCGGCAAAGGGACAGATGAAGACATTAAGCTGTAATTAAGCAAAGTGATTAATGGCTGTACCCAGCCAGTCCTTGCTCGTATGGCTGGAAAACTGGGTGGGAAATTGTGAGGCAACGTCTGTGCCATGAGCCCCAGCTCACGCCTGGGGAGCAGCAGCAGCTGGGAGGCCTGGGGCAGAGACACTCCCAGCTCCGGTGCTAGGGGCTCGTCTGCTCCCAGGGGCTGTGGCGGGCCTAGGGACCAGACGCAGCACTGGATGGGCTCCCCTCACTGGTATAAGGCCGGCACCGCTGGGTGGAGTTAGGGGGGTAAAGATTGACACGCTGCCCCACAACACCATTGCCGTCAGATGTTGGCTGCATGTGTGTGTTCTCCCTGTGCTGCCCCAGCTCTGCGTAGACAGTCGGCACGGCAGACCTCGAGCGAACTGCCAAATAAGACCACAAGATCCCTTAACAGTGGCGAAGGCACTAGGTCAGGTTTATTGTCAGTGAAGCATGGTCCCAATGCCCTGTCTCAGTGGTTACAGGTGCACTGATACGTGTGTGCCCGTTGCAATGGACTAGCTCAGTGAATGCCAGGACTTTCCATTCCCCACTTGGCTGGCCAAAGACACCCCCTCTGACACCCCTCTTTATACACCGATACAAACAAGTTACGTATCACCCCTCGGACGTGGTTAGTTACCACCCGTCACCTTGTACATGTTGGTTCAATCGAAACATCTCTATCCCTCACTCTGTCATCCTGACCTTATCTTTACAGGGTGTCAGTGTGTTCTCGTTATATTCCAGGGGTGTGGGTGTTTGTACCCTACTTGGTATGGGCTGTTCTGGTACCAGCCGTCTGGAACGTGTCTGTATGCGTGTCCTGTGCCTGGCACGGCTCAGGAACGTGAGTGTTTCTGCAATGCCAGCCCTGCTCTCGCCACGTTCTGTGCACCTGCCCCCAGGCACGTTCTGTAGCCGGGCCTGGCTTCTGCGCAGAGCCGGAGTTTTGCTCACTTTGCTTTATACCAGCAAGGCTTGGCCACTACTTTAGTTCCGGCCTCAGCACTCACACCGGGCCTTGGATACAGGCTCCCTTCTTTAGGGTTACCATTCGTCCGGATTTACCCGGACATGTCCTCCTTTTTGTGTTAAAAATAGCGTCCGGGGGGGAATTTGTAAATCACTAAAAATGTCCGGGATTTCCCCCCCATGCAGAGCAGAGCGAGCGGCTGGGAGGGCTGCAGGAAAGTCAGCCTCTCGCATGGGGCTCTGGCAGCCAGAGCCCTTCCCCCTGCAGCTTGCCGGGCTGGACTCTGGAGCAGCCGTAGAGCTCCCCCCACCCCATTCTGAGCCGGCCGGCCTGCCGGGCCGTTTGCATCGGCCTCGGCAGCTCCTCCTCCCCTGCAGCCCAGCGCCCCGCTCCGGCAGCACTGTGCAGGGCCAGGGACCGGCTTGTGTGTTGTGCTGGGGAGCGCAGCCACGTGTCCGGCTCGCACAGAGCCCAACACCCTGTTCTGAGCAGCAGGGTAAGGGGGCCAGGGGGCAGGAGAAGGGGCAGGGAGGTTCTGGAGGGGGCAGTCAAGAAACGGGGGGGGGCTTTTTGGGGGGAGTGGAGAAAGTTTTGGGCAGTCAGGATATAGGTAGGGGGTAGGGTCCTGGGGGGCAGTTTGGGGGGGGTCTTAGGAGGGGGCAGTTAGGGGACAAGGAACAGGGAGGCTTCGGTAGGGGGTGGGGATCTGGAGGGCAGTTAGGAGCAGGGGTCCCAGGAGGGGGCAGTCAGGGGACAAGGAGCGGGGGGGGTGTTTGGGAGTTCTGGGGGGGAGCTGTCAGGGGGCAGGGGTGGGGAGAGGGATCGGAGCAGTCAGGGGACAGGGAGCAGAGGGGTTTAGATGGGTCGGGAGTTCTGGGGGGGACTGTCAGGGGGTGGGGAGTGGTTGGATGGGGCGTGGGAGTCCCAGGGGTCTGTCTGGGGGTGGGGGTGTGGATAAGGGTTGGAGCAGTCAGGGTACAGGTAGGGTCCTAGGAGGCCAGTTAGGATGGGGGGAGGGTCTCAGGAGGGGGCAGTCAGGGGACAAGAGGCAGGGAGGCTTAGGTAGGGGGTGGAATCCTGGGGGGCAGTTAGGGGCAGGGGTCCCAGGAGAGGGCAGAGGACAAGGAACAGGGGGAGGGTTGGAGGTTCTGAGGGGGGCGGGAAGTGGGAGGGGCAGGGGCGGGGCTAGGGCAGGATGGGGGTGGGGCTCCTCCCGTCCTCTTTTTTGCTTGCTGAAATATGGTAACCCTACCTTCCTACCATTAGCCTCCCCCAGTCTCTGCCTCCAACATGTCCCCTACCTTCCATAATCCCACACAGCCTCTAACCCTAACCCACCTCATCCCCCCTCCAGTTGTTGTATTAAAGAGACAGAAAAGCCCATAAACAACTCTACAATCTGTTTAAGAGATAGGAAGGCTGGTCACATGTGATTCCCCCCCCCCCAGCATGAACCCTACAAAGCGCCAAGTTCTGGGTCAGCTCTGAGCCGTCCCCTGATGCTCCCACAACACGTTTCCAGGGGCGGTGACAGACTCGCACCTCACAGGGGAGCTCCTGGGGCCTGGAAGGGGTGTGCCCAGCCGCTGGGACGCGCCATGCTCAGCCCAGGTCGACAGACACGCACTCAGTCTGCTCCAGCTACCGCCTGACAATAGCCGTGTGGGCACAGCGGGGCGGTGGGGGGCCAGGCTAGCACCGAGTGCGCCCCCAGGGGCCAGGCAGGGCTGTACTCCGGTGACTAGCCTGAGCTCCCGCGGCCACGCGGCTGTTTTTAGGCCCCAGAGCGTCTGTCTGTCCCCGCTGGGAATGACCCCTCCTGGCTGCTGTGTAGACGTGCCCGGCCAGATACGGACACACTGCAATCGGCACCCGCATCTCCCTGCCAATACACCACCAAGCTGTCCCTGTGAGCTCCTTGTAACCCGGGATGCCTGGGGCAGCCCTCACTGAAAATGTCACTGTCAGGGCAGGCTGCAAACAGGAAGAGCAGATTCTCCCACAACTGGTGGGTAACACTGAAGTTAAACTCTCCAACCAGTCACAGACTGTGCTCCTTATCCCCCCCACTGGTTATCAAGAAGCTAAAAAAGGAATCACACAGCCCCCTTTACTGCATCCAGTTCTCTGTCTCCCAGTCAGCACCTAGGTCCGGTACAGTGAGAAGTTATTTAAAAAATTCTGCCCACAATACAAAATGTTCTTCTGACCCCAAACGGCCAGCCACATTGCCAGGTCAGTATTAGCATGGATCTTACCCAAAATCCCACGCTGCCAGCCAGTCATTTAGTGTCTAAAACTAAAGGTTTATGATAAAGAAAAAGGAAAAGAACAAGAGAGTTGTTAAATGGTAAAACACTCAGATACATACAGAGACTTCAAAGTCCATCTATCAGGTTCCTAGCAGTATTGGATAGTTTGCTGACTTGAAAGTCCCCTGGAACTCACCCACAGCTGGGATGGGTCAGTCAGTGCTTTGTTTAGCACTTCAGTTTGTAGTAAAGTCCCTCCAGAGGTGAGAAGCAGGACTGAAGACAAAACGGAGAAGATGCAGCTGCCTTTTATAGTTTTTTGCCATGTGGCTTGTATTTCCTTTGTCCCAAACACGAGCTGCCCAGCCAGAGGCGCCGACTTTCTAATGTGCTGGGGTGTGGCCCCAGGCCCCGCCCCCCCTCCACACCTTCCCCCAAGCTCCCATCTTCCCCACCCCCTCCAACTCCGGGCCACCCCCAATCCGCCACTTCCCACCCCGTTCCGCCCCTCCCCCGAGCGCACCCCGCCCCTCACTGCTCCCCCTTCCCCCCAGAACCTCCTACACATCGCAGAATAGCTGATCTGTGGCAGGCAGGAGCTACTGGGTGGGAGGGGGAGGTGCTGATCGGTGGGGCCTGCTGGTGAGCGGGAGGGGGACAAGCTGATGGGGGGGCTGCCGGTGGGTGCTCAACACCCACCTTTTGTTTTCCATGGGTGCTCCAGAGCACCCTCGGAGTTGGTGCCTATGTGCCCAGCACATGGCATGGAGGCCTTAGAGTTCTGCGCACAAGTGTGCCACCTGCCTTCCTGATTAAGGTGTAGAACCCAGCTCCTTTCAATGGGTTCATTGTACGATTGATGACCCTTGATGGGCCATCGAACAGGCTAGGCAGTGCTGATGCTATTCTGTCTGCCATGGCCCCCTGCCCCCTCCTGGTCTGGCACCCCTGCCCTGGGCTCCTCTGACCATCTGGTGCCACATCTGAGCTCGCTGGTGACTGGAGCAGTCTGGCTCATTTGCGTGTGCAGGGAAGTGGGTTTGCGTAACGGCTGCAGGCAGAGGGGTTGTGACCTCAACACACTGACTGACCCCCCCAGCAGTGCAGTTGTGTCCTCCCCCCACTCCTGACCCCTCTCCCCGGTAACAGCAACACCCCTGTGGTTGTGGGTGTCACAGGAGTCGTTCAGGGGAGCGCTCGCTGAGTGAGGGGAGGGCCTGGCAGAGGCTGCTGGGGACATGGGGCCAGGTCAGTGTCACGGAGTATGGGGGGACACAAGGCCCTGCACCTCCGACTTCCTGCGATTCACCGTGACTCTCAACCAGCCAGTAACACAGAAGGTTTATTCGGATGACAGGAACACAGTCCAAGACAGATCTTGCAGGCACAGACAACAGGACCCCCCTAAGTTAGGTCCATCTTGGGGTCCCAGGGCCCCACAGCCCCCTTGGGAGGTCAGAGCCCCGTCTGCCTCCCAGCCACATTACCAGCCATCTCCTGAAACTCTCTCTTCAGCGACTCCTCCCACAGCCTTTGTTCAGTTTCCCGGGCAAAGGTGTCACCTGGCTTCTAACCCCTTCCTGGGTTCTCATGTTACACGCTCAGGTATTCTCCGTCGGCCAGTCTCCCATCCCCCAATGCAGACTATCCTAGCCACACTCCCCTGTCAGCAGGGCCGGCTTTAGCAAGAGCGGGGCCCGATTCCTGGGGGTGTGGCTTGCCGCAAGCCCCGCCCCCAGGAATCGGGCTGCGCTCCGGCCGGAGCTCCAGCCGGGGTCATGGGGCTTGGGTCTGGCCCGGAGCAGCTCAGCCGGGGCCGGGCTGGAGCTGAGCCGGGGGGCCAGGCCCGAGCCGAACCCAAGCCGGACTGGACCCGAGCCGGGCCGGGGGGACGGACCCGAGCCGAGCCGCGGGGGACGGGCCAGAGCCGAGCCGAGCGGGCCGGGCCAGCGCGCTCGGCCAGAACTGGGGCCGGCGCCCCGGGGCTGGAGCTGCTGGGGCCGGAGGTGCTCGGCCAGGGCCGGACTGGGCCGCGCCTCCCCGGAGCGCTTCTCACGTCCCCCTCCCACACCGCTGACTCAGCTTACCAGGTGCTGCCTGCCCCCCCCCCCGCTTCTTTTCAGACTTCCCGCGAACCTCTGATTCGTGGGAAGCAGGGGTGGGGGAGGAGCAGGGGGCGGAGCATTCAGGGGAGGGGAGGAGGGGGAAGTGAGCTGGGGGCGGGGTGGAGAACTGCGGCGCGGGACCCTCTTGGCGCGGGGCCCAATTCAGCCGAATCGGCTGAATCGGCCTAAAGCCAGCCCTGCCTGTCAGCATTCAAAGACCACAGTCAGAACAGTCCCAGTTCGTCACAGTCAGACCAGATGGAGACGGGGGGGCGTGTGTCAGATCTCCAGGTGCTGTAACTATGACCTGCAATTTCCACATGTTCTAGTCCCACAGGCTCCAGTTCTGGGCGAGATCTCCCGGCCACAGGTCCTGGCCCCCGGGGAGCAGGTTACACTGAGCTGCCAAATATCCGGGTTCTACCCCAAGGAGCTGAGCGTGACCTGGTACCGACAGAAAAGAGGAGAGACAGTGTTCCGGTGCTTAGACAATCTGGACACCCACAAGATTGTCACCCCAGACCCCACAGCCACGCCAGACGGGAAATCCTACAGTGTGACATCCCAGCTCTGCCTCACCCCCGTGGTGCCCGAGGACGACGGGGCAGAGTACCTGTGTTCTGTGGAACATCAAACCCTACAGGAGCCTGAAGGGAAATCCACTGGGCCGTTGGAGCTGCGAGGTACGAGCGAGTGGGGCCGGCAGTGCCGCGCTGACGCTGGGGTGGTTGTGGCTGAGGAGGTCTCTGCTCTCAGGCACTTGGAGCGTCCAGACAAAGTGTCGCTTTGGGCTGAGCCTCCCCCGGCCGGTTCCCAGCGCGTGGGGCGGTTCCTGGAACGTTTGGGGACTGGCCTGTTGGCTGCTCACAGGTCCCCCCAGTGCTGGGGAAAGAGGGTGTCAGGTCTGGAGAGAATTGATGTATGGGTGCAGGAGCCCCTCTGTTTAAAAGTGGATTCAGTTTTCCACTTAAGGCAGGGCCTCACCCTCATTGTTTCGCAGGAGGAGAACAGTGTGTCCTCCCCGAACTCACAGCCCAGGGTCTGAGGGCAGAGGAGGAATTTTCTAGGGAATTTCTTCTAAATCTGGGATCTGGTTCTGGTCCCCCAGGACCCTCCCTCCCCTCTGAGCATGAACCCTACAAATCCAGGAAGTTCCAAGTTCTGGGTCAGCTCTGAGCCGTCCCCTGACGCTCCCACAACACGTTTCCAGGGGCGGTGACAGACTCGCACCTCGCAGGGGAGCTCCTGGGGCCCGGAAGGGGTGTGCCCAGCCGCTGGGACGCGCCATGCTCAGCCCGGGTCGTCAGACACGCACTCAATCTGCTCCAGCTACCGCCTGACAATAGCCGTGTGGGCACAGCGGGGGGTGGGGGGCCAGGCTAGCGCCGAGTGCGCCCCCAGGGGCCAGGCAGGGCTGTGCTCCGGTGACTAGCCTGTAAGGTGAGCAGACAGGAAGTGTGAAAAATCGGGACAGGGGGTGGGGGGTAATAGGAGCCTATATAAGAAAAAGCCCCAAATACGGGACTGTCCCTATAAAATTGGGACATTTGGTCACCCTACTATCCTGAGCTCCTGCAGCCACGCGGCCATTTTTAGACCGCAGCGCGTCTGACTGTCCCCGCTGGGAATGACCCCTCCCGGCTGCTGTGTAGACGTGCCCCACCAGATACGGACACATGCGTATGGCACACTCACCTCCCTGCCGACACACCACCAAGCTGTCCCTGTGAGCGCCTTGTAACCCGGGGTGTCATGGTCAGGGCAGGCTGCAAAAAGGAAGAGCAGATTCTCCCCAAACTGGTGGGTAACACTGAAGTTAAACTCCCAACCAGTCACAAACTGTGCTCCTGATCCACACATCCTCCCCCTTTCCCCCTCCCCCCCACCCCCCGCTGGTTATCAAGAAGCTAAAAAAAAGAAATCCCACAGGCCCCTTAACTGCATCCAGTTCTCTGGCTCCCAATCAACCTAGGTCCAGTACAGTGAGAAGTTATTTAAAAAATTCTGCCCACAATACAAAGTGTTCTTCTGAACCCCAAAGGGCCAGCCACATTGCCAGGTCAGTATTAGGGTGGATCTTACCCGAAATCCCATGCTGCAGTGCCAGCCGATCCTTTGTGTCTGAAACTAAAGATTTATAATGAAGAAAAAGGAAAAGAACAAGAGAGTTGTTAAATGGTAAAACACTCAGATACATACAGAGACTACAAAGTCCATCTATCAGGTTCTTAGCAGTATTGGTGGTAGGGTGACCAGGTGTCCGATTTTCGACCAGAACACCCAGTCAAAAAGGGACCCTGGCTGCTCCGGTCAGCACTGCCAACTGGGTCATTAAAGGTCCGCTAAGGCAGGCTAGTTCTTACCTCTCCTGGCACTGCGCTGGGCCCCGGAAGCAGCCAGCAGGTCCAGCTCCTAGGTGGGGGGAGGGCCACGGGGCACCGCGCACTGCCCCCATCACAAGCACCGGCTCCACACTCCCATTGGCTGGGAACTGCGGCCAATGGGAGCTGCGGGGGCGGTACCTGCGGGCGAGAGTAGCGCCGCATGCAGAGCCGCCTGCCGCACCTCCACCTAGGAAAAACCTGCTGCTTTCTGGGCACAGCGCGGTGCCAGGGCAGGCGCTGCCAACTGGGAGCCTGCACCCTGACCCCGAGCCCCAACCCCCTGCCACAGCCCTGAGCCTCCCAAACCTGGAGCCCCCTCCTGCACCCCAAACCCCTCATCCCCAGCCCCACCCCAGAGCCCGCACCCCCAGCCAGAGCCCTCACAAATTGGACGATGCAACTGCCTTTTATAGTCTTTTGCCATGCGGCCTCTGCTTTCTTTGTCCCAAACACATGCTGCCCAGCCAGAGGCGCCAATTTTCTGATGCGCTGGGGTGTTGCCCAAGTCCCCACCCCTCCTCCACTCCTTCCCCCACGCCCCCACCCCATCCCGCCTCTTCCCATCCCACCCACCCCGACCCTGCTCCACCCCCGCCCCGTTTCTTCCCACCCCGTTCCACCCCCTCCCCCGAGTGCACCCCCACCCCTCACTCCTCCGCCTCCCCCCCAGAGCCTCCTGCACACTGTAGAACAGCTGATCTGTGACAGGCGGGAGCCATTGGGTGGGAGGGGGAGGCGCTGCTGGGGGGCTGCTGGTGTAACTGTCTCTGGGTGTTTCATTCCCCAGGTCTCCTGCGGCCCCCGGAGGTGTCGGAAATCTCCCAACCCGAGTCAGTGATGGCGGGGGAGGAAATCACCCTGAGCTGCCGCATGGTGGGGCATTTCCCTGGGGAGCTGAGTGAGACCTGGCTCCGGAGGGGCATAGGGGCCAGGGATGCTGTTCCCCTGCAGGGCTCTGCCGAATACAGAATCGAGCCCGGAGCTCCCCACACACAGGACGGGAAAAGCTTCCAGCAGGAGACGAGACTCAGCTTCACCCCCTCGGTGCAGAGAGACCAGGGGGCCGAGTACGTCTGCCGGGTGGGACACGGCGCCCTAGGGACCCCCCTGGAGAGACGCAGCCGGGAGCTGCAGGTGACAGGTCAGTGTCTCTGTCTGAAATCTCTGGTCACTGGAGCGTCTGGTCCATTCCGGGGGTGAAGGGAAACGGCCGAACACAGCCCGTGAAATCGGAGCAGTTCTGGCCCCATCAGCCCCTCGCTAACCCCCACGTGCCCCCCACGCTGGAGCCCCAGTGAGTGCAGGGGTCGGGTGCTCAGTCCCTCACCCCTGGGGATGGTGCAGCCCCTCCCCTCTCCCTGCCAGCCGGGGCCATGTACCCTCAGAGGGCAGCCCCACCTCCCCCCGCTCCCTCTGGGGGGCTGCAGCCCCAGGTTCCCGCGAGTGAAGGGGCTGCAGCTGTCTCTGGGGCTCTCACTGGGGTGGGGGATGGGCTGGGGGTGACTCCTTGTTCCCTCCCCCTGCTCCCCACTTCTGGGTCAGGCCCCGCACAGCCCTGAGTCTCCCAGTGGGAACGAGCCCACGTCCGGCTCCCCTCCCCTCCTGGGCAGCAGGGAGTCGCCCCAGCTCTGAGGGGGTCACAGAGCCCCAAGCTCAGGGCCTGGCGCTCGGCCGGGGGAGGTCAGGCAGGGGGGAGCTCACTCCAAGCTGTGAAAATAATTCCTGCTGGGACGACACGCCGGCCCTGGGGATCGGGGCTGAGACGGACGGGGTGTCACAGAGCCACATGGAGCCCCCGGCTTTCGACTGCCCCGTCACTGACGTTCCTGCTGTCTGCCCCAGTCCCGCCGCAGGTGTCCGGGATCCAGGTGTTACCGCACTGGGAGCCCCCGGAGGAGGTGCCGTTTGCCGTCCAGATCCAGAACTTTTACCCCAGGGAGATTCACCGGATCCAGTGGAGCTATGGTGGGGTAGAGAGCGGGAGAGACGAGAACCCAGAAATCAGTGAGAACCCGGATCTCACGTTCAGCGCTACCAGCGTCTGGAGAATCCCCAGCCAGAGACTGGCCCGTCCAGAGCGCAGCATCCTAGTGTTCATTCAGCAAAGCCCCGAAGGGCCTACGATCAAGAGAGAGATCAGAGCTGGGGATACAGGTGAGGGGGCTCCCTGGGGTCAGATGGGGAATGAGCAGGAATCACTGATGGACCCATCTCCTCCTTATGGGGCCTGTAACTGTCTCTGGATGTTTCATTCCCCAGGTCTCCTGCAGCCCCCGGAGGTGTCAGAAATCTCCCAACCCCAGTCAGTGACGGCGGGGGAGGAAATCACCCTGAGCTGCCGCATGACGGGGCATTTCCCCGGGGCGCTGAGTGTGACCTGGCTCAGGAGGGACCGGGGGGCCGGGGCTGCTGTTCGTATACTGAACTCTGCCGAGTACAGAATCGAGCCCGGAGCTCCCCGCACACAGGACGGGAAAAGCTTCCAGCAGGAGACGAGACTCAGCTTCACCCCCTCGGTGCAGAGAGACCAAGGGGCCGAGTATGTCTGCCGGGTGGGACACGTCACCCTACAGACCCCCCTGGAGAGACGCAGCCGGGAGCTGCAGGTGACGGGTCAGTGTCTCTGTCTGAAATCTCCTGTCACTGGAGCCTCTCGTCCATTCCGGGGGCAAAGGTCAGAGGTGGATTAGGAGTTTCTGGGGCCTTGGGCCAGAGCAAGTGGGGGGCCCTTCCCCACCCCTTCTGCCTGCAGTCCCCCTCCCCCCCTCACCTGGCACTCCTACCGGGAAGCAGCGTCAGGGGTGGGGGTGCCCCAGTTGGCCCAGTGGTTAATCCGCCACTGAGAAAGGGAAATGGCCTAACACAGCCCATGAAATCGGAGCAGTTCTGGCCCCATCAGCCCCTTGCTGACCCCCACATACCTCCCATGCTGGTGCCCCACAGTGCAGCCTCTCTCCTCTCCCTGCCAGCCGGGGCTATGTACCCTCGGGGGGCAGCCCCACCTCCCCCCGATCCCTCTGGGGGGGCTGCAGCCCCAGGCTCCCACGAGTGAAGGGGCTGCAGCTGTCTCTGGGGCTCCCACTGGGGTGGGGGAGGGGCAGGGTGGGTGTGCGGCTCCTTGTTCCCTCCCCCTGCTCACCACAGCTGGGCCAGGCCCCGCTTAGCCCTGAGTCTCCCAGTGGGAACAAGCCCACATCCGGCTCCCCTCCCCTCCTGGGCAGTGGGGAGTTGCCCCAGCTCTGTGGGGGTCACAGAGCCCCACGTTCAGGGCCTGGCGCTCGGCCGGGGCAGGTCAGGCAGCGGGGAGCTCGCTCCAAGCTCAGGGCCTCTGGTTAACGACTCCCCCTGAACCTGACACCTGGGTGAGGTCAGGGGGTGGTTTCTCCCCCTCTGGGGCAGGGTCTGTTCTGTGGATGGCAGGGCCTGGGCAGCGTTCGGAGCAGAGGTGGGTCAGCTCGCAGGGACTGAGCCTGGTGTATTCACAGGGTCCCCAGGCAGGGGCCTCATTCCCGTTCTGTTCCTCCCTCCAGGTGGCCGCTTCCCCACAGCGACAGGGCAGCGCATGAGCCGTCCTGCAGTCGCACCACGGCCAGAGCTGGGGGGAGAGAGACACCTCCCAACAGCTCTGAGAGGAGAGAACAAACTGCCCCCCGCGCCGCTGCTTCCACCGAAAGTTCAGGATTCAGCCCCTGCCGTGGTTCAGTCTCTCCAGCATCCTCCGATGAGCAGCGCCCAGCGAGAATCCAGCGCTGGCTACATGTCTTCCCAGAGACCCGCACCGAGCAGGGCTCAGGGGGCAGCCGGGACAGGGAGTCTTGTGGGACAAAGGGACAGGGGCGCTGGTTTTCCTGGGTGGAGACGGAGCCACTCTCATCATTAACCCCTGCATGCGGCCAGGGGCTCAGAGACACCCCGCTGCTCTGAGTTGGAACCACGGCAGGTCGAAATCCCTGCAGGTATCTCAGTCTATCTCTCTATCTCATCGCAGTGGTGCCGGATCGCTGTGCCAATCTCCCCAGAGCGTCTAACCCCAGCTCCTCACCCCCGTTCCTGGGCATGGAGCTATTTCTCCCAGCAGCCTCCCCTGGGCACCGGTTACTCTGCGGGAGCTGGATGCTGGTGTGAGGTCTCTGAGGCGCAGGGATGGGGCATTTCCTCCGGCAGGGGCTGAGCACATGGGTCATTCTGCTCTCCTGTGGTAGGGACCCCACGAAGCAGACTGTCCCCTAGCCAGGCCCATCCAGAGACATTTGGGGCCCTGGTCCCCATCTCCGCCCATTTCACCCCCAGTGCGCAGATGTTTGGGGGGGTCCTGGGCTGGACCCCTTTTACCCACCACCCCTGTCAGCCCTGTCCCCAGCCCCCCCTTGCTGCTGACACTTCCATTGTTCCTGGGCTTTGGCGTGTCCACATGGAGAGTTGTGCTGGGGTGACCCGCGGTGCGAGTTTACACGGACAGCGTTAAACAGGCCCCGAGTGACTGAACCGCCCGGAGCCGCTTACACGGCTGCAGCGTTCTCCTGGAGACCAGCCCTACGTCCTGGGGGGAGAGTCAGTCCCTGCGTCACCAGGGCCCAGCCCATGGGGGGCTGGATCTCAGCCAGTAGTTAATGGGCACCCGTGTGGGTCCCAGAGCACAGGTGCCAGGCACTCTCGCTGGCCGGCGCTGGAGGGCAGCTGGAGTTCGGTCAGAGTGCCCAGGTTGGAGCCAGGCCTGGGGGTCGCACGCAGGGGTCACGGGGCCCAGGTCTGCCTGTGCCAGGCAGGGGCAGCCTCCCATCCAGCCGGGGCAGGTATCCAGTGAGTCGTTCCCCCAGCCTCGAACCCTGAGCTGGGAACTCCCTGAACAGGGACCAAGAGGCTGCTCCGCATCCCTTCCCGGCAGCCAGTCCCTGCGGGCGGCCGGCCTGGTCCTGTGTCACAACAGGGGTCAGTTCTCTGCACCCCCCGGGGCTGTGATCAGTGAGTTTGCTGGGACTCGGTGCGGGGGGCATCGGGGGGGGGGGGGGAGTCCTTCAAATGGACCCCCCACCGCCAAGGCAGCTCCCAGCCTGGCCCCCTCCCCTGTTACCCGCTTTGCCTGCCTGCTGGTGTCTCCGGGGCTCCCCTGGGGAGATGCTCAGTCTGGGCGGGGTAGGGGGAGACCTGCGAGCTCACTGGGGCCTGGCCAGGGCTTTATACCAGGCAATGGCCGCAGAATAAGCTCCGGGCTGTACAGGGAAGTGGTCACTAAACCGGAGTCTGTGGAATTTGTCCCCTTTATTTAAGACAGTGTGAAAATGGCCCATCTTAGAGTCGATTCTGCCCAGCTGGAGGCAGCCGCCTCCCCCCCGGCCCTGCTCCGCCCAGCCCTCGGCATGGCGGGATTCCCCTGGACGCGTGACACTTGGCTCCCAACAAACAAGAGCAAGATGCTGGGCCAGCTCCCCAGCGGGTGTCAGTCAGTGTCGCTTTACTGCCCTGTGCTGATTGACAGGCCACTTGTGTACAGCCCCTAGCACCGCAGCGTCCCGGGCCATGATAGGCCCCAGGCACCTCTGTGATACAAATAATGAGTGGGAGACACAGCCCATCGAGTGACGGTGTGTGAGAGAGAAGCCAGTGTCCCCACACACTGTACAGGGGTGTGAGAGAGGAGCCAGTGTCCCCACACACTGTACAGGGGTGTGAGAGAGCCAGAGAATCTGGCCCTAAGATTTTAGTGAGGAGCCCAAAGACCTAAAGCCGAAATCTGGACGTGCTTCGATGCCAAGTTCCCTGGAGTGTCAGGTCTTGGCCTGTTCCCCACGTCTGTATGGCACCCACCCAGGACAATGGAGCCCAGGACCTGAGCGGGTCTCTGGGTGACACCAATAAATACTAAATACTAATAATACTTCGCCTTGCCCTATTTCTTATTGTTTGTGTAATTATTATCTGTATTATCTGACCTCCAGCTTCATCGGCTGTTCTCCCCATTCAGCTAGAAACACTCAGTGACCCTCATTCCACTTGTAAAACAGCGTCTGTGAAATCCACACTGCGGGTGTGTTCTCCTCGGGGGGGGGGTTCTCATGTAACGTTTATTGTTTCACAGCTCACCGGTGTTGTCGTTGCTTAACCATCCCTGCACTGATATAACACGTAGGAGAGATGCGTTGCTTGTCTCATGCTGACACCCTGAATGGTCCCTGCTGGGTTATGGCTGTAAGATGACCCTGCTCGGTCTGGCTTTGGTCTTTAATCCAAACTGGAAGCCGCTGCCCACCCGGGATCCAATGGGGGAAGTGATATGAAATACTGGAAAATGTCCCGAGACCCAGCCCCAGGCCCCTGTGGGAGCCCTGAACAGCCCACAGTCCCGAGGAGACAATCAGAAGCTGTGACCAGGTGACAGAAAAGGCTCCTTGTGGCAGAACAGAAATGACACAAATTAGCTCGGGGGCTGTTCATTAAGTGGGGCCCGGCACAACCAGCCAATTGACCAGAACTAGCAGCTCCGGGCCCCAACAGAGCACAGTGCCAGGGAGCACAACCCCCCTAATGCTAGACAGCTCCCAGATTTATCTCAGACAAGGTGAGAAATTCCCAGCGCCACAACCTCTTCCCCCCTCTCCCCTCCCCCCAGATCTGAGAGGCCAAATCCCGAGAAACCGGAGTCCTTCCCCGGCCCATCACATTTACTATGTGCCCCTCAAGGCCTCCAGGTGCCTGACAACGCCACTTCTCAGCACAGACCACAACGGTCTCCATGGAGAGACATCAGTGTCTGCCTCTGCTCCCCATGCCCATCACCTATAGCCCCACAGAGTGACCCCCCCAGTTCTGGGACCGCATTTCAAGAAAGATGTGGAGAAATTGGAGAGGGTCCAGAGAAGACCAACAAGAATGATTAAAGGTCTTGAGAACATGACCTATGAAGGAAGGCTGAAAGAATTGGGTTTGTTTAGTTTGGAAAAGAGAAGACTGAGAGGGGACATGATAGCAGTTTTAGGGTATCTAAAAGGGTGTCATAAGGAGGAGGGAGAAAACTTGTTCACCTTAGCCTCTGAGGATAGAACAAGAAGCAATGGGCTTAAACTGCAGCAAGGGAGGTCTAGGTTGGACATTAGGAAAAAGTTCCTAACTGTCAGGGGGGTTAAACACTGGAACAAATTGCCGAGGGAGGTTGTGGAATCTCCGTCTCTGGAGATATTTAAGAGTAGGTTAGATAAATGTCTGTCAGGGATGGTCTAGACAGTATTTGGTCCTGCCATGAGGGCAGGGGACTGGACTCGATGACCTCTCAAGGTCCCTTCCAGTCCTAGAATCTATGAATCACTACACAACTGGGAAGCGTCCGACAGCGGAAGTGGTGCGGGACCCCCCAGCAGGAGCAGAACAGGCAGAGTCCAACGCGGAGCAGTGGGTAGCAGAGAACAGCAAGTGCTGCACGTCCTGTGGGGGGACATGGCAAGGGCCAGCAGCCAGCCCGTGGTGCCACATGCACTCACCTCAGGAACAGAAACCAGCGTGCAGACAGACTCAGAAAGAGCCCCGTGATTCCCCGAGTGGGGAGCGCCAGGGACACGCCTAGCTGGGGTCTGTCAGCAGCACCCCGGCTGCACCGCGACAAGCAAAGGAAGATGGAGCTTGCTCTAATGCCCCCGCTCAGCCATTCACCTGTCACACTGACAGCGGCGCTGCCTGCCAGGAGTGTGGTTAAATGTTTGACTGCATGTGTGTGTTCTCCTTGTGTGCTGCCCTCGCCCTGCACAGACAGCCGGCACAGCAGACTTCGAGCGAACCGCCCAAAGACCACAAGATCCGTTAAGGGACGAAGGCACCAGGCCAGGTTTATTGTCAACAAAGCACAGTAATAGCACCTGGCAGACTCTACAAGGATACTAAGACATATGCCTGTGACAATGGACACAGCTCAGTGAATGGAGGGACTTTCCATTCCCCCCTCGGCTGGACCAAGACACTCTCTTCGAAATACCTCTTTATACCCAATACAAACAAGTTAGTACTGCCTCTGACATAGGTAGTTACTGCCCCCTGACGTGGCTAGTTATCACCCATCACCTTGTACATGTTGGTTCGATCAAAACATCTCTATTACGTACCGTCATCCTGACCTTATCCTTTAGGAGGGGTCAGTGTGTTCCTGTTCTCCTTGGGGAATGTGTCCGAACCATCCTTGCTATCGGGATAGGTTTGCAGGAGAGCTCTGTGCCTAGCACTTCTCAGGAAAGTGTGTTCTGTGAGATCAGCCCTGTTCTTGCCAGATTCTGTGAACTTGCCGGCGGAGCCTGACGTTTGCTCACAGCCGGACTTTTGCTAACTTTGCTTTATATCAGCAAAGCTTGTCCACTATAGCTCAGGCCTCATACCAGCCTCTGATACAAGGGCTTAGATCTCAGGCTCTCTTCCTACTACAAGGAGCTCTGCAAAACTGCACAGGGGAAATCCCCAAAGTGCTGGATGAGAGCTCCTGGCCGACGTCCTGCAAGGGCTGCCTCAGTGCCACGATTTACATCGGCTCCGAACCGGCTGCCCCAGTGGCAGATCCCCTCGCAGAGCGATTGTCGCAGGCTCGCTGCAGACTCAGGCAGTGTCGCTGCACCAGGTACGTTCTGGCTGCATGTTAAGGTTTCCTACAGCCTTAGGAACTCACAGCATTTGTACTAATGACAGCTCAGACCCTGCAGCCAGTGCTGAAGCCACGAGTGATTCGATAGCAAATCTCCCAGCCACAGACCCTGCAGGGCCCTCGAATACTCACTGCAAATGTCCAGGAGCTGCACGCAGCAGCGCGCCTCCAGCCCAGACCGAGACGCGTGCACACGCTGCCGCCCACCTCACAGCCAAGCAGAACCAGACGCTATTTCAGGCCCTGGCCGGGGAGGAACTGAAATAGCCGGTTAGAGGCAGCTCTGGGCTGCTCCCGGCTCTGTGGCTGCTTTCAGCCCCCAGCAGAGACAGGCCCAGCCAGACGTTCACCCTGCACCGCCCGTTACCCCGGCTTTGGGGGGCTGGGGGCTGCACCTTGGCGACTCGGCGCCCGGGGACAGAGACCTGCTCAGGGCAGCTCCCATGTCACCAAGCGCCCTGCACAGAGCCCATGTCCCGGCCTGGGGCCCAGCAGCCCCTGGGGGGAGCACGGAGCCCCCAGAACCCCCAGCTCAGCCCCATGGGACCATCCGGCCCAGCGCTCCCAGAGCCCCTGCAGCTGTTTGCACCAGGCTAGTGCAGACCCCTTCCCCCTATGGGCCGGGAGGGAGGGGGTCTTGGCCCCACGTGGGGGAGCTGCTGCAGCCCGTGCACGGCCCAGGACAGTCACTGCTATTGTGGAGCAGGGTCTCTCCCGCTCAGCCCTGCAGGGCCCAGCGCAGCCTGGCCCCACGTCCCCACAAACACATGGGTGGGGGTGGGGGGTGGAGAGAAGCGGAAATCCTGTATTAGTCGCTCACCTCCGAGGTATGATGTGAAACTGACCCGGCCCCCCGGGACGGCTCAGTGCAGCCATGGCCCTGCGGATCGCGCTGCTCCTGTGGCTGGGGAGTGCCGGTGAGTACAGAGCCCCCTGCTGCCCCACGCCCTGGGGTCTGACACCTCTCTGGCCCCAGCCCCAGGCCGACCCACACAGCAGCCGGGACCTGAGTGTAGGAGCTGGGACCCACCTGGCTCCCTGGGCGACCGCGGGGGCAGGGCGATGAAATGACCCCATCTGCTCGCCCTGCAGGGCCGGGGCTGAGCCAGTGACAGTCTGGGGGGGCCCTGCCCTGCGGGGGGTCGCTGAGACTCAGGACGGGGCTGGGGTTTGATGGGAGGGGCTGACTCCGGCAGCAGGGACAGCCCTGGGGAGCTGCAGGCGCTGCCCGAACCCAGAGAGACACAGGGGTCTGGGCTGAGCTGGGATGGGGGCTGGAGGGAACAGGGGAAGCAGCCACTGGGGGGGGGGGCGGCGTGGAGCAGAGGGGCAGTGAGGGGGGGCAGGGCCAGGAACAGGGGGACAGGGGTGAGTAGGGGAGGCAGTGAGTGGGTAGCGAGAGGGGGGCAGTAAGTGGGGGGCCGGGGAACAGGGGACAGTGGGGGGCAGAGGGGCAGTGAGGGAGCCAGCAGACAAGAGTCTCTCAGCCCAAGCTGCGCTCTGATCTGCCCTTCTCTGGGGGCTTTTCAGGCTCCCCGATGCCAGCCAGTTCCCGTGCCCCGAATGCAGTGTCTCCGAGCGTCTCAGCTCCCGCAGAGACCAGCAGGGGCCTGGAGCTGCCCCCCGGGGGCATTGGCGCAGGTAGGGGCAGTGAGTGATGCTTCTGTGCAGTACAAGCTCCCGCCCCCCCGGGCTGGGCAGACACAGACCGGCCCATGGTCTCGCTCCAGAGACGCAGGCTGGTGCCTGGATACACATTGAGTATTAGCTGGGGTGTAACTGGGGGGGTCCCGCTTTGACAGGGTTCAGTGTGGGGCTGTCGTAGCCTCCCCCCCCCCGGCACCCCATGGCTGTTTCCCCCTCCTGCCCACAGGCCTAGAGGGGAACCGAAATAACCTGCCCCGGGGCGTGAGCTGACCAGCTATGGGGGGGCATCGGGCTGCGGGGACATGGGCTCGTCCCCTCTAGGGGGCACCAGCTCTGATCAGCCCCATGGTGGGGACTGGTGGGCTCAGGGGTGGGGTTGGGGGGGAAATAGGATATGAGAACTTTCCCCATCCCCTCGAGGTAAGGTCGCCAGGTGTCCGGTTTTCCACTCGGCAGCATAGAGGGGCTGGCAGGTTCCCTACCTGGCTCCGTGAGGTTCCCGGAAGCGGCCAGCACGTCCCTCCAGCTCCCACCTGCAGGCCGTAGGGGCTCCCGTGGGGGCTCCGTGCACTGCCCTGCCCCAAGCACCGGCTCCGCAGCTCCTATTGGTCAAGAACTGCTGCCAATAGAAGCAGGAGCAGCATGTGGAGCCTCCTGGCTGCACCTCTGCCTGGGAGCCGGTGGGACGTGACGCTGCTTCCAGGCGCTGCCTGAAGTCAGCCCTGCCCAGAGCCCGCATCCCTCGCCCCATCCCACACCCCAACCCCCCTGCCCCAGTCCAGAGCTACCTCCCACACCCAAACTCCCCCCCAGCCCTGAGCCCCCTCTCACTCCCCAACCCCCTGCCCCAGGCGGGAGCCCCCTCTCACACCCCAACCCCCTGCCTCAGCCCAGAGCCCCCTTCCACACCCCAACCCCCTGTCCCAGCCCGGAGCCCCCTCCCACACCCAAACCCCCTGCTCCAGCCCGGAGCCCCCTTCCCACACCCCAACCCCCTGTCCCAGCCCGGAGCCCCCTCCCACACCCTAACCCCCTGCCTCAGCCCAGAGCCCCCTTCCACACCCCAACCCCCTGTCCCAGCCCGGAGCCCCCTCCCACACCCAAACCCCTGCTCCAGCCCGGAGCCCCCTTCCACACCCTAACCCCCTGCCCCAGCCCGGAGCCCCCTCCCACACCCTAACCCCCTGCCTCAGCCCAGAGCCCCCTTCCCACACCCCGCCCCCCCCCGCCCCAGCCCATAGTCCCCTCCCACACCCCAACCCCCTGTCCCAGCCCGGAGCCCCCTCCCACACCCAAACCCCCTACCCCAGGCCGGAGACCCTCCCACACCCTGACCCCCCTGCCCCAACCCGGAGCCCCCTCACACACCCCAACCACCCACCCCAGCCCCAGAGTCCCCTCACACATCCCAAACCCCTGCCTCAGCCCTGAGCCCCCTCCCACACCCTAACCCCCTGCCCCAGCCCGGAGCCCCCTCCCACACCCTAACCCCCTGCCTCAGCCCGGAGCCCCCTTCCACACCCCGCCCCCCTGCCCCAGCCCAGAGTCCCCTCCCACACCCTAACCCCCTGCCTCAGCCCGGAGCCTCCTCACACAACCCAACCCCCTGCCTCAGCTCAGAGCCCCCTCACACACCCCGACCCCCCACCCCAGCCCAGAGTCCCCCTCACACATCCCAAACCTCAGCCCCAGCCCTGAGCCCCCTCCCACACCCTGACCCCCTGCCTGAGCCCGGAGCTCCCCCCACACCCCAACCCCCTGCCCCAGCCCTAAGCCCTCTCCCACACCCCCACCCCCTGCCCCAGTCTGGAGCCCCCTCCCACACCCCAACCCCCCTGACCCAGCCCGGAGACTCCTCACACACCCCAACCCCCCTGCCCCAGTCTGGAGCCCCCTCACACACCCCAACCCCCTGCCCCAGCCTGGAGCCCCCTCCCACACCCCAACCCCCTGCCCCAGCCCGGAGCCCCCTCACACAACCCAACCCCTGCCTCAGCCCAGAGCCCCTTCCCACACCCCAACCCCCTGCCCCAGCCCAGAGCCCCTTCCCACACCCGAACCCCCTACCCAGCCTGGAGCCCCCAGCCCAGAGCTCTCTCCCACACCCCAACCCCCCTGACCCAGCCCGGAGACTCCTCACACACCCCAACCCCCCTGCCCCAGCCTGGAGCCCCTCCCAGACCCCTGCCCCAGCCCGGATCCCTTTCCCACACCCAAACCCCTACCCCAGCCTGGAGCCCCCTCCCACACCCCAGCCCCCTGCATCAGCCAGGAGCCCCCTCGCACACCCCAACCCCCTGCCCGAGCCCAGAGCCCCCTCCCACACCCCAACCCTGATGTGTGGGGGGGTCTGTGAGCCAGGGGATCCCCTCTCCGTGGGAAGGACCAGGAGCCCCAGAGGGGCGGGGCCTCAGAGAAGGGGTGGGCAAGGGGTGAGGATTTGGGGTAAGGGGGCGGGGCAAGGGTGTTCTGGTTTCTGTGATTAGAAAGTTGGCAACCCTGCCCCTAGGCGGCACCAGCTCTGATCCAGCCCCAGGGTGGGGACAGGCTGGCTCAGGGTGGGGGATGGGTGGGGAATGGGACATGGGGCCTTTCCATTCTGGGGGGTGCCAGCTCCCACCCGGCTCCAGGGCAGGGGGTTGGCAGGCTGTATGGGGAATGGGACACGAGGCCTTTCCCCCCAGGACCCCAGATCTGTATTGTGCTTCCCCCACAGCCGGCGCTTTCCTCGTCTCCACCGACCCCTCCCCGGTGACGGCGCTCCTGGGCTCCGACGTGCTCCTAACATGCAGCTTCCCCGCGGCCCCGCATGGGGCAGACGAGGGGGCCGGGCAGCTGCGGGTGACCTGGTACTTCCAGGGCCAGACGCTGATGGAGCTGGACGGCATCGCGGTCACCACGAGGAAGGGGGCAGAGCTCTTTGCCCCGGAGCTGCCCAGGGGCAACGCTTCGCTCCTCCTGCCCCGCGTCACGCTGGCCGACCAGGGCCCCTACCGCTGCTCCGTGCGCTACGGGGGGCGGCGCGGAGAGGGCAGCGTCCGCTTACAGGTGGCAGGTAGAGTCACGCCCCAGGCCTCGCCCCGTGCTCCCGGCTGGGCACGGCTGTGTCACTGGGCCCCTGACGAGCTCGGACCAGCCCCGGGATGGCTGCAGAGCCGAATTCTCTGGGTGGAGGTGAGCGAGTCCCAGGGCTCCCGGGGGGCTGGAGGAGCCACGGGGCCTTTGTGGAGGGGACGGGGCGGGTTTGGGGCTGCCAGCGCTGGCTGGTGGGAAAGCCTGTGATGGGGCCGATGCCCCGGCTGCCCTGGACGGGGAGCAGGGACGGACACCGCGAGGGGCGCTGGACACCTGGAGAGCCGTTCCCAGCCCTTTCAGCTGGGACCTTCACCCCAGCCGCTTCCCCTGCGACCTCCTCTCCCCGCAGAGCTTCCCCTGCCCGGCTCGCTGGACTCCCCGTCTCTGTCTCCCCAGCGCTGCCGCGGGTCGAGGTGCCCAGCCCTGTGGTGCGGAGGGACGAGGACAGCGCCCTGGTGTGCTGCGTGCGGGGGTTTTACCCCCAGCACATCGCAGTGTCCTGGCTCCGGGACGGGCAGGAGCTAAACGCCTCCTTCGTCTCTGCCGCGCGCCGGGGGCACCGGGACGGGACCTTCAGCCTGGTGACCATCTACAGCTTCACCCCCACGGAGCGGGGATCTGGGGGCGCTGTTCTCCTGCCGGGCACAGCACCCCCTGCTGAATCAGTCCCGCCAGGCCGACTTCCGGATTGCCTTCAGGGGTGAGGCCTCAGCACGTCTGCCCCGTCCAGGGCGGGAGGATCCCCCACAACCTGCCCCCCAGCCCTGGGGCTCCCAGACTTTCCTTCGGGGAGGGGACCCCAGTTCACAACCCCCCTCAGCTCTGGGATCCCTGCCCTTCCCACGGAGAGGGGATCCCCCATCTCACAGACACCCCCCCCCAGCTCTGGGGCTCCTGGCCCTTCCCATGGAGAGGGGATCCCCCGCTCACAGACACCCCCCTCCCAGCACTGGACTCCCGGCCCTTCCCACGGAGAGGGGATCCCCCGGCTCACAGACCCCCCCAGCTCTGGGGCTCCCGGGCCTTCCCACGGAGAGGGGATCCCCGGCTCACAGACACCCCCCCAGCTCTGGGGCTCCTGGCCCTTCCCACGGAGAGGGGATCCCCGGCTCACAGACCCCCCCAGCTCTGGGGCTCCCGGGCCTTCCCACGGAGAGGGGATCCCCCGGCTCACAGACACCCCCCCCCAGCTCTGGGGCTCCCGGCCCTTCCCACAGAGAGGGGATTCCCTGGCTCACAGACCCCCCTACACCAGGGTTAATTCTATGCTCCAACCAGAACCCCCTTGTATCATTTCACCCCGTTACTCCTGGCTCTCCCCTGCACTATCCCTCCTCCCCCACATCTGGAGCCCCCCACGTCAGAACCCCCCCTCCCATACCCATGTGCCGAGTGAAAGTCACTGACCCCCGTGATCTCCCCCTGCCGGATCCCGTCGGGGTCTCTGCGCTCCCGGTAAATAACCGACTCACGGCTGGGGCGCCCCCGCGTGGCTGGACGTGGCGTATCGGGCTCCCCTCGGCCAGTGCCCCCTGCCAGCCGTCGCTCTGGCTCTGCCGCGGTCTCCCTTCTCCTGACCCCGCTCTCCTGCCAGTTCACGTTTTACTGCCGCCCCTGCCAGGGCAACCAAAGGCCAACGAGTACCAGCCCAATGTCCTGACAACAGGCTCCGGGCTGACTCGGGGGCCCTGGGCTTCACACCCCTTCTGCTCCACACGTCCTGTCTCTGTAGCACCCGGCCCCTCTCCCCTCGGACTCAGCTCAGCTGGGCCAGCCCTCCGTCAGGTGCAGCAGGTGGGTGATGGGCCTCTCCGGCCCACATTAACCCTTTCAGAGCCAGGATGGGGCATGTACCCCTCACGACCCCCTCCGGCCCCCGTTCTGGTGCCGGGGGTTAACACCTGGGCTCCCGTTGGCAGGCACGTCCCGGGGGAATCTCCCGTAGTGTCCACGGGCCGGGTGGGGGAACCCTCAGGCGTTTCCCCAGGAGCTGGGCTCAGCTCTCTGGCTAGGCCGCAGGTCACAGGGACCACGGCAGGAGCAGGGGGGCAGAGGTGCCGGGCGTCTCTCTCTCACCTGCTCCCTTTGCCAGGGCCAGAGGAGGAGTGCGGCCGCCTGGAGCCGGGGCTGAAGATCCTGCTGTGGACGCTGTGAGGGGCTCTCCTGCTGGCCATGGCGCTGGGGGGCTGGAGCTGTTACTGCTCTGGGAGGAGGCGTGGGCAGGTAAGGGCTAAGGGCAGAGGCCCCTACGGGCGAGCACAGCATTGGTACTGGTACGGCCCTGCCGGGACGCCAGCCCTCAGTCTGGTGACACGAGCTCACAGCAGGAAGCCAGTTCCTTGGGCAGGGGAGGACGTGGCTGCATCTCCCCTGTGGGGTAACTGGTCCGAGGGACCTGCCAGAGCTCTGCCCACCCACGCTGCCAGCGACCGTGTCCCCTCTGCCTGGGCTCTAACGCTCTCCTTGTTGCTGGCACAGGTGTGGGAGTCGATCTGGACCCCCCGACGCTGGAGATTACCGTGGGGCGCAGCCAGAGGAAGTGGCAGAGGGACAGGCGGTGCCGTCCCTGCTGAGCGGCTAGAGAAGGGGATCCCATGAGCGCGGCCATGGAGCTGCCTGTGCATCGCGCCTCGTTCTCACTGGAGCCCCAGCTGAATTGCTGATGGGTCCATCCCTGCGTCTGTCGGTCCTGTCTCCCCCGCGAGGTCGCAGCAGCATCCCTGCTCCCCGAGATCCCGGGTGTCAATAAAAGCTGCCCATCCCCCTCCCTGTGCGGCAGACGCAGGATGACCCTGTATCCCCTCTGTGTCGCTTTCATGCAAACCCTTAGATTCAGCCCCACAGGGCCTTGCTCCAGCCCCTCACTCCTGCCTGTGGCTGGAATGTGGTTCCCCCCTCGCTCTGACCCCACACAAATGGCTGGTCAGTGCCCGGACTAGAAAAATAAACTGTCTCGCTGGACTCCATGGGGTGTGCTGTGGTGGTTAAATTCCTGGCAGGTTGTGAGGGGCCCTTACCCTGCACCCCCTTGAAGAGGGTCAGCGACCCCAACACCTCAAATGGGGTCGGGCTGGGTTACAAGACAGGAAATGCTGCCTGTGGGAGGAGTCCCTTTAATACGCAGAAGGAAGGTTCCATGGTCTTTGGGGTGATGGAACGTTGGGGACGGGAAGGTTCCATGGTCTTTGGGGTGATGGAACGTTGGGGACAGGGAGGTTCCATGGTCTTTGGGGTGATGGAACGTTGGGGACGGGAAGGTTCCATGGCCCTTGGGATGATCATAGAATCATAGGACTGGAAGGGACCTCGAGAGGACTCGTGGCAGGACTAAGTATTATCTAGACCATCCCTGACAGGTGTTTGTGGTGGAATGTTGGGGGCGGGAAGGTTCCATGGCCTTTGGGGTTGTCAGGGTTCTCTCCCCACTCCAAACTCTAGGATACAGATGTGAAGAAGGACTGAATGACCCATCCCAGATGGGGATGTTCCAGAGACTTGATTGGAACCTGCAGTTTATTGCATCACTGCTACAAGCCTGAACTAAGAACTTGGCCATTACTGTATGTAATTGATTCCATTTAATCAATTCTAGCTCTCATCTCTATCTTTTTCCTTTTATGAATAAACCTTTAGATTTTAGATTCTAAAAGATTGGCAACAGCATGATTTGTGGGTAAGATCTGATTTGTATATTAACCTGGGTCTGGGGCTTGGTCCTTTGGGATCGGGAGAACCTTTTTTCTTTTACTGGGATATTGGTTTTCATAACCATTTGTCCCCATAACGAGTGGCACTGGTGGTGATACTGGGAAACTGGAGTGTCTACGGGAATTGCTTGTGTGACTTGTGGTTAGCCAGTGGGATAAAACCAAAGTCCTCTCTGGCTGGCTGGTCTCAAAGGTGATGAAATATTCAGCAATATCACTGGATTCATCATACTGTGGACATAGTTGCTCCCATTTGTGGATTTTTGGGGAAGGATTGTTGGGGTTATTCGGTAGACCCATCTTAGCCCTTTCCAGATCTAAGTGCTTCAGCTCTCTGTATTGAACCGTTTCACCTCTGCCTCAAAGCGTTTTGTCTCCACTTCTGTCTCCAAGCATTTTTGCCTCCATCTGTCTTTCATGTTCTTTCTGGCTCTCTTCAGCTTCAAATCTGGCTAATTCTAGTTTTTTCTGGATATCACTTTCTGTCTGCCTAGCCTTCCTGCGCTTAGCCTAGCCTAACCCGAGAGCTAGAAAGAAAAAAAAAACAGCTTGTGAATTCCCTTGCAGGACTTAACTACTCTGCCCTGAGGCAGAGAAAAAAACCCTCCAACTGCTCTCAGCTAAAAAAACAAAAATAAAGTGTCCTTCTTAAAAAAAAAAAACTCCCTTGCTTTCCAAGCAGCCAAAAGAAAGGGGAAAAAAATCCTTTTAATATCCTGAGGTTTGTGCTTCTGGTTCAAAATGATCTCATCGCTCTGCCGCCATGTCAGGGTTCTCTCCCCACTCTAAACTCTAGGGTACAGATGTGGGGACCCACATGAAAGACCCCCTAAGCTTATTTCTACCAGCTTAGGTTAAAAACTTCCCCAAGGCACAAATTCCTTCCTTGCCCTTGGATGGGTACTGCTGCCACCACCAAGTGAGTTAGAAAAAGATTCAGGAAAAGGACCACTTGGAGTTCCTGTTTCCCCAAAATATCCCCCCAAGCCCCTTCACCCCCTTTCCTGGGGGAGGCTTGAGAGTAACCAAGGTGAGCACCGACCAGCCCCTTGGGTTTTTAGGACACTAAAAACCAATCAGGTTTTTAAAAAACAGAACTTTATTATAAAGAAAAAGTAAAAGAAGCACCTCTGTAAAATCAGGATAGAAGGTAGTTTACAGGGTAATCAGATTCAAAACACAGAGGATTCCCCTCTAGGCAAAACTTTAAAGTTACACAAACAGGGATAAACCTCCCTCTTAGCACAGGGAAAATTCACAAGCTAAAACAAAAGATACTCTAATGCATTTCCTTGCTATTACTTACAATTTCTGTACTTTTAGATGTATCATTCAGTAGGAGCTGGATTACTTGCTTGGTCTCTCTCTTTGTCTCCCGAGAGAACAACAACAGCCCCAACAAAAACCTTCCCCCACAGATTTGAAAGTATCTTCTCCCCTTATTGGTCCTTCTGGTCAGGTGCCAACCAGGTTATTTGAGCTTCTTAACCCTTTACAGGTAAAGGAGGGATTTTATGCTACCTGTAGCTATATGTTTATGACGGGGTGATGGAATGTTGGGGGCGGGAAGGTTCCATGGCCTTTGGGGTGATGGAACGTTGGGGCGGGAAGGTTCCATGGCTGCTGGAAGTGACAGCTGTCAGACAGAAGCAATGGGGGCAGCGGGGCAGCTGGAGAGAGGGGGGGTCACAAACCTGTGAGCAGGGCCAATGCCCCAGGAGAACCCAAGGGGTCTTTTACCATGAGAGCAACTGAGTTCCCAGCCACAGGGAAGTGTGACTGGGGCAGCACTAGGACCTGCCAGCAAGGGACAGGACCATGGCACAGCTAACCAGCCAAACATCCTCCCTGCTGTCCCTGTCCCCCGCGCCCGTCTGCCACCTGAACCACAGCACGGCTAACTAGCCAAACTCCTCTGTTTGCCGTCCCCGTCTCCCGTGCGCATCTATCGGTGTCATGCACTCCGAGGCCCTGTGCTGTCTCCCAGCTCCGTCCGGTCCCTGGGGGGACCCTCTACACCAGGGGTGGACAAACTTTTTGGCCTGAGGGCCACATCGGGTTTTGGAAATTGTATGGAGGGCCAGTTAGGGGAGGGGGGCGTGGCCCGGCCTCCACCCCCTATCCGCCCCCCTGCTTCTGGCCCCCTGACGCCCCCCCGGACTCCTGCCCCATCCAAACCCCACTGTTCCCTGACGGTCCCCCTGGGACCCCTGCCCCATCCACCCTCCCTGTCCCCTGACCCCCCCCGGAACTCCCACCCCAGACTGCCCCCTGCTGCCCCATCCAACCCCCCACCCTGCATTCCTGACTGCCCCCTGGGATATTGCAGTTCCTAGTACACAGATTTCACCCTTGAAACCTGGCCCAGTCCCCTCACCTGGAGTCTTCTGCACACCCTTGTTGCTTGCAGCATAGGTGGGGGGAGGAGAAAGGCCCAGCGTGGGGCCCCTGTGTCTGGTTCATACCCTCAGTCCATGTGCTTGGGACACACAAGGCCAGGCCTGTCTGGGGGCGTTGCTGAGTCCCCAGGCCAGGCTGAACAATTCCCCTGGTGGGGCCTCGTACAGGTGAGTCATTGCATTGTAGCTCCCTGGCTGGACAATGGCTGGTGATGGGCTGTTTCACACCCCGCCCGGGCGTTGGTTACTTTCCTTGCTGTTGCCTCTGGGGAGCTAATACGTGGGCGATTCCCCAACTCACAGCATGGTTCAGTGACAACCACACAACACAATCTCATAACTTCCTATGCACTAAAGATACACATCTAGGGATAGAGAAATGACTCCCAGCAGATCATAACCTTTCCCCGGATACCTTACAAGGCCTGCTTTCTATGTGAGATCATGATTATATAAAAATGAGGACTATGGGGGTTCCAGGATGCTCCCCCAAGGTAGAGAATGTCACACCCACCTTATAGTAATTTAATCTAGACCACATTTCTCTGGTTTGCTTATAAGACTGTCCTGTAGGACTGTGTCAAAAACCTTACCAAAAATCAAGATATATCCTGGCTAGTGCTTCCCCCTAATTACTAGACCAACAACCCTGTCAAAAAAGGAAATGATGGGCTGTTATAGAGGATAAGAACATAAAAGTGGCCATACTTGTTCAGACCAAAGGTCCACCTAGCCCAGTGTCCTGTCTTCTGATAGTGGCCAATGCCAAGTGCCCCGGAGGGAATGAACAGAACAGGGAATCATCAAGTGATCCATCCCCTGTTGCCCATTCCCAGCTTCTGGCAAACAGAGGCTAGGGACACCATCCCTGCCCATCCTGGCTAATAGCCATTGATGGACCTATCCTGCATGAATTATCTAGTTCTTTTTTGAACCCTTGGCCTTCACAACATCCCCTGGCAAGGAGTTCCACAGGTTGACTGTGCATTGTGTGAAGAAATACTTCCTTTTGTTTGTTTTAAACCTGCTGCCTATTAATGTCATTTGGTGACCCCTAGTTCCCGTATTATGAGAAGGAGTAAATAACACTTCCTTATTTACTTTCTCCACACCAGTCATGATTTTATAGACCTCTATCCAATCCCCCCTTAGTCGTCTCTTTTCCAAGCTGAAAAATCCCAGACTTATTAATCACTCCTCATATGGCAGACACTCCATGCTCCTAATCATTTTTGTTGCCCTTTTCTGAACCTCTTCCAAGTCCAAGATATCTTTTTTGAGATGGGGCGACCACATCTACACGCAGTATTCAAGATATGGGCGTACCATGGATTTATATAGAGGCGTTATGATATTTTCTATCTTATTATCTATCCCTTTCCTAATTGTGACCAAGTTGGGGATTTTTGTAGTGTTTTACATGAATAGTGCGTGCCTCAGTTTCCCTGTGTGCTGCATGTTTAACAAGGTGGTGGGAGAGGGTTTGTTGTTGCAGAGGACCAGGTGTGACCTCGCCTGGCAGCCGGGAGCCCCAGACAATGGCCTGGAGATGGGGAACCCTAACAACTGGTGACCAGGTGACTAAGAGGCCTCTAATGATACCTCAATCTGGGACAGTTCCTCAGATCTGTCACCTAAAAAGAATGGCTGTTTTGAGACTCTCCCTCACATCCTCAGCTGTAAAGACCAATGCAAAAAATTCATTTAGTTTCTCTGCAATGGCCTTATCGTCCTTGAGTGCTCCTTTAGCATCTCGATTGTCCAGTGGCCCCACTGGTTGTTTAGCAGGCTTCCTGCTTCTGATGTACTTAAAAATGTTTTTGCTATTACTTTTTGAGTCTTTGGCTAGCTGTTCTTCAAATTCTTTTTTGGCCTTCCTAATTATATTTTTACACTTCACTTGCCAGAGTTGATGCTCCTTTCTATTTTCCTCACTAGGATTTAACTTCCACTTTTTAAAGGATGCCTTTTTGTCTCTCACTGCTTCTTTTACTTTGTGGTTTAGCCACGGGGGCTCTTTTTTAGGTTCTCTTACAACATGTTTTAATTTGGGGGATACATTTAAGCTGAGCCTCTATTATGGTGTCTTTAAAAAGTTTCCATGCAGCTTGCAGGGATTTCACTTTTGGTGCTGAACCTTTTAATTCCTCAAAAAGAACAGGAGTACTTGTGGCACCTTAGAGACTAACAAATTTATTAGAGCATAAGCTTTCGTGGACTACAGCCCACTTCTTCGGATGCAGTAGCCCACGAAAGCTTATGCTCTAATAAATTTGTTAGTCTCTAAGGTGCCACAAGTACTCCTGTTTTTTTGCGGATACAGACTAACACGGCTGCTACTCTGAAACCTTTTAATTCCTGTTCAACTAACTTCCTCATTTTTGTGTAGTTCCCCTTTCTGAAATGAAATGCTGCCGTGATCTGCTCTAGGAATTGTTTGGGGCAGTTCTATGGCCCGTGTTACAGATACGCCAGAGCCCTGTGGGAGCGATAAGGGGTGGGGACGGGTGTGCCAGCCAGGAGGGGTGGACTCTGCCTAGGGGCCCCAGACTGGTTTAGCCTGCTCCTCCCACTGTTCAAAGACAGAGCTAAATAGTATCAGGGGGTAGCCGTGTTAGTCTGTATCTACAAAAACAACAAAGAGTCTGGTGGCACCTTAAAGACTAACAGATTTATTTGGGCATAAGCTTTCGTGAGTAAAAACCTCACTTCTTCTTTTTACTCACGAAAGCTTATGCCCAAATAAATCTGTTAGTCTTTAAGGTGCCACCAGACTCTTTGTTGTTTTTTTAGAGCTAAATAGGTTTCATTAGGAGCCTTTTGTTATGTTAAATGCTCAAACGGGAGCTGAAATCGCTTGTGGCGGGGCAGTGTCTGCCCAGCCTGCACAGAGCTGAACATCACTAGGGACGGATGTGCGGAGGTCGCAGCAGAGAGGCAGGTGGCAGCAGAAGGTGACTGACAGTCGAGGCGCTGAGCAGAACGAGCAGAACTGTGGCTGGCGGGGCGGTTAGCGGAGAGGCACCGTGGCTGGCGGGGCGGCTAGCAGAGAGGAGCCGTGGCTGGCGGGGCGGCCAGCGGAGAGGCACCGTGGCTGGTGGGGCAGCTAGTAGAGAGGAGCCGTGGCTGGCGGGGTGGCTAGCGGAGAGGCACCGTGGCTGGCGGGGCAGCTAGCGGAGAGGCACCGTGGCTGGCGGGGCGGCTAGTGGAGAGGAGCGTGGCTGGCGGGGCGGCTAGCAGAGAGGCACCGTGGCTGGTGGGGCGGCTAGCAGAGAGGAGCCGTGGCTGGCGGGGCGGCCAGCGGAGAGGCACCGTGGCTGGCAGGGCGGCTAGCAGAGAGGCACCGTGGCTGGTGGGGCGGCTAGCAGAGAGGAGCCGTGGCTGGCGGGGCGGCCAGCGGAGAGGCACCGTGGCTGGTGGGGCAGTTAGTGGAGAGGAGACGTGGCTGGCGGGGCGGCCAGCGGAGAGGCACCGTGGCTGGTGGGGCGGCTAGTAGAGAGGAGCCGTGGCTGGCGGGGCGGCCAGCGGAGAGGCACCGTGGCTGGTGGGGCGGCCAGCGGAGAGGCACTGTGGCTGGTGGGGCGGCTAGTAGAGAGGAGCCGTGGCTGGCGGGGTGGCTAGTGGAGAGGCACCATGGCTGGCAGGGGGACCAGCCAAAGCAAGGGGGGGGGAACAAGCCAAGTGCCTTCTCCTGGGTGGGAGGGGAGCTCACACAGACGCAGGGTCCTCACTGACCAGGGACCCCCCTGTGAGTGGAGGGAGACGGGAGGGGTACAGGAAAGGAACTGGGGGTTGTAGGTCTCAGGAACACGAGGGGGGAGCTCTGCCCCATGCACTCTGGGGCGGGCATCCTGCTCACAGCGTTATGTGTATGAATCCTGCTTGTGGCATTGTCCCTAATTAATGCCGGGCGACCTCCCTCCTCTCATGAAAAGTGTCTTTTCTACACTCAGACTCTGTGTGTGCAAGGGGGGAGTTTTACCTCTCAGAGGTGCCCAGGAGTGGGGTGTAATTTCCCCAAGTTACTGGCTGGAGGCTGGAGCCGGTTCTGTGCTGTGTCGGTGCAGAGGAACCCCTAGATATTGAACCCGGCCCTGGTTGCTGCCGGATCCACCTGGCAGAGGGGTTACAAGTTCAACCCGTCTTTGCGTGGCCAGCTGGCTTCATGGGGGTGTGACGGTGCTGCCCGTGGAGCCAGCTGAGGTCACTCAATCCGGGTGAACTGCAAACAGAACGGAGCAGACAAACCCCAAACGCTGGTGGATCTTCCAATACTTAGATTTACCAACCAGCCTCTGTATTACCTCAGGTTTCAGAGTAACAGCCGTGTTAGTCTGTATCCGCAAAAAGAAGAACAGGAGTACTTGTGGCACCTTAGTACTCCTGTTCTTCTTTTTGCGGATACAGACTAACACGGCTGTTACTCTGAAACCTGTCATTATGCAAGGCACTGCATTTAGCCGTATGGAATGGAAATCCATCAACCTCATGAAAAAACTCGTACAGATACAGACTAAGGTGCCACAAGTACTCCTGTTCTTCTTTTTGTATTACCTCACTGGTTACTCAGAGTCCAACCAACGCAGTTCCCTTAAAGTGCCCAGCGTCCGGCCTCCGTCCAGACACACCTGTCAGATATGATGATGATTCCTGACAATCTGATCTCATCATATAAAAGAAAAGGTTCTTCCAACCCCAAAGGATCAGCCACACACCCAGGTCCAATTATAACTCAGATCTTACCCCAAATCCATGCTTATAGCCAATTCTTATTAACTAAACTAAAATGTATTAAAAAAGAAAAGCGAGAGAGTGTTGGTTAAAAGATCAATATACAGACAGACTTGAATTCAATTCTTGAGGTTCAGACACAGCAGAGATGAGCCTGTCGTTGCCAAAAGTTCTTTTAGAAATAGCCCAGAGGTTATAGTCCAATGTCCATATTCAGGGTGACTCCAGTCAGTGACTGGGGATCTCAATCCTTGTGGCTTAAGGTTTCCCCCTCTTGAAACCCAAAGCAGATCTGAAATGAAGCAGGATCGTGTCCCAGGGTCTTATACATTTCCAGCAGCCTTTCGGCCTGAGAAAACAATAGTCTTAACTCTCCTTCTTCCAAACATCCTGGCAATTAGCACAGGGTCATTTATCCATTAAACAGTTCAGATCCAGGTTACCACAACCTTCAAAGAGACATAGAGACAATAATACTATTTCCCTCAAGTATCAACATAAATGTTAATATTCCTCTTTTGATCTTCGAATTAAAGTTACAGCAATAGACAAGACTTGTTTGCTTACATCACAAGCCCTGAGCAAACATCTACCCTTCTATCTCTAACACTGCCGGCTGCATTTCAAAGGTCTATTCATTTACAGATCTTCCTAACCAGTCTAGGTTCACCCATGTGTCAGGTCAGTCTGAGTTAATTAACTCTTTCTGGCCCTGTCACCCTCCAATGAAATATTATATTACAGTCATAACGTCACAGGGGGCTGGACTGCAGGTGAAAGTTATTTACTGATCGTTGTGCAGGGAGAAATCTCAGCTGCAAAGGACACGGCCAGCAGCTCAGACAGGATCAGGCAGGACCCAGCCTGCGCCTTCAGCCAGGGAACCCTGAGCCAGCACCCCCAGAAACCAGCCTGCTCCCCCGGCTACATCCCCCAGCACCCCCAGAAACCAGCCTGCTCCCCCGGCTACATCCCCCAGCACCCCCAGAAACCAGCCTGCTCCCCCGGCTAGGAATCCCCCCCTTGCAGGATCCCAAGGGGCCCCTATCCCGAAGCAGAGCTCCCCACCCCGCACCTTGGCATGGCAGCGCCAGAGAACTACACTAAGGCCTTGCAAGAATCCCAGGATGTCTTCCACCGCTTCCCCCTCCAGCTGGTCCACGGGATCCCGCTCATGGAGCCCATCGCCCAGCAGTGGGGCCCCATCGAGAACTTCCAGGCCCGGCCTGACGACCTCCTCATCTCCACCTACCCCAAGGCAGGTAAGAGACCAGCCCCGGCCTCACCCAGCAGGGGGTGCTGTGGGGAAGGGGAGGGGCACTGACTGTGGGGGGAGTTCCCGGCTACTCCAGCCCTGACCTCGCCCAGCAGGGGGCACCGTGGGGAGGGGGAGGGGCACTGCTCCCTAAGAACATAAGAACGGCCATACTGGGTCAGACCAAAGGTCCATCCAGCCCAGTGTCCTGTCTACCGACAGTGGCCAATGCCAGGTGCCCCAGAGGGAGTGAACCTAACAGGCAATGATCAAGTGATCTCTCTCCTGCCATCCATCTCCACCCTCTGACAGACAGAGGCTAGGGACACCATTCCTTACCCGTCCTGGCTAATAGCCATTAATGGACTTAACCTCCATGAATTTATCCAGTTCTCTTTTAAACGCTGTTATAGTCCTAGCCTTCACAACCTCCTCAGGCAAGGAGTTCCACAGGTTGACTGTGCGCTGCGTGAAGAACATCATCCTTTTATTTGTTTTAAACCTGCTGCCCATTAATTTCATTTAGTGGCCCCTAGTTCTTATATTATGGGAACAAGTAAATAACTTTTCCTTATTCACTTTCTCCACACCACTCATGATTTTATAGACCTCTATCATATCCCCCCTTAGTCTCCTCTTTTCCAAGCTGAAAAGTCCCAGTCTCATTAATCTCTCCTCATATGGGACCTGTTCCAAATCCCTAAACTCCCAGCAGGGGGTGCTGTGGGGTGGGGGAGGGGCACTACAGGGGGCACCATGGGGTGGGGGAGGGTGCTGCTCTCCCAACAGGGGTGCTGTGGGGTGGGGGAGGGGCACTATAGGGGGCACCATGGGGAGGGGGAGGGGCGCTGCTCTCCCAGCAGGGGGCGCTGTGGGGTGGGGGAGGGGCACTACAGGGGGCACCATGGGGTGGGGGAGGGTGCTGCTCTCCCAACAGGGGGCGCTGTGGGGTGGGGGAGGGGCACTATAGGGGGCACCATGGGGAGGGGGAGGGGTGCTGCTCTCCCAGCAGGGGGCGCTGTGGGGTGGGGGAGGGGAACTATAGGGGGCACCATGGGGTGGGGAACGGGTGCTGCTCTCCCAACAGGGGGCGCTGTGGGGTGGGGGAGGGGCACTATAGGGGGCACCATGGGGAGGGGGAGGGGTGCTGCTCTCCCGGCAGGGGGCGCTGTGGG
Source organism: Graptemys geographica (assembly GCA_037349215.1). Classification (NCBI taxonomy): domain Eukaryota; kingdom Metazoa; phylum Chordata; order Testudines; family Emydidae; genus Graptemys; species Graptemys geographica. Next base: position 487,103 of record JBAIFT010000129.1, on the reverse strand, counting down.
GAGGGAGAGGGGCGCTGTAGGGGGCACCATGGGGTGGGGAAGGGGTGCTGCTCTCCCAGCAGGGGGCGCTGTGGGGTGGGGGAGGGGCACTATAGGGGGCACCATGGGGAGGGGGAGGGGCGCTGCTCTCCCAGCAGGGGGCGCTGTAGCATCATAGCCAACAACTGCCCCTTGCCAAGGGTTCTGGCCCAGGACGCCTGGGCGTGAGCGCGGATGGGGGTGTCTCTCTCTGTTACTGTCTCTCTGCAGGGACCACATGGATGCAGGAGATCGTGGACCTGATCCTGGTCCAAGGAGATGTGGAAAAAGCCTGTCGAGCCCCGACCCACATCCGGATCCCCTTCCTGGATATCTGCTCCCCTCCCCCAGTGCCCTCAGGTGGGTGCCTCCGATCTGCCTGCCTGGGGGCAGGGCAAGGCTGCAACCCCACCACGGCCTTGCTGGGCTCCCCCCGAGGGCTGACGCCCCCTCTGGTCCTGTCTCTCACAGGTGTGCAGCAGCTGGCGAATGTTCCTTCCCCCCGAGTCATCAAGACCCACTTGCCCTTCCAGCTGGTTCCCAAGTCCTTCTGGGAGAACAGATGCAAGGCAAGAGACCCTTACCCTGTCCCCTAACAGCTCTGCCGGTGCCCCTCACTCCAGACCTGCAGCCCCCTGCTGTCCCAGCCCTGGGCTCCCCCCTCACAGCCCTGCCGGTGCCCCTCACTCCCGACCCACAGCCCCCTGCTGTCCCAGCCCTGCCCCCCCAGCTCTGCCGGTGCCCCTCACTCCCGACCCACAGCCCCCTGCTGTCCCAGCCCTGCCTCCGCAGCTCTGCTGGTGCCCCTCACTCCCGACCCACAGCCCCCTGCTGTCCCAGCCCTGGGCTCCCCCCTCACAGCCCTGCCGGTGCCCCTCACTCCCGACCCGCAGTCACGTTGTTCTCTCTTCCCCAGGTGATCTACGTGGCCCGAAATGCCAAGGATAATGTGGTCTCTTATTACTTCTTTGACCAGATGAACAAGACGCAGCCCGAGCCGGGGCCCTGGGAGCTCTATCTGCAGAAGTTCATGGATGGGAAACGTTAGTAGTGGGCCAGAGGGTTCAGAGCTCCCATGGCAGCTCCACCTCCCTCCCTACCCCATCCTCGGCTGTGGGGCGCCTAAGGGATTGTGGGTATGATGAAGTTCCATTGGTTCCAGACCTGAGGTTTCCCCCATCGGGGTATACGGACCGGTCCTTACCTGCTGGGGGAGGCTAGCAAGGCATTGTGGCAGGAGTCCATACAGTGACCACATCCTGTGACCTCTGCCCAAGGGATTATGGTCATGTCAGCTTGTCCTCTCTCCCCACAGTGGCCTGGGGCTCGTGGTATGACCACGTCTGTCGATACTGGGCCGAACGGGCCAATCACTGCATCCTCTACGTCTTCTATGAGGACATGAAAGAGGTGAGTGTGGAAGGAGGGGACGGGGGGCGAGGGGCAGTGATGCTGCCCAGGGGTCTGAGTCACCTCGCTGCTGCCTGCCCTTAGCATGACAGCGTCGTGTCTGGCCCCGCCGTGGGTCGGCTCCCTGAAACCACCAGCCTCTGGCAGCACGAGCTCTGCCGTCCCAGCCTCCGCCGGCCGCACTCTGTCCAGGTTAGCGAGAGGCCGGCGCAGACCCTGACCCCTTAGAGCACCTCTCTGGAGTTACCAGCCCCGATCCCCTGCACACTCCCGCGCTTACAGACCCCAGAGCCAGAACCCACCGGCTTGTCAAATCCCCTCCGGCTCCCCGCTCCGCTCCGCTCGGCCCGTGTCGACACAGTGATAGTGGGAACAGCCAGAACTTAGCATCGAAGAAGAGAGAGTCGTGATAGAACGAGAATATTGGAAACAGCTACAGATTGGAAAACGCAAAACCGGCTTTCCCGGGGCGGCTCTAGGCACCGGCAAGGCAAGCAGGGGCTTGGGGCAGCCCATTTGCAGGGGCGGCAGCCGGCAGGGAGCCAGCCTGGGAGCTGAGAACCAGCAGGGGGCCCTGGGAGCTGTAGTTCCTTGGTTCGCTCCCTGCCTAGAGAGCCAGCCCTGGAGCAGGGAAAGAACTACATTTCCCAGCATTCCCTTGGCCACTACCAACAGGAAAGAGGGGGAGGGAGGGAGGGAGCTGAGACCTCACGCTGCAGCCTGCTGTGAATGGAGAGCTGCATTGGGAAGGGCAGGGAGACCATATTTTAACATTCAAAAAATAGGACACTCCACGGGGAGGGAGGGTAGCCCCACCCTGCCCCCATCCACTCCCTCCAACTGCCCCCACAGAAACCCCAACCCATCCAACCCCCCTGCTCCCTGTCCCCTGATCACCCCCTCCCGGGACCCCTGCCCCAACTTCCCCTCTAGGACCCCACCCCCTACCTGTCCCCTGACCAACCCCTGGGACTCCCATGCCTATCCTACTGCTGCCTGTCCCCTGACTGCCCCCCCGACCCATCTAACCCCCCCTTCTCCCTGCCCCTGACTGCCCCCCCAAACCCCTGACCCATCTAACCCCCCCTTCTCCCTGCCCCTGACTGCCCCCCCGAACTCCTGATCCATCTAACCCCCCCTTCTCCCTGCCCCTGACTGCCCCCCCGAACCTCTGCCCCATCCAACCCCCCAGCCCCCTTACTGTGCCACTCAGACCAGCGTGTCTGGCTTCGCGCAGAAGGTGGCGGGGGAGAGAGCCCAGGGCTGGGGCGGCAGGAGGTGTGTGTGGGGGGCAATGGTGGGAGGGAATGAGGGAGCCCAGAGCTGGGGCAGCAGGGGGTGTGAGTGGTGTGGGGAGAGCCCAGGGCTGGGGCAGCAGGGGGTGCGGCGAGGAGCCCAGGGCTGGGATGGGGGGGCAGCCAAAATATTTTTTGCTTGGGGCGGCAAAAAACCTAGAGCCGGCCCTGTGCTTTCTAGTGCCTCAGTTGATCTCACAAGGCATTCCCCTGCCTGTCTCCTGCAGGGTCGTTAATTCCAAGTCCTTCTCCCAGCATTTTCAATCAGTTTGGCATCACCCAAGAGTTCTGAAGAAACTCATATATGACATTGCAGAACTGCTAAATGTGGCAGGTCACTTACCGCTTAAATCAGCCTCTGCCCCAGCTGACTGGAGGGTAGCTAATGTGACGCTGGTTTTTAAGAGAGGCTCCAGAGGCGATTCTGGCAATCACAGGCCGGGAAGCCTGACTTCAGTACCAGGCAAGCTGGTTGAAACTATAGTAAAGAACAGAATTTATCAGACACATAGATGCACATGCTCTACTGGGGAAGAGTCAACATGGTTTTAGTAAAGGGAAATCATGCCTCACCAATCTACTAGAATTCTTTGAGGGGGTCAGGAAACATGTGGACAAGGGGGATCCAGTGGATCTGGGACCTGGACTTTCCGGGTAGTTCTGCACTGCAATACCCCTGGGCGGCTTGTGTCGCTGACTTGGTCTCATGGGGCTTGGGCTCCAGCCCAGACTCTGGAACATCCCCCCCGTGAGGCCCAGAATCCGGGTGTGACGAACTGGGCCTGTTCTCACTGTGGTCTGTGAATGCTGACAGGGGAGTGTGCTGGGATAGTCTGCATTGCAGGATGGGATCTGCCCGAGGGCGCATACCTGAGTGTGTAACATGAGAACCCAGGAAGGGGTTGAAGACCAGGTGACTCCTTAGCCCGGGAAACTGAACAAAGGCTGTGGGAGGGGTCGCTGAAAGCGGGGTGCTGGAAGCAGGCTGGAAGGAGGCTGGAGAGATGGCTGGGAGGCAGAGATGGCTCTGACCCCCCAAAGGGGAGTGGGCTGGCATGCCCTGGGACCCCAAGCTGGGCCTAACTGAGGGGGGCCCTGTTATCTGTGCCTGCAAGACCTGTCTTGGACTGTATTCCTGTCATCCAAATAAACCTTCTGCTTTACTGGCTGGCTGAGAGTCATGGTGAATCGCAGGAAGCCGGGGGTGCAGGGCCCTGAGTCCCCCAATACTCCGTGACACCGGGCTCCAGCCCGAGCCCGAACGTCTTCGCTGCAGCTTTATAGCCGCAGCCCGAGCCCTGCGAGACTGTCAGCAGATGCAGGTATTTTACTGCAGTGGAGACATGCTCAGAAAGCCTTTCACAAGGTCCCTCGCCAATGGCTCTTACACCAAGTGAGCTGTGATGGGATAAGAGGGAAGCTCCTCTCATGGGTTGGTAACTGGTTAAAAGACAGGAAACAAAGGGCAGGAAGAAATGGTCAGTTTTCACAGTGGGGAGGGATGAATAGTGGGGTCCCCCAGGGGTCTGTACTGGGACCAGCGCTACTCAATATATTAATAGATTATCTGGGAAAAGGGTAACCAGTGAGGTGACAATGTTCAGTGTCTATACGCAACTCGTTACCTATCTCCATACGCCCATGGCCAGTACAACACAGGCGTTCAGTAAAGACCTCACACCACGTCCCTGGGCGAACTCGTATGTAGCTACCAGACCCAAGGGACCCCTGTAACCCCATATGCCCCCCTGGGCCCTCGGCCAGTTGCCATCGGGAGGCCGCTGGGTCAGCATCCTTCTCCCCCACCAGGACCCGGCCCGGGAGATCCGCAGGGTCATGGACTTCTTGGAGGTGGAGCTGCCCCCGCAGGTGCTGGAAAAAATTGTCCAGCAAACGTCCTTCCAGATCATGAAGGAAAACCCCATGACCAACTACAGCAGTGTCCCCAGCACCATCCTCGACCAGACCGTCAGCCCCTTCATGCGCAAGGGTGAGCGGGGGGAAAGGGGACCTGGGGGTTGTGGGGAACCCACTCCCTCGCCCCACTGGCTTTGTCTGGAAAGTTCCCTGTAGCCCGTTGGTACAGGGCCTGGGCAACTTGAGCAAGGTACTGTGGGTAATGCCTGTTTGGTCTGAAGCCATGCCTCATTACCCATAGTCCCTTGCAGGGGGTCATGCTCACTTGGCATTAGCTCCCCATAATGTCACAGGCGGGGGGCGGGGCGGGGGGGTCGTGTCCTTGCGGCTCTTCCCAGGGATTCTGGGTAAGTCCTGTTGGGCTGGGTCCCCATGGCGTTCTTCCCGGCGGTCCTGTCCTGGGGCCCAGTCGGCTGCAGAGCAGGGTATGGATGCGGGGGGGCTCCCTGGAGCTGGGGTCCCCTGCCTGGGGGTGGAAGGCACTTCCTGGGGAAGGGGTGGCTGTTGCTGGGGGGTGGGTCTCACCACTAATACCCCCCTCTCCTCACCAGGCCAGGTTGGCGACTGGAAAAACCATTTCACCGTTGCGCAGAGCGAGGCGTTCGACGCCCATTACCAGCGCCGCATGCAGGGGACCGGCCTGCACTTCCGGACCCAGATCTAGGCCCCGCCCCGCGGGTGCAGACAGGCCGCCATGAACGGTGCTGCAATAAAAGTTTACCTCCTGACCATGGACATTGTGATACCTGGGAGGGGGTATCATGGGGTGAGGGTGGGGGCTGGTGCTGCAGGAAACTTCCCCTTCAGCCTGAGACAGGATGTCCCACCCTGGCCCTGATGGCGCCCCCCCTCCAAGTGTCCATCCCCCCCGGGGCACAGGTGCTGCTGGGAGCGTGAGTCGCACCGCAGAGCTCACACGCCAGGCAGAGAAGTCCAGGACACACTGTGGGGGTGGGGTCAGTGTACACACAGATCGATATGGGGGTGGGGGGGCCGAGCTGCATTTCCTCCATGGTGCTGTGTAAACAGCAGTGAACTCAAGGTTGTTCTCTGTGAGCCAGGGAAAGGGAAAAGGGGCTTGGCTGGGAGGCCCTGCCAGCCCCACAGGAAAAGTGGGCGACTCTGGGGGGACAGATTACATGGGGCTGGGGGTCTCCGCAGCCCCCTCGTCCCCAGACCCGCTAGCAAGCAAGGAGTGTAACCCTTTGACCTGAGCAGCTAGCCCCAAATCCAGCAGCTTGTCCCCGTTCGGAGCAGAACTCGGCGGCCGTCGGGGAGCTCTTTGATGCAGTTTTGTTGATTTAAAGACTGGACAAAGTCCTGTGTCGCGGAACGCAGAGAGACGCAAATCGCAGGAAGCTGTGGGGAGTGGCGGGGGGTGTGTGTTTGCTCAGAGCACCAAGACCGCTCTTCTCAGCCTGCACCCCACCCAAAAGCCTCTCCGCCTCTTTCTTCCGGGGGCAGACACCGCGCCGCCGGCCGCTCCTCCACGCTGGCTCTGACTCTCGCAGGCCTGGTCTACACTAGGACTTTACTCCGGCCTAGCTACAGCCCTCAGAGGTGTGAAAATCGACACCCTTGAGCGCCCGTTATACCCACCTCACCCCCAGCATAGACAGCGCTAGGTCAAGGGACAAAGTCTCCAATCGACCTGGCTACGGCCTCTCGGGGAGGTGGATACCGACGCCGATGGGCCAAGTCCCGGCGCACGCAGCGTCTTCACTGACGCGCTGGTTAGATAAGCCCCCAGCCCTTGAGTTTTGGGTCTGTTCTGGCTTCCCACAGCCACAGGCGCCTCCGACCCAAAACCATCCTCGGCACCACTCGGGCAGGCTGCCTTCGCCTGTGTCCTGGCCTGGCAGCCACTAACCGAAGGGTGAGTTCGCACCTGTCAATCTCAATAAGAATTGAAATCAACCCCTAAGGTGGTTTCACCCAACTGCAGTACTACGCCCCAGTGAAACGGATTAGCCACCCCCTGGGAAAGCCCCCCCCCATCCTGACCCCCTTACGCAGGTCTATAACTCCCCCCCCATCCTGACCCCCTTACGCAGGTCTGTAACTCCCCCCACCCCATCCTGACACCCTTACGCAGGTCTGTAACTCCCCCCACCCCATCCTGACACCCTTACGCAGGTCTGTAACCCCCCCCCCCATCCTGCCACCCTTACGCAGGTCTGTAACCCCCCCCCCCCATCCTGCCACCCTTACGCAGGTCTGTAACTCCCCCCCCCCATCCTGACCCCCTTACGCAAGTCTGTAACTCCCCCCCATCCTGACCCCCTTACGCAGGTCTGTAACTCCCCCCCCCATCCTGACACCCTTACGCAGGTCTGTAACTCCCCCACCCCTTGACTTCAGAGTGACGAAAGTGTCCAAGGGGATAGTCGGGTGTTCAGAATGAAGCACGTCCTTAAGCAGTTGCACCACCAAGGACTAAAATTGCATTACTGCTCCAGACGGCTCTCGCTGGCCTAAACTACAGCCGGGCTTTATGCTGCAGTGGTGTCGAGCTCATCGGGGAGATGTTGGTTTTGTTGCTAGTTCACACTGGAATAATTCTGGGCAGTTCTCTGGCCTGCGCTATACAGACTAGACGCCAGGGGTCCCTTCTGGTCTTGGCAATCTATGACTGAAGCCCGGGCGCTTGTCCTTTGCAGCGGCGTTCAGCCTTGTAAGTGTGAAACTTCTTAGCAGAAACATCTCCAAGTAAAATCTACAGACCTGCTCACCTCTAGAAACCCGGTTAAAGCAGCTAGGACCAGACACTACCGCCACTTCGGCAATTTCACACCGTCAATGGGAAGAAACAAATAAAACGTTAAGACAATTCTGTGCAGTTACAATTGTTACCCAGCCCGGACTCAGCTGAGGAGCTCTAGAAACTGCACCAGCTGGGGGGGCGTGGAGCAGCATTGGCACCACACCGAGAACTGGGCCAGGCCGGGGCCGAGTGCCAGCGGGGATCCAGCAAATCGCGTGTGCGTCGGCTGGGGCAATACAAACAGCACAAATCAGTCAGGACTCTAGTGCAGACAAGGCCTTACAGCAGCCTGCCTGGGGCCGCGTGTTGTCATCGACATTATCGATTCCCAGCCAATGGGAGCTGCGGAGCCGGCGCTCGGGGCGGGGGCATTGCACGGAGCCTCCCTGGCTGCCCCTGCACCTAGGAGCCGGAGGGACGTGTCACCGCTTCCGAGAGCTGCACGGAGCCGGGACGGGAGCCTGCCAGCCCCGCGCCGACCCGACTTTTAATGGCCCAGTCAGCAGTGCAGGGGGTGGGGCCAGCACAGGGCAGGGGGTGGGGCCAGCACGGGGCAGGAGGTGGGGCAGGAGCAGGGCCAGCACAAGGAAGGGGGCGGGGCCAGCATGGGGCAGGAGGTGGGCAGGGGGTCATGAGGGGCAGAACTATGGGGCAGTGGGGAGTTACGGGGGTTACCATAGAAGGTTACGAGACGAAGGCCATGATGGGAGGAGGGAAGCAGGGGGTCACGGGGAGGGGTCATGGGGGGCTGACGGGGCAGGAGAGCAGGGCAGGGCCATACAAAGGGGCAGAGAGCCGGCTCATGGGGAGACATTCAGCGTCCCACCCCCCAGCTGGGGTCGGGAGCAGCTAGCAGTTTGGGGGCGGTAACATCGTCGCTGAGAGCAGACACCACCGGGGCATGGAGAGGTTTAGGGGAAAGTTCCCGGTTTATTGGGACGGTTTTATGCCCACACCATGATCCCAGGTGTGGACAGAGACAGGGGCCCCGGCACGGTGGTGGATGTGGGGCTGTGACGTCCCCGGGTTCACCAGGAAGGTTCACACTCACAAATATTTACAAGCCCCTAAACAATGGGGGAGGCTGCGGGTGCGTTTGTCCCGGCCGGGGGAGGTGTGGGGAAGACAACAGGGCAGTGCCTGCCCCCGTCCCACAGCACCGTCCCCTCCCGCACAGGGCTGGGCCGATCCCTCCGCAGCTCCCCTTCCGGACCGGGCCGCACCGGCCAAGCCAGACCTGCTGTTCAGATTAGAAAGCCCAGCCCCTGTGCTGTGGGGCAGGGTACTCGGCCCCGATGGGGAGCCCAGAATCAGGCTAGCGGGGCGACGAGGGCCACGTCTCCTTATCTGGGGCTCTCCGAGAGCCCCCGCCTGCAGCCAGGGCCCCACGGAGGGACCCGCCAGGGGGCAGAGACAGAGGCGGCTGGTCCCTGGCCCCACGCAGCTACGGCACGTTGACATAGTCGTAGTCGGCCTTCTGCTCGTCCAGCGAGGCTGCGAGGGAGAGAGAGAGAGAGAGAGAACTGTGGGCTCACCCCCAGGGAGAGGGGAGCAGGCGTCGGGACTCGGGGCTGGGGGTTCCCGCCAGTCCGGGGGGCTCTGGCTACCTGGTGCACCTGGCCTGGGGCTTCTTCCCACGGCATAGCAGACAGTGCATGTCCAGTGCCTGTGGGGTCAGGGAGAACCCCACAGGGCCTGGGGGCAGCTGGGTCACACTCGGGGGGTGGGGGTAGGGGGGGCAGAGCTCTTACGGGGTTTCGGCTCCTTGTCATCAACGTTCGCGTAGGAGACATTCTCACCTGCCCGGGAGAAAGGAAGGGGACTGTGGGTGAGTGAAGTGTGCCCGCCCGGGGGCAGGACTGGGGTGACGCGGACCGGGCTCCCCTGCGGGCCTCAGGCCCCGTCGCCGCGCCCTCTGGCAGGGCAGGAAATATTCCCGTGGGACCCGGAGGGGGCAGCGTGCTTGGGAGATGCACACCTGCACAGTCTCCCTTGTGCGTGCGAACCGTGCGTGCATGTGAAAGGGACACATGTGCCCATGCTGGTGAGGGTGAGTCACACGGTGCGTCCTCACAGGCGGCACACACGGGGCGTGAATGCGGGACCCCGGCGACCCCAGCCCGGCCAGCCCTGGCTGGGAGCAGCCGCGGCCTCGTGAGCCCGTCGCATGGAGCAGCCGCTTGGGGACACGTTCCCACCCAGGGAACAATGCACATGCCAGTCAACGCACGCCCTGCAGGAGTCACACATGCACACAGGGGCTGCATGCACACACACACTCACATGCACACAGGGGCTGCACACGCACTCACATGTCAGGGTGTGCACACACACACAGGCACTGCACACACGCACTCACACACATTCACACGCACACAGGGGCTGCACACACAAACTCACAGGCCAGGGTATGCACACACGCACACACACTCACACACACACAGGGGCTGCACACACGCACTCACACACATTCACACGCACACAGGGGCTGGACTCACACTCACACATGCACTTACCCTGGTTGTGACTGGGGCCCTTCTGCCTGTGGGGCCCGGTTCTCTCGGTCCCCAATGGAAGCACCTCCCTGCAGATGGGGAGGGAGCAGAGGGGTGACCGTGTGGATGGGGCAGGGGCCCAGCCTCCCCCTTCCCCCCTCCCAGGGTGATGTGCTCAGGAAAGGGTCAGGGCCTACACATACCTGAGGGCCTAGAGACCCACCCCCCCCGAGTTGAGTGTCCCCCTCAGCTCATGCTGTCCCCTGCCCGGCCAGGGCGCAGCCCCCAGTACTCACAGATACTCCTTGTCCTTCTCCACGGAGCCTGCAAAGCACAAGACACGGGAGCGGGGTGAGAGGCCGCGGCTGGGAACACGGATCGGGGGGGCCCGTCAGCACCCGTACACAGCGCCCCGCCCCAGGCAGGCCATCCCCAGGCTGCCCCCCGGCAGTGTAACGTGGGGCACTGGCCCTGCCTGTGGCCACCCGGGCTCAGCGTGTGGGGCGTTCCCCATGGCTCAGCGTGGGCCAAACTCGCGCCACCCCCCATGGCTGCCCCCAGCCCCAAGGGGCCTTTGCTGAGGTGCCCTCAGTGGGGAACATTCCCACTTGGGAGTGTTAGTAACTGAGGAGACCCCAAAACTCTGCTTTAGCAGGGATCTAGGGTGGGGCATGTGGGTGCACCATGGATGGATGGAGGGGGGTGTCTGGGGATGGATGATGGGTAAACAAAGGGATGTGGCCGTGGGGCAGGGTCTTTCTCAGAAGTGCCGGAGAGGGGTTTCTAACAGGAGGGGGGCAGGGCAGTGGGCAGGGTCTCTATGGAGGCAGGGGTGTGGGGCAGGGTCTCTATGGGGCAGGGCAGTGGGGCAGGGTCTCTGTTGGGGGTAGGGGGGCGGCAGGGTCTCTATGGGGCAGAGCAGTGGGGCAGGGTCTCTATGGGGGCAGGGTCTCTATGGGGGCAGGGCAGTGGGGCAGGGACTCTGTTGGGGGCAGCGGGGTGCGGCAGGGTCTCTATTGGGGGCAGGGCAGTGGGGCAGGGTCTCTATGGGGCAGAGCAGTGGGGCAGGGTCTCTATGGGGCAGGGGTTGCAGCAGGGCCTCTATGGGGCAGGGCAGTGGGGCAGGGTCTCTATGGAGGCAGGGTCTCTATGGGGCACGGCAGTGGGGCAGAGTCTCTGTTGGGGGCAGGGCAGTGGGGCAGGGCCTCTGTTGGGGCAGGGGGCTGTGGCAGGGTCTCTATGGGGCAGGGCAGTGGGGCAGGGTCGCTATGGAGGCAGGGTCTCTATGGGGCATGGCAGTGGGGCAGAGTCTCTGTTGGGGGCAGGGCAGTGGGGCAGGGCCTCTGTTGGGGCAGGGGGCTGTGGCAGGGTCTCTATGGGGCAGGGCAGTGGGGCAGAGCAGTGGGGCAGGGTCTCTATGGGGCAGGGCAGTGGGGCAGGGTCTCTGTTGGGGGCAGGAGGGTGGCAGGGTCTCTATGGGGCAGAGCAGTGGGGCAGGGTCTCTATGGGGGCAGGGCAGTGGGGCAGGGTCTCTATGGGGGCAGGGTCTCTATGGGGCAGAGCAGTGGGGAAGGGTCTCTGTTGGGGGCAGGGGGGTGCGGCAGGGTCTCTATGGGGCAGAGCAGTGGGGCAGGGTCTCTATGGGGCAGGGCAGTGGGGCAGGGTCTCTGTTGGGGGCAGGGCAGTAGGGCAGGGTCTCTATGGGGCAGAGCAGTGGGGCAGGGTCTCTATGGAGCAGGGTCTCTGTTGGGGGCAGAGCAGTGGGGCAGGGTCTCTATTGGGGCAGGGCAGTAGGGCAGGGTCTCTATGGGGCAGAGCAGTGGGGCAGGGTCTCTATGGGGCACGGTCTCTGTTGGGGGCAGAGCAGTGGGGCAGGGTCTCTATGGGGCAGGGAAGTGGGGCAGGGTCTCTGTTGGGGGCAGGGCAGTAGGGCAGGGTCTCTATGGGGCAGAGCAGTGGGGCAGGGTCTCACAGGGGTCCTGGCTGGAGTCCATGTCTCACTTACTTCCCCCCGTGGCACCCTGCAGATTCACATAGTCCTCCTCGGAGCCTGAGAGAGAGATGCGGCCTGAGTCGCCCGGCCCCATGGCCTGGGGGGCAGAGCAAAGTGCCCCCGCCCCACCCCCTCCACTGCCCCCCACCCCGCTCTCCCGTTCCCTCCCCCCTGCATCCCTCCCGCCAACCTCAGCCTCCCCCCACGGCGCTGGGCTGGGGACAGCACTTGGGGTGCAGAGCCAGGAGGGCCCTGCCCATCGCGTCCTGCCCCCCCCAACACACCCACCCCCCACGCCCCGGCACTCACTGATGTTCACGTAGCTCCCGTGGCTGTCCACGTCTGCCGAGAAACAGTGGGTTAGAGACAGACACAGGGGGGCACGGGGAGGGGGGCAGGCGCAGACTGGGGGCTGGCACCGCCTGGTGCTGCCCCCCACCCAGCACGGGCCGGGTCTCCATTCCCCCAGGCCCCACTCACCAGTGCCAGATTCCCGGGCCTGCTTCAGGGGCTCAAAGACCCTGTGGGGAGGAAGGAGTGGGGTCAGAGTGAGGGAGTTCCCGGCACCCCGGCCCTAGAAGGGACTCCCTCCCGCCCCCACCGGGACCCCCTCTTCTTCCTGCCCCAGCCAGGACCCCCACCCCATCCCCACTGGGACCCCCACCCCTTCCTAGCGGGGATCCCCTCCCTAGCTGGAATCCCATCCCCACCCCAGCTGGGATCCCCTCCTCTTCCCGCCCCAGCCAGGAGCCCCTCCCCACCCCTGCCCAGCCAGAGCCCTCCTGGCTAACTGGGACCCCACACCAATTACCCAGCTCCCCCTTAGCAACCTGGGTAGGGCCGGTGGTCCCCCTTGCGGAGGTGACCCCTAGACGGAGCACCGATCCCAATCCCAGGACTGGGGAAGGTCCGGGGGGAGCCCAGGTGTGGGCAGGGATTTGACACCTACGGGGTCTGCCGCGACTCTGTCCACGGGGCAGGAGCTGTGAGGAGAGAGGGGGAGAGAGGGTGACTCTGACGCACAGACAGGCCCACCCCCCGCCCCCCCAGCCCCGCCGCACACGGGGGCACGGCAGCCATCCAGGCAGGCTCTATGCCAGACACTGGCTGCCACCTCTGGGTCCCGGCCTAGGGCAGCTCCGTCCCATTCTGCCGCGCTGCAGGTGGTGGCAGCGGTGGGGGGCTGCAGTGCGGGGGGGGTCTGCGCAGTGCGTTTCAGGCCTGTTGTCTGGGGTGGGTGTGTCTCAAGGGCGTGTATTGCAGGCGGTGAGATGCAGGGGTGCGTGTCTGGGGGTGCGTAGTGCAGGGTGCGTGTCTGAGGGCTGTGTGTTTCAGGGTGTTGCGGAGTGTGGGGGAGTCAGGGCCCTGCACCCCTCTTCCTGAGATTCACTGTGACTCTCAACCAGCCAGTAAAGCAGAAGGTTTATTTAAGGACAGGAACACAGTCTCAAGCAGAGCGTGTAGGTACGACCAGACCCCCTCAATTAGGTCCCTCTGGGAGGTTCAGGGAGCTTAGACCCCAGCTTGGGGTTCCCGGCGTTGCACCACCCAGCCCAAACTGAAACCAAACCAAAACTCCTCCTGCTGCTCCTCTCTTCCCCCTCCCCCCAGCTCCTCCTAATTCTCCCCACCCCCGTTCCTGGCTCAGGTTACAGCTCAGGTAGCTTCCTTCAAGGGAAGTCCCACATCCCCACTGCAACCCCCCCCCCCCCCCGCAACATTCCCAGGTCAAATCTGCCCTGCTCCCTGCTCCGTCACACAGGGTGCGTAGTGCAGGGGGTGCAATGCAGGATGCATGTCTGGGTGTGTGTGTCTGGAGGTGCGTAGTGCAGGGGTGTGATGCAGGATGTGTGGTTTGGGGTGCATAGTGCAGGGGTGCATGTCTGGGGGTGCATAGAGCAGGGGTGCGGTGCAGGATGCGTGTTTTGGGGTGCATAGTGCCGGGGTGCATGTCTGGGGGCTGCGTGTCTCTGAGGCGTGTCACATGGAGACGCGCTGTGTGTCCCAGGGTTGCCCAAGATTGGTCTCCGCCTGTGGCCGTGGTACTTACGATACTGGAAATCATCCTCGTCCTCGTCTAGAGAGAGGGGAAATGCACCTGTGACACCAGCCATGCAGCCCTCCATCCCCCTGCCCCGGCCAGGCCGCCCCGTGCCCCAGGTCACACGTCTGGGAGAGGGGCCGGCGCTGCGCTTTAGGAGAGCTGGAGACAGGCGGGAGATGCCAGAGGGGAGCCCCAGACCCGGCCTGGGGGTGGCGGTTAAACCTGGGTGCTCAGTGCAGAGACGAGACGACTGGGGGGGGCGTTCAGGTCGGTTACAGGCGGCTGTAACCAGGACGGGGCCCATTGTTGTGGCCCCTGAGGCAGGACAAGCAGCGATGGGTGTCGTGGGCAGCCAGGGCGCACCGTCGGACATTAGCAAACCCGGTAACGTTCAGCCCCGGGACGGGCTGGGGGGGCCACGTCACTGGGGGGTTCTCGGAGCTGCTCTGGGGTTCCTGGCCCTGCCTCGGCGCCGGGGCCGGACGCGGTGGCAGCCTCTCGAGGTTCCCTCCAGCCCCACATCTCTATGATTCTCTGTTGAGCCTGCCCCCCATCTCACCCCACTCCCCAGGGGTACTCACTGTCCGTGCTCCTGGGGCCCACAGGAGGCCGTGGGCTTGCGGCGACACTGGTGCCAGCGGTAGGATCTGGGGGGAACAGGAGGGTGAGTTGTGCTGGGGGGCTCTGGCCCCCCCAGGGTAAGGGGCAGGGCAGCAGCCCTGCACCGGGGACTCACCTGAGATGTAGCGTGGCCCCAGCTCCGGAGGCGAGTCCCTGCAATACACAATGGGCAGAGGGGCAGCGTCTGGGGGGCAGGGGCAGCTCCGCGGGGGGGAAGACGGGGAGGGGCAGCGTCTGGGGGGCAGGGGCAGCTCCACGGGGGGGGAGACGGGGAGGGGCAGCGTCTGGGGGGGCAGCATCTGGGGGGGCAGCTCCGCGGCAGTGGGGGTGGGGAATGGGGAGGGGCAGCATCATGGGGGAGCAGGGGCAGCTCCGCGGGGGTGGGGAGACAGGGAGGGGCAGCGTCTCGGGGGCGGGAGCAGCTCCGCGGGGATGGCGGTAGGGGTGGGGAATGGGGAGGGGAAGCATCACGGGGGAACAGGGGCAACTCAGCGGGGGGGGGGAGAGACGGGGAGCGGGAGGGGCAGCGTCTGGGGGACGGGAGCAGCTCCGCGGGGTGTGTGTGTGTAAAGCACTTACCTGGGTTGTGGGCCCGATGTGGGGAAAACAGGCAGCTCTGGGGGGGTGGGGGGTAGGGGGGAGATGGGTCAGTGATGCCACCTCATTAACAAACAGCCCAACTTCCCTCCCTTGCCACCCTTCCCCGCCCCTTGTATCCCCCCTGCTCCCCGTCTCCCTTCCCCCACCCCCAGCCTCCAGCCCCGTCTCCCCTTCCCCGCCCCTTGTACCTCCCTGCTCCCCATTTCCCTTCCCCCACCCCTAGCCCCCAGCCCCCCAGCCCCATCTCCCCTTCCCCGCCTCTTGTACTCCCTGCTCCCCATCTCCCTTCCCCCACCCCCAGCCTCCAGCCCCGTCTCCCCTCCCCTGCCCCTTGTACCCCCCTCTTCCCCCATCTCCCTTCCCCCACCCCCAGCCCCGTCTCCCCTCCCCTGCCCCTTGTACCCCACTCTTCCCCCATCTCCCTTCCCCCCCAGCCCCCATCTCCCCAGTCCCATCTCCCCCCCCCCCGGTCCCCCATCACTCACTTCTCCGGCAGAGTCCGCAGAGCAGCAGGCAGCCCCCCAGGGGGACGAGAGCCCAGCCCCCCACCCAGCCGCTCGCCGTGCCCTCAGCCCAGGCCATGGGCGGCTCTGTGGGGAGAGAAATGGGCGAGAAGTTAGAACAGCAGAGGACCCTCCCGCCCCGCCTGGACAGAGGGACAGCCAGACACAGCCCCCCCACAGCTGGCACAGCCCCCAGCCCCCTGTGACGAAGTGGGGATTTTCTTGTGATGTTGTACGGGAGCCTAGGTGAGTCTTACTGCTTGGCTGTGCGTGCCTCAGTTTCCCTGTGTATTGCACCAATGTCCAGGTGGTGGGAATAAGGGGGGTGACTTGCGGGGGCTGCTCCAGCTGTCTGCAGGGATGCTGTGGCCCCTTCGTAACCTGAGACCCAGGAGGGGGACGCGACCAGGTGACTCTTGGCCCAGGACAGAGGAGGAGCAACGGGCCGGCAGGGGCCAGGCAGCTGGAAGCGAGTCGGTCTGGCTGGCCTGGGGCTTATGTGGGGGGACCGGAGCCCTGGCTCTGGGCTCCCCTCCCCGCAAGATGAACTTGGCTGAAAGTCACTGATTTCTGTGCTAACAAGCTCTGCCCTACGCCGTGTTCCTGTCGGCTAATAAACCGTCTGTGTTACCGGCTGGCTGAGAGTCACGTCTGACTGCGAAGTTGGCGGTGCGTGTGTGACAAAGTGGGGGGTTTTCTTGGTTTTTTTCCCGTGGTTTTCCAATGGTTGCATGCGGAGGGGGTGGGACTCAGTGTCCCTGGGTGTTACTGGTTTAACGAGGGGAGGGGAGAGGGAGTTTGTGGTTACACAGGACCACAGGACTGGAGAGGGAACTTGGGACCCCAGCCGATGGCCTGGAGGATGGAGACCCCAGCGACCGGTGACCTGACGACCCGGAGACCCAGCTGAGGAGTTACAGCCAGTTCTGGCCAGTGGAGGACAATGGGCTGCGGGGAGAGGACCCTGGTGACCGGACCAGCCGGTTCCAGCCAGAGGGAGACAGAGGTGGGCAGAGGGGAGAGGAGGCCCAGGCGACCCTGTTTCCCTGGAGAGAAGACAATGGACAGAGGCGGGGCCTGGGGACGGGGATCTCAGATGCTCAGCTGCGAGCAGGGGGGCTCTGGGCTGGAGAGGGGGAGCAGGCAGAGCCCACCTGGATGCAGAGAGACTGGGATGTGCTGGGCTGAGGGAGGCCAGGCCTGAGGGTCAGAGAGTTTCCTGTGCTGGGTTCAACACTCAATAAACCTTCCTGTTTTCTGCTGGCTGAGAGTCACTCCGGTCTAGAGAACAGGGTTGCGTCAACCCCTTCGGGGGTGGAGGCCCGGGGGGTCCAGAGCGAGTGGACTCCCTGAGGGGGCCCACGGCGAGAAACAGACGTGCTCAGGCTCAGAGAGGTGCGGCTCCAGGAGGTGGAGGGGCCTGATCCCGAGAGAGAGGGGACCCCCGAGAAGGGCTGTCGCACTGAAAGGGGCACCCCCCACGGACCACATGGGGCCAAGAGCGGGCACAATCTGTGAGTCCGTGACAGGTGCTCCTGTCATCTAATAAACCTACTGTGTCCCTGGCTGGCTGAGAGTCACGTCTGACTGAGAAGTGGGAGGTGCAGGACCCTGTGGCTTCCCCAGGACCCCGCCTGGGCGGACTCGCTGTGGGAAGCGCACGGAGGGGCAGATGCTGAATGCTCCCAGGAGAGACCCAGGAGGTGAAGCCGTGTGAGCTCCTTGCCCTGAAGACAGTCTGCTCCGAGGGAGAGGAGGCTCCCCAAAGTCCTGACTGGCTTTGTGGGGAGCAGTTCCAGAGCATCGCCCGGGGACCCCATGACACCCCTGGCCCTGCAGCAGGCCCCAGCCCCAGAGCAGCCAGGGGCAGGCGCTGCTACCCCACGGGAGGCCCCAGGGCAGGCAGCTCCCTGGCAGGGCCCGTGGGCACTGCAGCCAGCCCAGGGACCGGGCATCGTTAACCTTGGGTGCCGAACAGAAACAGGGCTCACGGCTGGGCCAGACGAGAGGAATGGGGCCGGGCGGGAAGCACTAGTGACACACTGAGGGGGCTGCCCCCATTACGGGGGTGAAGGGCAGCGCCCTGGCCTGGCCCTGAGCCCCTCGATTCTGGTCCTCCCCTCCCCCACATGTTTCCACTGCCCGGCGGTGCAGGATGTGGTGAGGTCGGGGTGGGGGGTGGCGAGCAGACGGGAAGCGAGCGGGGGCCATCGGCCCTGCTCTATTAGCATCAATGGGGCCAGACCCCAGGCTGGCATCACTCAGCCGTAGCTCCATTGGAGTCAGTGGGGCCTGTTCCTGGTCTGTGCCCCCTATGCCCCCCCCAGCGTGGGGCCTGGCTCCCTGCCCCGCTCCGGCACTGAGCTATCCCCACATCCTTCCTGCATGATGTTGCCTGAGCTCCAGGACACAGACCCCCCCCCCCGCCCCGCCCCCACGCTGTGGGGCAGGACAGCAGGGACAGGGCAGCTCCCCCCACTCGTGCTGTGGGGCAGGACGGCAGGGACAGGACAGCCCCCTTCCCATGCTGTGGGGCAGGACGGTAAGGACAGGGCAACCCCTCCCTGTGCTGTGGAGCAGGACAGCAGGGACAGGGCAGCTCCCCCAACTCGTGCTGTGGGACAGGACGGCAGGGACAGGGCCCCCCCAGTCCCCCACTCTGGCCCAGCGGGTCGCTCACCTGCGCTCAGGGGTCCAGCTGTGAGTCTGTGGCAGGCGGGTGTGACAGCGCATCGCCTGTACTGGGGCTTCCTGTCAGAGCGTCACCTCCCCCTGTCCCACAGCCGCCTGCCACTTCCGACAGGGCCCCCAGCCCCCCCCTTCTCCCAGCCAGCACCCAGCGGGGCTCCATTGCCTTCCCTCGCCCTATCCTACCTCCTCCCTGCCACACCACAGCCCCCCACTGCTCCTCACGGCCTCGGGCCGCCTGCGGCCTCCCCCATCACCGCAGCCACCCAGTTGCTATGAGGCAGGGCAGCCCCTCTGGCTGTGGGGCTGTGTTTCGTTGTGTGCCATGCCTAGTCCAATGGGGCCCTGATTTGGGGTCTGCAAACCTCCCCCTACCCCCGTGTATGCCCTATGGTCTGGGTGCTGCCCTCCCGGTGTGCCATGCCCTGACCCCCACGGGCTGTGGGGCAAGGCCAGGACCCCAGGTTTCGGCTGCACCGACCTGCGCAGTGCCCCTGACAAACACTCCTGGCGTAGTGCCCTGGGGGTACCAGCACCGTCCCCCTGGCCCACATTGCCCTGTGGGGCACTGATGTGACGAAGTGGGACTGTTCTTAATGTTTCCTCTGAATACTGTGTGGGTGCCTCAGTTTCCCCCCATGTATTTCTTAAGTATCTAGGTCAGGAGTCAGCAATCTCTCAGAAGTGGTGTGCCGAGGCTTCCTATATTCACACTGATTTAAGGTTTCGCGTGCCAAGCAGACATTTTAACGTTTTTAGAAGGTCTCTTTCTATACGTCTATAGTATAGAACTAAACTATTGTTGTATGTAAAGTAAATAAGGGTTTTTAAATGTTGAAGAAGCTTCATTTAAAATTAAATTAAAATGCAGAGCCCCCTGGACCGGTGGCCAGGACCCAGGCAGTGTGAGTGCCACTGAAAATCAGCTCACGTGCCACCTTCGGCACGCGTGCCACCTTCGGCACACGTGCCATAGGTTGCCTACCCCTGCTCTAGGTGGAGGGATCAGGAGGAGTGATTGTTGCAGAGCCCAAGTGGGCCCCTGTGATCCTGTCTGCACAGAGAATGGCCGACACCCTGTCTCCTGATGGCCTGGGCCCCTCCCCTGCAAAGGTGCCAGCTGAAGGTGTTGGAGAACAAAGAGATCAGGTGACCTCCTGGCCCAGGAAAGAGTCAAAGCCCAGAGGAGGAGGGGCTGGAGGGGGTTTCAGAGTTGGAGCTGGCTGGGGACGTAGGGTGAAGTGCAGACCCCATCATGGACCCGGCCGAGGGGTCCCGTTCGCCGCTGTACCAACAAGCTCTGGTTTAGACCGTATTCCTGTCGTCTAATAAACCTCTGTGTTACTGGCTGGCCAAGAGTCACGTCTGACTGCGAAGTGGGGATGCAGGACTCTCTGGCTCCCTCAGGACCCCACCTGGACAGACTCGCTGTGGGAAGCGCACGGAGGGGCAGATGCTGAATGCTCCCAGGAGAGACCCAGGAGGTGAAGCTGTGTGAGCTCCTTGCCCTGGAGACAGTCTGCTCCGAGGGAGAGGAGACTTCACCAGAGTCCTGACTGGTTTTGTGGGGAGCAGTTCCAGAGCATCGCCCGGGGACTCTGTGACACTGGCGTGGGGACCCGTTCACTGTACCTTATGGGGACAGTGCAGCTCCCGCACGGTGGGGCAGGGTGGCTCCAGGAGGGATGGGGCAGCGCAGCAAAGATCCCAGTCGCTCCCGCTGCTGGGCACACAGAGAAAACAGCTCCTGGCGGGGATGGGGGGGCGCTCGCCTGGGTGTGCAGAACTGCCCATGTCCCGCTGCCCACCCTGGCGAGAGCCGGCTGGGCCCAGCAGGCCCCCTGCAGTGACGCCCCTGCCCCCCACGCTGTGTAACCCGGCAATGTGGGTCCCCTCCCCGGGCTCTCAGCTGGTTCCGCCCCATGGGGCCAGGGCCTGACCCCCCTCCCCGCTCAGACGCCAGGGCAGCCGGTGCCCCCCATGGCCAGGCGGCTTCGAGCTGGGACAGCGGGGCGGGCAGGGGCCAGTCCAGCCCCTCGGCGGGAGAATAAAGACAGGCCCTGTGACAGATGGACGCAGGTGGCACCTACGGCTTTATTCAGCGACCGGATGCGCTAGGGTCGCTCAGCACAGCAGAGGGTGGGGGGCTCCCAGTGCGGCCCATGACCGCGCCCCCCGTGGTATCTGGGGGCCCAGGCTGCCCCCCAGGGGTGGGAGACATGGGGGGGGAGACCTCAAAGGATGCTGGGAAATTCTCAGGCTATGTCAGAAAAGGTGCAGAACCAGCATTGAGTGGGGGAAGGGCAATAAATTAACGATGGTGGCTGGGGGGCGGGGAGCCCGGGGGGGGGAATCTCAGGTGGCAGAAGGAGCCCTCACGTGGGGCTTTCACAGGTGGTTTCTCAGGATGTGGGGTGCAGGGGGGGCCAGCAGGGGGGTTTCTCAGGCCCCCTGTGGCAAGGTTCCTCGGGGCTCATCCAGCTGTTGGTTCGCTCCTCGAAGGCGGGTTCCCCGCGGGGGGCAGGGGGGTCGCTCTCCAGAGCTGGGGGTCTGCCTGCAACAGAGAGCCGGGGGGTCATGGGGGGGAACGGGTCCGACCTGGGCCCCTGCGCTGGGGGGAACCAGGCAGTCCAGGGTAACGGGGACCCAGGGTGGAGAGACAGATGGGGACCCAGCCCCTCCTGCACGGGATGGCTGCTACCACAGCCATGGGGGCGGTAAGTGGGGGGGCCCTTCCCCTCCCAGAGTCCTTTGTGGAGGCTCCCACGTGGTGCAGCCCAAGCAGGTGGCCCTGGGAGTGCTGGTGAGGGTGGGGAGGGGTCAGGGTTTGGGGTGCAGGGCACAGGGCGGAGGTGGGGCAGGGAAGGTGTGGGGGGGGCCAGGGCAGGGCACAGGGTGGAGGGGCGGGGTAGGCATGGGGGGGGCTGGGGCAGGGAAGGCGTGGGGGGGCGGCCGGGGGCATCGTACCTCGCGCTCAGCGGTGCAGGTTCTCGTAGTCGGGCCCGTCGTCCTCGCTTTCCCGGTCGCTGGCGCCTGTGACGGGAGCCGGAGGGGGTGAGACGGGGCTTCCCAGAAACCCCCCCAAACCCAACCGTTGGGGGTCCCCAGAACCCCTTCGGCCCCCCAGGGCTTTCCCAGAACCGCCCCCCCCAGCCCCTCCCCACGGGACTGTCCCAGATCTGCTCCAGCCCCCTCCCCCCATGCTCCCCAGAACCCCCCCCCGCAAGGCTCCTCACAATCCTCCCAGGCCCCACCCTCAGGGATCCTCAGAACCGCCCTCCCCAGCCCCACACACAGGGCCTCCCCACAGCCCAGCCCCCTTGGGTGCTACTCATACACCTGGCTTGTAAGGAGGTTCCTGGGTCCCCAGCGAGGTGGGTTCCTGGGAGGACAGGTCCCCCAGGCTTGGGGACCCCCCCACTCACAATAGCGGGGGAGGGGCAGGCACCCCCCCCAAACACACTCACCGTAGTGGGCGTCAGGGAGGCCGGATACAGGCTCTGGCATGTTGACGTACTCCAGGCTGTCAGCTGTGGGGAGCGATCGGGGGCAGTGAGCCACGGGGGGTGCAGGGGGACCCCCGACTGGGGATGGAGGAACTGCTCCAGGGGATCCCCATGCACTGGCCCCTGGGGGGTTCAGTCCCCACTACCCCCCCACCTATGCACTGGGATCTCGACCCGGCCCCTGGGGATCCCGTGGGGGGAGGGGGGTTCAGTCTCATCTCCTCCCCCAACCCCTCCCCTGCTGCTCCTCCCCATGGTCCCTGCCCGAGAATCGCTCTCTTTCCCCCGTCAGCCCCAGTTCCAGGATCCCCCCTCCCTGAGCTGGGACAGGCACGGACAGACAGATGGGGCTGGGGGTCCCGCACTCACCCAGCGACTCCCTCTGGGCCTCCGGCATGTTCTCGTACTCATCCCCCATTCCCACTGCCAGAGAGCGAGAGAAGGGGTCAGTGAGGGGGGAGGGCCTGCCCTCCAACTTCTCCCCACAGCAGGGACCTGGGAACTCCCCAGGCCCCACCCCCCAGGCTCCAATCTGGGACCCACCCAGAGATGTTCGGGTCACCCCTCTCCCTATAGATTACACCTGGATCCCAATACAGCTGGGTGACTGGGGGCCGGGGACACACCCAAATGGGGCGCGAGGGATGAGATAGTGACCAGGGCAAGAAGGGGTCAGTTGGCTGTTCCCCCCCCAGTGCAATGCCAGGGGGCAGAGAGAGGTTAATGCTGATTGCAGGGGACAGTGGAACTGCCTGACACTAGATCCACTCAGAAACGGTCCCGGGACAGTATGGGCCCACGCCAATGCTGGGGGACAGGTACTCAGAGTGGCCCTCTGCTCCGGCCCTGTGGGAGATGGGTGGGCTGGGCGGTGGCCCCGACTCACCTGAGGACGCACTGTCCCTGAGCTCTGGCCCCGAGGTGACCAGCTCCGTGGGGGACGTCTCGGTGACGCTGTCGGGAAGCACCTCACTGCAGGGGGTGGAATGGGAAGGGTGAGACTGACCAACCAGAGCATGCACCACACTCCTGCCTCTGACCCTGCCCCGACCCCCCCCATAGCAATGACCCCTGTGACACCCTGACGCCCCCATATTCACCACTGTCATGTCACTAGGGTATGTTTGTACAAAGTCTGCCTTGTGAGGTGTCATTCTAAAAGTCCTGATCTGCTAGATATTAATATTTCGTTAGATTGTATGTGCTATCGTCGTATGTGAAGTTATGAAGTTTGGCTGTGTATGTGTTACCGAAACACGTTGTGAGGTTGAGAACACCCACAAGCAGCCTTTCAGGTACAACAACGTTAATGGCTTGTTGAGGAAATGCACAAGCACAAGGATCACCCCAGGAACTGCGTACAATAGAATCCCAGAATCATAGAAGATCAGGGTTGGAAGGGCCCTCGGGAGGTATCTAGTCCAACCCCCTGCTCAAAGCAGGACCAATCCCAACTAAATCATCCCAGCCAGGGCTTTGTCAAGCCGGGCCTTAAACACCTCTCAGAGAGAGCACCACACAATGGGGACTGTCTGACCCAAGCCACAGCAAAAGAGCTTTCCAGCAAGTGGGGAGAAGATAGAAAAGGGGGAAATGACATCCTGGGGGGACCTCACTCCCCCTGCAACAACACACCTGGAAACGCCTGAGGGGCAAGGACTGAACTGGGGGAAGTGAGGGGCCCAGGCTAGAAGGAGCTTTAGCCTGTGAATGAAAACCTGGGAAAGCCAAGGCAGCTTGTGCCTGAAGAGTCTGCCCGGCTGGTTATCACTCAGGGTGAGAATTTACTCATTTATATCCCACCTATCTCGTGTGTTAGGCTCAGGTTGCGGTTTTACTACGGTAATCTGCCTTGATCTGTTTGCTGTCCCTCATCATCACTTCACATCTATCCTTTGTGGTGAATAAACTTGTTTTTGTTTTCTCTAAACCCGTGTGTGGGATTCATAGCCGGGGGCCGAAAGCTGTGCAGATCTTCCCCCACATTGAGGGGGGGGTGGATTCAGGAGCTTGTGCTCTGCGGGTCTCTGGGCAGCGCCAGACGATACAATTTGGGGTTCACTCTCCAGAGGGGGTTTGCACTTGAGTGCTGGGCAATCTCCGTGTCTGTGTCTGGCCCTACCTGTGTGTGCTGGAGGTGGCTTGAGGGCCTGGCTCAGCAGGGCAGGGTGAGGGAGCCCAGGCGGGTGGAACCGGGGGGCTCAGTGGGACCCCAGAACATCAGGTGGTCCCCCGGTAGGGGGGGCAATCTGTCACAATTCCCATCCATGATCTTTGACCCCCAGGCTTGGCTCCAGTGTCACGCCCAGTCCTGCCACCCCATGGGCTGTCCCCCCAGGCCTCCCCGGCCCATCTCCCCCCCCCCCCCCCCGAGTCCGTCTCCCCCCTCTCATCTCCCTGCCCATCTTCCCCCAACAGCTCCTCCCCTGCAGCCCGTACACGTAGCCGGGGGTGTAGATCTCGTTGTTATAGTCGTTGTCGTCGTCGTCATCCCCACGGGGTCGCTCTGCAATCGAGACACGGGGGGGGAAGGGTTAGAATGGGGGGGCACCGGCTGCTCTGACCCCTTCTCTCCCTGCCCCTTCCCCTCCTGCCTGCCCCCCACCCTCTGCCCACCCGCCAACCACCCCTCCCGACTCCTGCCCCACCCTCTGCCCACCCCACCCCCTCCCATCACCTGCATCGTCCTGCCCCCCAGCCTGGCAGCGGTTCTGACACTGGCCCCTGCCCCCCCCCCACGCTTCCCGGGGAGGGGGGTGGTCCAGACTCACCCTCGTTCTCGTAGCTGGGGACGCTGTCTAGAGGGGGAGGGGAGAGAAAGGTGTCAGTCACCCCCAAAGACCAATGACCCCTCCTCCCCCTCCCCATATCTCTGCCTGTCACTCCCCCCTCCTCCATCCTCCCCGTCCATCTGTCTGTCCATCACTGATATCCCGGCCGTCCATCCCCCGTCCCCCTGTCCCCCCATCTGTCTGTCTGTCCATCACTGCTATCCCATCTGCCCGTCCCCACAGCCATCTGCCCGTCCCCACAGCCGTCCGCCCATCCCCCATTTGCCCATCCCCCGTCTGTCTGTCCATCACGACTATCTCGTCCGTCCCCCTGTCTGTCTCCCCGTGTTTCTGTCTGCACATCCCCATTTCTCTCACCCCCCCCCCCACTCACCGTTGTCGGTCTCTGTCCTGGTGAAGGAGACCTGGCGGCTCTGGGGCGCTTGTGGGGATCGCCTGAAATGGATGGGGGGCTGGATTAGGAGGGGCAGG
Source organism: Graptemys geographica (assembly GCA_037349215.1). Taxonomy (NCBI): domain Eukaryota; kingdom Metazoa; phylum Chordata; order Testudines; family Emydidae; genus Graptemys; species Graptemys geographica. The sequence goes on along the minus strand of JBAIFT010000129.1, from coordinate 461,986 downwards.
CCAGGCCTGAGCCCCCCCCAGCCAGCACACGGACACCCCTGCCATCCCCGACATGTCCTGCCCCATCCAGAGCACACGCCCGCCATACCCCCGGAGAGGAATTTTCTGTAAGATTTTGAGTGAATACGGTGGGTGCCTCAGTTTCCCTGGATGCTGCATTGTTCACTGGCGGGTGGGAAGGGCCCTGTGCTCTCTGCAGAGGCCCAGCGATGCAGGTGTGAGGGTTGGGGCCAGGTCCACGGAGCGTGTGTGAAGTCAATGGCAAATCCAATCACCGGGACGTTTGCTAACGACTGCCTGGCGCCCCCCCTACCCGCAGGCAGGCAGCCAGGCGTGCCCCGCCGGGGAGGACAGAGGACAGAGGAGCTAGGCGGGGCTGGTAAGTGTTGGCTGGGGGGGAGCCAGGGAGCGGACAGGGCTCAGAGCAGGAGCCAGGGGGTCTCTGCAGCGGGCCAGGCCGGGCTGGGCTTTAACCTGCTTCTCTCTGGGCTACCCGAGGGCTGTGCCCGGCCAGTCCCACAGGGACCCGGCTGGGTCGGCAGCCGCTGCCTGGCCCCGCAGGAGCTGGCGCTGGGGGTGACACGTCTCCCTCAGGCTCCGACTCAGGGGGACTCGCGGGGCTCACCCTGGAGGAAGAGTGGGACCCCTGGGGTCTGTAGTCCCGACCCTGTGGCTCTGTGACACCAGCACACGCCCTGACACGCTTGCACCAACACACACCCTGACTTATCCCTGCTGACACACCACAGCAAGGTGACTGCAGCGCCCCCCCACCCCCCAGCAGTGTCTGTGGGGCCCGGCCGACACCCACCAGCCCAAAAAACTGGACCTGGGGCGGCCAAGGCCTGTGGGGTGGATTCATGGGGCACTGGGGGAGCCACGGGTTCTGGGCAGGGATCGGGGGGAAGCCCCATGGGGTGGAAGTCAGCAATGTACAGGAACTGCTCAGAGTGGGGGTGTCCCGGGAGTGGGGGGCAGGGCAGGGAGGGAGGGTCGCCGGGGTACTCACGGGATGGACAGGAACTGCTCAGGATGGGGGTGTCCCGGGAGTGGGGGGCAGGGCAGGGAGGGGGGGTCGCTGGGGTACTCACGGGATGGACAGGAACTGCTCAGGATGGGGGTGTCCCGGGAGTGGGGGGCAGGGCAGGGCAGGGAGGGGGGGTCGCTGGGGTACTCACGGGATGGACAGGAACTGCTCAGCGGGTGGCACCGGTTGTTGTTTGATCTGGTTCCTGGAGGGATCTGGGGAGACAAGACAATGGCGTGACTGGGGGGCAGGGGGTGGGAAGATGGGGGTTCAGGGTGTGGAGGTGCAGTGGGGCACATGGCCGGGGATGGGGGAGCAGGGAGTACAGGGTGGGGGTGGGGAATAGGGGATGGGTGCAGGGGATACAAGGGGTTACAGGGGTACAGGGTGGGGGTGGGGAATAGGGGATGGGGTGCAGGGGATACGAGGGGTTACAGGGATACAGGGTGGGGTGCAGGGGATACAAGGGGTTACAGGGATACAGGGTGGGGTGCAGGGGATACAAGGGGTCACAGGGGTACAGGGTGGGGTGCGGGGGATACAAGGGGTTACAGGGGTACAGGGTGGGGTGGGGATTAGGGGATGGGGTGCGGGGGATACAAGGGGTTACAGGGATACAGGGTGGGGTGCAGGGGATACGAGGGGTCACAGGGGTACAGAGTGGGGTGCAGGGGATACAAGGGGTTACAGGGATACAGGGTGGGGTGCAGGGGATACAAGGGGTCACAGGGGTACAGGGTGGGGGTGGGGAATAGGGGATGGGTGCAGGGGATACGAGGGGTCACAAGGGTACAGGGTGGGGGTGGGGAATAGGGGATGGGGTGCAGAGGATACGAGGGGTTACAGGGGTACAGGGTGGGGTGCAGGGGATACAAGGGGTTACAGGGGTACAGGGTGGGGGGGGAATAGGGGATGGGGTGCGGGGGATACAAGGGGTTACAGGGGTACGGGGTGGGGTGCAGGGGTACAAGGGGTTACAGGGGTACAGGGTGGGGTGCAGGGATACAAGGGGTTACAGGGGTACAGGGTGGGGGTGGGGAATAGGGGATGGGGTGCAGGGGATACAAGGGGTTACAGGGGTACAGGGTGGGGTGGGGAATAGGGGATGGGGTGCAGGGGATACAAGGGGTTACAGGGATACAGGGTAGGGTGCAGGGGATACAAGGGGTTACAGGGGTACGGGGTGGGGTGCGGGGGATACGAGGGGTCACAGGGGTACAGGGTGGGGTGCGGGGGATACGAGGGGTCACAGGGGTACAGGGTGGGGGTGGGGATTAGGGGATGGGGTGCAGGGGTACAAGGGGTTACAGGGATACAGGGTGGGGTGCAGGGGTACAAGGAGTTACAGGGGTACGGGGTGGGGGTGGGGATTAGGGGATGGGGTGCAGGGGATACAAGGGGTCACAGGGGTACAGGGTGGGGTGCGGGGGTACAAGGGGTTACAGGGGTAGAGGGTGGGGTGCGGGGGTACAAGGGGTTACAGGGGTACGGGATGGGGGTGGGGATTAGGGGATGGGGTGCGGGGGATACAAGGGGTTACAGGGATACAGGGTGGGGTGCGGGGGATACAAGGGGTTACAGGGGTACGGGGTGGGGTGGGGAATAGGGGATGGGGTGCAGGGGATACGAGGGGTCACAGGGGTACGGGGTGGGGGTGGGGAATAGGGGATGGGTGCAGGGGATACGAGGGGTCACAGGGGTACAGGGTGGGGGTGGGGAATAGGGGATGGGGTGCAGGGGATACAAGGGGTTACAGGAGTACAGGGTGGGGGTGGGGAATAGGGGATGGGGTGCAGGGAATACAAGGGGTTACAGGGATACAGGGTGGGGTGCGGGGGATACAAGGGGTTACAGGGGTATGGGGGGGGTGCATGGGGGGTACTCACAGTTGGCTCTGGTCAGCACCATGAAGCTGTTGGGGGGGACACAAGGTGGGGGTCTGTGGGGGGCAGAGGAGATGCCATTAGAGCCAGGCAAGGCCCCCCCTCAGCACCTGCCAGATACCCCCAGGGAGCCCCCCTATGCCCAGACCCCCCTGCCCCCTGGCCAATCCCAGCCCTTAACACCCCACCCCACTGCCCCGCCCTTCGCCCCTCCCCCAGGGACCCCAAGCCCCTGCCGGGCAGCTCCCTCACTGTGCGCCAGACAGACAGACAGACATGGGGACAGACGGACTCACTTGTACTCGTAGTCCCCAACCGCCTGGGCTCCGTGGGCTGGCGAGAGAGCAGGGCGCAGCGTTAGGGGTGGGGGCAGGGGGGGTCCGTCCCACTCTGCTCCTGCGGGGGATGGGAGAGATTGAGGGGACAGGACCCCCCATGGTAGCCCAGCACAGGGGAGGGGGCTGGTGTGGGGTCTGGAGGGGAGCAGGGTGTATGTTGAGGGGGCTCAGGGGGGAGGAACGTGTGGGGGTTTCCCTGGGGGGAGCAGGGTGTTTGGGGGGGGGTTCTGGGGGAGAGCAGGGGTGGGGGTAAGGGGGTACCTGGGGGGGCAGAAAGGCATGGGGGCCAGGTGAATGTCACGCTGCCCCCATGGCTGGAGCTGGGGCAGCCCATGTGCAGCCCCCCAGGCCCGGGCCACGCTGTATGGGGGCAGGGGGAGCACTGGACTTACCAGGAGAGCCCGTGTCCCGGCAGCCGATGCAGAGAGCCGTGGCCAGCACCGCCGGGAGAACCAGCACGAAGGCCCAGAGCACCCCGGCCAGAGAGATGGCCTCCATTGCACCTGGGGGGGGGAGAGAGGGAGTTAGGGGGACCCCCGGCCAGAGAGACGGCCTCCATCGCACCTGGGGGAGGGGGGAGAGGGAGTTAGGGGGACCCCCGGCCACAGACACGGCCTCCATCGCACCTGGGGGGAGGAGAGAGTTAGGGGGACCCCCGGCCAGAGAGACGGCCTCCATCGCACCTGGGGGGGGGGAGAGGGGGTTGGGGGGGACCCCGGCCAGAGAGATGGCCTCCATTGCACCTGGAGGGGGGGAGAGAGGGAGTTAGGGGGACCCCCGGCCAGAGAGACAGCCTCCATCGCACCTGGGGGGGGAGAGGGGGTTGGGGGGGGACCCCGGCCAGAGAGATGGCCTCCATTGCACCTGGAGGGGGGGAGAGAGGGAGTTAGGGGGACCCCCGGCCAGAGAGACGGCCTCCATCGCACCTCGGGGGGGAGAGGGGGTTGGGGGGGACCCCGGCCAGAGAGACGGCCTCCATCGCTCCTGGGGGAGGGGGGAGAGGGGGTTGGGGGGGACCCTGGCCAGAGAGACGGCCTCCATTGCACCTGGGGGTGTGGGGGAGGGGAGCCAGGACTCCTGGGTTCTCTTCCCAGCTCAGGGAGTGGATGTCACGGAGTGTGGAGGGACACAAGGCCCTGCACCCCCGGCTTCCTGCGATTCACCATGACTCTCAGCCAGCCAGTAAAGCAGAAGGTTTATTTAGATGACAGGAACACAGTCCAAGACAGGTCTTGCAGGTACACACAACAGGACCCCCCTGAGTTAGGTCCATTTTGGGGTCGCAGGGCCCCACAGCCCCCTTGGGAGCTCAGAGCCCTGTCTGTAGGGTTACCATACGTCCTCTTTTTCCCGGACATGTCCGGCTTTTCGGCACTCAAACCCCCGTCCGGGGGGAATTGCCAAAAAGCCGAACATGTCCGGGAAAATGGCGGCTCTGCTCCTCCCCGACTCTTCGGCTCTGTTTAAGAGCCGAGCTGCCCGAGCGCTACGGGCTTCGGGCAGCCCCCTTGCCTCCAGACTCTGCGCCGCCGGAGCCCGGGAGGGAAAGTGCCCGGCTGGGGGCGCAGGGTCCGGAGGAATGGGGGCTGCCCGAAGCCCGAGCACTACCAGCTTCACGGGTTTGCCGGGCAGCCTCCAAACCCTGAACCCCCAGCCGGGCGCTTCCCCTCCCGGGCTCCAGCTGTGCTGGGGAAGTGCCGGCCGGGGGCGCAGGGTCTGGGGGTTGCCCGGCAAACCATGAAGCCGGTAGCGCTCGGGCAGCCCTTTCCCCCTGCCTGGGAGTGAGAGGGCGGAGTTAGGGCAGGGAAGGGGCGGGGCTGGGGGTGGGGAAATGGGCGGGACCAGGGCCCGTGGAGGGTCCTCTCTTTTTATTTATGAGATATGGTAACCCTACCTGTCTGGGCTCCCCTCCATTACACCAGCCAGCTCCTGACAACTCCAACTCCCTCCAGCATCTCTCACCCAGCCACTCCTGGCTCCTCCCCCAGCCTTTGTTCAGTTTCCCGGGCCAAGGTGTCACCTGGCCTCCAACCCCTTCCTGGGTTCTCATGTTACATGCTCAGGTATCTTCTCTCGGTCAGTCTCCCATCCCCCAATGCAGACCATCCTAGCCACACTCCCCTGTCAGCATTCACACACCCCAGCAAGAACAGTCCCAGTTCGTCACATCTCCCCCCTTCGAGACCGAACTGAGCAGGGTCACTTTAGCCAGTGACCCGGGGAAGTTCAAACCTACCCCCATTCCCATGGATGCTCCAACATCCCTCCCATTCCTTGGTGAGAATTACACCAGGCCCCTCCAGTTTCACGCCCCCCCTTAGGTCGGGGGTGCTTGATGGCACTCGCAGTTCGCATGTGGGAAGGTTTATGTGGCCTGTGTCCTTTTCCCACCCCAATACCCCTGGGGTTCCAACTGGGCTGGGGTCTTCTCCCAGCGCTCCAGTCTGGAGGTCGGTGATTCGGGCTCTCTTGGTTCAGAGCCCCCCTTTTTACCCTGGCCGCCCTCTGGAAAGGCTCCTCTATGCTGGGAAAGGGTCCTAAAGCCATTTTCCCCTTGACCCGGGCCTTCCTCCCCCTCTGACAGGGGTCACAGGATCCGCAGTACTGTCGGACAGTAAGAAAGACCCCAGGCCAGTAAAAGCTCCGTAGCAGCCTCTGCTGGGTACGCCAGGTTCCCTGGTGCCCTGAGAGGGGAATGTCATGGGCCCGGCACAGCAGCTGGCGGCGATACTTCTGGGGTACCACCAGCTGCCTCCTGATCCCCCCTGACTCCATTTCCCCTGGGGGAGCCCATTCTCAGTACAGGAACCCCTTCTCCCACAGGAACCTTTTCCGGCCACCTCGTCCCATGGTCTGTACCGCATTGAGGTCGGCTAGGTCCCTTATCTTCCGCAAGGAGGGGTCTCTCTGTAACTCGGCCTGGAACTCAGCAGCTGGGACAGGGATGGCCACCTGCTCTCTTTTGCCAGCTGGGTCTGAAGCCGCAGCCTCCCTGATCCGTGTCCCTGGGTGTTTCCTCCCCACCGTTGTCAGAGCGCAGTGCCCGTCGCCAGCTCTGGCTACAGGTTACGACCAGGACACCCTGGGGGTTGCTTGGCCAGTCCTCAAGGTCCCCCCCTATTAACACCTCAGTGGGCAAATGGTGGTGCACCCCCACTTCCTTGGGGCCCTCCTTGGCCCCCCACTTCAGGTGTACCCTCGCCACGGGCACCTTGAATGGGGTCCCACCCACCCCCGTTAGGGTCAGGTAGGTGTTGGGCATCACCTGATCTGGGGCCACCACCTCGGGCCGGGCCAGCGTCACCTCTGCGCCCGTATCCCAGTATCCATTGACCTTCCACCCATCCACCTCCAGGGGAACAAGGTACTCTCTCCGGAGGGACAGCCCCGCGCCCACCCTGTAAACGGAGAACCTTGAGTCCGGAGCATCCAGCCCCCCAGAGGAGCTGTCCTGGGCCACTCCTCCCTCCTGAGCCGTTGGGAAGCTGTCAGCCCCACTTGCCTGGGCCGTTTTTTCCTTGTCCGGCTGGGTCTCTACCAAGTTGACCCTCTGTGGGTTCGGTTTGCTCAGTCTGTCCCTGAGCCTGGGGCACTGGGTCCGTATGTGGCCTCTCTGGCCACAGTGATAGCAGCCCATGGTCCCCTCGAGCCGGTCGGTTGGTCCTGACACTGGGTGTTCCCCTTGGGAGAGGGTTCGCCATGTTTCCCCTTTGGGAGGTCCCATGGTGACTCTCTCTCTGCGTTGTGACGGGCCTGTTCCTTTGGGACTCCTCCCTGTCATCCCCTGCCCGACTGTTCACAAACTCGTCGGCCAGCTGGCCTGCGTGCTGCGGGTTCTCTGGCTTTTGGTCCATCAACCATCGCCTCAGGTCGGATGGGCACTGCTCATACACGTGCTCCAGTATGAATAGGTCAAGCAGGTCCTCTTTAGTTTGGGCCCCAGCTGTCCACTTGCGGGCATACCCCTGCGCCCGGTTGGCCAGTTGTAGGTATGTGACCTCACAGGTTTTACGCTGACTCTGGAACCTTTTCCGGTACATCTCAGGGGTCAGCCCAAACTCGCGGAGCAGGGCCTTTTTGAACAGTTCGTAGTCCCCTGTCTCCGCCCCTTTCAGTCGGCTGTACACCTCCCTGGCTGTGGGGTCCAGTGAGGGGATGAGAAACTGGAGCCTGTCTGCAGGGTCAACCTGGAGCAGCTCGCAGGTATTCTCAAAGGCCGTCAGGAAGGTATCCATGTCCTCCCCCTCCTTACGCTGGGCCGATCCCCTGCTGGCTGCCGGGGTCAGGGTGCCCTCGGTATTCGCTGGGCTTCCCCCAACCCCTCCCCGAGGCACAGGTAGGCAGGGTCTAGGGATGTCCTCGGCAGCAGTCTGGCCCCTCCCAGCCAGGTTGGGCCCCGGGGCCCACGCAGCATCCGCCGGGCGGCTTCCCTCAGGGACAGGGCTCGGTTCATCCAAGCGATCCCTCTCCTCCAGCTGGGCAATGAGCTGTTCTTTGGTGGACCTCCCAATGCGCAGCCCCCTCTGCCTGCACAGCTCCACCAGGTCGCTCTTAAGGTGTTTAGCATCCATCCTCCTGCTGGCCACTCGCCGGCCTGTGCTCTCCGCTTTCCACCGTTCCCGGGGGACCCCGAGTGTGCCAGCCCTTCTTCAGGTCACCACCTCTCTGCCAGGGTCGAGCTGCAGACTCCTCCGCCCCGGGACCACTCGCTGCGATCCCCCGGGAGACCCTGTTACTGCAACAGTCCTTCTCGCTGGTCACACACTCCCAGGGGTTAATCGCCCCTTGAAACCATCTCTCTCTGACTCTTCAGCCCACCTGGTCCCCGTCAATCCCCCTTCATTTTACTGCTCCCCAGTCACTTACTGCAGGAAGCGCCGTCCACGGGGTGCAGTAGATCCCACCACTGCCACCAGTTGTCATGGAGTGTGGGGGGACACAAGGCCCTGCACCCCCGGCTTCCTGCGATTCACCATGACTCTCAGCCAGCCAGTAAAGCATTTAAAGACCACATTAAGAACAGTCCCAGTTCATCACAGTGGGGTTTAGTATTTAGGGGAGGGGCTGGGAACCCCAACTTCTGGGTTCTCTCCCAGACTCTGGGAGGGGAGTGGGGCCTGGTGGGTTAGAGCAGGGTGGGCGAGTCTGGGAGCCAGGACTCATAGAAGATCAGGGTTGGAAGGGACCTCAGGAGGTATCTAGTCCAACCCCCTGCTCAAAGCAGGCCCAACCCCAACTAAATCATCCCAGCCAGGGCTTTGTCAAGCCAGGCCTTAAAAACCTCTAAGGAAGGAGATTCCACCACCTCCCTAGGGAACCCATTCCAGTGCTTCACCACCCTCCTAGTGAAATAGTGTTTCCTAATATCCAACCTAGACCTCCCCCACTGCAACTTGAGACCATTGCTCCTTGTTCTGTCATCTGCCACCACTGAGAACAGCCGAGCTCCATCCTCTTTGGAACCCCCCTTCAGGTAGTTGAAAGCAACTATCAAATCCCCCCTCATTCTTCTCTTCTGCAGACTAAACAATCCCAGTTCCCTCAGCCTCTCCTCGTAAGTCATGTGCCCCCTAATCATTTTTGTTGCCCTCCGCTGGACTCTTTCCAATTTTTCCACATCCTTCTTGTAGTGTGGGGCCCAAAACTGGACCCAGTACTCCAGATGAGGCCTCACCAATGCCGAATAGAGGGGAATGATCACGTCCCTCGATCTGCTGGCAATGCCCCTACTTATACAGCCCAAAATGCCGTTATCCTTCTTGGCAACAAGAGCACACTGCTGACTCATATCCAGCTTCTTGTCCACTGTAACCCCTAGGTCCTTTTCTGCAGAACTGCTGCCTAGCTATTCGGTCCCTAGTCTGTAGCAGTGCATGGGATCTCTCCAGATTCCTGGGTTCTGTCCCCGGCTCTGGGAGGGAAGGGGGGGCTGATGGGTTAGAGCAGGGGGGACTGGGAGCCAGGACTCCTGGGTTCTCTCTCCGGCTCTGGGAGGGGAGGGGGGCTGGTGGGTTGGAACAGGGGGGCTGGGAGCCAGGACGCCTGGGTTCTCTCCCCGGCTCTGCTGCTGCCCGGCTGTGATATCTGCACCAGGCCCTCGGCCCTTGAGCCTGAGCCCGGCATCACTGAGCCCGTCTCTCGCGGGGTCTGTGCAGCGCCCAGCGCGCCGGGTCCCAGGCTTGGCTGATGGTGGGACCGGATCCTGCCGGTTGCTGGGGGGCGAGGCTGAGTCACCGGGGTGGGGGAGGCCGGATCTGCTGCTGCAGCAGGTGGGTGGAGGGAGCGGGGCTGCTGGCTCAGGCGCCGCTCGGCTCCGTCTCTGCAGCTGTGGTTTCCACCCCAGCGGCGCCCAGCTCTCGCTGCAGCTGCCGCCCCCGGGGAGCCTCGGCTGGGGCCTGCACCAAGCTCCCGGCAAACAGCCGCAGCGGGGCCCAGCTCACACGCAGGCCAGGCCCCTGCGCCAGAGACCCCGGGGTGCGCCAGGCTCCAGCTGTCCCAGCCGTCTGCACCATCCCCACACACGCCAGAGTCACACCTCTCTGATTGTCCCTTATTATAATAGGACCTACCCAAACTCCCTGGGCTCTGCCCAGTTGCTCCTCCCCCACTGCCCAGATCAAAGGCCCATGAGTTCAGGTGCTGCCCAGACACAGAGGAAGAGACAGTCCCAGCCCCACAGCACTCGCGGCCCAAAACACACAAAGGGTGAGAAAGGAAACTGACGCTCTGCTGGGAGCAGGGACCAGCCCCAAGGCACACAGATAGAACCCAGGAGTCCTGGCTCCCAGCCCTCCCCCCATTCCCCTCCCAGAGCTGGGGAGAGAACCCAGGAGTCCTGGCTCCCAGCCCCCCCTGCTCTAACCCACCAGCCCCCACTCCTCTCCCAGAGCCCGGGAAAGAACCCAGGAGTCCTGGTTCCCAGCCCTCCCCCCACTCCCCTCTGAGAGCCGGGGAGAGAACCCAGGAGTCCTGGCTCCCAGCACCCCCTGCTCTAACCCACCAGTCCCCACTCCCCTCCCAGAGCCGGGGAGAGAACCCAGGAGTCCTGACCCCCAGCCCTCCCTGCTCTACCCACTAGACCCCCCACCCCCGACAGAACCCGGAGTCCTGGCTCCCAGTCACGACCCCCATCCTGCGCCTGTCCCAGTCCCCATGTGTCAGAGGGGCACAGCCCCACACAGGGCTGGACGCGTCTCCCTGGCAGGCCCCCATCCAGGCCAGGCCCTGCCAGTGCCGCTCCTGCAAACAGGCCCTGGCCGGGCAGCCTGAGCCCTGGAGCGTGGCCAAGGGGCGACCACAAACCACCGGGTCGGTTAGGGGCGGAAACCGGCAGCGCTTGGGAACTCACTCGAGAGGAACCGGGCGGGGGGGTGGTAGGGGAGCTGGAGAACAAGATGGGGGGGACCCCCATCAAGGTCAGGATTGAGGGGCACCAGCAGGAGTAGGGTGGGGAGACCAGGGCTGATGGGGGCACTGGAGAGGTGGGGGGGGAAGTGGGGGAGACCAGGGCTAACGGGGGCTGTGGGTCGGGGTTGAGGGGCAGTGGAGAGGTGGGGGGGGCAGGGGGGAGCCCAGGGCTAACGGGGCTGTGGGTCGGGGTTGAGGGGCAGTGGAGAGGTGGGGGGGCCAAGGGGGAGCCCAGGGCTAACAGGGGCTGTGTGTCGGGGTTGAGGGGTACTGGAGAGGTGGGGGGGAGCAGTGGGGGAGCCCAGGGCTAACGGGGACTGTGGGTCGGGGTTGAGGGGCACTGGAGGGGGGGCAGTGGGGGAGCCCAGGGCTAACGGGGGCTGTGGGTCGGGGTTGAGGGGCAGTGGAGAGGTGTGGGGGGGCCAAGGCGGAGCCCAGGGCTAACAGGGGCTGTGGGTTGGGGTTGAGGGGTACTGGAGAGGTGGGGGGGAGCAGTGGGGGAGCCCAGGGCTAATGGGGGCTGTGGAGAGATGGGGGGGCAGGGGGGAGCCCAGGGCTAATGGGGGTTGTGGGTCAGGGTTGAGTGACACCGGATAGGTGGGGGAGCAGCAGGGGAGCCCAGGGCTAACGGTGGGTTGGGTTGAAGGGTCCCAACCCCACGGCGCCGTTGAGTGACCATCTGGCTCCGCGTGGGCCCTGGCTGCATGCTTGCGCTGCCTGTCCCGGCCTGAGGGGGGCGCCGTGCCCGCGCCAACGCCCCGCGGATGGAGCTCGCGCTCGAGGCAGCAAAACAGGAAAAGCCGAGATGGTATCGGGGGGCGCGGCACACCCTGGAGACGCTGCCCCCCAGTGCCCAACCCCACCGTGCCCCACGGCAACACCTGCTCCGGGCAGCCCCCCCAGGGTCACCACTGGCCCCTTCGCAACCTCATCTGCGAACCCCAGTGGGCCCCAGAGGGGAGATGCCTGGTCCAGGCCCCGTCTCCGGACAGCGCCCAAGGCCCCCACTGAGCCTCGCCCCCACCTCTGTCCCTGCAGGGGTCACAGGCACAAGCCCCGGCTGGGGGGCCACAGCCCCCGTCTCTGGGAGTGGCCGCGTGGGGTCCGGGGAATAGCGCCGTGTGTCTGGGCCAGTCACTGGAGATTTGGGGGAGCTGAGAGGCCCCCCACTCCCACTCCCCAGCAGGAGAGGCGGGGGGATTTCACAGGCAGGGGGCCAAGCAGAGTCTGGCTCAGACCCACAGGACAGGCTGGAGACCCCCCAGTCCAGGGCCCTCGCCCGGCCCCCGAGAGGGCCCCAGTCCCGAATCCAGCGCACAATAGGGTCACCCAGATGGCAGGCTGATGCTAGCAGCTGGAGGCGGAGGGGAGCGTCCGTGCATCTGGCCGGCCCCGGGGGACAGACGCCACGTCCGGCTTCCTGTGGCTGCAGCCGGGCGGGGGGGCCGGCACCTACCTGGGCCGTGGCGCGTCCGGCGCTGGCTCCTCCGGCGCTGCCACCCACGCCGCGCTGCTCGCGCTCTCCCCCCGGCAGGAAGCTGCGGCGGGCAATGAGCTCCCGGCAGGAAGTCGTAGCGCTGAGCGAGCGGCAGGTGTGCGAGGTTCGGAGGGCCTCCCCCACAGGGGCACGAGGGCTCACGCTCTTGTGCAAGGGGGCGAGTGGCTCACCGAGGAGCAGAGCTCACACCCAGGGTAGGGGGGGCGTAGTGGGGGGCTAATGCCCTCCCAGGGGGGAGCCGGGCCCGGCAGCACGGCCCGGAGTCCTGCCCCCCGGGACACAGACCAGCAGCAGGAGACGTAACAAAGAGTTTAATGGAGTGAAAATATGGTGGCTGGATGGGGGCAGGACCCCAGCCCCCCACAATGCAATGGGGACCTGTATGACCTTGGGGGGCCTCACAGCCCACCCCCCCCAAGGAATCCAAGGGCCCTCCCTCAGTCCCTAAGCCCCTCCCTGCGCCAGGAGCCTGGGGGTGTTCAGTTGGGGGTCCCTGGCTTGTCCCAGCCCAGGGTGCCCCATCCATGTCCCTGACCCCATTTCCTTCATGGGGAGCTCCACGCCCACATAAAAACCAGCCCCCCAAACTGGCACAGTTCTGCCCGCCCTGAGCCTGGCCAGTGGGGGGCAGCGAGAGTCTCTGCATGGCCGGCGGTGCCCGGCCCCAGCGCTGGGGGTGTGTGTGGGTCTCAGATGAGGACACTGGAGACGGGCACTTTGGTGGATCGGCCGCGCTTCGGCACCACAATACGCTCCTCCGGCTCGGTCTCCTCCGGCAGCAGGCCTGGCGGAGGGAGGGGGGAGAGTCAGGGGGGCTGACACGGTGGGCAGTGGGGCAGGGCTCGATGTGGGGGCACCAGGGCTGCAGCCTGGGCACAGAGCTGCAGGTGCCATTGGGGATGGCGGGAATCTTGATTACCAAGATTTCGGGGCAGTGGGGGGCTGTACGTATCCTGGGCACTCAGCTCGGCAGCAGCGTGGGAGGCTGGGGGTGCAGCAGGAGGTGACGGGGTTAGAGGGAAGCGGGAGGCGATGGGGTTAGGGGGCTGCGGGGCGCTGGGGGTTGGGGGGGGTGTACCCTGGCTGCTCAATTCGGCGGCAGCGTGGGGGGGTGGGGGTGCAGCAGGAGGTGATGGGGTTAGGGGGCAGCTGGAGGTGACGGGGTTAGGGGTCTGGGGTCGCTGGGGGTCAGGGGGACGTACTCTTGGCGCTGAGCTTGGCCTGCTTGCGGTCGCCCTGGATGAAGAGGGCGGGTGTGGGAGGCCGGGGGGAGCTGCGGGAGGCGACGGGGTTAGGGGTCTGAGGGGGCGCTGGGGGTCGGGGGGACGTACCCTGGGCGTTGAGCTCGGCCCGCTTGCGGTCGCCCTGGATGAAGAGGGCGGGTGTGGGGGGCCGGGGGAAGCTGCGGGAGGTGACGGGATTAGGGGGCAGAGGGAGATGATGGGGTTAGGGGTCTGGGGTGCGCTGGGCGGCGCTGGGGGTCAGGGGACGTACCCTGGGTGCTGAGCTCCGCCCGCTTGCGGTTGCCCTGGATGAAGAGGGCGGGTGTGGGGGGCCGGGGGGAGCTGTGGGAGGTGACACGGTTAGGGGGCAGCAGGAGGCGACGGGGTTAGGGGTTTGGGGGACACTGGAGGGCGCTGGGGGGACGTACCCTGGGTGCTGAGCTCGGCCCGCTTGCGGTCGCCCTGGATGAAGAGGGCAGGTGTGGGGGGCCGGGGGGGAGCTGCGGGAGGCAAATGGGGTTAGGGGGCAGCGGGAGGCAATGGGGTTAGGGGATGCTGGGGGTCGGCAGGACGTACCCTGGGTGCTGAGCTCCGCCCGCTTGCGGTCGCCCTGGATGAAGAGGGCGGTGGCGAGGAAGAAGCCGCCCCCCAGCACCCCGGCGAAGGCACTCAGCATTAGGGCATACTGCAGGCTGTGGAACTCCAGCAGGTAGGACGGGGGGCGGCCCCGCTGGATCCTGTCGCTGATCTGGGGGGCAGAGAGGGTGAGCGGAGCCGTCCCACAATCCCCAGCACCCCCCCGGTGCTGCGAGCTTCCCCCCAGCAGTGCTGCTGCCGCGCACTCACCACGCCGATGAGATAGGGGCTGCCGGCGTCGCCCAACAGGTGGGACATGACGATCTGGAAGGACTCGGCCGTGGAGCGGCGTGTGGGGACCACGACGTACTGCGGGCGAGAAGGGCGGGGTCAGCACAGGCTGGGGGGGCCCTGCCCCCCATCCATCCCGCTGTGTGTCCGTCTGCCCCTGCCCCCTCCCCCACTCTGTGTCCGTCTGTCTGTCCCTGCCGCCCCAGGTCGCTCCCAGGGGCCAGCTAAGGGCCGGGGGGTGTCACTCCCAGGGGCCGGCTAGGGGCTGGGCAGGTGGGGGGTGGGGTGTTGCTCCCAGGGGCCGGCTAAGGGCCAGGGTGAAGATCACTCCCAGGGGCTGGCTAAGGGCCAGGGTGAAGATCACTCCCAGGGGCTGGCTAAGAGCCGGGGTGGAGGGGTGCCACTCCCAGGGGCCGGCTAAGGGCCGGGGTGAAGATCACTCCCAGGGGCCGGCTAGGGGCCGGGGTGAAGATCACTCCCAGGGGCCGGGGCAGCGCTGGCCCTGTGGCTCCGGACACGCGGCCGCAGGACGGACTCACCAGCAGGATGTCCGCCACAATGGCCCAGTTGAGGGACAGCAGCGTCTCCCCAATGAAGATAAACACCTGCAGGGGGAGGGAGCCGGTTACTGAGACTAAGGACCCCCCCTGCCCCTCCCTGAGTCCTCCCTCCCCAGCCAACGCTGGGCACCAGGCACACGAGTGTGTGGGGTGTCCACCCCCCAGCCCTGCTCCCCCCAGCCCAAGCCACCCCGCGGCCCCAGGCACCCCCCAGCCCTGGGTAAATCTGGGTGCTGGAGACAGGTGACCGGCTGAGCAGTTTTTGGTTAAAGTCTGCAGCTTTGGGGGCGTGGACCAGACCTGGGTCTGTGCTGCAGCAGGCTAGCATGTCTGGCTCAACAAGACAGGGTTCTGGAGTCCCGGCACCCCCTGGCCCCAGGCACCCCCGGCTCCAGGCACCCCCAGCCCCCCGCCCCAGGACTCACGTAGGTGGCGATGCTGCTGCCCTGGGCACACACCAGGGCCAGGAAGAGGAAGGGCGCGGAGCCCAGCAGGCCGGCGGCGCAGACCAGGGGGTCGGCCCGAGGGTTGGTTCTGCGGAGGCGCTTGGAGATCTCCACACCGGACCCCACGCCCAGGAACCCCGTCACACAGGTGATGAGCCCGAAGATCAGGCTGTGAAGACAAGGGGGTCAGAGGTCACCAGGGAGAGAATGGCCCCCAATACCCGGGGGTCAGAGTTCAGGAGTCACCAGGGAGAGAACGGTCCTGACACCGGGGGTCAGAGTTCAGGGGTCACTGGGGAGGGAACGGGCCTGACACCAGGGGGTCAGAGTTCAGGGGTCATTGGGGAGGGAATGACCCCAACATTGGGGGGGGTCAGAGTGCAGGGGTCACGGCAAGAGAACGGCCCCGACGTTGGGGGGCAGTCTGAGTTCAGAGGTCATTGCGGGAGAGAACGGCCCCAATTCCAGGGGGTCAGAGTTCAGAGGTTACTGGGGAGAGAACAGCCCTGCCACCAGGGGTCAGAGTTTGGGGGTCACCCGGGAGGGAACGCCCCTGACACCAGGGGGTCAGAGTTCAGGGGTCATTGGGGGAGATAACGGCTCTGATACCAGGATTCAGAGGTCACTGGGGAGAGAACGGCCCCAACATTGGGGGTCAGAGTTCAGGGGTCACAGGGGAGGGAACGGCCCTGACACCAGGGGGTCAGAGTTCAGGGGTCATTGGGGGAGATAACGGCTCTGACACCAGGGGTCAGAGTTCAGGCGTTACTGGGGAGAGAACAGCCCCGACATTGGGGGTCAGAGTTCAGGGGTCACTGGGTGACTCCCTTTTCCAGAGTGGAGCTCAGGGCCGAGCCCCCCAGCGGCGCTCACCTCTGCTGAGAGCTGCAGGTGTCCCCGTCGGGGCAGGGCCGGCACTGCCCCGTGGCCAGGCAGGAGCGGTACAGAAATGCCGGGGCCCACAGCGCCAGCGACCCCGTCACGAACGCCACCGCCGTGAAGCCCAGCGACGACAGCACGAAGCTGCGGCTGCCCGGGGGGGGGGGGGGAGGGGGGGGGAGAGGTGAGAGCCCCCCCGAGCACCGATCCCATCCTGCTCCTCCCAGCCCCCCCACTGATCCCCAGCCCCGCCCCCACCCGCCCCGATCCCATCCTGCTCCCCTAGCCCTTCACTGACCCACAGTCCCAGCCCCCTGGCCCCGCCCCACTCCCCTGCCAATCCCCAGCTCAGCCCCACTCCTCACAGCTGCACACTGACCCCAGTGCCTCTCACCCCTCCCCATCTCCACCCCTCCCAGCCCTATACCCTGCTCCTCCCAGCCCCACCTTCTCCTGACCCCTTCTTTGTCTGACACCCCCGCACTTTCTGCTCCTCCCATCCCTGGCCCCTGCCGAGCACCCACAGTTCTCTCATCACCGGCCCCGCTGCACCGCCCCACTCACTTGCGGCTCAGTGCCCGGACGTCGGCGGCCCAGGAGGTGTAGCGCAGGGGGGAGTCGGAGTGACGCTCCACGGCCCCCCGTGGCGGCTCCCGCAACACCGTGACCAGCAGCACCACAGCCACCACGCCCAGCGCCGGTGTCACCTGGGGGGCAGAGAGGGTGACCCCGTGTCACCATGGGGGGATTTTCTTAATGTTTGGTATAAATATTGTGTGTGCCTCGGTTTCCCCTGTGTGTTGCAGCTGAATTTCAGACAGAGCTGCAGAATGATCCCTCCTTAGACAAGCTGAAGGGCCTTGCTGGCCGCAGCGCCGAGGAACCCTTAAGGGGGGGCTGCAGGGAAACATTCCCTTCGGGGGCTGGTGGAGAGGTTCAATGGGACCCTGAAGATGATGCTGAAGACTTTCCTGGACCAGCATCTGCAGGACGGGGACACGTATTTACCCCACGGGGTTCTCCCCTTTGCAGCTGCTGTATGGGAGGGGGGTGAGGGGACCCCTGGCTTGGGGAGGGGAAGGCTCCCCCGAGGGAGAACCAGTGCTGGAGCATGGACTGACTTTCTGGGAAAGGCTCGCTGAGCTCATGGGTCCGGCCAGGGAGAACCCAGCCAGGGCCCCAGGGAGGCAGAAGCTCTGGGACGACCGCTCAGCCTATGGCACCGGGGACCAGGTGAGGGGTCTCGTCCCAGTGAGGAAGAACAAGCCACAAGCTGCCTGGGACGGGCCCTTCGAGGTCATCCAGCAGCCGAGTGAGGAGAACGATGTGGTGGAACTGCCCAGCCGGGCTCACAGCCACTGAGGGGACCAGGTCAACGTGATGGAGCCGAACTGGGACAGGGAGAGGCTGGTCCTGGCCGTGTGTGGCCAATGGGAGAAGGGGGAAGATCCCCTGGTGGGTCTCTTCCCTGAGCCAGGAGCCGGCCCCTTTCTGGAATCAGCTCCCCTCTCTGACCAGCCACCCCCGGCCCAGCAGGCAGAGATCAGAGAGGTGCCGCGTGTGACAAAGTGGGAGGTTTCTTCTTGAGGTTTTGCATGAATACGGTGTGTGCCTCAGTTTCCCCGTGTGTTACACAAGACCGAGGTGGTGGGGCTGCCTCTGGCTGCCTGCCCAGAGAATGGCGGAAGCACTCCGTAACCTGGCAACGGTGCCTGCAGCAAGGTGGAGCCGGGGGAGGGGTGCAGACCAGGTGACCCTTTTGCCCGGGAAAGGGACAAAGGACATAGGAGGGGCAATGGGCGTGTCTGAGGCTGGGCTGGCTGGAGTCTGGGGGGGCAGGGTGTGAGGCCCTGCATCCCCCCACGATAGACTTTGCTGAATGTCCCTGATGTCTGTGCTAACAAGCCCTGTTGTATGCTGGGTTCCTGTCGACTAACCTGTCTGTGTCACACGCTGGCTGGGAGTCCCGTCTGGCTGCGGAGTGGGGGGGCCCCTTTGAGGGGCATGTGAGGCTTCCCCAGGAGTCCGATCACTGCGGGGAGCTCATGGGGTGAACGGGACTGAACGCTCCGAGGTCAGACCCAGGGAGGCCGAAGCCAAGCAGGCTTCTTGCGCTGGTGAGAGTGAGAGGAGTCATGCTGCCCCGGAGACCTGACAGACTTCATTCAGAGCGGCCAGGAGACTGACTCGTGACCCCATGTTCCTACCCGCAGCTGTTCTCCAGCCAGCCGGGGCTCACTAACCTGGCTGGCCACGGCGTGGGGACAGGAGCCCACCCTCCCATCAGGTGCTCCCTGTTCAGAGTCACTGGGAACACAGCCCAGGGCCTGGAGAGAGAGGTGGGGGACATGCTGGCTTTGGGGGTGATCCAGCCGTCCTCCAGCCCCGGGTCCTCTCCCGTGGTGCTGGTCTCCAGGAAAGACGGGTCGATCCGAGACTGTGTGGACTATCGGAAGCTCAGTGTCATCACCAAGTCCAATGCCTGCCCCATGCCTGGGCCTGACGAGACCCTAGACAAGTGTGTGTGTGTGGGGGGCGCATTACCTCACTACTATGGATCTTACCAAGGGTAACTGGCAGGTGCCTTTGGATCCAGAGGCCAGGCTGAAATCTGCTCCTATCACCCCCTGGGCTCTGTGAGCTCCTGGTCCTGCCTTTCGGCCTCAAGGGGATGCCGGTCACCTGCCAGCATTAGGGGATCAGTTACTGAGGGGGTGGAGAGTTTTGCCCTGGCGTACATCATGGATAAGATCTGTGTCGTTAGCCAGAGCTGGGAGGACCAGGTGTCCCAGGTGCAGAGGGGGCTGGGTCACCTCCAGGATGCAGGGCTGGCTGTAAAAGCTGGGACGTGCAAGGTGGGGATGGCCGAGGTGTCGTACCTGGGCCACAAGGTGGGGAGTGGCTGCCTCAAGCCAGAGCCGGCCAAGGTGGCGGCGATCAGAGACTGGCCGCTCCCCAGACTGAGAACCAGGTTAAGAAGTGATTATTCCCCTCTATTCGACATTGGTGAGATCTCATCTGGAGTACTGTGTCCAGTTTTGGGCCCCACACTCCAAGAAGGATGTGGAAAAATTGGGAAGAGTCCAGCGGAGGGCAACAAAAATGATTAGGGAGCACATGACTTATGAGAAGAGGCTGAGGGAACTGGGATTGTTTAGTCTGCAGAAGAGTGAGGGGGGGATTTGATAACTGCTTTCAACTACCTGAAAGGGGGTTCCAAAGAGGATGGAGCTCGGCTGTTCTCAGTGGTGGCAGATGACAGAACAAGGAGTAATGGTTTCAAGTTGCAGTGGGGGAGGTTTAGGTTGGATATTAGGAAACACTATTTCACTAGGAGGGTGGTGAAGCACTGGAATGGGTTCCCTAGGGAGGTGGTGGAATCTCCATCCTTAGAGGTTTTTAAGGTCAGGCTTGACAAAGCCCTGGCTGGGATGATTTAGTTGGGGGTTGGTCTTGCTTTGAGCAGGGGATTGGACTAGATGACCTCCTGAGGGCCCTCCCAACCCTGATATTCTATGAAACGGGCCCAGGCCTTTACTGGGATGGGGGGCTCTACCAGAGGTTTGTGCCCCACTTTATCTCCCTGGCAGCCCCCAGCACTGAGCTATGCGAGAAGGGGAAGCCAGACAAGCTGGTCTGGACCAGGCCGTACCGGAGGCTCTCCGGACGCTGAAGGAAGCTCTGGTCAGGGGCCCAGTGCTCCTAGACTTTGACAAGCCCTTTATGGTGTTCACCAATGCCCCAGACGCAGAGCTGGGCACGGTGCTGAAGCTAAGTGGGAGAGACACCCCATCGGGTACCGGAGCAGGACACTGCTGCCCCGGGAGCAGGGCTATGGGGCCACAGAGAAGCAATGCCTGGCCCTGGGCTGGGCTCTTAAAAAGCTGCAGCCGGATCTATTTGGGCAGCGTTTTGCAGCGTACCTGGACCACTCGCCCTGCCACGGCTGCACCAGACGAGGGGCCAACGCCAAGCTCCTGAGGTGGAGCCTGATCCTGCAGGATTACGAGATGGACGTGGTCCATGTGAAGGGAAGTGCAAACGTTACAGCCGATGCTTTGTCGCGGAGAGGGGGGCCTGAACTTCCCCAGGTCACAGGCTGAAGCAACCCCCGCTCAGTTCAGTCTTGATGGTGGGAGAGATCTGACAAAGTGGGGGATTTTCTTAAATTTTGTCTGAATGTTCGATGTGCCTCGGTTTCCCCTATGTATTGCACAATTCATTCTATGGTGGGGCAAGAGCGTTGGATTTTGCAGAGACTCCTGAAAGGGGTACAGGAGTCTGGAAAGGGGCACAGGAGAACCCCTGCCTAAGACCAGGTGTGACTGTCACCTAGCAGCTGCCTGGGCCCAGCCAATGATCAGACACTTTGTAACTTAGCAACTGATGGCGGGGGGGAGGGGGGAGAACCTTGGGATGGAGAACAAAGGTCTGCCTGGGAAAGACGACAAAGGACAAGAAGGGGCAACTCTGGGTGTGACGGAGGGTCCTTGGTCTGGAGGGGAGAACCCGGGCTCGACCAAGTTGGACTTCGCTGACAGTTCCTGCTTTCTGTGCTGACAAGCTCTGTTCTACGCTGTGCTCCCGACGACAAACTGGGAATGTGACAAAGTGGGAATGGTCTTCATGTTTTCTCTGAATACTGTGCGTGCCTCAGTTTCCCCTATGTGTTACTTAAGTGTCTGGTGGTGGGATGAGGGTGTGTGATCGTTGCAGCGACCCCTAGCGGGCAGGTGTGACTGCGACTGGCTGCCTGGGACAGAGAACAGCCGACACTGTCACCTGGCAGGCAATGGCCGGGCCCATCCTCTGCAAGGACCAGCCAGAGGTGGGAGGTGTCGGTGCCGACCAGGTGACCTGCTGGCCTGGGAAAGAGACAAAAGGATGGAGGGGGGAACAGGAGGTCTGGGGCCAGGCAGCTGGAACTGGGCAGGCTCCTGTTTGGGACTCGGAGGGGAGAGTCCAGGACTCAGGGTCCCCCAAAGACGGGCTTAGCTGGAAGTCCCTGATGTCTGTGCTAAGAAGCCCTGTTCTACGCTGGGTTCCCGAGGGCTGATAACCTGTCTGTGTCACACGCTGGCTGGGAGTCCCGGCTGGCGGCGGGGGGGAAGGGGGGGGAGAGGGGGAGTCCCGGCTGGCTGTGGAGTGGGGGGGGGCAGGGCCCCTCCGCCTGCCCCACGGCCCCGTCCAGGGGACTCGTTGAGGGGAGCTCATGGAGTGAACGGGGGGCCGGATGCTCTGAGGTCAGACCCAGGACGCTCCCCCTACTGATAATGTTCCCCGAGGGGTGTCACAGGACAAGAGGGTCCTGTCAGCATGTCACTCAGGGGGGCTCCAGAGCTCCGAGCCGGCCCCCGTGACACCCCGCCCCCGCCCAGCCCCCCAGACTCACCCGCAGGGCCCAGTGCCAGTCATCAGCCAAGTCCTTCACCTTCGAGCCCACGATGTAGCCCAGCCCGCTGCAGGGGAGGGGGAGGTTAGAGCTGGGACCCGCACCAACACCCCAACACCCGCCCCTTACCCCCACTGCCCCAAAACCTGCCCCCGGCCCCAACACCCACGCCATACCCCCACTGTCCCCAACTCCAGGCTTCCACCCCCACCCTGCCCCTGGGCTCCCATCCCACCCCCACTGCTTCCACCGACTCCTCCACACTGCCCACTCTGACCTCAACACCCCTTACCCAGCCCCCTACCTGTCCCTCAACATCCCCAACCCCGCCTCCACTGACCTCAACACCCCACACACCTACCTCCTTACACTGACCCTCGCCTACTGTGGGGGAGGGGAGGTGAGAACTGGGACTCCCACCCCTCCCCGGCCTGCCCTGTGCCCCCCAGCGCCCCTCACCTGCCGACGGGGATAGCGAAGTAGAAGAAGGCCAGCATGCGGCTGCGCTGGTCGCTAACGAACAGGTCGGCGATGATGGTGGGGGCGATGGTGGAGTAGCTGGCCTCCCCCACCCCCACCAGCCCCCGCGTCACCAGCAGCAGCCAGAACCGCTGTGCGAGGGGGGAAGAGGGAGAGACGGCTTAGAGACGGTGACGCACCCCAGCCTGCCGAGGGGTTGAGATGCCCAGGAATGGGGAGTTCACCCCCCAGCTCCCCACGAGCCACGGGTCCGGCCCGGCCACCCCACAACCATAAACTCCCCATCACGCTGAGGAACCTGGAGATGGGGGGGAACCCTGTCTGTAACGATTCACTCCGAGTGCCATGGGGAGCAGCCTGCGCCCCACACCCTGCATGCACAGCTCCCCCCACGCACAGCCCCCAGCCCCTCTGCACCGCTCCAGCTCTCACCCCCTCCACCCTGCACCCACAGCCCCCCGCCCAGCTCCAGCCCCTCACCCCCCTGTGCGCACAGCTCTCCCCACGCACAGCCCCCAGCCCCTCTGCACCCCCTTAGTCCTGGGGGAATTCTGCACCAAAAAATTAAAAATTATGCGCACAATCTTTTGAAGTTCTGCAAATTTTATTTGTCAAAATAACACTACATAATCATGCCAGTTTCAATTATTTTGGTAATTTATTTCAACATACCTGTCAGCAAGTACGTCTGAAACAATACAGACGCACACAAAAATCCCCCCAGGAGCAGAGAGTTAAAGAAACCCCTCTGACAACCCAGTTCCTGTTTCTCTGCCCCCTTCCCCCTCCCAGAGCCCAGCCGGGGGGCCAGACACCCACGACACCTCCCCGCAAAGCCCAACAGCAGGGTCCCCTGGCCCAGATACCGGCACCCCTTCTCCCGCAGAACCCAGCCACAAGCCCCCTCGGCCCAGGTACCCTCCCCCCCAGAGTCCAGCCAGGGGGCCAGACACTCACAACACCTCCCTCCCCAGAGGCCAGCCGCAGGGCCCTCCTTGCTCAGATACCTGCACCCCCTCCCGAGCCCAGCCATGCCCCCCCCCCGCCCAAGCACCTGCCTTCCTCCTCCCAAGAACTCAGCCACAGGCCCCGACCCCCCTTGCCCAGACACTCACCCCCCTCCGCCCCAAAGCCCAGAGGGAGAAACAGCCTGATGTTCAGTCCCAGGTTTGCATGGAGTTTCCTGCACACCACCGTCTCCTTCCCCCAAGGCATGCTGGGAACTGCAGCTTCCAGGAGCCCTCCAGCTCCCTCCCCTTCCCCCCAGCAGTGTCCTCTATGTACGAGCTGGGCTCTGTGGGTCCAGCAGCCCCTAGTGGTGGCCTGAAGCCCTGCAGCCCATTTCTGTGGGGAAAGGAAATTCTGCGCACACGTTAATTTCTGCAAAATCGACTCCTGGGGGAATTCTCTGCTAGATATCCCAGCATTACTGCGCATGCACATAATTAATAAGCCGTGCATATTTTACATTTTTTATGCAAAAAAAGCTTCTACCGAAACGTTGCTGCAGTTCTGCCTTTTGCCCACCAGAGGGTGCTGTGGCACAAGAACAACAAGCTCCCAGCAGACAGTAACTCCTGCAGTTCCACCTTTGGCCACCAGAGGGCGCTGTGGCAATAGAACACAGCAGCAGCTCCCGGCCAGCGAAGAAAGAGAAAGAGCTGGCCTTCTTTGCAGCAGGCCAGGTCAGGAGACAGGGGCTATGGGGGGGGGGGGGGGCAGACAGCGTGAGGAGCTGGGGGGTCACACAGGGGCTCATAGGGGCTAGTGAGGGAGGACAGACTGGGGCAGAGGATGAATGGGAGTGGAGGCGCAGGTACACATGGTAATGGGGGAGCAGGTACAGGGACACATAGGGACAGGGGGTGGCTGAGGAGGCACACAGACACATGGGGGCAGGGGGTACAGGGACACAGGGGCTGGGTGGTGGCTGAGTGGGGGCACACAGACACATGGGGGCAGGGGGTACAGGGACACATAGGGACAGGGGGTGGCTGAGGAGGCACACAGACACATGGGGGAGGGAGTACAGGGACACACAAGTGACAGGGGAAGGGGGTGCAGAATCACATGGGGATGGGGGAGTGGGTGTCTGAGTCTGGGTGGAGGGAAACATGTGGACAGGGGGTGCAAGGACACATGGGGGTGGCGGGGACAGGGCAGATGTGCCTGACTGAATGGGAGAGGCTAGGGGTCAGCCAGAGTCTGCTTGGGGGAAGCTCCCTAACAATCCCCCCCCCCCCCCTCCAAACCTGTTCCAGACTTTTCGCACCCACACCCAACAACCCTCCAAGTTCACACCCAGGCTCCTTCCCTCTCCCTCAGCTCCTGCGTTACCCCTGACTCCCCCCAGCCTTTGCCCTGCTTCTGAGGGGGGCGGGAAATACAGTTCCGTATGGTAGTTTACATGAATTGTTACTGTGTTAATATGCCTAGTAAGGAATCTACTCGTCAAAAGAGATTTTCTGAATCTTTTTTGTTGTCTGTATTGTTTCAGACGTACTGGCTGACAGAATTTTAAAATAAATGACCAAAAATAATTGAAACTGGTGTGATTACATGGTGTTATTTTGACAAATACAATATGCAGAATTTTAAGATATTGTGCACAGAATTTTAAATTTTTGGTGCAGAATTCCCCCAGGAGTAAAAATTCTGCATTGCGCAGTGGCACAGAATTCACCTAGGAGTACCCCCTGCACCGCTCCAGCCCCTCATCTCCACAACGCCCCCGGCCTGCGCGCACAGCTCCCCCCACGCACAGCCCACAGCGCCCTCCCCCCCGCGCGCGGCCTGCCAGCCGGTACCTCCTTGGGGATGAAGCTGGAGCCCAGCGTGACGGCCGACCAGAAGGCAATGCCCAAGCAGAGCAGCCGCTTCCGGTGGTAGCGGTCGCCCAGGTACCCGAAGATCGGGGCCAGCACCATGTAGCTGCTGATGAACACTGCGGGGGTGGGGGGTGTTAGAACTGGTGCACTGCGCGGGGCACAGCCCCTCCCCACCAGAGAAGACGCCGCCCCAGCCCCCAGAGGGTGTCACCCCACATACCCGGTGCGTCCCTTCCCCCATCGCTATGGGATCCCCTCCCTCCCTCCCCCTGCCCCCATACCTGTCTGGAGGAGCCCGGAGCTGCTGTCTCCAATGCGAAAGAACGACTCAATGTCGGGCAGGATGCCTGGGGAAAGCGGGGGTGGAGGGGTGTTAAAAAGTGGGGAGAGCCCCCCATGGACCCTGCAACCCCCCACCTCTGCCAACCCCTAGCCCACCTCCCACGGCAGATCTCCACACCCCATGCAGTCCCCCCGACCTCTGCTGGCCCCAACCCCCCACTGCTCACACAACCCTCTCCATCATGCAGCCCCGACCCCCCACAGCTCCCACCCCGTCCCCCAATACCCCCCACAACCTTCCCACGCACAAACAGGGCCACCGCCCCCTCCCCCGCACCCCCAACCCTCACCGGCCACGGTGAAGCGGTCCATGTAGTTGAGCAGGTTGATGTAGCAGAGAACAGCGACGATCATCACCGAGCGGGGGTATGAGATCCCGGTGACGGCCTGCACCCCCACTTCCGGCTGCCCCCCACCCGCCCGCGACCCCCCCTCCGCCACCTCCTCCTCCGTCTCATCCGCCTGGCTCAGGAATGGGGCAGCGTCGGGGTGGGGGCCGTGCCGGGTCGCCATGGCCGGGAGTTGTGCAGCCGCCTCACAGGGAGCCCGGCTCCGGAGCGGGGCCTGCGGAGGGCAGAGAGAGAGAGGTTAGTTACCCCAGCACTACAGCTTCCCCTGCCAGTCACAACCTCCCATCCCCACATATCCCCAGCCCCACGACCTTCCATCCCCACATAACCCTGCCCCATCACCTTCCCAACCCCCAATAGCCCCGCCCCATGATATCCCATCCCCACATAACCCTGCCCCTATCACCTTCCCAACCCCCAATAGCCCCGTCCCATGATATCCCATCCAAGCAATAGCCAACCCCCCATGACCTCCCATCCCCCCCAAGAGCCCAGCCCACCATAACCCCACCCCGCAGCTCCCCCCGATCCCCTGTAACCCCAACCCCACAGCTCCCCCGCAGATCCCCCCGCTCCCATAACCCCAACCTCGCAGCTCCCCCATCCCCCCGCCCCCTGTAACTCCACAGCTCCCCCCACCGATCCCCCCCACCTCCATAGTTCTCCCTACAACTCCTGCCCCCCATAACCCAATAGCTCCCCCCCATCCCCTGTAACCCCAACCCCACAGCTCCCTCCACGGATCCCCCCCGCCCCCGTAACCCCAACCCCACAGCTCCCCCACCCCCATAACCCCAAACTCGCAGCTCCCCCATCCCCCCGCCCCTCGTAACCCCACAGCTCCCTCCACCGATCCCTCCGCCCCATAGTTCTCCCTGCAGCTCTCCCCGCCCCCCATAACCCCATAGCTCCCCCCATCCCCTGTAACCCCAACCCCACAGCTCCCCCCATGGATCCCCCCGCCCCCATAACCCCACAGATCCCCCCGCCCCTGTAACCCCAACCCCACAGCTCCCCCCACGGATCCCCCCACCCCCATAACCCCAACCCCACAGCTCCCCCACCCCCATAACCCCAAACTCGCAGCTCCCCCATCCCCCCGCCCCCTGTAACCCCACAGCTCCCCCCACCGATCCCTCCGCCCCATAGTTCTTCCCGCAGATCCCACCACCCCCATAACCATAACCCCGCGGCTCCCCCCGCCATGACCCCATTACCGAGGCGGGGCACGCTATTCCCTGCTTCGATCATGTGATCCCCCTGCGCGTCACCTGACCCATCGCGAGTCCCGCCCCTTCCGGGACGTCACCGCGGACCCCTAGCCACGGTAACCATGGTAACGGGGAACCCCCGCGGCACCATGGTAACCAGCCGCGACCCCCCGCTGATTTCCAGCGGAGACAGAACCATGGCAACCACCGGCACAACCCCCCTCCCCACAGCAACCCCTGTCGCCGTCACCATGGCAACCACCGGGACCGGCTCCGTGCGCAGGCGCTGAGCCCAGGCCCCGGGGAGCTGCTGCCCGGCGGGGGGGGCACTCGGGGGAGCCGGGCCAGGGCGGGGCGGGGGGAAGGAAGGGGTCGGGGTGGGGGGCTCAGTGGGGGACACTCTCCCCAGCGGTCAGGGCTGGCCCCAGGGGGGCGCTAGGGGGCGCTGCGGGGTGGGGTGGGGGACTCAGCGGGGGGCGCTGTCCCCCGCAGTCAGGGCTGGCCCCAGGGGGGCGCTAGGGGGCGCTGTGGGGCGGGGGGCTCAGTGGGGGGCGCTCTCCCCCGCAGTCAGGGCTGGCCCCAGGGGGGCGCTAGGGGGCGCTGTGCTGCGGGGTGGGGGGCTCAGTGGGGGGCGCTCTCCCCAGCGGTCAGGGCTGGCCCCAGGGGGGCGCTAGGGGGTGCTGTGCGGTGGGGCGGGGGCTCAGTGGGGGGCGCTCTGCCCAGCGGTCAGGGCTGGCCCCAGGGGGGCGCTAGGGGGCGCTGTGCTGTGGGGTGGGGGGCTCAGCGGGGGGCGCTCTCCCCAGCGGTCAGGGCTGGCCCCAGGGGGGCGCTAGGGGGTGCTGTGCTGTGGGGTGGGGGGCTCAGCGGGGGGCGCTCTCCCCAGCGGTCAGGGCTGGCCCCAGGGGGGCGCTAGGGGGCGCTGTGGGGCGGGGTGGGGGGCTCAGCGGGGGGCGCTCTCCCCAGCGGTCAGGGCTGGCCCCAGGGGGGCGCTAGGGGGCGCTGTGGGGCGGGGTGGGGGGCTCAGCGGGGGGCGCTCTCCCCAGCAGTCAGGGCTGGCCCCAGGGGGGCGCTAGGGGGTGCTGTGCAGCGGGGTGGGGGGCTCAGTGGGGAGGCCAAGCACCGGGAGAAGAGGCTGCGTCGCCCGGCTGGTGGAGCGGCTGGATGCCCACCCTGCGGGCGCTGTGGCTGCTGGACCCCTGACAGGCTGGCGCCCGGGGCTGGCAGCGGCAGGAGCAGGAGGAGATGCTGCCCAAGTGGCCCCGGTGCCCGATCCCGCTGCCAGCCCCTGCCCACTGCGGTGCCCAATGACGCCCCCCTGGGGCAGGGGTGGGAGGTGCAGGCCCAGCAGGTGCCCATGCTCTGCCCCCGGCCCCACCTCTGGCTGCTTGTCAGTGCCCCGGAGCCGCGCTCCCCAAGCGGGACGAGCGTGCACCTGCTGACCATGCCATGTGACCTGTGCTGACCTCTGACCTCACACCCTGCTGCCCCTGCCCCCCCAATCCAGCATCTCCGAAACTCATCAAATCACCTGTGTGTGTGTGCGGGGGGGGGGGTGCACAGGTAATACTCCCTGTGCTTTGAATTCAGTGATTAAGGGGGGGGTAATGGGGGCTGGGAACACAGGGCATGTGGGGCACGGGGGCCTCAGATGTCGGGGGATCTGTTGGCACTGGGAAGGAGGAGTTGGGAGACTGGGGGGTGATTACCTCCCCTCCCCTGGACAGGTAGGTGGGAGAGTGGGGGGCTGCTCCCACGGATGATGCCAACCCCCTTTGCCCCATGGCTACCGGGGAGAGGCCAGGGAGGCCCTGCCAGGCTAGGAGGGGTTAAGGAGCGGTCACGTGGGGGGGGGGGCAGAACCACGTGCCTCCCCGCCCCCCTGGAGATGCGGAAGCAAAACCCTGGGCAGGGCCAGCTGCAACCCCAGTGTGAGTGCTGCAGGCCCGGATTCGAACCCAGCTCTGGGAGAGGAAGGGGGCTGGGGGGTTAGAGCGGGGGGCTCAGGGCCAGGGCTCCTGGGTTCTCTCCCTAGCTCGGGGAGGAGGGGATCCAGTGGTGAGTGCCAGGAGCCAGGACTCCTGGCTTCTATCCCTGGCTCGGGTGGGGGTCTGGGAGCCAGGACTCCTGGGTTCTAACTCTGGCTCAGGGTGGGGAGGGGGGTCCAGCAGTGAGGGCCGGGAGCCAGGACTCCTGGGTTCTATCCCTGGCTCGGGGTGGGGGTCTGGGAGCCAGGACTCCTGGGGTCTCTGCTCACAGTCCCCGCTTTGCCCCCCAGCCTGGGATGGACGTGGGTGCCTATCTCTCCCGGATCGGGTACCAGGGCCCGACAGAGCCCACCCTGGAGACGCTGCGGGGGCTGCACCGTTGCCACCTGTTCTCGGTGCCCTTTGAGAGCCTGAGCGTGCACTGTGGGGAGCCCATCACCCTGGCGCTGCCCCTGCTCTACGACAAGATCGTCCGGCGGCGGCGCGGCGGCTTCTGCTACGAGAACAACGGGCTCTTCCAGTGGCTGCTGCGGGCGCTGGGTTTCTGTGTCGTGGGGCTGGCCGGCCGCGTCCGGAACCGCTTCACCGGGCGCCTCGGGCCACCCTGCGACCACCTGGTGCTGCTGGCCCGGCTGGGGGGCCAGCGCTTCCTGTGCGACGTGGGCTTCGGGGACGGCTTCCTGGAGCCCCTGTGGCTGGAGCCGGGCCTGGAGCAGCCGCAGGAGGGCGGCACCTTCCGGCTGGGCCTGGCGGGGGGCGTCTGGGCGCTGGAGCGGCTGCAGGCGCCAGGCGAGGAGGGGCAGATGCTCTACACCTTCACGCTGGAGGAGCGGGAGCTGGGAGACTTCGCCGCCATGTGCTGCTACCACCAACAGGCCCCCAGCTCCATCTTCGCCTGCAAGTCCTTCTGCAGCCTGCCCCAGCCGGGCGGCGGCCGCCTCACCTACATGGGCTGGCGTCTCATCGCCACGCGGGGCGGGGAGCGCACGGAGACCCCCCTGCAGCCCCACGAGATCCCCGCCCTGCTGCAGCGCGCCTTCGGGGCCCAGCTGAGCGGGACCTTGGTGCCCAAGGACCAGGAGATACAGCCGCCCCCCGAGGGGGAAGAGATGGGGCCAGCTCCCCCCCACTGAATGAAGGAGCTCCGAGAAATGAGGTGGAGGGACCCAGAACCACCCCTGGGTGCCCGGCTCAGAGCTGTCGGGAGGGTGAGCTGTAAAACAGGCCGGCCAGGGCAGAAACCTGGCTGGGGGGAGCTGCTGGGCCCAAAGGGAAGAATGGGGCGGGGGGAGGGGTTGGGAGCCAGGACTCCTGGCTTCTGTCCCCAGCTCTGGGTGGGGAGCAGGGTCTAGGGGGTTGGGGCAGAGCTGGGGCCCAGGACTCCTGGGTTCCATGGCTGGCTGGGACACAGACTGTGTGATCCTGGGTGGGTCCATCCCTGCTGTGTATTGAGCGTGTGAGCTCTGTGGGTGCAGGGCCTGTCTCACGCTGAGCCGCGAGGGGGCCCTGAGCCCTGGGGGCAGGGATCGGCGCGATGCCAGTCGCTCTGGCCCCACAGCTGTGTCCGCCCACCCCTTCCCCACAAGTAAAGGGCAAGAGGCTCAGGACCGACGGCTGGGTTCATTTATTTATTTCATAAAAGCAGCTTCGCCCCCCTCAGTGCGGGGGATAAACGCCCCTAAAGTCCCCTATTTACAGAACAGGTCGGCAGGGCTGGGGCTGGGGCTGGGTCTGGGTCTAGGCCTCGCTGACATGATGGGCAGGCTCCGGGCCATGCCTAGGTGCAGGGGCAGGGCCGTGCCCAGCTGCTGCAGGGGGTAGGAAGGGGGATCCCCCAGCTCAGGGACAGCAGCAGCCGGCTCCGTGCCCAGCTGTGGGGAGGTATCCCGCGGGGGGGGGGGGAGGGAGAGAAGGGGCGCTAGGCCCAGGCCTCCATTGGGCTCCAAGCCCAGCTATGCAGGGGCGGGGGCATCCCGGGGGGGCTAGGCCCAGGCCTCCATCGGGCTCCATGCCCAGCTATGCAGGGGCGGGGGCATCCCAGGGGGGCTAGGCCCAGGCCTCAATGACGTCGTCGGGCTCCATGCCCAGCTGCTCGGGCGTGCGGGTCCCCGCCAGGCGCTGCCCGTCGAAGAAGAAGCGGAGCTGGTGGCCACCCAGCCCCATGGCCTCCTGGTAGCGCTCCATCAGCCGGTGCAGCGGCTCCGCCTGCCGGGGGTGGGGGGTTAGCGGGGTGGGGGCACACGCCGCAGACATGCACTACAGGGACTGCCCCAGCATCCCTCCCAAAGCAGCCCCAGGAGGAGAGGGGCCTGCCCCAGGCTAGCCCCGCTCCCGCGACTGCCCCAGCCCCCCCTCAGCCAACAGCCCCCCCCGAGGCTGTGACAACCCCCCCCTCCCCCCCCTCTGCAAACAGCACCTCACAGCCCCCTGGCATGGCCCCTCCCCCTGTAGGTGCCCCCCCCAGATGATGACCCCCCCCCCGCAGCCCTCCCCTTACCCTGGGCACGTTGAGTGTGAGCTGTGAGTCCTTCTCCTGGCCTCGCACAGTCAGACGTAGCTCCCCAGGGCCCGGCCCGGCCCCCGGCTCTCCCCCGCCCTGCGGCTCCCCAGCTGCCATGTCCACAACGCAATCTGCAGGGGACAGACGGAGACAGAGTGCGGGGGCGGGCAGCTGGGGGCGCTGCACTGATCACTCCTGTTACCCCCGTCCCGGGTTGGGGGACCCCCACTGATGTCAGACCCCCTTCCCCCAGCCCAGGGGGCACAGCATGCACTTCGGGGCCAGTAACCCAATTTCCACTACTGGCCGCGGACTCGTCAGCTGGCCGCCATGGAGCGGGAGAGAGGCCTGGTGCGTGGGGCCACCATGAGCCACCAGTGGGAGACGGCTATGGGGGAGGCAAGGGGACCCCAGGACGGCTCAGGCGGGTGCAGCAGAGATGCTGTCGGGACAGCTCCGCTGGAAAGCCGTGTGCAGCATCGGGCACCCCTAGAACACAGAAATGTGGGGCGGGAAGGGACCTGGACGGGTCACCGTGCCCAGCCCCTGGCCAGGCAAACCTGGGCCGGCCTTGACAGCTCTTTGTCCAACCTGTTCTTCGACACCTCCCGTGCGGGGGACTCCCCAACCTCCCTCAGCCTGTTCCAGGCCGAGCTTCCCCTCTTACAGTTAGACACTGGTTCCTAATATTCGACCTAAGTCTCCCTGGCCGTAGACAGAGCCCATCACTGCCTGTCCTGCCTCCAGCGAACATGGAGAATAACTGATCCCTGTGACGAACGGGGAATTTTCTGTAGCATCTGTAGAAGTCTCACGCCTGCCTCGGTTTTCCCTATACTTTGCACGGCTACCCAGTGCCAGGGGAGGACTAAGTTTGCTCTCAGGGCAGCCTAAGACACGGGGTATGCGCATCACCGCCCTGGCTGGTGGAAGAACAGTCATTAAGGAACTGGCTGAAACCGCCCCAGATCAGCAGTGGGGCCAGAGAGCTGATGGCAGCGCTCCTGACTCCTGGCCCCACGCTCTCAGCGGGAAGCTGGCACAGACCCCAGGTGGGGAACCAGGGGCTAGGAGGGGCGAGATGGACGCTGGGGGCTCTCACCCGGGAACAGACTCAGGAAGGGAGCGAGTCACACAGTCTGCCCCAAGGGGCTTCCCACAGCCTGGCGGGGCTCTAGGCTGAGCAGAACGGACTGGGCTGTAACCTGCACCCCTCTGCGCTACCCTAAGGGCTCCCTGTGCCGTGCCCAGCTAACACACCTGACTGCGCGCCAGCGCTATGGGGCTGTCCCTGCCACACTGGGCGAGGGGCACCGTCCCGGCAGCATGGGCACGTCTCTGCCAGGGTCTGGCTCAGCGGGACTCGCTGGGCAGACTCACGGGGGAAGCAGGAGGCTGCAGCCCAGAGGTTCAGTCCAAGGCAGTGAGGCCACGTGGGGGTCTGGCACATGGACGGGATTTCCCGGGACTCCGATACCAGCCCTCGCTAGAGCTGACCCCTGCTCTCAGGGCCCCTCCGGCTGCTGGGCTCTAAACTCACCCAGGTTTTAACCTTCCTCGGGTCAGGGTTTCAGACCCCGGCTCTGGACTCTCCCCTTTGTCCCCACTTGGCTAACGCCCGGTGCCCAGAGCTGCCCCCGGCATTCCAGCTGGGCCTGCCCAGCGCACGTGGAACAGCTCCCGCCCGTGTCTCACATACAGCGCTGCTGCTCACACCCCCAGCCGAGAGCCGCCTGTCCCACGACCGCGGCCCGTCCGCGCCTGCCCCGCTCTGCCCACAGACCCTGCACCTGTGCCAAGAGAAGCCCCCTGCCCCTCACTCACCGATGATGTCGGCCACGCCCAGGCCCAGGCCCAGGGGGGTGCTGCCGGGGGGCAGCTCTGTGTCTCGCAGCAGCAGCAGGATCTGCTCCGGCCGGACCTGCAGCCTCCCGGCCATGTGCTCCACCACCGCCTGCAGGGGCTGTGACTGCGCCGGGGGAGGGGACAGTCAGGGAGGGACAGGGGGACAGCCCGGCTCAGCCTGGCAGTCTGCTGGGCTGTTCGGGGCCAGCGTGAGCCAGGCAGCAGGGCTGGCACGGCCGGTGCCAATCGCCTGGTACATTCACCACCGAGTGACTCCAGCTGGGCCCATACAGTCCCTGGGCCATTTCCGAGAGATCCAGTGTCGGGCAGTTCCGCCGCCCCCTGCAATCAGTCTTAATCCCACCCCGGCCTCCCAGCTCTACACTGGGGGGGTGAACCAGCCCCTTGACACCCTTCCTCCACCTGGCTGCTGTCCTGCCCCCTATACTGCCCCGACACCTCCCATGCCCTACCCACACCCGCCTGAGCGGTGCGCTCTGATCTGCGCTCTGCCTTCCCCGAGATCCTCCACCCCGCAAGGGCATGGCCGGGGTCTGCACGCTGGGGCAGGGGCTAGCTCAGAGCCCGGCTGTGGGGGCAGGGTTGGAGATAAAGTGTCTGCAGGGGGGAAAGGTTGTGGGGCTGGGCGGTGGCATGGGGGATATATACGGCCTGCACAGGGGCCCGGCACACATTGAGGGGATGGGGGGCTCACTCTCCAGCCACATGGGGATGTGGAAAAGCTGAGAGGTGGGAGTGCAGGGGGTGGGGGGGGGTCACTCACCATCTCCATGGCGACGCGGTGGATCTCGGCCCGGCACCGCACCTTGAGTTGCAGCTGCCGGGGCGCGGGGGACGGGGGCGGCTCCACCAGGATCACGTCGTCCTCGGGCAGCTCCTCCCGCAGGCTGCGCTGGGCGGCCGAGAGCCACGTGCTGAGACCCCGCAGCTGGCGTGCCACCTCCCTGGGGGGCAGGGCCGTCAGACCCCCACAGACACCTCCCTGGGGGGCGGGGCCATCAGACCCCCCCAGATCCCTGTGCCCCACAGACCCCCTCCCACACCTCCCTGGGGGGCAGGGCCGTCAGACCCCCACAGATCCCTGTGCCCCACAGACCCCACACACACACCTCCCTGGGGGGCGGGGCCGTCAGACCCCCACAGATCCCTGTGCCCCACAGACCCCCTCCCACACCTCCCTGGGGGGCAGGGCCGTCAGACCCCCACAGATCCCTGTGCCCCACAGACCCCCTCCCACACCTCCCTGGGGGGCAGGGCCGTCAGACCCCCACAGATCCCTGTGCCCCACAGACCCCACACACACACCTCCCTGGGGGTCAGGGCCATCAGACCCCTGTGCCCCACAGACCCCCCCCCACACACACACACACCCCTCCCTGGGGGGCGGGGCCATCAGACCCCCACAGACCACCCCCATTCCCCACCTCCAGAGACTCCTGTGACGGAGCAGGGAGCAGGGCAGATTTGACCTGGGAATGTTGCAGGGGGGTTGCAGTGGGGATGTGGGACTTCCCTCGAAGGAAGCTACCTGAGCTGTAACCTGAGCCAGGAACGGGGGTGGGGAGAATTAACACCTTCTGCCCGGGAGACTGAACAAAGGAGAGGAGCAGCAGGAGGAGTTTTGAGGTTAGTTTCGGTTTGGGCTGGGTGGTGCAACGCAGGGAACCCCAAGCTGGGGTCTAAGCTCCCTGAACCCCCCAGAGGGACCTAATTGAGGGGGTCTGGTCGTACCTACACGCTCTGCTTGAGACTGTGTTCCTGTCCTTGAATAAACCTTCTGCTTTACTGGCTGGTTGAGAGTCGCAGTGAATCTCGGGAAGAGGGGTGCAGGGCCCTGACTCCCCCACACTCCGCAACAACTCCCCAGACAGATCCCCCCCAGAGACCCTCCCCGCTCTCTACAAGAGAGGTGCCCCCCAGAGAACCTGTCCCTCAATTCCCCAACTCCTGACGGGGCAGAGATTCCAGCAGAGACCCCCACACCCAGCCTCAACACCCCCCCGCCCCCCATCTGGGAAGCTACTCACCGTCGGGTCCGGCCCCTCTGCCGGCGTGTGGGCTGTGGTGGGGGAGGGGGAGAGGGAGACTCGTCCCGGACCCTGAGAGAGAGTGTGAGCAAGCGAGCGCGCAGGGGGTGAGATGGGGGCTGTTGTGAAGGGGGCCTGGGAAGCTGTGCCCCATAAGTGACCCCCCCCAGGGGACAGACCTCAAAGCCAGAGGCCACAGAGCCTGAGCCACGCCCCCATCTCCCCTTTACAGCCCTACCCCCATGGTAACCCTGCCCCCATCCCCCATTAGAGCCCTCCCCCCATATACCCCCATGGTAACCCTGCCCCCACCCCGATCCCCCCACCTCCCCTTGGAGTCCTGTCCCCTCCCCCCATACACCCCTCACGGTGACCCTGCCGCAGTCCCTCCCCCCCACCTACGTTCTCGCTGCCCCCTGCTGCTGCAGCTCCTCCTCCGGCCAGTCAGTGCAGGGGCCCTGGGGGAGGCGTGGGGCGTGAGGCCGCTCCGGCCGGGGGGGCGTGACAGGGCCAATCTCATCGACGTCCAGATCCGCCCCTGGGGGGGAGGGGAGACAGCAGCGGTGATGGCCAGGCAGGGGGCACCTCTCCCCACAGCTGCCCCCCAAAGACAATAAACCCCCATCCAGTGCACGTACCCCAACCCCCCCAAACACATCCAGCACACAGCCACACATTAACGGAACTGGCTCCGGATATTGCCAGCCCAACACCAAGGATTGTAACGACTCTGTAAACTCGGGGGTCGTACCCTATGACTGGAGAGCTGCTAATCTAGCTCCTGTTT
Organism: Graptemys geographica; assembly: GCA_037349215.1. Lineage (NCBI taxonomy): Eukaryota > Metazoa > Chordata > Testudines > Emydidae > Graptemys > Graptemys geographica. The sequence continues at coordinate 426,090 of JBAIFT010000129.1, read as the reverse complement.
TTAAGAAAGGGAAAAAAACGTGATCCGGGAAACTCCAGGCCTGCTAGTTTGACCTCAATTGTACGCAAGGACTTGGAACCAATTCTGAAAGAGGAAGTTGTTAAGGACATGGGGTGAATGGTAACTGGGATAAACTACAACAGGGTTTTACAAAAGGTGGATCCTGCCAGACCGCCCTGAGCTCCTTCTTTGAGGAGAGAGCTGATGTTTTAGACCAAGGAAGTGCAGTGGATCCAATCTACCTGGATGTCCGGAAGGGTTTGGATGCAGTTGCACATGGGAAACTATTTGTTACATTGGAGAAGAGGGGGATTGATAGGAGAACTGGAAGGTGAGTAAGAACTGGTTAAAGGGGAGATTGCAACCAGCCCTATTGAAAGGTGACCTGTCAGGCTGAAGGGAGGTTACTAGTGGAATTCCTCAAGGATCGGTCTTGGGACCAACCTTATTTAACATTTTTATTACACCTGTTGATTAATTGCAGTTAACTCACTCAGTTAACTCAAAAAATGTCATCGTGATTAATCACAGTTTTAATCGCACTGTTAAACAATAGAATACCAATTGAAATTTATTAAATAGTTTGGATGTTTTTCTACATTTTCCTATATATTGTATTCTGTATTGTAATTGAAATCAAAGTGTACAGTTTTTTTTATAAATGTTTGCACTGTAAAAATGACAAAAGAGAGTATTTTTTCAGTTCACCTCATACAAGTCCTGTAGTGCAATCTCTTTGTCGTGAAAGTGCAACTTAAACAAATGTAGATTGTTATATAACTGCATTCAAAAAACAAAACAACGTAAAACTTCAGAGCCTACAGGTCCATCCAGCCTCCTCCTTGTTCAGCCAATCGCTAAATATAAACCAACTTGTTTCTCTTCATTTACAGGAGATACTGCTGCCTGCTTCTTGTTTACAATGGCACCCGAAAGTGAGAACAGGTGTTCTCATGGCACTTTTGTAGCCGGCTTGCAAGGTATTTACATATAGGTATTTTTTAATTGTGATTAATTTTTTTAATCACTTGACAGCCCTCATTTTTATTACTGAGCTTGGCACAAACAGTGGGTGCACGCTAATAAAATTTGGGGATGATACAAAGTGGGGAGGCGTTGCCAATATGGAGAAGGACCGGAATATCCTACAAGAAGAACTGGATGATTTTGTAATCTGAAGTAATAGAAACAGGATGATGTTTAATAGTGCAGTGTGCACTGAGGGACCAACAACAAGAATTCTTGCTCTAAGCTGGGGACTTCTCAGTTGGAAGTGACAGAGGAGGAGAAAGACCTCGGTGTATTGGCTGATCACAGGCTGACTAGGAGCCGCCAATGTGATGTGGCCATGAAAAAGGATAACAGCCCTGGGGTGCATCAGGCGAGGTGTTTCCAGTGGAGAAAGGGATGCGTCAGTACCATTATACGAGGCACTGGTGAGACTCATCTGGAGTACTGTATAAGAACGGCCAGACTGGGTCAGACCAAAGGTCCATCCAGCCCAGTGTCCTGTCCTCTGACAGCGGCCACTGCCAGGTGCCCCAGAGGGAATGAACAGAACAGGGAATCAAGTGATCCATCCCCTGTCGCCCATTCCCAGCTTCTGGCAAAGATGTTCTGGTCTCTCATTTGTAAGGAAGATGAATTCAAACTGGAACCGGTGCAGAGAAGAGCTGCTAGGATGATCCGAGGAATGGAAAACTTCCCTCATGAGAGGGGACTCAAAGAGCGTGGCCTGTTTAGCCTGACCAGACGCAGGCTGAGGGGAGATAGGATCGCCCTGTATAAATACATCAGAGGGATACATACCAGCGAGGGAGAGGAGTTATTTAACTTAAGCGCCAATGTGGACCCAGAACATATGGCTATAAACTGGCCATTAACAAGGTTTCTAACCATCAGAGGAGTGAAGTTCTGGAGCAGCCTCCCAAGGGGAGCAGTGGGGAAACCCCCCAACTGGCTTCACGCCCGAGCTTGATAAGTGTATGGAGGGGTTGGTTTGACAGGACTGCCTACAATGGCGTGCGACTGCCCGTAGCAAAAATCCCCAGCGGCCAGAGACGGGACACTAGATGGGGAGGTTCTGAGTTACTACAGAGAATTCTTTCCCGGGTACCTGCCTGGTGGGTCTTGCCCACACGCTCAGGGCTAACTGATCGCTGTATTTGGGGTTGGGAAGGAATTTTTCCCCGAGGTCAGACTGGCCGAGACCCAGGGGGGGGGGGGGGGGTTCACCTTCCTCTGCAGCGTGGGACACGGGTCACTCACAGGCTAGAACTAGTGTCAGTGGTGGAGTCTCTGTAACTTTAACCCATGATGTGAGGACGTCAGTGACTCAGCCGGAGGGAGATTCTGTGGTCTGTGATCAGATCGGGGGTCTCTCAGACTTTAAGGGCACAGGAGGCCATCAAACATCACCATCCCTGTGGGGACTCCAACCACAGCCCGGCCAGACACAGCCCCCGAGATGTATCCCTGCTGCCTCCTCCCACTCCCCCACAGCATATACATAGTCCCCACCTCCCCGAGGCCAAACCCCCCTACTCCCGCCCCGCCCTAGCACCCCCTTACCTCCCTGCCACTGCAGGGCGGGCACCTCCTGGCGCAGCTCCGCGGGGCACAGTTGGAAGCTGCTGTTCACCTGGCGAGGAAGGGGGCACGTTACCCACAGGGCCCTGCTGCACGGGCACCCCCATGGGGGCACGAGCCTCAGGATGGGCACAAGAGGGATGAGCATGGCCGGGGGGGGACGGGGACGGGGGGGGGACTGGGAGCCCGGACTCCTGGGTTCTATCCCCGGCTCCAGAAGTGGAGAGGGGTCTGGTGGTTAGTGCTGGGAGAGAGGGGGTGCTCGGATGCCTGGGTCCCTGTTACCTTGTTCGAGTAGACAGGCACAGCAGGGATCTCGGTGCTGCACAGGACACGCCGGCGCTTGGGGCGCGGCTGCCCCGCTGCCCCCCTCGGGGGTCTCACAAGCTCCCCCTCACTGTCACTGCTGCTGCTGCCCCCCACGTATATTGGGGGTGGGGCAGGGCCAACCTGGATGGGGATGGGAGAGCCAGGGTTAGGGGGCAGGACTCCTGGGTTCTACCCTGGGATTCCTCCAGTGCAGCCCCAGGGGGGCTCCCCCCACCTGCCCAGCGGCCCCCTCAACCCTGCGCCAAGACGGGGCTAGGGAGGAGCAGACCCCAAGTCCCCTCACCCACTGCCCCCCAGAGACCCCCCCACAACCCCACCCCTTTGCCCAGAGACCCCCCCACTGCCCCCAGAGACCCCCCACAACCCCCCACCCCTGCCCAGAGACCCCCCCACAGCCTCGCTCCCCAGAGACCCCCACTACCCATCCTGCCCCCAGAGACCCCCCACAGCCCCACCCCTTTGCCCAGAGAGCCCCCCATAGCCTCGCTCCCCAGAGACCCCCCCACTACCCCTCCTGCCCCCCAGAGACCCCCCACAGCCCCACACCCCTGCCCAGAGACCCCCCCCATAGCCTCGCTCCCCAGAGACCCCCCACTACCCCTCCTGCCCCCCAGAGACCCCCCACAGCCCCACACCCCTGCCCAGAGACCCCCCCCACAGCCTCGCTCCCCAGAGACCCCCACTACCCATCCTGCCCCCAGAGACCCCCCACAGCCCCACCCCTTTGCCCAGAGAGCCCCCCATAGCCTCGCTCCCCAGAGACCCCCCCACTACCCCTCCTGCCCCCCAGAGACCCCCCACAGCCCCACACCCCTGCCCAGAGACCCCCCCCATAGCCTCGCTCCCCAGAGACCCCCCACTACCCCTCCTGCCCCCCAGAGACCCCCCACAGCCCCACACCCCTGCCCAGAGACCCCCCCCCACAGCCTCGCTCCCCAGAGACCCCCACTACCCATCCTGCCCCCAGAGACCCCCCACAGCCCCACACCCCTGCCCAGAGACCCCCCCCCATAGCCTCGCTCCCCAGAGACCCCCACTGCCCCTCCTGCCCCCCAGAGACCCCCACAACTCGACCCCCCACAACCCACACCCCTGCCCAGAGACCCCCCACAGCCCCACCCCACTGACTAGCCCCCAGAGACCCTCGCCACTCACCTGCTCCGCCATGGCGCGGGCTCCCAGGTCACTCCCACCCATTGGCTTAGACCTTCCCACTCAGCCCCGCCCCTGCCCTGCCATTGGCCACGGCTCCGGAGGTTCGGTGACGCCAAACCAGGCGGCTCCGCCCCCGCGGTGCAGGGGCTGCTGGGAGTTGTAGTTCCCAAGTGGGGCTGGGGCTCGGCTCCACCCCCTGAAGCACAGGGGCCGCTGGGAGTTGTAGTTCTCACGTGGGGCTGGGGGGCTCGGCCCAGCGGCTGGGAGACGCGGGTGAACCACAGGAAACCCCGAGCAAGCCTGGCACGCCAGCACCGGCACCGCCTCGCCGTAAAGCGGGAGGATTGTCGCGCCAATGCCAGTGTCCGCACAGAGGCGCCAACATCGTCAGCGTCGAGGCCCCGGTGATCCAGCCCCCGCTGAGATGCAGCAGGCACTGTGCGCCCGACGTCCACCCACCAGAACAACCTCTGTGCGCCCAACGCCCCAAAGGAGAAAGGAAACGGGGAGGCCCAAAGAAAGGAAAGACAACGGTCACGCAGCCATCATGGGCCAACCCCATCTTCCAACACCACCTGCCACGTCGGCCAACGAGTTCGAGGGTCAGACTCCTAAGGACCCATGAAAAATAAACCCTGTGAAAGCGATCAGCTTCGACCTCGAGGGAGCACCGGTGATGGGCTCCCAGCCTGTGTGACGAAACACTGCCCTTCGCTTTAAACCTGCTGCCTGTTACTGTCATTGGGTGACCCCTCGTTTTGTATTATGAGGAGGAGTAAACAACACTTCCTTATCCACTTTCTCCGCACCAGTCAGGGTTTTACAGACCTCTATCGTATCCCACCTTAGTCGTCTCTTTTCCAAGCTGAACAGTCCCAGTCTTATTAATCTCTCCTCAGACGGCAGCCGTTCCATGCCCCTAATCATTTCTATTCCCTTTTCTGTACCTTTTCCAATTCCAGTCTGTTTTGAGATGGGGCGACCACATCTGCACGCAGTATTCAAGGTGTGGACGTACCATGGATTTATATAGAGGCAACATGATATTTTCTGTCTCATTCTCCCTTTCCTAGTGATTCCCAGCATTCTGCTCATTTTGTGACGGCCGCTGCGCACTGAGCAGATGTTTTCACAGAACTGTCCCCAGTGACTCCCAGATCTCTCTCTCGAGTGGTACCAGGTGGCTTTGGCCCCATTGGGATAGCAGGGGGCTGCAGGCCTCACAAAACAATAGTCCCATGGATGATCATTGAGGTTTGCAAACAGGCAAAGTAAGAAAAATGCTGCTTGCGAACGCCTGAATTTGACTTCAGCCTTTTGCCTTTGTATCTGCTGTCACGTGACATTGGTAGTTTGTGTTTTAATACTTTATCAGGCTCTCACTTTGTGGAGCTCAGCAGTTACTGTCCTTAACTAATTATTGTCTGCCCCCCCCCCATTGCCTGGCCTCACCCCATAATGTCTCACTGTGACAAAGTGGGGAGCTTTCTTAGTGCTTGGCATGAACACGGTGCGTGCCTCAGTTTCCCTGTGTCTGTGTGTGTAACGAGGTGGTGGGAGAGGGTTTGTTGTTGCAGAGGACCAGGTGTGACCTCGCCTGGCAGCCGGGACCCTGGAGATGGGGGACCCAGCGAGCCCCCAGCTTGGCAGTCAGCTGGTTCTGGCCAGTGTGGGGCTGAGGAGAGAGGGGCCGGTGACCTGACCAGCCGGTTCCAGCCAGAGGGGAACAAAGGACGGAAGAGAGGGGCCCAGGTGACCTGTTTACCTGGGACCGAAGACAGAGGACGAAGGAGGGGCTGTTGGGGGAGGGAATATAGGGGGCTGGGCTGGAAGCAGGAGGCGGCTTGGGACAAGGAGCAGCCAGAGCCCATGGGGACGGGGACAGACCCAGCTGGCCGGGGCTGAAACTGGCCAGGCCCGAGAGCCCTGAGAACTGCCTGGGCTGGGCTCTGACATTCAATAAACCTCCTGTGTTCCCCGGCTGGGAGTCACTGCAGGGTGGAGACCGGAGGATGGCACATTGTTCCCTCTGGGGGTGGAGGCCCTGGGGGCCCAGAGCGAGGGGACTCCATGAGGGCCCCACTGCACAGACAGGCTGCTGAGGGCTCAGAGGTGCGGTCACCGGAGGCAGCGGAGTCAGAGGGACCTAACCCCAGAGAGAGAGCGCAGCCTTCCCGGGGGGCTGTGTCACACCGAAGGGGGGCTGCTCTCGGGGGCCGCACGGAGCCGGCAGCCCGGGGCCTGGGTGACAGCCGCCCCTGCGAACATTTTGGTTGGTGAACATGGAGCAAATGCTTAATAATAAACATTGCTCTTAGCTGTAGAAACTACAAAATAATTCTCAGGGCTCAGCCGGCTGCTGACTCTGCCCCTCCTCCCGCTGCTGCTTCCCTCCTCCGCCCCCAGGTTCCTGTTTTCCCTCTGCGGCTGGTCCCTGGGGGTGCTGCTGGGCGTTGGCGTCCATTTCCCTGGCTCTGCTGGATGGGCCCCGCTCGCGGTGTCTGTGCCCCTGGCTCTGGAGGGGCTGCTCCGTGCAGGGTGCTCCCTGAGGAACGGCTGGAGTGTGGGCCAGCCCCAGGCTGGGAGTTCACCCTGAGTCCCGGAGCTGGGCTGAGACCCCCTGCTGGTACCAATGCCCCCAGCATGACAGCCCCAGAGCCAGGCCCTGCCAGCGGGATCTCCATCCCCAAAACTGCTCCTGCCAATAACCAAGCCAGAGACGCGCTCTCCCTGAGTCTGCAGGCTCCTCCCCAGCGCCCAGGGTTATCGGGGTATGGGGGGAGCTGGCGCAAAGCAGCCCCCACCCCTGGGGGTTTCTGGCTTGAGACGCTGGGTTGGACCAGTGCAGCCGCAGTTCCATCCTGAGTGATGTTGTGTGGGGAGGCCCCAGCCACACCCTGCAGCTGCCGGTTCCACAGGTGAACCACGTACTGTGTCTGCCTGGGAGATGGGACAGGGCAGCCCAGCTGGGCTCCAAGCTCAGGGATCCGGGTGTGACGGGATCCCCCCGGGGTGCCACTTGGAACTGGGGTACCACTGAGCCCGCTTGACCCACCAGCCTGGGCTCCCTTTACCCTGTGCTGCTGTGACAGGCTCTCACACCCCCTCCAGCTCACAGCTGTAGGGACACACCCAACTGCAGCTTGTACACACAGATGCTGAGATCAGCTGAGGAGTTGCCCAGTACTCAAATACACACCCTCCTCTAGACGATAAACCCAAACTTGTACCGTCTTGTGCTGCTGTGACGGTGCTGCCTATGGGAGCCGGCTGAGGTCACTCAATCAGGGTGAACTGCAAACAGAACGGGGCAGCAAAACCCCAAACGCTGGTGGATCTTCCAATACTGAGATTTCCCAACCAGCCCAAAACAGCCTCTGTATTACCTCACTGGTTACTCAGAAGTCCAAATAATTTAATTCCCTTAAAGTGCCCAGCCTCAGGCCTCCGTCCAGACACACGTCAGATATGATGAAGATTCCTGAAAATCTGATCTCATCATATAAAAGAAAAGGTTCTTCCAACCCCAAAGGATCAGCCACACACCCAGGTCCAATGATAACTTGATCTTACCCAAAATACACGCTATAGTCAATTGTTAACTAAACTAAAATTTATTAAAAAAGAAAAGAGTGTGTTGGTTAAAAGATCAATATACAGACAGACGTGAGTTCAATTTCTTGAGGTTCAGATACCCAGCAGAGATGGTGAGTTTGTAGTTGCCAAAAGTCCTTTTAGAAATAGTCCATAGGTTGTTGTTTTTCTCCATTTGAACAATTTATTAGTATGTCTGTTTTACAAGTTTTAGAACAAGAATCCCAGGATTTTGCCTCCAGTGTTTTCGCCTTGCTTCCCCATGGTCCATGCTGCCAGCGGAAGTTGTCAGCACTATGTACCCAACTGACGTGAAGGCAAAAGGTTGTTCTGCCACTTTTCCAGGTCCAGGTTATAGTCCAATGTCCATATTCAGGGTGACTCCAGTCAGTGACTGGGGATCTCAATCCTTGTGGCTTAGGGTTTCAGATGTTAAGTTCACTGACAGACTACAAGTCATCTCCCAAGTATCTAGAGATGAGAATGCAGGGGATGGCAGGTAAACTCTCAAGAGATTCACTGCTCAGCTGTCCTGCTCTGCAGACTCCGCTACCCCGTCTTCCCTCTGAACCGGAGTCACCGACTGGTCACTCCCAGAATCAGCCTGGAGACCTTCCTGTCCCAACAACCTTGTCTCCCCAACAAGCTGGCCAAGCACAACCACTTGGTCATAGGGCTGTTTAAATTCCTTAACAGCTTTTACTCCATCTGAGACCACCTCTAAGCTACCCACACTGGATCTTTCACAAGGAAAGTCAGTGGCTCCATTCACCACAGAAAATTTCTGGCTGTTAGGAACTGAAACTTCCGGGGTGAGAGCAGTCGGGTTTATTAGCTGTCTGGGACACGGCCCAGAATGGCTTGATTGGCAAACAGCGAACACAACGTTACAGCAGGGTCCTGCTTGCTCAGCCCAGCGCCCTCTGATGAGTCTCCATCTTCCAGCAGCCCACACTTAACACCCCTGCCTGGCCCCTCCTCAGTCCTTTGTTCCCCAGCTCATCCAGCCGTCCATCCGGCTTCCTGCAGCTGCCTCCCTCTGGGCAGAATCGAACTCTTTAGTAACTAATATCTAAAGGTTTATTAATAGAGAAAAGATGACAAGCCTTAAACATGGTTACTAGCTCATATGCATACAATAATGGCAATGTTCTTGGATCAGGGCTGTAGCAGTGAATCAGTGATGGAATAGACGGCTGGCTTGTAAAGTCTCGTAGCCAATTTCCAAAAGATTGGATGGTCCTCGGTCCATAGTTCAAATGACCCTTGTAGCTGTAAATCCAGTCCAGAGAATCGGAGCAGGAAATGAAGACAAATTGGAGATGTCTCAGGGGTCTTTTATAGCCTCTGCCATGTGCTGGGAATGTTACTGTCCCAAACAAAGCTCACAGGCACAGCGTGTGGAAAATTACTGGCCCAAGATGGAGCCCAGGGTCACATGAGCACGTCACATGACCTTACACGCCTTGCTGACTCACAGCGGCAGCCATTACCCGGATTCTGGCTGGGGCGTCCACAGGAAGGCTCACCTGGCGGGACCAGCTCCCTGTATGGTTAGGGGAGTCTCCTTTAATGGGCCATCGAACTCGGATAGTCCACGCCTGGGCGGTGTTACCCCAGGAACAAACACAAGGGCTAAGGGCTTGTCTACACGTAGATTTTATAGCGCTCTAACTCGCTGGCTCAGTGGCAGGGGTGACTCTAGCTTTTCTGCCGCCCCAAACACGGCTGTCAGGCGGCTTTCAGCGGCACACCTGCGGGAGGTCTGCCGGTCCAGCAGCTTCGACGTACCCGCCGCCGAATTGTCGCCAAAGCCGCGGGACCACGGACCTCCCGCAGGCATGCTGCCGAAGGCTGCCTGACTGCCGCCCTCGCAGGGACCGGCAGGCCGCCCCCCACGGCTTGCCGCCCCAGGCATGCGCTTGGGGCGCTGGTGCCTGGAGCCGCTGCTGCTCAGGGGGGGTGAAAAATCACCCCCCTGAGCGCAGCAAGTCTGAGCACTTTAAAGCGCTAGTGTAGACAGGCTCCCGGCGCTCGGAGCGACTCCCCTCGTGGAGGTGGATTACGAGGAGCGCTGGGAGAGCTGTCTCGCGCACAACCCCACTCGCACATCAAAGTGCTGCTGCGGGAGCATTCAGGTGGCAGTGCTTTGAACTCTCTCGTGTAGCCGTAGCCTGAGTCGACACTTAGCAGCTTAAAGCGCCTTAAAGGGACAGTGCGGTCGCGCTCTCTGGTGGTTTGTCTGCGTGGGTCTGGGCTGAGGTGAACACACTGACACACAACGCAGAGCACACAAAGGAGCCTCAGGCCCAGTCCCCTAAAGTTGTGTAAAAGGTCACAAAGAGGCTTCCCCTATCTGGAATAACCTCACACTGGGCCAGTGGACGGGGGCGGGGGTGTGTGTACACATATAAGCAGGATATCCATACTTAGCTATTCGCAACTTTTCCAGTGACACCGGACATGACGTACTTGGTACAAGTTCTCTTGCAGTTGTAGCACAGTGGCCACACCAATGCTGTACACAGTCACATGTCAATCACACAGCATCACAAGGGGTCAGTTTGTTCTCTCCTCTCCAAGCAGTTTGCAGCTGGCTCTCTCTCTCCCCAGCACCGGCCGTAGCGTGAGTGCAGGACAGTCAAAAAATGGCCATGTCTCCATCCAGAAGCGGGCCACCTGGAGGGAGGAACAGAACGGGAATGAGGCCCCTGCCTGGGGACCCTGTGAATACACCAGGCTCAGTCCCTGGGAGCTGACCCACCTCTGCTCCGAACGCTGCCCAGGCCCTGCCATCCACAGAACAGACCCTGCCACGAGAGGGGGAGAAACCACCCCCTGACTTCACCCAGGTGGGTGCTGGGTTCTGGGGGGCCCCAGAGCTCGCTGCCTGCCCTGGGAATCCTGGGACATACCGAGCTCAGACCTGGCTGTAACTGCTCCAGGCTGGGTATCAGGGAAACAGCCCCCCCAGCCTCTGAGCTGTTCGTTAGCTCTTCCCTCCCCAGGCCAGAGAACCAGGCTGTCAGCGTGGTCAGGTGCTGTCCACCCTGGGCGCTGATGGTGAGGGAGTTTGGAGAGCGGAGATATGTCCCACACTGGCTGGTAAAGGGGAGAGCTGTAACGTGTCTCTCCAGGGAACTGACTCAGGCGCCGCTGGGAAAGGGGGCGGGTGGGGACAGACAGGGCTGATCTCACACGAGATGCCCATGTCCCGGCTCTTGGCTCTCTCCGAGCTGAGGTGTGAAAACATTTAAATCCCACGCACCCAAACAAGGAAGCACCAGGACTGGGCCAGGAATCCCCCGGGGCTCGTAATGTGCTTGTAACGGCCGAGCCCAGGGGAACCTGCTGACAGGTGACTCTAGCTCTGCTACCCACCCTGACGAGGGGATCACCAGCTGGCCCTTAAATCCCAGGGAATCCTTCCCTCCTTGGGGTAAAGGGGCAACATCCCTGCCCCAGGCTGCTGTGGGCAATGCTGCACACACTGTATTTACGGCTGCACAAGGGGTTTCATTCTACACCTTTGCTAAAGTTCCTGTGAGGTTTGGCCCCCGAGGTGACTCGTGTAACGTCTGGGCAGGAGCCCTGCAGCCGTTTGAGCCGGAGAGGAACGAACGAGAACAAACGAATCTCTGGCCCTGGTGTGAAAAGCTCCCAGCCCCACTGACCAGAGCAGGGCTGCGGCCGAAGGTGCTGACAATCTCCCCACGCTCTGCATTGAGCTGCACACAGGCTAGGGACCCGGAGAGCTGTGTGTACGGTGGGGAGCAGGAGCTCACAGGGACAGCTTGGTGGTGTATTGGCAGGGAGATGCTGGTGCTGTTTGCAGTGTGTCCGTATCTGGTCGGGCACGTCTACACAGCAGCCGGGAGGGGTCATTCCCACCGGGGACAGACAGACGGCCTGGTGCTAAAAACAGCCGCGTGGCCGCGGGAGCTCAGGCTAGTCACCGGAGTACAGCCCTGCCTGGCCCCTGGGGACGCACTTGGCGCTAGCCTGGCCCCCCACCCCCCGCTGTGCCCACACGGCTATTATCAGGCGGTAGCTGGAGCAGATTGAGTGTGTGTCTGTCGACCCGGGCTGAGCATGGCGCGTCCCAGCGGCTGGGCACATCCCTTCCAGGCCCCCAGGAGCTCCCCTGCGAGGTGCAAGTCTGTCACCGCCCCGGAAACATGTTGTGGGAGCATCAGGGGACGGCTCAGAGCTGCCCCAGAACTTGGCGCTTCCTGGCTTTGTAGGGTTCATGCTGGGAGGTGGGGAAATCACACAGGACCAGCCTTCCTATCTCTTAAACAGATTGTAGACTAGGCTGATCTTCATAACCTGAGCCCAGGAGGTTGGGCCAGGTGACAACTTCTGCCCCAGAAGCTGGGCAAAGGGGGAGGAGGAGTTGGGGTGTGTGGCTGTGGAAGGCAGGAAAAAGGGGTTTCAGTTTGGAGCTGGCTGGGGAGATGGGGGAGGCCCAGCACCGGGGTCTGGGCTCCCCACCCCCCAAAATGGTCTTGACGGAGGGATCCTGTTTCCTGTACCTACAAGCTCTGTTTTAGACTGTGTTCCTGTCAGCTAATAAACCTTCTGTGTCCCTGGCTGGCTGAGAGTCCCGGGGAATTGCAGGAAGTGGGGGTGCAGGGAACACATGGGTGCTATGACGGCCCCTTCATAACCAGAGACCCAGGAGGGGGATGTTACCAGGACGGAGGAGGAGCAACGGGCTGGCAGGGGCCAGGCAGCTGGAAGGAGTCGGTCTCGGCTGGCTTGGGGCGCAGGCCTGGTTCTGGGCTCCCCCCTCCCCAAGATGGACTGGGCTGAAAGTCACTGATTTCTGTGCTAACAAGCTGTGCCCTACGCTGTGATCCTGTCATCTAATAAACCTCTGTGTTACCGGCTGGCTGAGAGTCACGTCTGACTGCAAAGTGGGGGGTGCAGGACCCTCTGGCTTCCCCAGGACCCCACCTGGGCGGACTCGCTGTGGGAAGCGCACGGAGGGGCAGATGCTGAATGCTCCCAGGAGGTGAAGCCATGTGAGCTTCTTGCCCTGGCGACAGTCTGCTCCGAGGGAGAGGAGGCTCCCCAGAGTCCTGACTGGCTTTGTGGGAGCAGTTCCAGAGCATCGCCCGGGGACTCCGTGACATCCACTGCACCCCATATCCCACAGAACCCCCTTTCCCTCCCCCTGCATTCTGTGCCCCCTATGCCCCAAATCTCCTTGTTTCCCCATGGCACCCCAATCCACACATGCCCCTGCAGCCCTGCACCCCACAGCCTCCTGCTCCCGCTGCCCTGATCTGCCACCCCCGCAGCCCATCTTCCCTGGTCGCTGCCCCGCTCACCCGCCGGCACGCCGGGGATTGTTATGTGCCTCTGCTTCATGCCCCTCGCGCCTTGGAACGTGCAGCTGAAAGTGTCGTCTTTGCGCGGGGTCTGGATGGTGAGGACCGACGTGAGCCGCCGCCTGCCCAGCCCGAGGTCGCGGCGCCACATCACCACGTGGTGCTGCTCCGTCTTTGGCATCAGCGTGTTCAGCTCCCCGGGCTGCCCAGGCCCCAGCTCCTTCCCCTGGCTCAGGCTCCTCCAGGTCAGGCTGTCTGTGTCGCGGAGCCTCCCCTCCGCCTCGCAGAGCAGCGCTGTCACGCTGCCCTCCGGCCAACACTCCCAGGCACGGATCGAGGACACTGCGGGGAGGTGAGCGCGTCAGGCTGGGTGGGGGCAGCTGTGGGGCTGGGGGAGAGGGGACGGTGTGGGGGAGGGGGAAGGGTGTGAGCCCATAGGGAGGAGGGCGTGGGGGAGGGGAGGTGGGGGGAAGGGCGTGAGCCCAGTGGGAGAAGGTCGTGGGGAAGGGGAGGCGGGGGAATGGTGTGAGCTGGAGGGAGTGGGTCATGGGGCAGGGGAAGGGCAGGAGCCCATAGGGAGGAGGGCGTGGGGAAGGGGAGGCGGGGGGAAGGGCGTGAGCCCATAGGGAGGAGGGAGTGGGGAAGGGGAGGCGGGGGAAGGGCATGAGGCGGAGGGAGGGGGTGGTGGGGGAGGGGAGCGCAGCGCATGAGGCTGGGGAGGGAGGAGGAACCCCTCGGGGACGGGGTCTGGGCCCACTTACTGCTGATGCGAAATCTCCAGTACCCGATGCACAGCAAGACCACGACCAGTAGGGGCACCATGGCCAGCCATAACCACATCCAGACCCGAGTTGGGCTTGGTTCGGGTCCTGCGAGGGAGAGGCACAGCGTTACTGCTCCGCTCCCAGCCCCACACCCAGAGCAGTTAAAGACCATCCAGGCTCCTGCCAGGGGCTGCGGCGTGACTCGGGTTCAGTGTCTGGAGCCCAGGACGATGCCCCAGAAGCACCAAAACCAGAGACAGACGAAGCAGGCTGCTCCCTCCAGCAATGGGCTCCACCCACCCACCTTGCCCTAGGCTGAGACAGACTCTGCTCACAGATTCCCCGGCGCCCGCAGGAGCAGATGAAGGTGGAGGCTGGTCATCTGAACACAGTTGGGGGAGCAGGGAGGGACCAATGCCAGGGAAGGGGGCAGCACAAGCGGAGCGATGCTGAGGCCGGCTAGGCCTGGGGGGGTGTTAGACCATGTCACAGAGTCCCCGGGGGATGCTCTGGAACTGCTCCCCACAAAGCCAGTCAGGACTCTGGGGAGCCTCCTCTCCCTCGGAGCAGACTGTCTCCAGGGCAAGAAGCAACAGAGGGTCCTGTGGCACCTTTGAGACTAACAGAAGTATTGGGAGCATAAGCTTTCGTGGGTAAGAACATGAAGAAGTGAGGTTCTTACCCACGAAAGCTTATGCTCCCAATACTTCTGTTAGTCTCAAAGGTGCCACAGGACCCTCTGTTGCTTTTTACAGATTCAGACTAACACGGCTACCCCTCTGATACTTGACATCCAGGGCAAGAAGCTCACACGGCTTCACCTCCTGGGTCTCTCCTGGGTGCATTCAGCATCTGCCCCTCCGTGCGCTTCCCACATCGAGTCCGCCCCGGCGGGGTCCTGGGGGAGCCAGAGGGTCCTGCACCCCCACTTCGCAGTCAGCCATGACTCTTAGCCAGCCAGTAACACAGAGGTTTATTAGACGACAGGAACACAACGTAGGACAGAGCTTGTTAGCACAGAAATCAGTGACTTTCGGCCAAGTCCATCTTGGGGAGTCGTGGGCCAGACGGCCTGGACTTCCCCTCTTCCATTCCTCCCAAGCAAACTGCCCAGCTTCCAGCGAGCCCACCCCCAACACTCCCATTGCTCCTCCTCCTCCTTCTTTGTCTCGCTTTCCGGACAGTCACCTGGTCGCATCCCCCTCCTGGGTCTCAGGTTAGGAAGGGCACCAGTCATAGCTGGCCCAGCCTCACCTGCCCCAGAGGTCTCAGCCAAAGTCACACACTCCTATTCCCACCACCGAGGTATTGGTGCAGCACACAGGGAAACTGAGGCACAAACCGTATTCATGCAAAACAGTAAAACTCGCATACAACTGTTAGGAAGGAGTTAAAATTCAGCCAGCAAAAAAGACAGAATCTGCTAAAAAGCAAGGACATCGTTTCTGTCAATACTTAGTAACTTAGCTCAGCTTAATAGTAAAAAAGAACAACGCTGACCCTCCCTTCACAACCCACCGGATGTCTGTGAGCACTCATCCCTACCCCCCCGCCTCCTTCTTCCGCAAAATACCCATACAAATTGAATGCAAATAAAATAACCTCTATATGTACGCACTGTTCTTATTTTTACCTTTGTTTGGGGTTCTGTCTTGACTTATAACATCTGTCTCTGTATGTACAAATAAATGCAAATAAATTAATAAAAGAATGTATATAACTGGCCACTATGGCACCATATATTTGAAGCTGCTTGTCAGTCTTCCCAATACCACAAATAACCCCCCTTCAATATCATCTATGCTTACCTAATTCTTTAAAAAAAAAAAAAAAAAAATCTTTTTGCTTAACACAACGTAACAAGGGAAAATCCCCACTTCGTCAAAGACACTCCCCCACCCCAACCCCCCGCCCCACTCACCTTTCCAGGTGACGCTCTGCGCCAGCGGGGTGGGCAGCGCCGGGTGCTGCACGTGGCAGGTGAAGGCGACCCGGGTGTCGGGCTCTGGGCGGTCGAGGATGTAGCTACTGCGGAGGGTGAAGGACCCGTCCGGTTCCCGTGTGGGGAGTGATTCCATGCTGTGCAGGATCGCCCTGTCCCGCAGCCATTCCACCGTGATGTTGGGGGGGTAGTAGCGACTCACCCGGACCTGCAGGGCGCCCAGCCCCGCCGGTGTCACCACCGTCTGCAGGGTCAGGGAGGGCCGGGCTGCCGGGTGGGAAGACAAGATCAGGGTGCTGGGCTCCCTCCCCATGGGCTGGGGCCCCCAGAGGGGACCATCATAGATTCATAGACTCTAGGACTGGAAGGGACCTCGAGAGGTCATCGAGTCCAGTCCCCTGCCCTCATGGCAGGACCAAATACTGTCTAGACCATCCCTGACAGACATTTATCTAACCTACTCTTAAATATCTCCAGAGATGGAGATTCCGCAACCTCCCTAGGCAATTTATTCCAGTGTTTAACCAGTTAGGAACTTTTTCCTAACATCCAACTGTCACGGAGTGTGGGGGGACACAGGGCCCTGTGTGACGAACTGGGACCGTTCTTACTGTGTTCTTTGAATGCTGACAGGGGAGTGTGGGTAGGATAGTCTGCAGTGGGGGATGGGAGACT
The DNA here is from genome assembly GCA_037349215.1 of Graptemys geographica. Classification (NCBI taxonomy): domain Eukaryota; kingdom Metazoa; phylum Chordata; order Testudines; family Emydidae; genus Graptemys; species Graptemys geographica. The sequence goes on along the minus strand of JBAIFT010000129.1, from coordinate 409,705 downwards.
GACTGAGGGAGAATACCTGAGCATGTAGGAAGCAACAGAGGGTCCTGTGGCACCTTTGAGACTAACAGAAGTACTGGGAGCATAAGCTTTCGTGGGTCAGAACCTCACTTCTTCAGATGCAAGTAATGGAAATCTCCAGAGGCAGGTATAAATCAGTGTGGAGATAACAAGGTTAGTTCAATCAGGGAGGGTGAGGTGCTCTGCTAGCAGTTGAGGTGTGAACACCAAGGGAGGAGAAACTGCTTCTGTAGTTGGATAGCCATTCACAGTCTTTGTTTAATCCTGATCTGATGGTGTCAAATTTGCAAATGAAAATGAGCATGTAGGGTGACCAGATGTCCCGATTTTATAGGGACAGTCCTGATATTTGGAGTTTTTTCTTATATAGATGTCTATTACTCCTACCTCCTGTCCCGATTTTTAACCCTTGCTATCTGGTCACCCTATGAGCATGTAACCTGAGAACCCAGGAAGGGGTTAGAGGCCAGGTGACACCTTTGCCGGGGAACTGAACAAAGGCTGTGGGAGGGGTCGCTGCAGAGGGAGTTTCAGAGCTGGCTGGTGATATGGCTGGGAGGCAGATGGGGCTCTGACCTCCCAAGGGGGCTGGGGTGCCCGGGGATCCTGTTGTTTGTGCCAGCAAGACCTGTCTTGGACTGTGTTCCTGTCGTCTAAATAAACCTTCTGCTTTACAGGCTGACAGAGTCATGGTGAATCGCAGGAAGCCGGGGGTACAGGGCCCTGAGTCCCCCACACTCGGTGACAACTGGTGGCAGCGCTGGGATCTACTGCACCCCGTGGACGGCGCTTCCTGCAGTAAGTGACTGGGGAGCAGTAAAACAAAGGGGGATTGACGGGGACCAGGTGGGCTGAAGAATCAGAGAGACGGTTCAGGGGGCGATTAACCCCTGGGAGTGTGTGACCAGAGAGAAGGATGTTTGCAGTAACAGGGTCCCCTGGGGGATCGCAGCGAGCGGGCCCAGGGCGGAGGAGTCTGCAGCTCGACCCTGGCAAAGAGGTGGTGACCTGAAGAAGGACTAGCACACTAGGGGTCCCCCGGGAACGGTGGAAAGCGGAGAGCACAGGCCGGCGAGTGGCCAGCCGGAGGATGGATGCTAAACGCCTTAAGAGCGACCCGGTGGAGCTGTGCAAGCAGAGGGGGCTGCGCATTGGGAGGTCCACCAAAGAACATCTCATTACCCAGCTGGAGGAGAGGGATCGCTTGGATGAACCGAGCCCTGTCCCTGAGGGAAGCCGCCCGGCGGATGCAGCGTGGGCCCCGGGGCCTGACATGGCTGGGAGGGGTCAGACTGCTGCCGAGGACATCCCGAGACCCTGCCTACCTATACCTAGGGGAGGGGTTGGGGGAAGCCCAGCAAATACCGAGGGCACCCTGACCCCGGCGGCCAGCAGGGGATCGTCCCGGCGGAGCTCCCCGTCCCGGGAGCAGATACGACTGGAATGTGACAGGGAGATGAGACGGGAAGAGCTTGAGTTAAGGCAGCAAGAACTGAAGCAGGAGTGGGAAGAGAAGGAGAAACGACGTCAGCATGAGCGGGAACTGGCCAGGCTGAAGAGCAGTGGGATCCCGGCTGCGCTGAGCGAGGGGGGACCCAAGACTGCAAAGAGCTTTGATAAGTGCTTCCTGGCCCAGCGTAAGGAGGGGGAGGACATGGATACCTTCCTGACGGCCTTTGAGAATACCTGCAAGCTGCTCCAGGTTGACCCTGCAGACAGGCTCCAGTTTCTCATCCCCTCACTGGACCCCACAGCCAGGGAGGTGTACAGCCGACTGAAAGGGGCAGAGACAGGGGACTACGAACTGTTCAGAAAGGCCCTGCTCGGCGAGTTTGGGCTGAGCCCTGAGATGTACCGGAAAAGGTTCCGGAGTCAGCGTAAAACCCGTGAGGTCACATACCTACAACTAGCCAACCGGGCGCAGGGGTATGCCCGCAAGTGGACAGCTGGGGCCCAAACTATAGAGGACCTGCTTGACCTATTCGTACTGGAGCACGTGTATGAGCAGTGCCCATCCGACCTGAGGCGATGGTTGATGGACCACAAGCCAGAGAACCCGCAGCACGCAGGCCAGCTGGCCGATGAGTGTGTGAACAGTCGGGCAGGGGATAACAGGGAGGAGTCCCAAAGGAACAGGCCCGTCACAACTCAAAGAGAGAGTCATCATGGGACCTCCCAGCGAGGAAATAGGGAGAACCCCCACCAAAGGGGAACATCCAGCATCAGGTCCATCCGACCCACTCGAGGGGACCCACGGGACATGGGCTGCTATCACTGTGGCTTGAGAGGCCACATACGGACCCAGTGCCCCCGGCTCAGGGACAGACTGAGCAGACCGAACCCACAGAGGGTTGACTGGGTTGAGACCCAGCCCGGCGAGAGGCAGCATTCCCAGGGAACGGGGGCTGGCAGCGTACCACCTGCTAAGGAGGGAGGAGAGCTCCAGGACAGCTCCTCTAGGGGGCTGGATGCTCCAGACTCAGGGTTTTTGGTTTATACGGTCGGCGCGGGGCTGTCCCTGCGGAGAGAGTACCTTGTTCCCCTGGAGGTGGATGGGAGGAAGGTCAATGGATACTGGGATACGGGCGCAGAGGTGACACTGGCCCAGCCCGAGGTGGTGGCCCCAGATCGGGTGGTGCCCGACACCTACCTGACCCTGACGGGGATGGGCAGGACCCCAGTCAAAGTGCCCGTGGCGAGGGTACACCTGAAGTGGCGGGCCAAGGAGGGCCCCAAGGATGTGGGGGTACACCCGTATTTGCCCACTGAGGTGTTGATGGGGGGGGGAGCTGGAGGACTGGCCAAGCAACCCCCAGGGTGCTCTGGTTGTGACCCGTTGTCAGAGCCGGCGAGCAACACTGCGCCCTGGCCTTGGGGAGGGTGCCTTGCCTGAGGCGCAGAACCCTAACCTGGTAGGGAGGGAACGCCCAGGGACACGGCTCAGGGAGGCTGCGGCTTCAGACCCAGCGGGCGAGAAAGAGCAGGTGGCCATCCCTGTCCAAGCTGCTGAGTTCCAGGCCGAGTTACAGAGAGATCCCTCCTTGCGGAAGATAAGGGACCTGGCCTACCTCGGTGCGGTACAGACCATGGGACGAGGTGGCCGGAAAAGGTTCCTGTGGGAGAAGGGGTTCCTGTACCGAGAATGGGCTCCCCCAGGGAAAATGGAGTCAGGGGGGATCAGGAGGCAGCTGGTGGTACCCCAGAAGTATCGCCGCCAGCTGCTGTGCCGGGCCCATGACATTCCCCTCTCAGGGCACCAGGGAACCTGGCGTACCCAGCAGAGGCTGCTACGGAGCTTTTACTGGCCTGGGGTCTTTGTTACTGTCCGACAGTACTGCAGATCCTGTGACCCCTGTCAGAGGGGGAGGAAGGCCTGGGACAAGGGGAAAACAGCTTTAGGACCCTTGTCCAGCATAGAGGAGCCTTTCCAGAGGGTAGCCAAGGTTCAAAGGGGGGCTCTGAACCAAGAGAGCCCAAAGCACAGACCTCCAGACTGGAGCGCTGGGAGAAGACCACAGCCCAGTTGGAACCCCAGGGGTATTGGGGTGGGAAAAGGGCACAGGCCGCATAAACCGTCCCACATGCGAACTATGAGTGCCATCGAGCACACCCAACCTAAGTGGGGGGGCGTGAAACTGGAGGGGCCTGGTGTAATTCTCATCAAGGAATGGGAGGGATGTTGGGGCATCCATGGGAACGGGGGTAGATTCGAACTTCCCCAGGTCACTGGCTAAAGTGACCCTGCTCAGTTCGGTCTCGAAGGGGGGAGATGTGACGAACTGGGACTGTTCTGACTGTGGTCTTTGAATGCTGACAGGGGAGTGTGGCTAGGATAGTCTTCATTGGGGGATGGGAGACTGACCGAGGGAGGATACCTGAGCATGTAACATGAGAACCCAGGAAGGGGTTAGAGGCCAGGTGACACCTTTGCCTGGGAGACAGAAAAAAGGCTGTGGGGGGGGGTCGCTGAAGGGGGAGTTTCAGGAGCTGGCTAGGGACTTGGCTGGGAGGCAGACGGGGCTCTGACCTCCCAAGGGGGCTGGGGCACACGGGGACCCCAAGATGGACCTAACTGGGGGGTCCTGTTGTCTGTGCCTGCAAGACCTGTCTTGGACTGTGTTCCTGTCGTCTAAATAAACCTTCTGCTTTACTGGCCAGCTGAGAGTCATGGTGAATTGCAGGAAGCCGGGGGTGCAGGGCCCTGAGTCCCCCACACTCGGTGACACCCTGCACACCCGGCCCCTCCAGTTTCACGCCCCCCCTTAGGTTGGGTGTGCTTGATGGCACTCGTAGTTCGCATGTGGGAAGGTTTATGCGGCCTGTGTCCTTTTCCCACCCCAATACCCCTGGGGTTCCAACTGGGCTGTGGTCTTCTCCCAGCGCTCCAGTCTGGAGGTTGGTGCTTCGGGCTCTCTTGGTTCAGAGCCCCTCTCTTTACCCTGGCCGCCCTTTGGAAAGGCTCCTTTATGCTGGGCAAGGGTCCTAAAGCCATTTTCCCCTTGTCCCGGACCTTCCTCCCCCTCTGACAGGGGTCACAGGATCTGCAGTACTGTCGGACAGTAACAAAGACCCCAGGCCAGTAAAAGCTCCGTAGCAGCTTCTGCTGGGTACGCCAGGTTCCCTGGTGCCCTGAGAGGGGAATGTCATGGGCCCGGCACAGCAGCTGGCGGCGATACTTCTGGGGTACCACCAGCTGCCTCCTGATCCCCCCTGACTCCATTTTCCCTGGGGGAGCCCATTCTCGGTACAGGAACCCCTTCTCCCACAGGAACCTTTTCCGGCCACCTCGTCCCATGGTCTGTACCGCATTGAGGTCGGCCAGGTCCCTTATCTTCCGCAAGGAGGGATCTTTCTGCACCTCGGCCTGGAACTCAGCAGCTGGGACAGGGATGGCCACCTGCTCTCTCTCGCCGGCTGGGTCTGAAGCCGCAGCCTCCCTGAGCTGTGTCCCTGGGTGTTCCCTCCCCACCAGGTTAGGGTCCTGCGCCTCAGGCAAGGCACCCCCCCCAAGGCCAGGGCGCAGTGCCCCTCACCGGCTCTGACTGCGGGTCACAACCAGGACACCCTGGGAGTTGCTTGGCCAGTCCTACAGGTCCCCCCCCCATCAACACCTCAGTGGGCAAATATGGGTGTACCCCCACGTCCTTGGGGCCTTCCTTGGCCCCCCACTTCAGGTGTACCCTCGCCACAGGCACCTTGAATGGGGTCCTACCCACCCCCGTCAGGGTCAGGTAGGTGTCGGGCACCACCCGATCTGGGGCCACCACCTCGGGCCGGGCCAGCGTCACCTCTGCGCCCGTATCCCAGTATCCATTGACCTTCCTCCCATCCACCTCCAGGGGAACAAGGTACTCTCTCCGGAGGGACAGCCCCGCGCCCACCGTATAAACCAAAAACCCTGAGTCTGGAGCATCCAGCCCCCTAGAGGAGCAGTCCTGGAGCTCTCCTCCCTCCTTAGCAGGTGGTACTCTGCCAGCCCCCCTTGCCTGGGAACGCTGCCCCTCGCCGGGCTGGGTCTCTACCCAGTCAACCCTCTGTGGGTTGGGTCTGCTCAGTCTGTCCCTGAGCCTGGGGCACTGGGCCCATATGTGGCCTCTTTGGCCACAGTGATAGCAGCCCATGTCCCGTGGGTCCCCTCGAGCCGTTCGGATGGACCTGATGCTGGATGTTCCCCTTTGGTGGGGGTTCTCCCTATTTCCTCGCTGGGAGGTCCCATGGTGACTCTCTCTCTGCGTTGTGACAGGCCTGTTCCTTTGGGACTCCTCCCTGTCATCCCCTGCCCGACTGTTCACAAACTCGTCGGCCAGCTGGCCTGCGTGCTGCGGGTTCTCTGGCTTGTGGTCCATCAACCATCGCCTCAGGTCGGATGGGCACTGCTCATACACGTGCTCCAGTACGAATAGGTCAAGCAGGTCCTCCATAGTTTGGGCCCCAGCTGTCCACTTGCGGGCATACCCCTGCGCCCGGTTGGCTAGTTGTAGGTATGTGACCTCACGGGTTTTACGCTGACTCCGGAACCTTTCCCGGTACATCTCAGGGCTCAGCCCAAACTCGCGGAGCAGGGCCTTTCTGAACAGTTCGTAGTCCCCTGTCTCCGCCCCTTTCAGTCGGCTGTACACCTCCCTGGCTGTGGGGTCCAGTGAGGGGATGAGAAACTGGAGCCTGTCTGCAGGGTCAACCTGGAGCAGCTCGCAGGTATTCTCAAAGGCCGTTAGGAAGGTATCCATGTCCTCCCCCTCCTTACGCTGGGCCAGGAAGCACTTATCAAAGCTCTTTGCAGTCTTGGGTCCCCCCTCGCTCAGCGCAGCCGGGGCCCCACTGCTCCTCAGCCTGGCCAGTTCCAGCTCATGCTGACGTTGTTTCTCCTTCTCTTCCCGCTCCTGCTTCAGTTCTTGCTGCCTTAACTCGAGCTCTTTCAGTCTCATTTCCCTGCCATATTCTAGTCGCATCCGCTCCCGGGACGGGGAGCTCCGCCGGGACGATCCCCTGCTGGCCGCCGGGGTCAGGGTGCCCTCGGTATTTGCTGGGCTTCCCCCAACCCCTCCCCTAGGTATAGGTAGGCAGGGTCTCGGGATGTCCTCGGCAGCAGTCTGACCTCTCCCAGCCAGGTCAGCCCCCGGGGCCCACGCTGCATCCGCTGGGCGGCTTCCCTCAGGAACAGGGCTCGGTTCATCCAAGCGATCCCTCTCCTCCAGCTGGGCAATGAGCTGTTCTTTGGTGGACCTCCCAATGCGCAGCCCCCTCTGCCTGCACAGCTCCACCAGGTCGCTCTTAAGGCGTTTAGCATCCATCCTCCTGCTGGCCACTCGCCGGCCTGTGCTCTCCGCTTTCCACCGTTCCCGGGGGACCCCTAGTGTGCCAGCCCTTCTTCAGGTCACCACCTCTCTGCCAGGGTCGAGCTGCAGACTCCTCCGCCCCGGGACCACTCGCTGCGATCCCCCGGGGGACCCTGTTACTGCAACAGTCCCTCTCTCTGGTCACACACTCCCAGGGGTTAATCGCCCCTAGCCTCCTTGGGAGGTTAGAGCCCCGTCTGCCTCCCAGCCAAGTCCCTAGCCAGCTCCTGAAACTCCCCCTTCAGCAACCCCCCCACAGCCTTTTTTCTGTCTCCCAGGCAAAGGTGTCACCTGGCCTCTAACCCCTTCCTGGGTTCTCATGTTACCTGCTCAGGTATTCTCCGGTCAGTCTCCCATCCCCCAATGCAGACTATCCTAGCCACACTCCCCTGTCAGCATTCACACACCACAGTAAGAACAGTCCCAGTTCGTCACACCAACCGAAACCTCCCTTGCTGCAGGTTAAGGGGGGCTCTCTAGGTAAGAGCAGGGGAACAGACACCTGTGGGGTCCAGGCAGAAGGAAGGGGGCCCCCAGTGGCATGGGGGGCTCAGTGAGGGGGTGCTGCATGGGAATGGGGTGCTGTACAGGGAGGGGGAGCTACACTGGGGACAGGGCTCTGGCAGTGGAGTAGGCACTGCTGAGGGGAGGATGGGGGTGCTGTGGGGTGCAGTATGGGGCGCGGTGCTGTGGGGAGGATGGGGTGCAGCGGCGGGATGGGGCTCTGGTGGGGGATGGACACTGAGGGATGCTGCGGAAGCGTGTATAGAAGTGGGGGTGCTGTGGGGATGGAGTTCTGTGTGGGGAATGGGGTGCAGTGGGGGGGTGGGGTGCTGTGGGGGGATGGGGCTCTGGCAGCGGGGGGTGCTGTGGAGGTGTATATAGAAGTGGGAGAGCAGAGGGGGATGGGGCTCTGGCGGGGGATGGGCAGTTGGGGGTGCTGTGGGGGGATGGGGTGCAGTGGGGTGGGGTGGGGCTCTGGCAGTGGGGGGTGCGGTGGAGGTGTATATAGAAGTGGGAGAGCAGAGGGGGATGGGGCTCTGGTGGGGGATGGGCAGTTGGGGGTGCTGTGGGGGGATGGGGTGCAGTGGGGTGGGGTGGGGCTCTGGCAGTGGGGGGTGCGGTGGAGGTGTATATAGAAGTGGGGGTGCTGTGGGGAGGATGGGGTGCAGTGGGGGGGTGGGGCTCTGGCGGGGGATGGGCAGTTGGGGGTGCTGTGGGGGTGCTGTGGGGGGAATGGGGTGCAGTGGGGTGGGGCTCTGGCAGTGGGGGGGTGCGGTGGAGGTGCTGTGGGGTGACTCACACAACACGCTCAGCCGGAAGGGCTCCTGGATCGGCTCCCCCAGGGCGACGTGCTGCACGTGGCAGGAGTGGTTGGCGTCGTCGTCGGAGATGCTGGGCACGAGCTGGAGGGTGCTGGTCGTGCTGTACAGGCCGTCGGGGCCCAGCTGGGCAGGGGGCGTCTTGGAGCCCCCCAGGACCTGCTTGTCCCGCAGCCACGTGATGTTCACGCTCCCGGGGTAGAAGCCGCTCACGCTGCAGGTCACCGGGCTGTGCTTACCGGCCCTCACCACGGTGCCGCTCACCGAGACACGGGGCGGGGCTGGGGGGGGAAGGGAAGGGGGGAGTCAATGGGGTCCAGACCCCCTCAGCTGCCCCCAACCGCCCCACACACCCCTCATCTGCTCCCCACCCCATCTGCCCCCCCCCCCACCACATCCACCCCCAACCGCCCCCATCTGCCCCCACGGTGCTGTCCATGGAGACTTGGCTGGGCCATGGGGAAGGGGCAGCTGGGGAGGTGGCTTAGTGGGGCGGACCCCTCAATGCAGCTGGGACCCTCCCCTCCATTGATCGCCATGTGGGCAGGAGCTCCCAACACAGATCTATCCAGAGGAGCTGGGGCCACGGGGCGGCTCTGGACCCAACGCTGGAGCCACGGCCCCTCTGGCCTCTGCCCTGGGACCCTGCCCCCCAACCAGCCCTGCCCCCCCCAGCCCATCCTGCAGTTACCTTCCACGCGCAGCTCCACCTGCCGGCTCTCCCGGCTCGGGGAGTGGATGACCATGCAGGTGTAGAGCCCGGCATCGGCGCCCCCCACCCGCGGGAGGAGCAGGGAGGCGTTGCCGACCCGCAGCCCCTCCAGGGACAGGCTGGCCCCGGCCCTGGGGTACGACGGGGTGCTATCGAACTCGGCCACCAGGCGGTCCCCCACCTTCCACTGCACCACCAGCAGCTCCATGTCCACGGTGCCCCCCACGGAGAAGTGACAGCCCAGGAGCAGGTCGGAGCCCGGCTGGGCCCGCACCGGGGAAGTGGGGACGGAGACCACCAGGGCACCCCCTGCACAGACAGACAGACGGACGGGATTACTCGCCGCTCTGCGGGGCATGGGGGCAGGGGTGGGGCAGCCCGGGAGGAGACTCTACCTCCCCCCCCCCGGGACTGACCCCCTCCAGCCCCCACCCGCCCGGTGCCCTCCAGCCTAAGCCTCCTGCCCCAGCCCCCCACCTGCCCCAGCACCATGGGAGCCCACATCCTCTCGGCAAGGGCCAGTCAGTGCTGGGGGTGGGGGGAAGGGGGCTCCAGGCAGAGGCGTGGCAGCCTCGTGTCCCACGTGGGCCGGGCGCTGGGTTTCCACGGGGGCAGGCGGCACTGAGCGTCAGGCAGAGGAAGCGACACGCTTCCTGTTTGCGCAGCTTGTGGTGGGGCCGTTACATGGTTCCCCGGCACCACCCCGGTCACTGCCCCAGCCCCCCACCCGCCCTGTGCCCCCAGCCTGCCCCACCTGCCCCCCACTCACTCCCTGTGTCCCCAGCCTGAACCCCCAGCCCCCCACCTGCACTGTGCCCCCCAGCCTGAACCCTCAGCCCCCCACCTGCCCCCTGTGCCCCCAGCCACAGCCCCTACTCGCCCTGTGACTCCCGCCTAAGCCCCTGGCTCCAGCCCCCCACCTGCCCCCTCTGTACCCACAGCCTGAGTCTCCTATTTCAAGCTCCCCTCAGGGGCCACCCTCCCCGCAACTGCTCCCATGCTGGGGTGGTGAGCAGGACCCCTGCCCTGTGTCTGACCCCCACGTCAGCGCCACACCCAACCCCCACCCCAAAGTCAACACCACCTGCCCGACCCGCCTTCCTACTAATCGGGCAACTCTCCGGGCTGACTTGGTCAGGGCTCCGTGCACCCCCCAGCAGCGTTAACCAATTTGGTGGCCATGACACCCCCCTTGCCAGCCCCACAGTGGTCGCCCCAGGGCCGTGGCGTCAGCTCTGAGCTGGTCCCTGTGGGGGGCGGGGGGGTGTTGAAATTTAGCCCCAGAACCCCAGGGCAGGTTGTGGGCGATGGGTGCGATGGGGCTGGGGGGCAGGAGCGGCCTAGAGGGAGCGCGACCTGGGTTTGTAGTGGGGGCTGGCTATGGGGTGTGTCAGTGTGGGAGAGAACCCAGGAGTCCTAGCTCCCAGCCCCTCTGCTCTAACCACCAGCCCCCCATCCCCTCCCAGAGCCAGAGAGAACCCAGGAGTCCTGGCTCCCAGTCCCCCCTTTCACCCACCAGCCCCTCCGGCTCGGAGACCCCCCCCCCCAGGCCCGGCGGGACCCTGCGCCCAGCCCGGACCCCCATCCCGCCAAGGCACTGCCCGGGCTGGCCCCGGGGCCGGGTTTCCGGCCCACGCCGCCCCCCTGGGGCAGGGTCTGGGGCCGGGGAGCAGGGGGCGGCCCCGGCGGCTACTCACGGGCCCCGCTCGCCAGCAGCAGCAGCAGGAGGCCGGGCGCCACGGCGAGGGGCATCGTGCGGTGCGGTGCGGGACGCTGCGGTGTGGGGCGGTGCGGGGCGGTGCGGCCCCAGCCCCCGTGACTTTCGCTGCTGCAGCGGGCGGCGGAGGGCAGGGGAGGGGCCGGCCTGGCTGGGCGGGCGAGATAAGGGGCAGGATGCGGGGCTGGGCGGGACCCACCGCTCGGGGCTCCGAGCACCACCGACCCACCCCCCAGCGCGCAGAGACCCGGGCAGGGACCCCGGGCGGACCCGTCGGGGGGAGCGGGATTGCCTGGGGGGGGGCGGGAAAGCGGAGCGGAGCGGAGCAATGGGGGGTGCGCTGGGGGGATCCCAGCGGGAAGGTCCGGGACCCCTGGGGCTGGGGGGGGAGATCGGAGGATCCCTCCGGGGGAGCCCCAGGCTGGGAGCTGGGGGACCCGCCCCCCATTACCGGTGGGTAGGACAGCTCCCCCGTCACCCGTGTGTTTCAGGCTGGAGGTCGCTGTCCAGCTCCCTATGGGGTCTCTTGGCCCGGCGAGTTTCTCTCTGCTCTGGGGTCTGGCTCGGTTCAGGCCCGGCCCGGAGGCGGGTGATGGGTCAGCGCTGGCCGGGTCCCGGCTCCTAGGGGCTCTGAGCTTGGCCCATCGGGTGGTGGCGTCGGTTCTGGCGGTGCCCCCGCCCCACCTAGAAACCTGCCCAGGTGGGGTTGGTTCAGGGGCCCGGGGGTGTCAGAGCCAGGAGCTGCCCCGGTTCCCCTGGCCGGCCGCTCACCCCTCATCAGAGAGGGACACTTCTCACAGGGAATTAATTTTTAAAAAATTTCCTGCAAACTTTTCCTGGCTTTTCATCCCACAGCGGGAACCTGCCCTGCTTCGGGAGTTTCTTCTGTTCTCAGAAATCAACGTTTTTTTTATTGAAAACAGGAAGTTTGACCATTTTTAAAATGATAAACTGGAATATTTAAATTTGGTGAAAAATTGTCATTTTGGTCAAGAAGCCGCTACAAAAAACCATCGCCCAGTTCTGAGCAGGCCCCGGGCCCAGCCCGAACTCCGCTGCTAGTGAGAGAACGGTAATAGATACAGGAGAAGATGGAGAAGCCCTGTTTGTTTTGCTTTCCAGCAGCTGCACCTCATTCCCCGGGGGGGGGGGGGGTGCATTACATCCACACGGCTCACCCGCACACCTGGTTTGCTGCTATTTTTATTATTTGTTCTTTGCCTCACGGTGGCGCCCCAGGATCCCCGGCTGGGATCAGGGCCTTGTCGTGCCAGGGGCTGCACAAGACGTCCCTGCCCCGAGAACCGTACAGTCTCAGCACGAGGAGAGACGACAGCCGGCTGGAGACAGACAGACGGGACTGCGTTCGGCGTGCTAGACACGGCGCTCAGGGCTCCTGCAGATCTTTGCGAAATTCCCGTTTGTGAATTGAATTTCATCCCCTGGTCTATGTCTCGGGCCCGTCTAAACCTATGAAGGAAGGCTGAAAGAATTGGGTTTGTTTAGTTTGGAAAAGAGAAGACTGAGAGGGGACATGATAGCAGTTTTCAGGTATCTAAAAGGGTGTCATAAGGAGGAGGGAGAAAACTTGTTCACCTTAGCCTCTAAGGATAGAACCAGAAGCAATGGGCTTAAACTGCAGCAAGGGAGGTCTAGATTGGACATTAGGAAAAAGTTCCTAACTGTCAGGGTGGTTAAACACTGGAACAAATTGCCTAGGGAGGTTGTGGAATCTCCGTCTCTGGAGATATTTAAGAGTAGGTTAGATAAATGTCTATTAGGGATGGTCTAGGCAGTATTTGGTCCTGCCATGCGGGCAGGGGACTGGACTCGATGACCTCTCGAGGTCCCTTCCAGTCCTATAATCTATGAATCTATGAATCTATGAAACCCAGCACGTCCTTTGGAGGGTCTCTCTCCCTCCCTCCCTCCAGCTCAGGCTCGGCCGAGACGCCTTTGCTGGCGTGGAAGGGACGATTCTGCAAAGTTCTTCGGAGCACCGAGGTCTGTAAACGAGTCACTCGGGAATTAATCAAACACCTTCGCTTCTGTCCCGCCTGAGACGTTCCCAGGCTGCAAATCCCCCGCCTCAACGCCTGGTCCAGAGCCTGCGTCCCCGTGTCCACAGACCTGCCCCAAAGCCAAACCCAGAGGGGAATGAGGAACGCCACGTAGGAGAACGGGCAGCACCAGGCCATCCGCCAAAGCCTGGGGTAGAAACGTCCCATCTCCAGCGAAAGCAGAAGCAGGACATGTGGCGCGTTTAGGAGGGAAGCTGATTTCTGCTGACTTGTGTTTTAAAAGCTGCCAAGGCCGCGTGGGAGTTAAATCCTGAGCCCAAACGCTGTTACCGACACGGCTCTTTATTATTATCTGTTACAGCAGCACTTCCCAGCGACCGCTGAGAGCGGGGCCTCCGGCACACCAGGTGCCGAGCAGACCCGCCCCTCCGATTAGGGGTCGGGGCCCCCATCATGCCGGGGTCTGCGCAGACACCCCCCCCCAGATCAGGGTCGGGGCCCCCATCATGTCGGGTGCCGTGCAGACCCCCCCCACACCAACTCCCCTCCAGCTCCCAGCCAGACAGTGAATTAAATCCCAAACCGAAAGTGAAAGGCAAAGGCCGAGCCAGGCCAGGCAGATCGCAGTGCGCCGCTGCCCCTGAATCGCTAACAAACCGAACACGTGCCCAGCATTAAACAAACACAGCCCCAAACCCCCAGCTCAGGGTGGGGGCCCCGTAGGGCTGCCAACTTTCTAACTGCACAAAACTGAACATCCTTGCGCCCACCCCCTTCCCCGGGGCCCCGGCCCCGCTCCTGCCCCCACTAGGGCCTTGTAGGTGGGCTAGATCCAGCCCTTCTGGGCCCAGAGCCGCCCCAAACAGCCTTTCCCCTTCCCCTCCCCGCAGGCCAGAACAAGACCCCGGCAGCCCCTAGCTGGATCCGCCTACACAGAGCCGGTTCCAGTCTGTGTCTGCAGCTGGGGCTGGCCTGGCCTGGCCTGGTGTGTGCTGGGAAGGGGGTTGAGGGCCTGACACAGCAGCCCAGTGCCAGGGAACCCAGGCTGTCGGGGCCGGCGGGCTCGGGGGGACCCCAACACATCCAGTGGCTCCCCACAAGGGGGGCTATGTGGGGATCAGAGGGGGTTAGGTAGGGGAGTTACGTGGGGATCAGAGGGGGGTTCCATGGGGATCGGAGGGGGGCTCCATGGGGATCGGAGGGGGTTCCGTAGGGGGGTTCTAAGGGGATTGGAGGGGGTTCCATAGGGGGGATCCATGGGGATCTGAGGGGGATAGGTAGGGGGGTTATGTGGGGATCGGATGGGGGTTCCGTGGGGATCGTAGGAGGTTCTGTAGGGGGGTTCCGTGGGGATCAGGGGGGTAAGTAGGGGGTTACGTGGGGATCATGGGGGGTCCCGTAGGGGGGTTCTATGGGGATTGTAGGGGGATAGGTAGGGGTGTTATGTGGGGATCAGATGGGGGTTCCGTGGGGATCGTAGGAGGTTCTGTAGGGGGGTTCCGTGGGGATCAGGAGGGTAAGTAGGGGGTTACGTGGGGATCATGGGGGGAGGGTCCATAGGGGGGTTCCACGGGGATCGTAGGGGGATCGGTAGGGGGGTTCTGTGGGGATCGGAGGGGGGTTACGTGGGGATCGGAGGGGGTTCCGTTGGGGCAGGGGGTAGTTGGGTGGCGCTGAATTGGTGTGGCCCTACTGAATGAATGGGGAGAACACGGCTTGACATGGCTGAACTGCGGAAGAGGATTCTGGGAGCAGAATCCTTCTCTCGGCGTCAGGCAGGCGGCCGAGGTGAAGCTGACGGCTCCACGCTGCGTGTCTGATCCATCCTGATCTCCGGGTCAGCGACGCCGTCCCCTGGGAAGCAAACGACACGTGTAGAACATCCCAAGTGGCGCATGGGCCGACCTGGCATCTCGACCCTCTTGAGGGACAGCGCGCGGGGGCTGCAGGGAATGAGTGATACTGGAGTGAATGTGGGGTCAGGTCCAGTTGGCACCGCTCCGCAGTCTCCTCCTAAAGCATCAACTGGGTAAAGGTCAGGAGCCCACTGGGCGCTCGTCAGGCAGGCGACTCCTCTGAGGGAGACGTATAAAAATCAGGCAAATTAAATGACTGCTCATCATCGGCATGTTCCTATTACGCCTCTGGCGTTCAGAGCAGCGACGCTCCCCCATCCCGTCTGTGTCTGGCGAGTCCTTCGATGCTTCCCCAGCCGTGTCCCCGGCTTTCAGCTCGGCTTCCACAGCTCTTCACCCCCTATAGCCCCCCATATAACCCCTCACTTCACCTCCTGCGTCCCCATAGCCCCCTATAACCCCTCACCTAGCCCCCTCGTCCCCATAGCCCCCCATATAACCCCTCACCTCGCCACCTGCATCCCCATACCCCCTATAACCCCTCACCTCACCCCCTGCATCCCCATAGCCCCCTATAAACCCTCACCTCGCCCCCTGCACTCCCATAGCCCCTATAACCCCTTACCTCGCCCCCTGCACTCCCATAGCCCCTATAACCCCTCACCTCGCCCCCTGCATCCCCATAGCCCCATATAACCCCTCACCTCACCCCCTGCGTCCCCATAGCCCCACATATAACCCCTCACCTCACCCCCTGCACTCCCATAGCCCCCTATAACCCCTCACCTCACCTCCTGCATCCCCATAGCCCCCCATATAACCCCTCACCTCACCCCCTGCATCCCCATAGCCCCCCATATAACCCCTCACCTCGCCCCCTGCGTCCCCATAGCCCCCTATAACTCCTCACCTCGCGGCCTGCGTCCCCATAGCCTCCATAACCCCTCACCTCACCCCCTGCACTCCCATAGCCCCCATATAACTCCTCACCTTGCCCCCTGCATCCCCATAGCCCCCTATAACCCCTCACCTCGCCCCGTGTGTCCCCATAGCCCCCCATATAACCCCTCACCTCGCCCCCTGCATCCCCATAGCCCCCCATATAACCCCTCACCTTGCCCCCTGCGTCCCCATAGCCCCCCCATATAACCCCTCACCTCGCCCCCTGCATCCCCATAGCCCCCTATAACCCCTCACCTCGCCCCCTGTGTCCCCATAGCCCCCCATATAACCCCTCACCTCGCCCCCTGCACCCCCATTGCCCCCCATAAACCCTCACCTCGCCCCCTGCATCCCCATAGCCCCCATATAACCCCTCACCTCGCCCCCTGCATCCCCATAGCCCCCTATAACCCCTCACCTCGCCCCATGTGTCCCCATAGCCCCCCATATAACCCCTCACCTCGCCCCCTGCGTCCCCATAGCCCCATATAACCCCTCACCTCGCCCCCTGCATCCCCATAGCCCCCCATATAACCCCTCACCTCGCCCCCTGTGTCCCCATAGCCCCATATAATCCCTCACCTGGCCCCCTGCACTCCCATAGGCTCCCATATAACCCCTCACCTGGCCCCCTGCATCCCCATAGCCCCCCATATAACCCCTCACCTCGCCCCCTGCGTCCCCATAGCCCCCCATAACCCCTCACCTCACCCCATAGCCCCCCATATAACCCCTCACCTCGCCCCCTGCACCCCCGATAGCCCCCCATATAACCCCTCACCTCGCCCCCTGCACTCCCATAGCCCCTATAACCCCTCACCTCGCACCCTGCATCCCCATAGCCCCCCATATAACCCCTCACCTCGCCCCCTGCGTCCCCATAGCCCCCCATATAACCCCTCACCTCTCACCCTGCATCCCCATAGCCCCCTATAACCCCTCACCTCACCCCCTGCACTCCCATAGCCCCCCATATAACCCCTCACCTCACCTCCTGCGTCCCCATAGCCCCACATATAACCCCTCACCTCACCCCCTGCATCCCCATAGCCCCCCATATAACCCCTCACCTCACCCCCTGCATCCCCATAACCCCCTATAACCCCTCACCTCACCCCCTGCACTCCCATAGCCCCCCATATAACCCCTCACCTCACCTCCTGCGTCCCCATAGCCCCACATATAACCCCTCACCTCACCCCCTGCATCCCCATAGCCCCCCATATAACCCCTCACCTCACCCCCTGCGTCCCCATAGCCCCCCATATAACCCCTCACCTCGCCCCCTGCATCCCCACAGCCCCCCATATAACCCCTCACCTCACCTCCTGCGTCCCCATAGCCCCCCATATAACCCCTCACCTCGCCCCCTGTACTCCCATAGCCCCCTATAACCCCTCACCTCGCCCCCTGCGTCCCCATAGCCCCCCATAACCCCTCACCTCGCCCCCTGCATCCCCATAGCCCCACATATAACCCCTCACCTTGCCTCCTGCATCCCCATAGCCCCCTATAACCACTCACCTCGCCCCCTGCATCCCCATAGCCCCCATATAACCCCTCACCTCGCACCCTGCATCCCCATAGCCCCCTATAACTCCTCACCTCACCCCCTGCGTCCCCATAGCTCCCTATAACCCCTCACCTCGCCCCCTGTGTCCCCATAGCCCCCCATATAACCCCTCACCTCGCCCCCTGCATCCCCATAGCCCCCCATATAACCCCTCACCTCGCCCCCTGCACCCCCATTGCGCCCCATAACCCCTCACCTCGCCCCCTGCATCCCCATAGCCCCCATATAACCCCTCACCTCGCCCCCTGCATCCCCATAGCCCCCTATAACCTCTCACCTCGCCCCCGCACCCCCATACCCCCCATATAACCCCTCACCTCGCCCCCTGCACTCCCATAGCCCCCCATATAACCCCTCACCTCGCCCCCTGCACTCCCATAGCCCCCTATAACCCCTCACCTCGCCCCCTGTGTCCCCATAGCCCCCCATATAACCCCTCACCTCGCCTCCTGCGTCCCCATAGCCCCATATAACCCCTCACCTCGCCCCCTGCGTCCCCATAGCCCCCCATATAACCCCTCACCTCGCCCCCTGTGTCCCCATAGCCCCATATAATCCCTCACCTGGCCCCCTGCACTCCCATAGGCTCCCATATAACCCCTCACCTCGCCCCCTGCATCCCCATAGCCCCCCATATAACCCCTCACCTCGCCCCCTGCGTCCCCATAGCCCCCCATAACCCCTCACCTCACCCCATAGCCCCCCATATAACCCCTCACCTCGCCCCCTGCACCCCCCATAGCCCCCCATATAACCCCTCACCTCGCCCCCTGCACTCCCATAGCCCCTATAACCCCTCACCTCGCACCCTGCATCCCCATAGCCCCCCATATAACCCCTCACCTCGCCCCCTGCGTCCCCATAGCCCCCATATAACCCCTCACCTCGCACCCTGCATCCCCATAGCCCCCTATAACCCCTCACCTCACCCCCTGCACTCCCATAGCCCCCCATATAACCCCTCACCTCACCTCCTGCGTCCCAATAGCCCCACATATAACCCCTCACCTCACCCCCTGCATCCCCATAGCCCCCCATATAACCCCTCACCTCACCCCCTGCGTCCCCATAGCTCCCCATATAACTCCTCACCTCGCCCCCTGCATCCCCACAGCCCCCCATATAACCCCTCACCTCACCTCCTGCGTCCCCATAGCCCCCCATATAACCCCTCACCTCGCCCCCTGCACTCCCATAGCCCCCTATAACCCCTCACCTCGCCCCCTGCGTCCCCATAGCCCCCCATAACCCCTCACCTCGCCCCCTGCATCCCCATAGCCCCCCATATAACCCCTCACCTCGCACCCTGCATCCCCATAGCCCCCTATAACTCCTCACCTCGCCCCCTGCATCCCCATAGCCCCACATATAACCCCTCACCTCGCCCCCTGCATCCCCATAGCCCCCCATATAACCCCTCACCTCGCCCCCTGCGTCCCCATAGCCCCCCATATAACCCCTCACCTCGCCCCCTGCATCCCCATAGCCCCCTATAACCCCTCACCTCGCCCCCTGCATCCCCATAGCCCCCCATATAACCCCTCACCTCGCCCCCTGCGTCCCCATAGCCCCCCATATAACCCCTCACCTTGCCTCCTGCATCCCCATAGCCCCCTATAACCCCTCACCTTGCCTCCTGCATCCCCATAGCCCCTATAACCCCTCACCTCGCCCCCTGCGTCCCCATAGCCCCCCATAACCCCTCACCTCGCCCCCTGCATCCCCATAGTCCCCCCTATAACCCCTCACCTCGCCCCTGCACTCCCATAGCCCCCCATATAACCCCTCACCTCGCCCCCTGCATCCCCATAGCCCCCCATATAACCCCTCACCTTGCCCCCTGCATCCCCATAGCCCCCCATATAACCCCTCACCTCGCACCCTGCATCCCCATAGCCCCCTATAACTCCTCACCTCACCCCCTGCATCCCCATAGCCCCCTATAATCCCTCACCTCGCCCCCTGCGTCTCCATAGCCCCCCATATAACCCCTCACCTCGCCCCCTGCATCCCCATAGCCCCCCATAACCCCTCACCTCGCCCCCTGCATCCCCATAGCCCCCTATAACTTCTCACCTCACCCCCTGCATCCCCATAGCCCCCCATATAACCCCTCACCTCGCACCCTGCATCCCCATAGCCCCCTATAACTCCTCACCTCACCCCCTGCATCCCCATAGCCCCCCATATAACCCCTCACCTCACCCCCTGCATCCCCATAGCCCCCAATATAACCCCTCACCTCGCCCCCTGCACCCCCCATAGCCCCCCATATAACCCCTCACCTCGCCCCCTGCACTCCCATAGCCCCTATAACCCCTCACCTCGCACCCTGCATCCCCATAGCCCCCCATATAACCCCTCACCTCGCCCCCTGCATCCCCATAGCCCCCTATAACCCCTCACCTCACCCCCTGCACTCCCATAGCCCCCCATATAACCCCTCACCTCACCTCCTGCGTCCCCATAGCCCCACATATAACCCCTCACCTCACCCCCTGCATCCCCATAGCCCCCCATATAACCCCTCACCTCACCCCCTGCGTCCCCATAGCCCCCCATATAACCCCTCACCTCGCCCCCTGCATCCCCACAGCCCCCCATATAACCCCTCACCTCACCTCCTGCATCCCCATAGCCCCCCATATAACCCCTCACCTCGCCCCCTGCACTCCCATAGCCCCCTATAACCCCTCACCTCGCCCCCTGCGTCCCCATAGCCCCCCATAACCCCTCACCTCGCCCCCTGCATCTCCATAGCCCCACATATAACCCCTCACCTTGCCTCCTGCATCCCCATAGCCCCCTATAACCCCTCACCTTGCCTCCTGCATCCCCATAGCCCCTATAACCCCTCACCTCGCCCCCTGCGTCCCCATAGCCCCCCATAACCCCTCACCTCGCCCCCTGCATCCCCATAGTCCCCCCTATAACCCCTCACCTCGCCCCCTGCACTCCCATAGCCCCCCATATAACCCCTCACCTCGCCCCCTGCATCCCCATAGCCCCCCATATAACCCCTCACCTCGCCCCCTGCATCCCCATAGCCCCCCATATAACCCCTCACCTCGCCCCCTGCACCCCTGTAGCCCCCCCATATAACCCCCTCACCTCGCCCCCTGCGTCCCCATAGCCCCCCCATAATCCCTCACCTCGCCCCCTGAACCCCCATAGCCCCCATATAACCCTTCACCTCACCCCCTCCATCCCCATAGCCCCCTATTACCCCTCACCTTGCCCCCTGCACCCCCCATAGCCCCCCATATAACCCCTCACCTCGCCCCCTGCATCCCCATAGCCCCCCATATAACCCCTCACCTCGCCACCTGCATCCCCATAGCCCCCCATAACCCCTCACCTCGCCCCCTGCATCCCCATAGCCCCCTATAACTTCTCACCTCACCCCCTGCATCCCCATAGCCCCCCATATAACCCCTCACCTCGCACCCTGCATCCCCATAGCCCCCTATAACTCCTCACCTCACCCCCTGCATCCCCATAGCCCCCCATATAACCCCTCACCTCACCCCCTGCATCCCCATAGCCCCCAATATAACCCCTCACCTCGCCCCCTGCACCCCCCATAGCCCCCCATATAACCCCTCACCTCGCCCCCTGCACTCCCATAGCCCCTATAACCCCTCACCTCGCACCCTGCATCCCCATAGCCCCCCATATAACCCCTCACCTCGCCCCCTGCATCCCCATAGCCCCCTATAACCCCTCACCTCACCCCCTGCACTCCCATAGCCCCCCATATAACCCCTCACCTCACCTCCTGCGTCCCCATAGCCCCACATATAACCCCTCACCTCACCCCCTGCATCCCCATAGCCCCCCATATAACCCCTCACCTCACCCCCTGCGTCCCCATAGCCCCCCATATAACCCCTCACCTCGCCCCCTGCATCCCCACAGCCCCCCATATAACCCCTCACCTCACCTCCTGCATCCCCATAGCCCCCCATATAACCCCTCACCTCGCCCCCTGCACTCCCATAGCCCCCTATAACCCCTCACCTCGCCCCCTGCGTCCCCATAGCCCCCCATAACCCCTCACCTCGCCCCCTGCATCTCCATAGCCCCACATATAACCCCTCACCTTGCCTCCTGCATCCCCATAGCCCCCTATAACCCCTCACCTTGCCTCCTGCATCCCCATAGCCCCTATAACCCCTCACCTCGCCCCCTGCGTCCCCATAGCCCCCCATAACCCCTCACCTCGCCCCCTGCATCCCCATAGTCCCCCCTATAACCCCTCACCTCGCCCCCTGCACTCCCATAGCCCCCCATATAACCCCTCACCTCGCCCCCTGCATCCCCATAGCCCCCCATATAACCCCTCACCTCGCCCCCTGCATCCCCATAGCCCCCCATATAACCCCTCACCTCGCCCCCTGCACCCCTGTAGCCCCCCCATATAACCCCCTCACCTCGCCCCCTGCGTCCCCATAGCCCCCCCATAATCCCTCACCTCGCCCCCTGAACCCCCATAGCCCCCATATAACCCTTCACCTCACCCCCTCCGTCCCCATAGCCCCCTATTACCCCTCACCTTGCCCTCTGCACCCCCCAGAGCTCCCCATATAACCCCTCACCTCGCCCCCTGCACCCCCCATAGTCCCCCATATAACCCCTCACCCCGCCCCCTGTGTCCCCAAAGCCCCATATTACCCCTCACCTGGCCCCCTGCATCCCAATAGCCCCCTATAACCGCTCACCTCGCCCCCTGCGTCCCCATAGCCCGGCATATAACCCCTCACCTCGCCCCCGCACCCCTATAACCCCCATATAACCCTTCACCTCGCCCCCTGCACCCTCATAGCCCCCCATATAACCCTTCACCTCGCCCCCTGCACCCCACATAACAGCCACATGGCTCCCTCTTTCCTCCTATTATCCACCACATGCCCCTCCCCACCCCGTGTCCCCTCGTGCCCCTGCTCCCTTAACAGCCCTTCAACCCCGAGCCACAGAATGTGCCCCCCAAACCCATATACCCCCTTCAGCCCCAGTTTACTCCTCCGCCCTGAGCTCCAGAACTGGAACCCGCCCCCCAGCTCCCTCCCACCCCATCTACTCAGCCCCACTTTTAACCCCCCAAATCCTTTCACCTCCCACCCTCAACCAGCCCTCCCAGTCCTGCCCCCCTCAGCCTGTCCCCTGCAAACTCCCCACCCAGCTCCCTGCCCTTCCCTACTGACCCCCAGTGATCTACTCACCCCAGCCCCCAACCCCTCTGCTCCCAACAGCCCCAGCCATGCCCCTCAGCCTCCCACTGCCCCAAACCACCCCCTCAGCTCCCAACAGCCCCAGCCATGCCCCTCAGCCCCCCACTGCCCCAAACCACCCCCTCAGCCCCCAACAGCCCCAGCCATGCCCCTCAGCCCCCCACTGCCCCAAACCTCCCCCTCTGCCCCTAACAGCCACAGCCCTGCCCATCAGCCCCCCTGCCCCAACCTCCCCCTCAGACCCCAACAGCCGCAGCCCTGCCCATCAGCCCCCCACTGCCCCAAACTTCCCCCTCTGCCCCCAACAGCCCCAGCCCTGCCCATCAGCCCCCCACTGCCCCAAACTTCCCCCTCAGCCCCCAACAGCCCCAGCCATGCCCCTCAGCCCCCCACTGCCCCAAACCTCCCCCTCTGCCCCTAACAGCCACAGCCCTGCCCATCAGCCCCCCACTGCCCCAAACTTCCCCCTCTGCCCCTAACAGCCCCAGCCATGCCCCTCAGCCCCCCACTGCCCCAAACCACCCCCTCAGCCCCCAACAGCCCCAGCCATGCCCCTCAGCCCCCCACTGCCCCAAACCTCCCCCTCTGCCCCTAACAGCCACAGCCCTGCCCATCAGCCCCCCTGCCCCAACCTCCCCCTCAGACCCCAACAGCCGCAGCCCTGCCCCCAGCCCCCCACTGCTCCAAACCTTCCCCTCGGCCCCCAACAGCCCCAGCCCTGCCCCTCAGCCCCCCACTGCCCCAAACCTCCCCCTCTGCCCCTAACAGCCGCAGCCCTGCCCCCAGCCCCCCACTGCCCCAAACTTCCCCCTCTGCCCCTAACAGCCGCAGCCCTGCCCCCAGCCCCCCACTGCTCCAAACCTCCCCCTCGGCCCCCAACAGCCCCAGCCCTGCCCCTCAGCCTCCCACTGCCCCAACCTCCCCCTCAGACCCCACCCCAAAGTCCTGCTCAGCTCCAATTGCCCCAAACCTCCCCCATCAGCCTCAAGCCTCTCCTTCAACCTCCCTACGGTGCCCAGCCCTCCACCCCCTCATCCCCAAGTGCCCCTCAGATGCACCAAACAACCCCTCCAGCCCCAGAACAGCCCCAAACCCACCTTGACGGGTGGGCCCCCCCTTGACGGGTGCCACGGGATGTGCTGGGGTCCCCCCGAGCCCGCCGGCCCTGACAGCCTGGGTTCCCTGGCACTGGGCTGCTGTGTCAGGCCCTCAACCCCCTTCCCAGCACACACCAGGCCAGGCCAGGCCAGACCCAGCTGCAGACACAGACTGGAACCGGCTCTGTGTAGGCGGATTCAGGGGCTGCCGGGGTCTTGTTCTGGCCCGGGGGGAGGGGAGGGGAAAGGCTGTTTGGGGCGGCTCTGGGCCCAGAAGGGCTGGATCTAGCCCACCTACAAGGCCCTAGTGGGGGCAGGAGCGGGGAGTGCGGTGTGTTCCTAGCTGGTGCCGGGGCCCGTCTCTTGGAGCGGGAGGAGCTGGGAACCAGGCCTGCCCGCCACTGCTGGGTTAAGGTTGGCAGGTGTCCGGTTTTTGACTGGAACGCCTGATCAGAAAGGGACCCTGGTGGCTCTGGTCGGCACCGCTGACCGGGCTGTTAAAAGTTAATTTATCAATTTGTTCCAAAACCTCTGTGACGTTGCGCTCCATAATGTTTATGGAAATGTGCTTATGAGAGTGAAGATAATGTAACTGGAATATGCTTCATGCAGAAGGTCTCTTGTAAGGTATCATTACAAAGCTCCTAATCTACTGAATGTGGTCATCCTATCTGCATGTATTATTTCTATGTCTGGAGTTAGGAGAATAAGATATAAACTTGTGTTACTGATGTAAACATGTTAAGTGGAAGCCATTAAGGGTGCTTCAGAATCAATGAACTGTGAATGGGTTTGTTTACCTGCAAGTCTTCCTGGGTACAAGTCAGCCAGCTCCTAGGTAATGAAGAAGGAGGTCTTAGGCCTGGTCTACACTACGAGTTTAGGTCGAATTTAGCAGCATTAAATTGAATTAACCCTGCACCCGTCCACACAACGAAGCCATTTACTTCGACATAAAGGGCTCTTAAAATCGATTTCTGTACTCCTCCCTGTCACGGAGTATTGGGGGACTCAGGGCCCTGCGCCCCCCGCCTTCCTGCGATTCACCATGACTCTCAGCCAGCCAGTAAAGCAGAAGGTTTATTTGGATGACAGGAATACAGTCCAAGACAGGTCTTGCAGGCACAGACAACAGGGCCCCCCTCAGTTAGGTCCAGCTTGGGGTGCCAGGGCATGCCAGCCCACCCCCCTTAGGGGGGTCAGAGCCATCTCTGCCTCCCAGCCATCTCTCCAGCCTGCTTCCAGCACTCTGCCTTCAGCGACCCCTCCCACAGCCTTTGTTCAGTTTCCCGGGCCCCGGAGTCACCTGGCCTCCAACCCCTTCCTGGGTTCTCATGTTACAAGCTCAGGTATGTTCCCTCGGGCAGACTCCCATCCCCCGATGCAGACCATCCTAGCCACACTCCCCTGTCAGCATTCCCACACCCCAGCAAGAACAGTCCCAGTTCGTCACATCTCTCCCCCCTTCGAGACCGAACTGAGCAGGGTCACTTTAGCCAGTGACCCGGGGAAGTTTGAACCTACCCCCGTTCCCATGGATGCCCCCGCATCCCTCCCATTCCTTGGTGAGAATTACACCAGGCCCCTCCAGTTTCACGCCCCCCCTTAGGTCGGGGGTGCTTGATGGCACTCGCAGTTCGCATGTGGGAAGGTTTATGCGGCCTGCGCCCTTTTTCCACCCCCATACCTCTGGGGTTCCAACTGGGCTGTGGTCTTCTCCCAGCGCTCCAGTCTGGAGGTCTGTGCTTTGGGCTCTCTTGGTTTAGAGCCGCCCTTTTAACCTTGGCCACCCTCCGGAAAGGATCCTTTATGCTGGGCAAGGGTCCTAAAGCTGTTTTCCCCTTGTCCCAGGCCTTCCTCCCCCTCTGACAAGGGTCACAGGATCCGCAGTACTGTCGGACAGTAACAAAGACCCCAGGCCAGTAAAAGCTCCGTAGCAGCCTCTGCTGGGTACGCCAGGTTCCCTGGTGCCCTGCGAGGGGAATGTCATGGGCCCGGCACAGCAGCTGGCGGCGATACCTCTGGGGTACCACCAGCTGCCTCCTGATCCCCCCTGACTCCATTTTCCCTGGGGGAGCCCATTCTCGGTACAGGAACCCCTTCTCCCACAGGAACCTTTTCCGGCCACCTCGTCCCATGGTCTGTACCGCATTGAGGTCGGCCAGGTCCCTTATCTTCCGCAAGGAGGGATCTCTCTGTAACTCGGCCTGGAACTCAGCAGCTGGGACAGGGATGGCCACCTGCTCTTCCTCGCCCGTTGGGCCTGAAGCTGCAGCCTCCCTGAGCCGTGTCCCTGGGCGTTCCCTCCCCACCAGGTTAGGGTCCTGCGCCTCAGGCAAGGCACCCCCCCCAAGGCCAGGGCGCAGTGCCCCTCGCCGGCTCTGACTGCGGGTCACAACCAGTGCCCTTTGGGGGTTGCTTGGCCAGTTCTCCAGGTCCCCCCCCATCAATACCTCAGTGGGCAAATACGGGTGTACCCCCACATCCTTGGGGCCCTCCTTGGCCCCCCACTTCAGGTGTACCCTTGCCACGGGCACTTTGACTGGTGTTCCGCCCACCCCCGTCAGGGTCAGGTAGGTGTTGGGCACCACCTGATCTGGGGCCACCACCTCGGGCCGGGCCAGCGTCACCTCTGCGCCCGTATCCCAGTATCCATTGACCTTCCTCCCATCCACCTCCAGGGGAACAAGGTACTCTCTCCGGAGGGACAGCCCCGCGCCCACCGTATAAACCAGAAACCCTGAGTCTGGAGCATCCAGCCCCCTAGAGGAGCTGGCCTGGAGCTCTCCTCCCTCCTTAGCAGGTGGTACCCTGCCAGCCCCCCTTCCCTGGGAATGCTGCCTTTCGCCGGGCTGGGTCTCTACCCAGTCAACCCTCTGTGGGTTCGGTCTGCTCAGTCTGTCCCTGAGCCTGGGGCACTGGGCCCGTATGTGGCCCTTTTGGCCACAGTGGTAGCAGCCCATGTCCCATGGGTCCCCTTGAGTAGGTCGGATGGTCCTGATGCCGGATGCTCCCCTCTGATGGTTTTTTTCTGTATTTTCCCACGGGGAGGTCCCATGGTGACTCTCTCTCTGCGTTGTGGTGGGACTGTTCCTTTGGGACTCCTCCCTTTTATCTCCTGACCGGCTCTTTACAAACTCATCGGCCAGCCGGCCTGCCTGTCGCGGGTTCTCTGGCTTTCTGTCCACCAACCACAGCCTCAGGTCGGATGGCCACCGCTCATACAGTTGCTCCAGTACCAGCAGTTTGACCAGGTCCTCCTTCGTCTGGGCCCCATCAGCCCACTTGCTGGCGTATCCTTCCATGCGGACGGCTAGTTGCAGATATGAGATCTCAGGGGTTTTATCCTGACTCCGGAACCTTTCCCGGTACATCTCAGGAGTCAGCCCAAACTCACGTAGCAGGGCCTTTTTGAATAGTTCGTAGTCCCCTTTCTCTGCCTCTTCCAGTTGGCGGTACAATGCCACGGCTTTGGGGTCCAGTAAGGGGGTAAGGACCCGGAGTCTGTCCGCGGGATCAACCCGGTGCAGCTCGCAGGCCGTCTCAAAAGCCTCCAGGAAGTCATCCATGTCCTCCCCCTCCTTGTATGGGGCCAGGATGCACTTATCAAAGCTCCGTGCAGTCCTGGGTCCCCCCTCACTCACCGCAGCCGGGGGTTCGCTGCCCTTCAATCTCGCCAGTTCCAGGTCATGCTGACGCTGTCTCTCTTCACGCTGATGCTGTCTCTCATTCTCCTGTCTCTGTCTCTCATTCTCCTCCCGTTCATGCTGATGCTGTCTCTCTTCACGCTGATGCTGTCTCTCATTCTCCTGTCTCTGTCTCTCTTTCTCCTCCCGTTCATGCTGACGCTGTCTCTCTTCATGCTGTCTCTGTTGTTCACGATCCTCCAGCTCTCTCAGTTTTAGCTCTTTCTCCCATTCCAGCCAATTCCGCTCCCCGGATGCCGAACGTCGCCGGGAGGATCCTCTGCTGGCCGGCGAGCTTCGCCAGGAGGATCCCCTGCTGGCCGGGGGGGTCACGGCGCCCTCGGTATTTGCTGGGCTCCTCCCCACCCTTCCCCTAGGCATAGGAAGGAGGGGTCTTGGGAAGCCCTCAGCAGCCGGCTGACCACTCCCAGCTGGGACAGACACTGGTGCCTGCGCTGCATTTGCCAGGCTGCTTCCCTGAGACACAGGGAGCAGTTCATTCGCGCGATCTTCCGCCTCCAGCTGGGCAATGAGCTGTTCTTTGGTGAGCCTCCCAATACACAGCCCCCTCTGCTTGCACAGCTCCACCAGGTCGCTCTTAAGCCGCTTGGCATACATCTTCCTGCTGGCCACTCACCGGCCTGTGTGCTCGCAGCTCCCCACAGTTCCCAGGGGGACCCCTAGTGTGCCAGCCCTTCTCGAGGTCACCACCTCTCTGCCAGGGTCGAGCTGCAGACTCCTCCGCCCCTGGGACCACTCGCTGCGATCCCCCCGGGGGACCCTGTTACTGCAAAAGTCCTTCTCGCTGGTCACACACTCCCAGGGGTAATAACCGTCTCTCTCTCACTCTTCAGCGTGCCTGGTCCCCGTCAATCCCCCTTCGTTTTACTGCTCCCCAGTCACTTACTGCAGGAAGCGCCGTCCACGGGGTGTAGTAGATCCCGCCGCTGCCACCAGTTGTCACGGAGTATTGGGGGACTCAGGGCCCTGCACCCCCGGCTTCCTGCGATTCACCATGACTCTCAGCCAGCCAGTAAAGCAGAAGGTTTATTTGGATGACAGGAATACAGTCCAAGACAGGTCTTGCAGGCACAGACAACAGGATACCTCTCAGTTAGGTCCAGCTTGGGGTGCCAGGGCATCCCAGCCCACCCCCCTTAGGGGGGTCAGAGCCATCTCTGCCTCCCAGCCATCTCTCCAGCCCGCTTCCAGCACTCTGCTTTCAGCGACCCCTCCCACAGCCTTTGTTCAGTTTCCCGGGCCCCGGAGTCACCTGACCTCCAACCCCTTCCTGGGTTCTCCTGTTACAAGCTCAGGTATGTTCCCTCGGGCAGACTCCCATCCCCCGATGCAGACCATCCTAGTCACACTCCCCTGTCAGCATTCACACACCCCAGCAAGAACAGTCCCAGTTCGTCACAGGCCCAAACCCACTCTCAGTGGCCCTGCTCACAACCCCCCCATTGCTTCGCTGTCCCCTCTCCCGGCCCCCCAGGCAATCCCGCCCCCCCGACGGGTCCGCCCCTGGGTCCCTGCCCGGATCTCTGCACGCTGGAGTGGTGGGTCGGTGGCGCTCAGAGCCCCGAGCTGTGGGTCCCGCCCAGCCCCGTATCCTGCCCCTTATCTCACCCTCCCAGCCAGGCCGGCCCCTCCCCTCCCCTGCCCACTGCAGAAGCAAAAGTAACCAGGACTAGGACTGCCTCACACCAGACCGCCCCACACCGCACGATGACCCTCACCGTGGTGCCCGGCCTCCTGCTGCTGCTGCTGGCGAGCGGGACCCGTGAGTAGCCGCCGGGGCCACCCCCTGCTCCCCGGCCCCAGACCCTGCCCCAGAGGGGCGGCGTAGGCAGGAAACCCGGCCCCGGGGCCAGGGACGGAAGGGTGTGGGGCCAGCCCTGGTGGTGCCTTGGTGGGATGGGGGGGTCCGGGCTGGGCACAGGGTGCCGCCGGGGCTTGGGGGATCTCCGAGCCGGAGAGTCTGGTATGTGAAAGAGGGGAGCTGGAAGCCAGGACTCCTGGGTTCTCTCTCTGGCTCTGGGATGAAAGTGGGGGGCTTGTGGGTTGGAGGGGGGGGATTGGGAGCCAGGACTCCTGGGTTCTCTCCCCCATGGCCAGGCCCCACTGCAAACCCACGTTGTGCTCCCTCTGGGCTGCTCCTGCCCCCGAGTCCCCTCGCACCCATCACCTGCAACCTGCCCTGGGGGACCAGCTCAGCGCTGACGCCAGGGCCCTGGGGCGACCACCATGGGGCTGGCAAAGGGGGTGTTATGGCCACAGAAGTGGTTAACCCTGCTGGGGAGTGCACGGAGTCCCGACCCTTTGGGGGTTCAAAAGAGAGCTAGATAAGTTCATGGAGGATAGGTCTATCAGTGACTGCTAGCTATGGGCAGGGATGGTGTCCATAGCCTCTGTTTGCCAGAAGCTGGGAATGGGCGACAGGGGATGGGTCACTTGCTGATTCCCTGTTCTGTTCATTCCCTCTGGGGCACCTGGCACTGGCCACTGTCGGTAGACAGGACACTGGGCTAGATGGACCTTTGGTCTGACCCAGTCTGGCCGTTCTTATGACAAAGTCAGGCCGAAGAGTTGCCTGATTAGTAGGAAGGCAGGTCGGGCAGGTGGAGTTGGCTTTGGGGTGGGGGTTGGATGTGGCGCTGCCGTGGGGGTCAGACACAGGGCAGGGGTCCTGCTCCCCACCCCAGCATGGGAACAGCTGTGGGGAGGATGGCCCCTGAGGAGAGCTTGAAGTAGGAGACAGGCTGTGGGTACAGGGGTCGGGTGGGAGCTGGGGCCGGGGGCTCAGGCTGGGGGGCACATGGGGGTGGGGAGGTTGGAGGGGGCTCAGTCCCTGGGGGGGGTGTCTCCCCCCGGGCTGCCCCACCCATGCCCCGCAGAGCGGCGAGTAACCCCGTCCGTCTGTCTGTCTGTCTGTGCAGGGGGTGCCCTGGTGGTCTCCGTCCCCACTTCCCCGGTGCGGGCCCAGCCGGGCTCCGACCTGCTCCTGGGCTGTCACTTCTCCGTGGGGGGCACCGTGGACATGGAGCTGCTGGTGGTGCAGTGGAAGGTGGGGGACCGCCTGGTGGCCGAGTTCGATAGCACCCCGTCGTACCCCAGGGCCGGGGCCAGCCTGTCCCTGGAGGGGCTGCGGGTCGGCAACGCCTCCCTGCTCCTCCCGCGGGTGGGGGACGCCGATGCCGGGCTCTACACCTGCATGGTCATCCACTCCCCAAGCCGGGAGAGCCGGCAGGTGGAGCTGCGTGTGGAAGGTAACTGCAGGATGGGCTGGTTGGGGGGCAGGGCTGGTTGGGGGGCAGGGTCCCAGGGCAGAGGCCAGAGGGGCCGGGGCTCCAGCGTTGGGTCCAGAGCCGCCCCGTGGCCCCAGCACCTCTGGATAGATCCATGTTGGGAGCTCCTGCCCACGTGGTGATCAATGGGGGGGAGGGTCCCAGCTGCATTGAGGGGTCAGCCCCACTAAGCCACCTCCCCAGCTGCCCCTTCCCCATGGCCCAGCCAAGTCTCCATGGACAGCACCGTGGGGGCAGATGGGGGTGGTTGGGGGCCAGAGCCCCATCCCCCTCTGCACCCCCACTTCTATATACACCTCTGCAGCACCCCCCACTGCCAGAGACCCACCTCCTCACTGCACCCCATTCCCCCACTGCACCCCATCCCCCCACAGCACCCCATCCCCCACAGCACCCCCACTTCTATATACACCTCCACAGCACCCCAACTGCCCATCCCCCACCAGAGCCCCATCCCCCTCTACACCCCCACTTCTATATACACCTCCACAGCACCCCAACTGCCCATCCCCCACCAGAGCCCCATCCCCCTCTACACCCCCACTTCTATATACACCTCGGCAGCACCCCCCACTGCCAGAGACCCACCTCCTCACTGCACCCCATTCCCCCACTGCACCCCATCCCCCCACAGCACCCCCACTTCTATATACACCTCCACAGCACCCCAACTGCCCATCCCCCACCAGAGCCCCACCCCCCTCTGCACCCCCACTTCTATATACACCTCCGCAGCACCCCCCACTGCCAGAGACCCACCTCCTCACTGCACCCCATTCCCCCACTGCACCCCATCCCCCCACAGCACCCCATCCCCTCACAGCACCCCCACTTCTATATACACCTCCACAGCACCCCAACTGCCCATCCCCCGCCAGAGCCCCACCCCCCTCTGCACCCCCACTTCTATATACACCTCCGCAGCACCCCGCACTGCCAGAGTCCCACCCCCCATTGCACCCCATTCCCCACACAGAACCCCCATTTCGCTACATGCCTCCGCAGCACCCGCCACTGCCCATCCCCGGCCAGAGCCCCACTTCCCACTGCACCCCCCGCTGCACCCCATTCCCCCCACAGAACCCCTACTTCTATACACCCTCCGCAGCACCCCCCACTGCCCATCCCCCACCAGAGCCCCATCCCCCTGCTGCACCCCATTTCCCCCACAGAACCCCATCCTCCCCACAGCACTCCCACGTCTATACACGCTTCCACAGCACCCCTCACTGTCCATCTGTCACAGAGTGTGGGGGGACACAAGGCCCTGCACCCCTGGCTTCCTGCGATTCACCATGACTCTCAGCCAGCCAGTAAAGCAGACGGTTTATTTGGATGACAGGAATACAGTCCAAGACAGGTCTTGCAGGCACAGACAACAGGACCCCCCTCAGTTAGGTCCATCTTGGGGTCTCAGGGCCCCCAGTCCCCTTGGGAGGTCAGAGCCCCGTCTGCCTCCCAGCCATTCCACCAGCCAGCTCTGAAACTCCCCCTTCAGCGACCCCTCCCACCGCCTTTGTTCAGTTTCCCGGGCCAAGGTGTCACCTGGCCTCCAACCCCTCCCTGGGTTCTCACGTTACATGCTCAGGTATTCTCCCTCGGTCAGTCTCCCATCCCCCAATGCAGACTATCCCAGCACACTCCCCTGTCAGCATTCACAGACCACAGTAAGAACAGTCCCAGTTCGTCACCCCCCCACACACACAGTGCCCCCTGCTGGGCGAGGCGGGGGCGGGAGTAGGTGGGAGCTCCCCCCACAGCGCTGCCCCTGTGATGGAGGCGGCCAGGCCGGCAGGGGCAGGCGTGCGCCGGTCGTGGTGACGGGTGTCCCCGGTTTGTGCCCCGCAGACCCCACGAAGCCGCCCGCGGAGGAGCCGGAGGCCGTGGCCCCTCACGCCTGCGCCCCCGACCCTGACCCCCTGGTGCTGGAGAAGCTGGACCAGGCACTGACCCTCCTGCAGCAGATCAGCCGCATGCTGGAGGCGGCGGGCGCCGGGGGTGGGGGGGCGGCCTGAGCCCGGCCCTGACCCCAGGGGGCGCCCGGGCTGCGCAGGGGGGGGGAGGGGGGGCTGATCTCGGCGCTGTGGGGCATCTATGGGGCCAGCTGGGGGGGGGGATATGCAGAGAGCGGCAGGGGAGGCATCGCGGAGGGAAAGTACCAGGGAGCTGCTGGAACAGGATCGGGGCTGGGGGGGCAGAGGGGGTGGGGGCGTTGCTTGGTGCTGCCTGTGGGGGGATGTGGCAGGGGGCTGTGCATTGGGGCAGGGCGGGGGTTGTGTATTGGGGGGATGGGGTGGGGGGGCTGTGCATTGGGGGGATGCTGTGGGGGGCTGTGCATTGGGGGGATGCTGTGTGGGGGGGCTGTGCATTGGGGCAGGGCGGGGGCTGTGCATTGGGGGATGCTGTGGGGGGGCTGTGCATTGGGGCGGGGCGGGGTCTGTGCATTGGGGGGATGCTGTGTGGGGGCTGTGCATTGGGGCAGGGCGGGGGCTCTGCATTGGGGGGATGCTGTGGGGGGGCTGTGCATTGGGGCAGGGCGGGAGTTGTGTATTAGGGGAGATGGGGGCTCAGCTTTCGGGTGGCCCCATGGGGTGGCACTGGGACGCAGGTTGTGAGCTGTTGTCTGAATAAAGCCACTGGTGATGCACGATCTGTGTCCTTGTCTGCAATGCGGGGGGTGGGGGGTGAACCCCACAGTTGGGCCCCCATCCCGGCCCCACACTCTCTGCGCCTGGGGCGGTGGGACAGGCCCCCCCCGGAGGGGAACGGGGGTTGCTCCATCCCAGGGGGTGCAGGGTCCGGCCCCTCTCCCTGCTGGGACGCTGCTCGGGAGGGAGGAGAGGGTGTCCCGTGGCCAGGGCATTGGCTGAGGTCTGGCTGGGCTCGGGCAGCGCTGCCCCCGGGAAGGGGCGACTAGGACCCGAGGGGAGCGGAGCTCAGAGCCGGGTGGGGGGTCACACACCCCTGGGCTGGGGTCCCCGCGCCGACATAGAGCAGGGCTGGGCCAGGGACCCGCCCCCCAGGCCCGGCTGGGACAGCCCTACATGGGGGTCCTGGGGGTCCCTGGGTCCCGGCCCCACGAGGTCACCTGCTGTCCCAGGATAAAAACAACCCGGGCAGACGGCGCCGACGTGCCTGGGGGGATGGGACGGGACGTCCCAGCCAATCAGGGGGCTGCTGGCCACGTTCGGGGCTTATCGGGGCCCTGCCACACGGCTGGCCCTTTATCAGCACGGCCCTGGCACTCCGGTGCAGTGACGATGCCTCCTGCCCCCCTGCGCGCACCCCCAGAGATGTGTCTGCGCGGGGCCGTGCTGGCCCTGTGCTGCGTGGCAGCTGGTGAGTATGGGGCCTGTCCCGCCGCAGGCCCCCCGGGTCTCCCCGAGACCGGCCCCTCGCTGCCCCGGGATCTCCCGGAGACTGGCCCCTCACTGCCCTGGGGTTCCCCTGTGACCTCCCCGAGACTGGCCCCTCGCTGCCCCGGGGTTCCCCTGTGACCTCCCCGAGACCGGCCCCTCGCTGCCCCGGGATCTCCCCAAGACAGGGCACCTCACTGCCTTGGGGGTTCCCCCTGAATCTGCCCAAGACAGGCAGGAGGGCGGAGCCAGCTCAGGGGGGAGATGAGAGCTGCCCCTGCTTTCCCAAAGGGGGAGGGCCAGGCAGTTCCCCCCATCATCCCAGGGCAGGGTGTGGGGACCCCAACAGGAACGACCTGGCCTGGAGAGATTCAAGGCCCATCCAAAGGTTTGGGGGCAGTGGGAACTGTCCAGCAGGGAGCAGAGGCAACCCCAGCCCAGGAGGGGTCCCCCCGCCCCAGAGGATGCTGGGAGTGAACGGGGAACCCCCCCGCCCCAGAGGATCCTGGGAGTGAATGGGACACCCCCCCTGCCCCAGAGGATGCTGGGGGAGAACGGTCACGCCCCAGAGGATGCTGGGAGGGACGGGCGCCCGGCTGGCGGTGCAGCGGGCGGGCCCATGGCAGACCAGCCCCGGCGGGGGTGACCCTGCCCCTCTCCCCGCAGCGGCCTGGCTGCAGGTGTCGGTGGGCCCCTCGCCGGTGCGGGCGCGCCCCGGGCAGCGCGTGGTGCTGGAGTGCCTCGTCGGGGCCGACTACCCGCCCCTGGAGCTGGAGCAGCTGCAGGTGCGCTGGTGGCACGAGGGGCGCACGGTGCTGGAGTTCGCCGGGGCGGTGCGGGCGGCGCGGGCGGGACTCAGCCTGGCCGAGGACGAGGTGAGGAACGGGAACGTCTCGCTGGTGCTGCAGCGCGTCACCGCCAGCGACAGCGGGGAGTGGACCTGCTACATCCTCTACCCGCCCGACCAGGCCCAGGGCAGCCTCACCCTGCGCGTGGCAGGTGAGCACGGGGGGTGGGGGGCAAAGCAGCACCAGCGCCCCCTGCTGGGGGCACCGACCCACCTGCACGGCCAGTTCTCCTGCCCCCACAGCGCCCCCTGCTGGGGGGCACCAACCCGGGCGCACGGCCAGTTCTCCTGCCCCCACAGCGCCCCCTGCTGGGGGGCACCGACCCACCCGCATGGCCAGTTCTCCTGTCCCCACAGCGCCCCCTGCTGGGGGGCACCCACCTGTCCGCACGGCCAGTTCTCCTGTCCCCTCCCCGGGCAGCCCCCACTCGCTCGCACGGACAGTTCTCCTGCCCCCACAGCGCCCCCTGCTGGGGGGCACCGACCCGCCCGCACGGCCAGTTCTCCTGTCCCCTCCCCGGGCAGCCCCCACCCGCTCGCACGGACAGTTCTCCTGCCCCCACAGCGCCCCCTGCTGGGGGGCACCGACCCGCCCGCACGGCCAGTTCTCCTGTCCCCTCCCCGGGCAGCCCCCCCCCACCCCTCTCCTGTCCCCACAGCGCCCCCTGCTGGGGGGCACCAACCCACCTGCACGGCCAGTTCTCCTGCCCGCTCCCCGGGCAGCCCCCACCCGCCCACACGGCCAGTTCTCCTGCCCCCCCGGGCAGCCCCCACCGCCCGCACGGCCAGTTCTCCTGTCCCCTCAGCGCCCCCTCCTGGGGGGCACCGACCCGCCCCACTCCTCATTCTGCCTGCACCCACCTGCCTTTCCAGTACCCCGCCCTGCTCCCCATCACCGCCCCGCGGGGTGAGGCCGTGGCTGGAGTGGGGCAGGCTGCCGAGGGGCCGGGACCCTGCAGTGACCCTGACGCGATGCCGTGCTGTTGTTGCAGACCCGACGGTGCCCCCCAACACCTGCCCCCTGGGCGTGGGCGCCCCACGGCTGCGGCAGCTGGAGGAGGTGATCGGGGGCTGCGTCCGCTCGGCCAGCGAGCTCCAGCGGCACCTGGCCCGGCTGGCTGCCGAGGTGAAGGAGTGTCTGGGCAGCCCGGAGGCCGAGGAGAGCCCACCCCGGGCACAGGCTGAGAGCGCCAACCAGGCAGCCCAGGCGTGAGCCCTCGATCGTCCGCCCAGAGCCCGCTGGGCTCGCAGTGTCCCCGGACACAGCTCCCGCAGCAACGGGGCTGGGATCCCTGGGGACGGACGGGGACACCCACATCACAGCAACGGCTTCGCTTCCGCAGGGTGTGACCGCAAATCCGGGGGGCCGGGATCCTGCGCGCACATGGGGACACAGGCCCCGTCTCCCCTAAGGGGCTCTGGGACGTCTCGAGCCGCTGGGGACGCCTGGGGCCGGATGTCAGATGGGGGAGGCTGGCAGGGTCAGGGGCTGACGGCTGGACGCCCATGGGGGGGTCTATCTGCCTGCACTGTGGCTGTGCCGCTGGGAGACCCCGGGTAGCGAGCTGGGCGGGGACAGCGGGGGTGGGGGCCGTCCATGGGGGGCTGTTGTTCGGCGTGTCGGGAGGGGACTGCGTGGTGTGTGATCAGCTCCCAGTGCGGTGCCAGCTGCAGCGCGCGGATAAGGAATAAAACGCTTATCACGCACTGTGTCCTGCTGCCAGTTGGCGGCCGCATGTCCTTATCCCCGGTGGCTCCGGCCCCTGTGGGGGGTGCAGGGACAGGTCCGATTCTTCTCCCCACAGTCATTTGCCCTGGGCTTCACCCCCCCATACCCCGATTCCCCACTAGGCTGAAGCCCACACTGGGTCTGCCTGGCCCAGAGCCCCTCAGCAGGTGCCGGGCGGTGGCGTCAGGGTGAGCAGAGGCGGGTACACCGGTGCAAGCCGGGCATAGCCGAGCAGTTGCCCAGCATGACGGGCCGTAGCTAGGGTGACCCAAAGGGAAAACGGGGCACCGCCTGGGGCTGGCCGGAGCCGTCTCCCATCCCCCCATGCAGGGTTGGCATCGCCGCTCATCCCCCCCATATGTTCCTCCACACCCCACTTTTTTGACAAAACTGGGCATTTGACCTAACTGTCGGCCAGAGCAAACGGGACAGATGCCTTCTTCTGCCAAAAGCCAGGATGGCCGGGACAGGGCTTGCAGAAGGGACTGTCCTGGCCAAACCGGGATGTACCGTCACCCCGTAGCCAACACATACCTCGGCGGTGGTGCCCGGGCAGCCAGCGTGTGCTTAGCCCCGCAGCGCAAGAGGGAGGAAATGCCACATGCCCCATGGAGATGGGGCCAGGCCCACTGCACCGGGCCTCAGGGGACACCCCGTCTGCTCCCCGGGGACTGGGGAGGGAGCTCTCCGAATGCACCTCTCCCTCTCCACCAAGCCCAGGGCGCACTGAGCAGGGGCTGCACCCCCCTCTTTGCACCCTGCCCTGGGCAGTGGCATCTGCAGGAGACCTCAGAGAACGATGGCCCCCCCTGTGCCCAGTGGGGTGGGGGAGCTGCTGCCCCATACCTGGCTGGGAGGGGGCTTGACAGACGGGGGTGTGGACAGAGCAGGCCAGGGAGAACGTGGGAGTCTCCGTGGGGTCTCCCTGTCACAGGTTCGGTCACAGAAACCCCCTTGGGACTGTCACCTGACGTGCTGAAGTTACCTCTGAGCCTATTTTCCCTGCCAGTTTGGGACTCCAGAACCCTGCCTTGTGGAGCCAGACGCCAGCCTGCTGCAACACAGACCCGGGTCTGGTCCATACGCCCAAAGCTGCAGACTTTAACCCCAAACTGCTCAGCAGGTCACCTGTCTCCAGCACCCAGACACCCAGCTCCCAATGGGATCCAAACCCCAAATCAATCCATTTTACTCTGTATAAAGCTTATACAGGGTAAACTCATAAATTGTCCCCACTCTATATCACTGATAGAGAGATCTGCACAGCTGTTTGCTCCCCCAGGTATTAAATAATTATAAAAAGTAGGATTGAAGTGGTTCCAAGTAATAACAGACAGAACAAAGTAAGTCACAAAGCAAAATAAAACAAAACACGCAAGTCTAAGCCTGATACATTAAAAAACTGAATACAGGTAAATCTCACCCTCAGAGATGTTCCAATAAGCCTCTTTCACAGACTAGACTCCTTCCTAGTCTGGGCCCAATCCTTTCACCTGGTACAGCCCTTGTTCCAGCTCAGGTGGTAGCTAGGGGATTTCTCATGACTGGCAGCCCCCTTTGTCCTGTGTCATGGACTCACAGATCGTGCCCACTCTTGGCCCCGTGCGGTCCGTGGGGGGAGCCCCCTTCAGTGCGACAGCCCTTCTCGGGGGTCCACTCTCTCTCGGGGTCAGGTCCCTCCACCTCCTGGAGCCGCACCTCTCTGAGCCATAGCACGTCTGTCTCTGCCGTGGGCCCCCTCAGGGAGTCCCCTCGCTCTGGACCCCCGGGGCCTCCACCCCCCCAAGGGAATAACGCAACCCTGTTCTCTAGACTGGAAAATATTCCCCAAAGCCCCTTCACCCCCTTTCCTGGGGAGGCTAGAGAATAATATACCAACCAATTGCTTAGCAATGTGAGCACAGACCAACCCCCCCGTGTCCCCCCCATACTCTACAGAGATCCCCTTGAGAGGGGAAGCAGGACTGGGTCCAGGGGGAGGCCGAACTGTGCCCACTCAGCTCCGTGGAATACCAGAGACTGTGGGGTGTTCCCCCCTCCCGTCTCCATACTGCCCGGTGATGGAAGTAACTCCATAGGCTGTGACTCTTGCCGCTACACTGCGAAAGGGAGGTCACGTTGGGGCCTTATCGACTTTCTGAGGCCACTGAATTCGCACAGAAGCGCAGGACCCACTGACACAGACTCGGGACTTTGCTACAGCTTGCAGCGTCCAGCGGGCCTAGCTTCCCAGGGCTGTGTCTGGGACCGGAGATATCGGCTGGTGTCATTCGGTTGCACAATCCAAGGAGCAGCTGACACGCCAGAGGCTGTGTGTGACCAGCCCAGGGGTGGGGAGTCTCACAGCAGAGCAGGGTGAGCCTGGCTCCCAGAGTCAAGTGTTGGAGTGACCTCGCAGATCACTGATCCGGATAGCAACAGAGGGGAACGTCACAACTGGAAAGGAACAAAATGACAAGTGAACATGGGCACAAACTGGAGAACAGCCTCCAGAGACTGAGACGACCTTCAGGAAGTGGAGAGCTTCCCGGTACCCCGGCACTTGGTACTTGGGCCCCTACCCGTTCCGTCTGACCTAGTTTATCTCCCAGATGCACATGGTCAGAAACTATAAATAACGATTCTGTCTGAAAATCTATAAAGGTGAAAAATTGATTAAGCCTAAATTGGGTGGACGTGTGCCTCAGTTTCCCACCTTACAGGGCACTCCAGCCCCCCACAGGCCATTCCAGTCCCCCATAGCCCCTGGTGGTGACCCAGGGTTTCTCACTGTCACCTCAACCTTACCCAGACTCTGAGCGAACTCTGAGGCCACGTAGCTCCTCCCCCCCGTGACAATGGGATTGATGTTTGTTACCTGCCAGGTGGATCTTCGTTGACAGACCCGGCGTGCACACGCAACTAGGAAAATCACAAGGAAGACGAGGATCCATATGACAACTGCGACTGTGTCACCTGTTGACCCTGCGCCATGAGAGAGAGAGTCCGGCCGTGTTACCAGCATCAGAGCCAGGAGCAGTGGAACGGGGGCGGGGGGGGGGGCGGGGGGAGGGACAGACACACATGGCCTGTGCACTGTTTAATGTGGCAGTAAATTGGGGACGGGGGCTGCACTGTCTCCCCACCCTGCAAGCCTCGGCGCTGGCAGCGGGAGCTGATAAAGCTCCCTCCCCTCAACGCGCAGCCCCTGTCAGCGGCACCAGCCACTTCCTGGGGGAGGGGAGACAAAATTCCCCTTCACCCCACTAAAGATCCTACTGCCACTGGCCCCCCATCCCTGAGGGCTCCAGCCCCAAGATACTCTCCCCACTGAACCAATCCCCATCCCTGAGAGCGCCAACCCCCAAATACCAGCCCCACTGTACCAGTCCCCCAGCCCTGAGGGCTCCAGTATTTCCCCCTCCCCTTGAATTTCCTCTGCACTTGTACATTCGATCCCCTCGTTAGCTCACTCTCTGGTCCCACGGCCCCAGGAATCTCTCCCCTCTGATGGGAGCTGGGCACTGGGGTGTGACGCGGGAAGAGTCTCCCCTGAGCAGTGACCGATCGGGGTGAGGGGCCCCCAAGGGAACCATTCCCCCTGCACAGACTCTTACATGTGACAGCCAGGGCGAACGCCTCCTGCAGGGGTTGAACCAGAGACGCGTGGCTGACGCGGCAGGTTAAGATGCTGCCTCTGTCCCTAAACATTGGGGTGAAGGTGTAGGTCAGGGTGAGGTTAAAGGTCCCGTCCAGGTTCCTCTGCAGGGGAGAATATGTGGATTCAGTCTGAACCCGCCCGTCTCTCAGCCACGTGATGGCGATGTCCCGGGGGTAGAATCCCCACACGTGGCAGGGGAAGGAGGTTGTTGTGAATTTCGTTCCCGATCGCTGGGGGATGGAGATCCTGGGAGCGGCTGGAAATAAGGGAGAGAGGCAGAGTTGGAATCCGATGCACCGAGAGGCAAACGGCCCTGGTCGGTCTGAGCTCCCTGGGATCCAGCAGGAGCGAAAGGCCCGTTTGCCTGGCTGGGCCAAGGACACGTTTGTGTGGTCCCCGACTGATCCAGTCCTGCAGGGGACAGCCAGGGAACTGGTCCTGCCCCATAGCTCCTTCTCCGCCCTGGTCAGTCTGGTCTCAGCAGCTCCCCCCTGCTCCCCACATGCTGCTGGCTCTGCCCCACAAACGCCAGGGAGCTGCTGGATATTCCAGGTCTCTCGCCCCCGACGGCAGCTGGCTCCCCAACAGAGCCCAGCATGAAGTGGGGCCCGGGGTGGGTAATTCTGCTGTCGGAAAGTCCTGGGGCTCCCGCCAGGCAGCGGCTGCCAGGAGGCAGCAGGGTGGGAACGAGGTTTCAGTGAAGGTCTCGGGAGCTGCCGTCCCGGAGTGTGGATCTGACCTGAGCTTTGGAGAGCTCTGGCCAGGCCTATGTCAGTTATTCCCTAGTTAATCAGCTCTGATCGTTTGTGCCTCTGTGCAGAAGTGGGAATTTTCTGTACTATTTGTATGACTCCAGTGCGTGCCTCAGTTTCCCTGGGCACTTTGCATTGTTCCCAGTGGGCAGAGCAGGGTAAAAAGCTGCTCCGGGGGCAGAGCAGGAGACGTGAGGTGTGTGTGTCACATAACTGGCTGGGGGGGGGGGGGAAATGGGTCATTACACGACTGGCTGAAACCAGAGGGTCACAAAGACAAAGGGAGCCCCAAGGACTGAACAGCTGACACCTGCCCCCAGGAAATCCCAGCCGGCGAGCGGGTGACCCCAGCAGGGCTCGGCGGGAGGACAATGGACGCAGGTGACAGGAGGCTGGGATAAGAACTGGCTTTGGAGACACTGCAGGTCTGCCCTGGCCTGGGACTGACAGACAAAGGGCCGGGAACAGGGAGAGGGAACCCAGGTGACCCCAGTCTCCATAGGGGGTGTGCCCCACAGGGCCTCGGAGATTCGCTGGGCTCGGTGGCTCACAGGACGGTTTGGTTACATGCCTGCGGGGCCGTCAGATATTTTCTGAGGACAAGTCTACACTGTAAAATTAACGTGACCTAAATTACATCAGCGTACGGCTAGCACAGGAATTCAATTGCTTTGGCACGTCCATGCTACGGCCCTTGTGTCGGCGTTGCGCGTCTCTGGTGAGATGGGAATGTTCTTATTGTTCTGTTGGAACGGTGCGTGTGCCTCAGTTTCCCCTATGGGTATCTAGGTGGTGGGACAAGGGTGTGTGATCGCTGCAGAGACCCCTAGTAGGCAGGTGTGACTGCGACTGGCTGCCTGGGCACAGAGAACGTCTGACACTGTATCCTGGCAACGGATGGCCGGGCCCATCCTCTGCAAGGAGCCAGCCGGAGGTGTTGGAGAACGAAGACACCAGGTGACGGGTTTGCCCAGGAAAGAGACAGAGCCCGGAGGCAGGGCAGCTGGGCATGACTGAGGCTGGGCTGCTGGAAGGTGGTCAGTCTCCTGGTGTCGGACTCGGGGGTGTTGGGGGAAGCCCACAGCCCTGGGCTCTGGACCCCCGCAAGACGGACTTTGCCGAATCTTCCTAATTTCTGTGCTAACGAGCTGTGTTCCATGCTAGGTTCCCAATGACTAATAAACCTTCTGTGACACACGCTGGCTGGGAGTCACTGCTGACTGCGCAGTTGGGGTGCAGGGCCCTTTGGGGGCATGTAGGCTCCCCAGGTGTCCCAGCCAGGTGGACTCTCACTGCAGGAAGCTCACGGTGTAAACAGGGGGATGAATGCTCCCAGGACAGATCCAGGAAGCTCAGAAGACAAGGAGGCTCCTTGCCCTGGTGA
Organism: Graptemys geographica; assembly: GCA_037349215.1. Lineage (NCBI taxonomy): Eukaryota > Metazoa > Chordata > Testudines > Emydidae > Graptemys > Graptemys geographica. The sequence goes on along the minus strand of JBAIFT010000129.1, from coordinate 367,678 downwards.
GAGTGAGCCCTTAGGGGAGACACGCTGCACTAGACTCCTGGTGCTGCCAGAGCACCGAGACTGGGACTCTCCACAGCTGGTGGCAGAAGTGGGATAACTGCACCCCGTGGACGGTTGGCTGCTGAGGTCACCAGGAGCGTCCAGCAGGAAGCGACTGGGAGCGGTGAAAGAAAGGAGAGTTAGAGGGAAGAGCAAAGAGATGGCCTAGAACCGTCTCCGTAGGAAAGATGTTGCAGACCTGTGCCGGGGAGGGGGCTGCACACTGGAAGGTGCATCGGGGCCGAGCTGATTGTGCAGCTAGAGGAGGAGGATTGATCTCAGGAGCAGGGTCCTGACCCACGCGGGGCGACCGAAGTGTTTGGGAGCAGCCGGAGCGGCAGCCAGGCATCCCCAAGACTCGCGTCCCCAGCCAGCAGGGGGTCTTCACGACCGGATTCCCCAACAGTGGCCTGGACTTGGAGCTGAGACTAAAAGAGCCGGGGGGCCACAAGAAGGAATGAAGGCCAGAGGCGCCGACTCTGTGGGTGCTCCGGGGCTGGAGCACCCATGGGCAGCCCCCCATCAGCTCCCACCCACCCCCGGTGCCTCCTGCCTGCCAGTGGCCCTGCAGATCAGCATCTCCTGCCTCCCTCCCCGCACCTCCCACCCATTACAAACAGCTGTTCCGCGGCGTGCAGGGAGGCTGGGAAGATGGGGGAGAGCCGGGACATGGCGCACTCAGGGGAGGGGTTGGAAGAGGCGGGGTGGGGGTGGAGTGGGGATGGGAAAAGGTGGGGCAGGGGTGGGGCCTTGGGGAAAGGGGTGGAGTGGGGGCGGGGCCTGGGGCAGAGCAGGGGGTTGAGCCCCTCCCGGTAGTTTGAAAAGTCGGCGCCTGTGTCGAGAGGACCGTGGCAAACAGCGAAAGCACAAGGACGAGCTGCAGGGGAAGCAGCGGCAGCATGAACTTTACTGTCCAAGATGGACTTTGCTGGGTGAGTCACTGCTGAGTGCGAAGTGGGGGTGCAGGGCCCACCTGGCTTCCCCAGGAGTCCCGCCCAAGTGGACCTGCTGTGGGACGTGCACGGGGAGAACAGGGACGCTGAATGCTCGGAGGTCAGACCCAGGAAGGTGAAAAGGTCCCCAAGGGGGGCAGCACGCTACACCAGAGTCTGGGTGAGCCCCACACCGAGCAGTTCCAATGCACCGAAACTGCGACTCGGTGAGACCTGGGGTGGGGGGTGGGAAAACCACAACCCATGGACGGTTGGCTGCTGAGGTGTGACGAAGCAGGGAGTTTTCTTCTTGTTTTTACTGGTTTGCATGCAGAGGGCGTAGGTGTCACGGAGTGTGGGGGGATACAAGGCCCTGCACCCCCGGCTTCCTGCAATTGACCATGACTCTCAGCCAGCCAGTAAAGCAGAAGGTTTATTTGGATGACAGGAACACAGTCCAAGACAGGTCTTGCAGGCACAGACAACAGGACCCCACCCCCCCAGTTAGGTGCATCTTGAGGTCCCAGGGCACCACAGCCCCCTTGGGAGGTCAGCGCCCCGTCTGCCTCCCAGCCACTCCACCAGCCAGCTCCTGAAACTCTCTCTTCAGCGACCCCTCCCACAGCCTTTGTTCAGTTCCTCGGCAAAGGCGTCACCTGGCCTCTAACCCCTTCCTGGGTTCTCATGTTACATGCGCAGGTCTCCTCCCTCTGCCAGTCTCCCATCCCCCAATGCAGACCGTCCTAGCCACACTCCCCTGCCTTCCCAGCCAACACTCCCCACTCAGCATTCAAAGACCACATTAAGAACAGTCCCAGTTCGTCACAGTAGGACTCAGTTTCCCTGGGTGTTACTGGTTTAACAAGGTGGTGGGAGAGGGAGTTTGTGGTTACAGAAGGCCAGTGAATGGGCTGGAGGATGGATGCCCCAGTGACTGGTGACCTGAATTACTTTCCAAAAACTTATCAAAAATAGCATCCTGAAAAGCTGGGACCTGGATTGGGGTTCCCTCCGCCACCCCCTTCTCTGTCCCTGAGAGGTGTGACTGCTCCCCTCCAGGAGGTCAGTGACAGTTCCGTCTCAAAACCTGGGTAACGGCCTGATCAGATGCTGACTCATCCATTTGGTGCTGGGCATCCTCTCCCAAGTGACCAGTGAGGAGACATCCCTGTACCCCACTATTCCTTCCCCAGTTCCCTCCTCGGGGCCCCTCCTAAGACACATTTCTCTGTGCTCCCTAGGAAGGCGCCTGTCCCTTGTTCACCTGCAGAACTCTGCCAGCTAACAACTGGGACAGTTTCCTTAATCATGTCAGGGACAACAGCTCTCCTGCCCCTGCGCCTGAGGGCATGTTGCCTTCTGATGGAAAGGAGCCAGTCTCAGCCCCTCTCACACTTGGGAGCACCCTGCTTCCCTGTGTTACAGAGTCACAGGGACCCCTCACCACCTCAGTGGTTTCTGAGATCCCCTCCCCCTTCTCTGGGTTCTCCTCTGGGACACGTTGCTCTCTGCTCCCTAGAGCCGGGTCTGTCTCTGGTTCAGCTGCGACCGGCTGGCAGCTCACAACCTGGACAGTTCTCTCCCTGGCCGGCATCACATCCCCATCCCTTCCGCATGTGGTGTTGCCTTCAGCTGCAGTGCAGGGGTTGGTCTCAACCACCACCCTACCTGGAAGCATGTGGCTTCCCCCTACTGTAGAAGAATCAAGGAGACTCTCCCCCATTCTCTCAGCAGTTCCTGAGACCTTCCCCTTTCCCTCGGGGGTCCCAGCATAGACCTCCCTCCTGCTGCAGGCAAATACTGTAACCTGAGCGACACGGAAAAAATCATTACCCAGGAGCAGGTCGACTAGGAGCTGTTCCATCACCCCCACAGTCACAACACTTTCCAAACCTTTCCACACCACATGGATTTCAGCTAGTGGTACGAGGAATCTGCTTCCACCCACCCCACAATCTCGGCCATTTGGCCAGGTAGCATACTGGCCTTTGGGACCACACGCTGCTTAACCAGAGAGATCTGGGCCCCTGTATCCCTCTGCCCCAAGTATTCCCTGCCATTACTTCTAACAACCTTAACGTGCTCCACATCTGGTTCTGCAGAGGTAACCTCACAGAACCAATGACAGTTCCAATCGCCTGGGGGGGTCTGTGGTGAGGACGGCAGAACTAACATGAGCTATTGGTTGCCGGCTTCCGCCTAGCACAGGGCATTTATTGCTCAGGTGATCAGTGGAATTACACCGATAGCACCTTCTGGGCTCTTCCGCTCTTCCAGGAGGTTTGGGATGAGGGTTAGAGGGATGGTTTTGGGGAGGTGAGAATCCAGCCCCCCAGCCTCTTGCTAGGGATAAAATGGGATCTCCCCGTCCCACCAGCTTCAAAGCCCTCTTTCAGTGGTTTGTTTTCAAGAGATACCTGGGTCCGTTCAATGGCATCAGCAGGAGACGCCATCTCCTCCACAGACCTTACGTCTTTGTCCCATGGACACGGCTTCACATCCGCCTGACACACGCCCAGGAAATGCCCTTGGGCAACCAGATCCAACAGGCCCTCACCTCTGCCCCTCACCCACTTTCCCAGCAAATCTTTCATTTTGTTCACAGATTCCCCATTACTCATCCCAATATCCCTCTTCAGACCCCTAAATGTAACTCTACACGTTTCAGGGGGAATCTGAAACCTTTGCAAAACAGTGTTTTTAAATGTACAATAGTCTAAAGCATCCTCAATGGGCGTTTCATTGAATGCATTCAGAGCGTTACCAGTTACTTTTGCAGTCAGGGTAGGAATTCTCTTGGCATGAGGGATTCACGCACTGCACACGGCCTTTCAACGGTGCTCAGATACTTAGCAATATCATCCTCCTCATAAGTGTTCCCATTTGTGGATTTTGGGAGTGATGGGAATCGCTGGGGTTGGAGAGTTCTGGTTCTGCTTCTCTAGCAGCTCCAGTTGGTGTTTTCACTCTCTCTCTCTCCTCCCGCTTCTTTGTCTCCAGTTCTTTCAGTTCCAACAGTCTCTGATGTTCTCTCTCCTTCTCTGCAACCTGCAGCCTAAAAAGCTCCAACTTTGCAATCACTTCACTGCTTTCTGTCATTTTCCTGCTTTTCTGTCCCTACTTCCCTTTCCCGAAATAAGCAAATAGGAAATAACAAACCAGTAGCCTCCTCCTAACGCTCATTAGCCACCACACTTAAAGCCTCACTTAAAATCTTTGCACCAGTGTTTGAAGTGCAAATCTTGCTAAGTACAAGCAGCTGTGTATTTCCCCCTGCGCGCTGCGCCACTGTGACAGGATCCCCGGGGTGCAGCCTGGGACTGTGGGACTGCTGTGCCCCCTCTCTCCAGCCTGGGCCGTCTCCCACAATGCCTTGCTAGTGACCAGCAGCAAACCCTCCAGGCGCTGTGATCACTCAGCACAACAGCATGTGGAGCCCCACACGCAGCTAGATTGCATGAATGCTCCCAGAGCCGCTCATGGATCACACAGAGAAAGGCACCTGCCAGATCTTCCCAGCTCCCAGCCTTGCCCCTCAGGAATATACCTTCTTGTACTGCTCAAGACGAGCAATGCAGATTTATTAATTGGTTCCCCACTTCATGAATGGAAAGTGGACATACACCAGCCTTTGTAAACCTGAGCAGATTCACCAGACACTTCTTACAAACTGACTGGTAAAGATAAACAGTTAAACAAGTGTATCGACTACAAAAGATAGATTTTAAGTGATAGTCAGTGACAGGCAAAAAGAGTTAGTTACCAAAATAAAAGAAAACATAAGCCTGCAGTCTAACCTCTCAACCCTACTAGACTGGGCAACAACTAGGCTAAGTCGCTTTTCTCACCCCACTGGATATTGGAGTTCCTAGTACACAGATTTCACCCACAGTTGGGGTCTTCAGAGTGTCCTTGTTGCTTGCAGCGTAGGTGAGGGGAGGAGAAAGGCCCAGTGTGGGGCCCCTGTGTCTGTTTCATACCCTCAGTCCATGTGCTTGGGACACACAAGTCCAGGCCTGTCTGGGGGCGTTGCTGAGTCCCCAGGCCAGGCTGAGCAATTCCCCTGGGGTGGCCTCGTGCAGGTGAGTCATTGCGTTGTAGCTCCCTGGCTGGACAATGGCTGGTGATGGGCTGTTTCACACCCTGCCCAGGTGTTGGTTACTTTCCTTGCTGTTGCCTCTGGGGAGCCAATATGTGGCTAATTCCCCAATTTACAGCATGTTTTAGTGACAACCACACAACACAATCTCATAACTTCACATGCACTAAAGATACACATCTATGGATAGAGAAGTGACTCTCAGCAGATCATAACCTTTCCCCGGATACCTTACAAGGCCTGCTTTCTATGTGAGATCACAATTATAAAAAATAAGGAGTATAGGGGTTACAGGACGCTCCCCCCAAGATATAGAGTCCCACAATGCCCATGTCCCAACAACGATTCAGTATTTTGTCAGGCAGAATTAGAGTCTTGTTCTGTCCCCAGCCTGTGCTGTGTGTGTGGGGGGGGGTGGGGGGGGGACAGCTGGGGGTCAGAGGGTGCCGCCTGGCCCGGCATTTCTGTTATAAAGCCAAAGTCAGATCTGAGCGCTCCTCCGGCCTCCCACTGCCCCCACTACTGTACGGGGCCCCTTCAGCCCTAAGGGCTCCAGCATCCCACCCCAATATTCCCCTAAAGTACCAGCATGGGTCTCTGCTGGGGTCCCATGTCAGACTCAACTGAGTGCCCCCTGCAGCCCATAACATCCAGCTGGGAGCCCAACACCCCCTCACCTGTGACATCCAGGGGGAACTCCTCCCGCAGGGGCTGGGCCAGAGCCGCGTGGGTGACGCGGCAGGAGAAGATGCTGCCGAAGTCGCTCATGGTGGGGGTGAAGGTGTAGGTCAGGGTGAGGTTAAAGGTCCCGTCCGGGTTCCTATGGGGGGCAGAGCGGGTGGCATCAGTCAGAACCCGCCCGTCTCTCAGCCACATGACGGTGACGTCCCCGGGGTAGAATCCCCACACGTGGCAGGGGAAGGAGGTCGCTGCGTCTGTCCTGACCACTCGCCGGGGGATGGAGAGTCTGGGAGCAGCTGGAATGAGAGATACAGTCATTGAGCTGTGTCTCGACATATATGTGATAATTTTGGGTTACACACATGAGCCAATCTGAGTGTAAGTTACACAGATATCCCCAATTCAGTATGGTGGGGCACGAAACACCCCGGGTCACTGTGAGGTTCTACCCCAGTAGGATGTAGGAAGGCGCGTCAGACACGGTGACTGAGGTGCGTGGTACAGAAGGTGTCAGTGCCGGGCAGGTCAGGAGGGGGCTGGGTGACAATTTCCCCGGCTCACATCTCTTAGGAGCAGGAAGCGAGTGGGCAGCAGAACCCGGCACTCAGCTGTGTGAGTGCACCTCATGTACCCGTTGGGCAGCTGGATTCCCCCTGAAGGAATTACCTCCGGGGGCAGGAGTCACAGATTTTACGGCCAAAAGGGACCATTATGATCATCTCGTCTGACCTGCCGCATACCCAGAGCCGAGAGCCCCACCCTGCAGCACCGCGGTTGCGCTGTACTGTTGACACTGTCTATGCTGACGGGAGGGTAGAGCACGTTGTAAGCAAGTAACCACGTCTGGTGGGAGCCAGAGCGTAGCTGGTGTTTGCTGACGGACTGCAGGGCTCAGAGCTGCTGGCCCAGGGCTGTGGCTACACACAGACACTCAGGGTGGGACCTGCAGGCTGTTGGTCTGGTTCTCAGGAGCCCAGGGTGGAAGCGACAGCAGGAAGCACTGGGAGGCACCCCAGGGTGCAGGGCAGGTGGTGACACAGCTGCTGACCGGTCTGGACTCACTGTCCTAGCAATATTAACCCACAGGTGAGCCAGGCCGATCCCAGCTCCGTCTCTGTCAGTGTTCAGCTGAGACACGGGGACCCTGGCATGAGCTGGCACCTGGTCTGCTAGCGTCACAGTCACACTTCAGGTGGGAGAGCGGCTGTGTCTGAAACCCAACACTGCCTCGCTCTGCCCGGGCCAGTGTCCGCATCCTCGCCTGCCTCGTCTACACACCCTGTCACGGGTTTAACTTTCGCTGTTTCACTGTCACTCACACCTGACACTGATCAGCTCACCCTGAACGGCGGTACACCGGTCACAGCCTGCAGTAAGAGCGTCCACTGTGGGGTTGTGTTGGGTTACTGAACTCGGTTTCAATTCACACCTTTAGTTAAACCAGAGCAACCCTGTGTAGACAAGTCCTCACCCCACCCCCTCCTCCACCTGCGGGATTGTGGGACCAATGCAGGAACAGCCAGTCCCCAGTTCCCAGCCAGGGAACGTCCGAGCACTTCTCCTGTCCTTACCGAGCACACGGAGGGTCGTCTCTCCCTGCAGCTGCTCTGTACCGTAACCAACGATGCATTTATACAGCCCCTCATCCGACACCGACACACCAGAGAGCGACAGGGATGCGTTCCCGTTCTCCAACTCCTGCTCTGACACGCTCGCTCCGGGCTGGGATTCTCCCCTTCCCTGGTCATACTGCGCGATCCTCTCTTTCCACAGATACCACTGAACCCGCAGGGAGCTCAGATCAATCGGCCCCCCAACATCGAACCGACATTCCAGCAGCACCCCAGAGCCCAGCAGGGCCCGGGAGGAGGGATCTGTGACTATCTGCAGCTGGGAACCTGCGCAGGGAAAGAGAAGCAGACCTGGGGTAACAGGGGGAGAAATTACCCAGGTAACGTGAGCTGGGCAAGACGATAAATCCAGCAGGGCTGGCTCACCTGTCACCTGCAGCTCCCGGCTGTGCTCTGGCTCCCCTGGGTGTATCAGTTACTAGACACCCTCCCCCCCACCCTTTCTCCTTCCCAAACCGTCCCACACGGGGTCCCTCCGAGCCAGGACAATGCAGCAAAGGGAGGTTTTGCAAATAGTTCTGGGCTTCTTCCCGCATTCGCTCCGGCCCTGTTCACACCCCTCGAGCGATCTCCGGTGCCATGTCTGCCCTAGCCCGGCTCACCCCACTGGGGCACAGTGCTGGCAGTGCTGGGTGTGACAAATGCGGTTCTGGCGGAACCCAACTGAGAGTGCCAACTCAGGACAAATTGCTCAAATAGGGCAGTTACAGCCCAAGGCTGGGGTTTTTCCACCTCTAAGGCAAACCAAACCGGCCAGACTAAGACTTCGGTCTCACCCCACTGGCTAACCGCAAGTCTCACAAGCAATCTCCTTAGACACTCCAGTTTCCCAGTATTACCACCAGTGCCACACGTTATGGGGACAAATGGTTATAAAAACCAATACCCCAGTAAAAGAAAAAGGTTCTCCTGATCCCAAAGGACCAAGCCCCAGACCCAGGTCAATGTACAAGTCAGACCTTACCCACAAATCACGCCACTGCCAATCCTTTAGAATCTAAAATCTAAAGGTTTATTCATAAAAGGAAAAAGATAGAGATGAGAGTTAGAATTGGTTAAATGGAATCAATTACATACAGTAATGGCAAAGTTCTTGGTTCAGGCTTGCAGCAGCGATGGAATAAACTGCAGGTTCAAATCAAGTCTCTGGAACATCCCCAGCTGGGATGGGTCATTCAGTCCTTTGTTCAGAGCTTCAGTTTGTAGCAAAGTCCCTCCAGAGGTAAGAAGCAGGATTGAAGACAAGATGGAGATCAGGCATCAGCCTTATATAGTCTTTTCCAGGTGTAAGATCACCTCTTTGTTCTTACTGTGGAAAATTACCGCAAAATGGAGTCTGGAGTCACATGGGCCAGTCCCTGCATACTTTGCTGAGGTACAAGGCGTATCTGCCTTCTCTCAATGGGTCCATTGTATAGCTGATGGTCCTTAATGGGCCATCAAGCAGGCTAGGCAGAGCTAATCCCAGCTTGTCTGGGATGTCACCCAGAAGCATAGCATAAGTTTGCCATACAGACAGTATAGAGCCAATATTCATAACTTCGACTACAAAACTGATACATACATATAGACAGCGTAATCATAACCAGTAAACCATAACCTTGTCCTAGACACCCCATTTGACCCCCTTTATACAAGATTTGGTGCCACTACAGGACCTTGGTTGCAACAATGATCTATATGGTCCCAGTTTATGTCAATAACGTCACACCCCCAACGCAAAATTGATGCAGGAAGGGATGACACAAACATCACTGACTGCATCCCAAGAGCTCCCCATCCTGGGTTCTGTCTCACTACAGCTAGTATTGGGTTAGAAGCCGTACCAGTGTATAACAGAAACGGTTTATCAAAATCATGTTCAACCACATGATTGAACCTCTTTACTAACTCAAGGTAACACTTAGTTAGAACAATAGTGGATTGGATCTGCTCTGGCAGCATGGTTCCTGTATGTGCCATGTGATCTTGCCAAGAGCTAAAGAAAACTGCTACTTTATCCATACAAGCTTGGGCAAATGTTTGGAACCCAATTAACATCAAATAAATGCAGATATTAATGTTCTTCATAGTCCAGGAATCTTGGCATTTAGCCATAAAACTGCTCTGCTCTGACACATCAGTAACCAAATCTGTCCTCAAACCCTGAAGCACAAACTGCTCGTTTAAAGAATCAGAAAGGAGACATTCCTGTTCCAATACCATTGTCTCCCCAACAAGTTGGCCCCACACAGCCACTTGGTTATAGGGCTGCCTCAATTCCTTAACAACTTTTACTTCCTCTGAGACCTTCTCAAAGCTACCCACACTGGATCTTTTAAAAGGAAAGTCAGTGGATCCATTCACAACAGACAATTTTTGGCTGCTAGGAACTGAAACTTCCTTGATTAAATCACTCTCACACCCTTCAGTTGCAGGGAACTGCTTGCACCGAGTACCATGAGGATTCCTTTCCCCAGGAGCTTTTCTGAGCAGCAATTCACCCCTCACAGAAATTCTGCCCTTACCCTCTTCACCTAGGGCTTGCTCTAAAGGAACACTTTCCTGAGCAACAACAGACTCTGTCTGGGTCTTACTTACATTCAGGATCACCTCTGGCCCATCAGGCAGATCTCTACACAATCCCCTTTCAGGTGAACCCATAGACTTCCTAGATACAAGGATAGAAATACTTCCCTTCTCTTTGCCACACACCAGCTTAGGAATTTTTTCCTTTTTGCTACAAGTTGTTAAACTGTCCGTAGGTAACACAACCAAATTACCTTTCTGCTCTCCTTGTGCCCTGGCTAGGGTATCACCCTGATCAGACAGAGTTGTTACACCCTTCTCCAACCACACATGAGCAACAGGCCCAATACAAGCATCAGAATTGTCTGGTCTCTGGGATTTTGCTAAGACACTAACCGGATGCAACCTAGTTACGGTGCCATTCTCCCCAGCAGATGCCAACTTAGGACCATTCCCTTCCTGGGCTTTAGTTGAATCCAGAACCAACTCTGAGACAACTAAATTACTCTCAATCATCACAGGCCGAAAGGCACCTTCTGTCTGCTCCACAGACAAAAAAGAGTTGGAGACGCATTTTTCTTTACTAGACATATAATTTGGGATTTCATTTCCCTTGTCCCAGCACACCGGGCTGTTCACAGACAACTGCTTGGAGACTGGGGTAGCTTCCTCCATAGGCAAGTCAATACCCCTGACAGACACAGGCACATTTCCTTCACTGTCACTATTCTTCGCACAGGAAACAGATAAGGAATAGGGACACTCATCTTCCACTCTCCTTGCCTCCCCAAACTGCTGACTAGATAAAGCCATCAGTTCACAAGACTGCCTAGACTCATCCAAAATCTCCTTGTTCTCCTCTCCCTTCGCTTGATCTAATTCCAGATTTACTTCTGAGACGTTAGATGGACATTCAGAAACTTCATTCACAGCCAAACAGCTACTTTCCAAGGACAAGCTTTTGGAGAAACCCTCCATAGGCACAACCTTAGGATCAATCCTCTCTTGTGCTTGGTTTGTATTAACTTGACTGACCATAGCTTTAATATCATTTCCAATCATAATATCCTTAGGGATTATGTCTTTTACTCCCACAACCATGGTGCCCTCCAATCCCTTCCATTTCAGGTGGATTTTAGCCAAAGGCACCCTGACAAAATACTTAGATAAGGCTACAACAGTTACATCTTCACCTGGCAAATAATCTTCCTTCCTGACAAGACTTGCTTTAACCAGAGTAATATCTGCTGCGGTGTCCCTCCATGCCATACACCTCACTCCATTCACTTCTGCACTGCTAATAAACTCTGCGTTATTTCCCCCATATTTAGCTTTAATGTGAGTTTTAAGGTCAAATTCTTCCGAGACCACAGAAACAGCATTTGCACACAGGGCACCAATGCTGGGCTCTGTGTGGCTTGCCTGTGAGTTTACAACAACAGGGTTAGCATTGGCCGTGGCATTTGGGGTTGCTGGTTTTGGGCCGCCCTTCAGTGTCGGGCAGTCTGGTCTCATGTGGCCCAGCATACCACAGTGATAGCATGTAACCTGTTCCATCCTGGGATGTGAGTTCCTACCCCCCGGACCCCCTTGAACTCCTTTAGAAGAGTCAGGTTTATTTTTAAATCCTTCCCTCCTCTTGAACTGGGGAGAATGGTGATCAGTTTTCCCCGGGGTTTTACACCCTTCTTGAGCCCTGTTTTGGGTATGGGCATCCGCAATCTCTGCTGCCCGTAGGACTGACTCAGGGTCCCTGTCACACACAGCTGCTCTCACATTGTCCGGCACAATGTCTAAGAACTGTTCCAAAGTTATTAAATCCAGCAGTTTTTCAAAACTCCCATGAACCTTGGCTCCCATAACCCACTTTTTAACAAAACCCATCAGCTTATGAGCACATTCTACAAAAGTACAATCCTTAGACATTTTAAACTCTCTAAACTTAATTCTGTAAGATTCAGGAGTAACCTTGAACCGCCTTAACACAGAATCCTTAAACCGCTCATAATTTAAGGCTTCTTGTTCCCCCAAGTCATTAAACACCTCCCTGGCTTTTCCAGTCAGTCTGGTCAGCAGGACAGGCATTCGCTGACCCTCGGGGATCTGGTACAGATTGCAGAGGCGTTCAAAGGTAGACAAAAACTCCTCTATATCCTCAGTATCATTGTAAATGGGACACATCCTTTCCCAGTTTTTCTCATGGCGGGGGGGAAGTGGAGTACCAGGTGGGGATGACTTTCTCCACTCTTCCATTACTTGGAGCTGAAGTCTGGCCGTCTCCTGTTCCATCCTGTGAGTCTCCTGCTCAGCAGCGAGCAGCTCTAGACGTCCCTTACGAGCTCTCTCTTCTCTCTCATCAGCCTCCTTCTTTCTTTGATCGGCTTCTTTCTCTCTCTCAGCAGCCTCTTTCTCTCTCTCAGCAGCCTCTTTCTCTCTCTCAGCAGCCTCTTTCTCTCTCGCTCTTTCTAACTCTGCTATTTTTTGCTTCTCCAGCAATCGAAGATCTGCTAGCTTCTGTTCATGCTCAAATTGCAGTTGACTTGTCACCCTTTGCATCCTAATTTTTTCTGCATCTTCTGCAGCCTCAGGTAAGGGCTGTGCTCTTGCCCCCTAATCACTGGCTATTAACAGATTTCTCCGTTCTTCCTTTGTAGCTTTCTTTCTAAAGCTTATCCTCTTTTCTGAACACAAATTTTCCAGGGCTTTTTTGCCAAGTCCCTCATATGCTCTTTGCTCAGCCATTGCAGCAGCTCTTTAACCAACAAAACTCTCAATCCCAAAATTCAAATTTGGATAGCGTGGGGTTCTGACCCAAAGCTTAATTGACCTGGTTCTGTGGATCCAAGCACAACTACGCCACTGTGACAAATGCGGTTCTGGCGGAACCCAACTGAGAGCGCCAACTCAGGACAAATTGCTCAAATAGGGCAGTTACAGCCCAAGGCTGGGGTTTTTCCACCTCTAAGGCAAACCAAACCGGCCAGACTAAGACTTCGGTCTCACCCCACTGGCTAACCGCAAGTCTCACAAGCAATCTCCTTAGACACTCCAGTTTCCCAGTATTACCACCAGTGCCACACGTTATGGGGACAAATGGTTATAAAAACCAATACCCCAGTAAAAGAAAAAGGTTCTCCTGATCCCAAAGGACCAAGCCCCAGACCCAGGTCAATGTACAAGTCAGACCTTACCCACAAATCACGCCACTGCCAATCCTTTAGAATCTAAAATCTAAAGGTTTATTCATAAAAGGAAAAAGATAGAGATGAGAGTTAGAATTGGTTAAATGGAATCAATTACATACAGTAATGGCAAAGTTCTTGGTTCAGGCTTGCAGCAGCGATGGAATAAACTGCAGGTTCAAATCAAGTCTCTGGAACATCCCCAGCTGGGATGGGTCATTCAGTCCTTTGTTCAGAGCTTCAGTTTGTAGCAAAGTCCCTCCAGAGGTAAGAAGCAGGATTGAAGACAAGATGGAGATCAGGCATCAGCCTTATATAGTCTTTTCCAGGTGTAAGATCACCTCTTTGTTCTTACTGTGGAAAATTACCGCAAAATGGAGTCTGGAGTCACATGGGCCAGTCCCTGCATACTTTGCTGAGGTACAAGGCGTATCTGCCTTCTCTCAATGGGTCCATTGTATAGCTGATGGTCCTTAATGGGCCATCAAGCAGGCTAGGCAGAGCTAATCCCAGCTTGTCTGGGATGTCACCCAGAAGCATAGCATAAGTTTGCCATACAGACAGTATAGAGCCAATATTCATAACTTCGACTACAAAACTGATACATACATATAGACAGCGTAATCATAACCAGTAAACCATAACCTTGTCCTAGACACCCCATTTGACCCCCTTTATACAAGATTTGGGTGCCACTACAGGACCTTGGTTGCAACAATGATCTATATGGTCCCAGTTTATGTCAATAACGTCACACTGGGTCAGAGCTGGGGCAGAGCCAGGTTAGACGATACAGCACAATAAACACCTGCCCTCCTTCCCCCTGTCTACACGCGCGCTCCCTGCTGGGCTATGGCACAGGGGGCACCCAGCAGAAGAGCTCTAACCCGCCCTGCTTCCTTCTGGGCCTGAGCCAGCCCCACACGGAGCAGTCATGGGGCGGGAGCTCCTCTGGGGGCAGGTTAGTCCGTGGATGTTCCTGTCCCAATATCGGGGGCCAGCTGCTGTGGGAGGCAGGACCCAGATGAGAGGGGCGCTGGGATGCTCCGGCCTGGCTGTACCCAAGCTCCTGTCCCCGGAGTAGGGTCAGGAGGTGACCGGCCGGGTCACCGCTGAGAGGTTTTGCCCTGACAGACACCAAGATATTGGGCAGCAGCAGCTCCCTGGTTCCCCGTCTGAGATCTCAGTGTGCCCGTCCCTTCGCTCAGACCCTGACCCCCCCCCGCCCCCGGGATTCCCCGCGGCTCCCCCGTTCCCTCCCCCGGCTCCTGTCACACTCTGGGGCATTCACACGGGCTCAGGGCAGACTCGGAGGCTGAGGCCGGGCAGAGCTGGGCAGTGACTGACCCACCGGTACCCAGCCCCCGTCCCCGGGACTTTACTCTGCCGGGGAACCCCGGGACCCTGCCCTGCCCGCCCCCAGGGCACCAGGGGGTCTGTACTTACCGGCCACCCCGAGGACCAGGAGGGGGATGAGGAGACCCCCCAGCCCCATGGTCCCTGCCCTCCGTCCCCACAGAGTCGCCATCTCCGGGGCTGGCAGGACCCCCAGCGAATTCTCTTTCACTTTCTGTGGCTGTAACAACAGGAAACGGGCGGAGAGAAGAGTTTACAGTTACTGATCCGGTTACATCCAGACACTCCTCAACCCAGATCAGCCAGAGGGAAGGGCCCAGCCCCCCACCCCCCGTGACCCCTTCCGCTGGGCTGGGGGTGAATCCCCTGGGGTTGGGGGGGCTAGGTCCTCCCAGGAATGGTGATGGGGTCAGTGGGGTGTTGTGTGGGGTGTGGGAGCTGTGGGGGTTACTGGGTGTAAGGGGGGTTCTGTGGGGTGGGGGTTATGTGGAGTCATGGGGGGCACACAGAGCTGGGGGGCTGTGGGGACAGGGAGGGATTTCTGAGGGGAGATGGGCTATGGGGGACAGACTCCCAGAGGGGATTTGGAGCTGGGGGGAACAGGGCGCTTGCTCCCCTCGCTGCCCCACAGACACGGCTCAGGCCCCGGCTCGGTGCCCGCGCTGGGCAGCTGATTTCTGTCCCTTCCACACCAGTGTCAGGCCCACGGGCAGCGCCACTATTCACAGCGTCCGTCTGTCTGTCCGTCAGCCGCCAGCCCTTCCCAGGCCCGAGAGGGGACCAGGCTCCCTGCCCCGAGCTCTCTCTGGGCCTGGGCGCAGCTCGCCCGGTTCCACTGTGCCCTGGGCCTTGGGATCACGTTAATCCTTGGCCTGGTCTACACTACGAGTTTAGGTCGAATTTAGCAGCGTTAAATCGAATTAAGCCTGGACACGTTCACACGGCTAAGTCCCTTTTTTCGACTTAAAGGGCCCTTTAAACCGGTTTCTTTACTCCACCTCCGACGAGGGGATTAGCGATAAAATCGGCCTTAGCGGGTCGGAATTGGGGTAGTGTGAATGGAATTCAACGTTATTGGCCTCCGGGAGCTATCCCACCAGTGCTTCATTGTGACCTCTCTGGACAGCACTCTCAACTCAGATGCACTGACCAGGTAGACAGGAAAAGCCCCACGAACGTTTGAATTTCATTTCCTGTTTGCCCAGCGTGGAGAGCACAGGTAACCACGCAGAGCTCATCAGCACAGGTAACCGTGATGGAGTCCCAGGATCGCAAAAGAGCTCCAGCATGGACAGAACGGGAGGTACGAGATCTGCTCGCCATATGGGGAGATGAATCAGTGCTAGCTGAACTCCGTAAATGAAATGGCAAAATATTAGAAAAGGTCTCCAAGGCCATGAAGGACAGAGGCCATAACAGGGACGCACAGCAGTGCCACGTGAAAATTAAGGAGCTAAGGCAAGCCTACCACAAAGCCAGAGAGGCAAACAGAAGGTCCGGGGCAGAGCCGCAAACAGGCCGCTTCTACGCGGAGCTGCATGCCATGCTAGGGGGTGCAGCCACCACTACCCCAACCATGTGCTATGACTCCCTCACTGGAGAAACACACAGGGAAGAGGGTTCGGGGTACGAGGAAGAGGAGGATGAAGATAATGTAGATAGCTCACAGCAGCAAGGAAGCGGAGAAACCGGTTTCCCCAACAGCCAGGATATGTTTATCACCCTGGACCTGGAACCAGTAACCCCCGAACTCACCCAAGGCGTGCTCCCAGACCCTGAGGGCACACAGGGGACCTCTGGTGAGTGTACCTTTGTAAATATTACACATGGTTTAAAAGCAAGCGTGTTTAATGATTAATGATGAATTTGCCCTGGCAATCGCGGCCAGTACAGCTACTGGAAAAGTCTGTTAACGTGTATGGGGATGGAGCGGAAATCCTCCAGGGACATCTCCAGAAAGCTCTCCTTCATGTACTCCCAAAGACTGTGGTTTACCATGGCTGCCTGCAAGCCGAAATCTGTTGCCTGGCATTGCGTGAGTGATCTCTCACACCAAACCGGCAGGCCCTCAATATAAGAGGAAAAATGCGACCTTCTAACGAAAGCACATGTGCTGTGTAATGTGAACAGCAAAATTTAACGTGAAAGAGTGTACCCATTGTTCTCTAAAATGTGTCTTTTTTAACCACCTCTCCCTTCTCCTTCACCAGCTGCAAATGTTTCTCCTTCACAGAGGCTAGTGAAGATTAGAAGGAGAAAACGGTGGACTCGGGATGATATGTTCTTGGAGCTCCAGATGTCCTCCCACGCTGACAGAGGATAGCAGAACGCATGGAGGCAGTCAATGTCAGACTACAGAAAAGCACAATATGAACGAAAGGAGAGGTGGCGGGCTGAATCGCAGGATGAACAGAGCAAGTGGCGGGCTGAAGATGATAGGTGGTGTCGGAGAAAAACAGTGTTCTCACTATTTGTTTAGGTATAGCAAGTCAGATGCTTTATTAACTCTCACAATTGCACAGAGGGAGAGAGCTAAGCAGGTCTCTCAACAGGTAAACAATTACAGCAAGCATTTATACCTTTTGTTACAGACAATAATGAGCAACAGTTGCATTTTGTTTATACATAGGTCATTCTGATATCTTGTTTTGCTCACTCATGTAGACTCTTAGTCTACATTCCATATTATCTACACAAGGTCGCAACAACTTCTCACACAGTTCTTTCCCACTCGCCTCACACATTCCTCGCTTCTACAAATCTCGCGTTATTAGGGTTACAGTTAGCCTAACTCTTGCTAACGAACTGTCATGCATTGCATCCCCTTCCTGTCAGTTCTTTCTCTGCTTCCACAACCCCCCCTTTTGTACTACTAGTACAACAAACATTTTCAAATCTCTATTTGCATTAAATCTCGGAATTCAGATTCTACATCAGATGCTTCAACCTTAGGGGTTTTGATTGGATGTAATGACAATACATGATGAGCATGGACATAAAAGGTATTACTATTATTACGTCCTTTACAACAACAATAACATACTCCTGCACAACACAAGCAATAACATTCCCATAGCGATAATATGATGGGGTTGTTGTACAATCTTAGTCATATAACACAATACATCATACTTAGTACATAAGGTGGATACTCTATAAGCTGTCTGAAAGGCATACTTTTTAACTTGATACATATTTTGAAGCATGTGAATTTGCCCTTGTACTTCAGAGATTTTCTGAACCTCTGGTAACAGTGAAAGCAAATTTTAAAATCGATCAGGTACTAAACTAGTTCAATTAAAGGGTATCTGGAACCTAAGGACTACTTGCAAAATTCTATCTGCCGGCCAGTAAATAATATGATTGCCTGCAGTGGTAATGAGATTAAAATGTATGTCTTGCAATGTAGTGGCTTTAACATACACACAGCTATCATTAGCTTAAAAAATAAGTGTCCTGTCAGGGTAGTTCCTTGTCCCCTACCCTCCCAGCAAATGTAGTCATGAAGAGTAACAACTTCTCCTGGCTTCAGTTTACGGATACACTGAAGCTGTGGGGGTTGTAACGGCCAAAATGTCCATTGACTCCCTAACCCCATCCAAATGTCAGATGTAATCCCAGGAGCACTGACTAAAAATCGATTGGGCATACCAGGAGGTCTAATTTCCCAGATGTCTCGGTGAATTACCCAATCCCACATGCATCCTCCCCATGGACCCGGCAGGATTCGGTATGTGGGAGCCCACACCCCCTGAACCGGTCCATATGCTTGGAAGGAGCACTGAGAACGTCCACACTTCCACCCAGAAAGTTTCCAAGTATGTCTCCATGGTCACAGATCAGATGGTACTCCTGATGTGTCTGTAAGGGCAGTGGGCCAAGCCTGGTGCTCTAGATCATTCCGAATGGCCATTAGCTGGTCATTCAAGAAATCCTGAATCTCTGAGCATGCTAGATCCCACTGCAATGCCTTCCCAGCCTCAGTGATATTCAATACCATCTCTGTCAGCAACTTCTGGGTCATTGAACTAAGGGCAGAAATAACATGTAACTCACCAACTCCAGCCTGTACCTAGGTTAGTTGTGCTCCAGAAACAAGGCCTATGGCCTTCTCTAGTTGCCCCAATTTCTCATCATGTTCTTGGTTCTTAAAAATATTCCAGACTGCTACTGCATTATTGGCCCCATCCCACAGGGATCCGGTCAAGTCTCTCTTCTTTCTAGAAGAAATAACCCAAGCCCTCAGTTGTGCTAATCTAATGGCAGCCCCCTGTGAGCAATTTGGGTATGTAGAGGTAATCTGGAAACTGGATAAGGGCAATGAAAATTTAACAGTCCCTAGTGTAGTGTTAATCACAGTCCATTGATATCCTAATACATCTCTCTTTGGTGTAGTACTATACCACATTCCCAAGCATGGGTCCCACAAGTTTCTTCCTGCCAGTGTATAATTCTTTGTTTCTTCACCAGGGTCAGTTCTTAATGTCTCTTGTAGTCAGGAATCCCTGGACTTTGTGGTTTCAATGAAGCAAGTGTTCCTTCTTCTCTTTTCCTGAAACAGTGTGGTTTAGCATCATACAGGGGAGAGGTTACTAGCACATCACCCTGTAATGGTTTTGCTTCTTCTAGAAAAATCCAGAGGCACAGTAGGTCTGTCAGTGGACAAGGGAGAGGTTACTAGCACTTCACCTTGTCTTTTTTTTTCTTTCTTTCTTTTTCCTGCTGTCCAGAAGACACAGCAGAGCTAGAAGGAGAAATAGGCTTATCAGTAGGAGAGTCCTCCCGAGGTGGAGGGGTCTTTTTACAGTGAGAAGCATGGGTCCAGGCAGGTAGTCCTTGGCACTTCACAGTGGTGGTGGTGGTTAACAGGACTTGGAAAGGGCCTTTCCAGTGTGGAGCCAAAGCAGTCTTTCGTTGATAGACTTTACGTAGACTCAGTCTCCTTGTTTCAATGAATGGCAGGGCTGCTAGGGTCTTTGGGTAGCACTTCTTTTATCTGTGAGAAAAGAAACCTAACACATTTCATTAATGCCTGGCAGTGTTTTTCAGATCTCATAGTTGCTTGGGCACATTCAGGCCCCCCTTTTCTTGGCTATCAGCCAAGTCTTAGCTGTGGGCAGTGTCCTTGGATGGTGCCAGCGTCTTATCTTTGGACTGAGCTTGCTAGCTATTTTTTCTCAGTTAACTCGTTCTGTTCTTTTTCCTTCTCCCCTTCTTGGCTTCTTTTAACCTACAAAGGAAACTTCCACTCTTCACTTATACACCTTTTCCCAACAATGAACACATACACATTGCCATTATACAGTACATTAGTCTGATTATTCAATGTATGCCATGTACACCCTTCCAGTAAAATAACTTTATTACAGAGCTTTGGACCAACAAACCGGGACAAGCACACCCACTTTTGAGGAGTCCACTCAGTACAACCTCAGGTGTCCAATAGCTTTCCTCCCTCCCCAGCCCTCTGGCTAGAAATCTGAGGTAGCCAGAAGGATCCCATGGGCAATATGGGGAGTGGGTTAACCTTCCATGTCCTTGCTTCCAAAGACTGTTGGTATGCAAATTTTAACAACAATTTTTTTCAATTAAAAAAAATCTGGCC
Source organism: Graptemys geographica (assembly GCA_037349215.1). NCBI lineage: Eukaryota > Metazoa > Chordata > Testudines > Emydidae > Graptemys > Graptemys geographica. The sequence goes on along the minus strand of JBAIFT010000129.1, from coordinate 347,645 downwards.
AATGAAGTTTTTTTTTTTTTTCTTACTTAAGCAACTGTATTAGACTTTAGTATATCACATTTTCCTGATTTATCCAAACACTTTTTGTATTCCAAGTTGAATAAAAACAAGTATCTGCTTTTTTTGATTTAACCCTTCTATTTAATTTTGAACTAGACTGTCTTATGAAAATATTAAACCCAACAATTCTGGCCACAAGACAAACACCACAAGACAGGACAAAGAACACAAAAATAATTCCTATTGTACCAGTAAATGCATGGTACATCGAATGCTGTTCAGCTGGCATCCGTTTTCTCTGATGATCTGAAAGACAAAAGAACAGAGGTCTACCCCTTCTGGGTAGTCAGTCATTGCTTAAAATATTTCCTTTATATACACACATACTCTTGTTGATTTTAGACAAAACAGAGGAATTACCCCATATTTCTTTGTATTTGTTTCATAGGCAGCCCAGGTTTCAGTGGCTTCTACCTTATTAGTTAGAAAATTGCATTAATACAGATGCTTTCTGGCTTGCTTCCAGATCCAAAGCTATCCACAGCTTAAAAATTCTTATGTAAAAAGGGACACAATTAACTTTCCCAGACTTTTGATTGCCTTTTACTTCTAACTCCTGCTTTCAAACACCCAGTGATCTGAAAGAGACGACACAACCTATATTGGTAGGTTTGCATTTCTTTTACCTCTGCTACAATATACACTGCACATGTTCTGGGGAAAATGCACATCCTATCCACAATTCAATTTCCACAACACTAGCCACATCAATTTCTACACAAGGTGTAACTGTTTCTTTTGTGCTTACAAAATCTCCATGCACGCCTAGTAAAGTGACAGCTCGACCACACAGAGCCAGGGGCACTGTCCTTCTCTCTCTTTTTACCAGATCTTTTATCTGCTATTTTGTTACCCAAAAACAAATTCAAATCTTTATTCTTTCCTGAACACTGGGTAAAAGCCATTTACTTAACATATAATTCAAAGGGCTATCCTTAGAGAGTTTTACCAGAGACCCACCCATCTGCCTGCTGATACTCTAACAGAGAATTACACAGAGAACAGAGGGAATTATGGCCTAATAGGATCCTATTACAGGAATTTCTACTAATACTGACCGCTACAGGGGACGGGACAGAAGGATCCCAATTCAACCTCAGAGCTTCATTGCACGCGATGGCTTCCACTCTGAGGAATTACGAATGAGAGGCTCAGTTCCATCCACACACCTAACGCCTAAATGTATAAGACAGAAATTCATTAACCGGAGTCGCCATTAACTGTCACCAAAATATCGGGTCCACCTAGCTGAGAGCCAATAACAGCCAGACAGGGATAAGGAAGAGTTGCTTTATTCAGCAGAAGAAAGGAGAGCCTTGCACCTTGGTACAAAGACTCTGTCTTACACACATTTTACCATTTCAATTATTATCCTGGGGATTTGAAATCCCCATGCTTATAATTACTTACTCCTTTCCTTCCACTATGCCCTCAAAGTTTCCAACCTGTTCTCCAATCTCTCTATCTATTGCCTGCCCGTTTGGGCCCGATCCTGCTTTTCTCGCTGAACCGTCCCTTCCATGGGCACCAGCTTTTTCACTACCAATTTAGATAGGAGGGTGGGCTTCTCAACTAGCCCCCACCCTTCTTAAACATTCTTACTCACAAGGCTACCCGAGTCCTCCCTCGTCAGGCTTGCCACTTGGGCAAAATGCATGGCCCATTGGCATTTAACTATTCAATTTTCTCTTGTGGCAAACACACTGCTCTTACAGCATATGCAAACACAAATGGTTAAATTCTGACAAGTCCCTGAAGGACCGGTACTTGCTTAGCCAGTGCTTCCTTTTCTGCCTGGAAGTCCTGTCTCAAGGCTTGCAACTTGCCCTGGGTGTAGGTTTGAGTTGCTGCCTGGTTCATGATCTATGCTCTTAATTGCTCAATTCTAGTTATCAAGTACACAACTCTTCCCTTTTCTCCAACTTCTCTATTGCCCAGTCCTGCTATGACTGGGGTAGATCCACCTGACACCCTTCCCGGTCAGCCGGGGTGGAAAGAGGAATGCTAAATCCCTCTCCGGTTCTCAGACTTACTGCGGCTGAGAGTAGACACACTTTCATACTCACACATGTACGTCCAGACTGGCCATGTCTGTGTATAACGTTCAGAGAAGGTGCTGTGCAATCTCCAACTTGCTTCCTCTCTTGGGAGGGCAGTTCTTTTACACCCTGAGGTCTCCTGGGGCGTCTTTTCAGTGATTCCAGTCCAGGCCGGCTGCCTGTGGCTTCTTCAGCTTCCCCAAACCACGCCAGCTCCAGGGTCGCAAAGGCAGACTGTTGGATCTCACTGGACAGTTAAGCTTTGCAAATGTAATCTCAGCACTTTAACTTGTATTGCCTTTGGTTTGACTATGTCTATATTTTTTCACAGTCAGCTGGGGCCGAAAGCAGTTTTTCTTTGTACTTAGCCTGGTCTGCATTGATTCTTGACCTTGAACGCAGATTAACTTTCTCTTTATCTCTGGACCAAGCTGAATTTCAAATTAACCCGTTCCTTTCCTCAATAGACAAATTGCTCCCATTGTGTGTCAGAGGCTTTTTGGTGATTAAAAGCTCCTCTGAGATGTATGATCTTATCTAGATTGAAGGTACCTTCTAGTGGGCATTGTTTAGATGAATTTTCACGCGTGTAATGATTTCAATTCTCTAAATACCTGCAGGTTTTAGTACCATAATGTACGTACATGAAATAAGCTGGGGTACCCTTAGTGGGTGAGAGGGAATCCTTAGACTGTCCCCCACCCATTTTCCAATCACACACACAGGGAGGAGGATGCCCTGTCCGCGCTAGCGGCACATAAACTAAGGATCTCTCCCTACAGGGTATTCACACAGGAGAGACTAACGAGGATGGCCACGACCCTCCTACACCTCCCTTCAGCAAAGAGCGTCGGCTAGTCTCAGAGAGACGGCGCCGCTTACTCTGTTGCATCCAGTGAGATGATCAGACTGTCAGTGGCTCACACGGAGAGGAAAAGGGGAGGGAAGATGGGTTCACACACTCCTAGACCCAGGTAGCCTCCTCGCCGGACAATGCCAGGCCGAGTCAACCTACGTGGGTCGGATCTCCTAAAAGATCCTCTAGTTACCGGGCTTGCGTTAGAGTAGTTCTGGTCACGAGCCAAAAGACTTCGCAGAGTACTCTGGGCGTCTTCCGGTAACACTCAATTCACACTGGTGTACACACACACACAGACCACACACACACCAAGGCCTTATACCAGGTACTACTCCTAAGTACCTCCAGGTACTATTCCCAAGTACCTCGATGCATCACTTGAGGCGGTAAAAACCCCTCTTGAGGCGGTAACAACCCCTCAACACAGGTGCAAACCCTATGCACCTAGCATATGCATACAGGGGGCGGCAAACAATTCCCCTATTACGCCGCTCAGCATCTGACCTTGCTGCACAGTCAATAAGTTCGGATGGCGTGAGCCCAACAGGGACAGACGGCCCCACGGACAGTCCTCCTCCGACACCCCAATAGAGATTTCAAAAGGTCTCCTACCTCTATTGTGGCGCCATGGGGTTCGAAGGGGAACGATCCGTAGCAGCTGCCGGTGCCTCTGCGGGCGTTGCCATCCCGGACGAGCCCCCAAATTGTCGGAGAAAAACAGTGTTCTCACTATTTGTTTAGGTATAGCAAGTCAGATGCTTTATTAACTCTCACAATTGCACAGAGGGAGAGAGCTAAGCAGGTCTCTCAACAGGTAAACAATTACAGCAAGCATTTATACCTTTTGTTACAGACAATAATGAGCAACAGTTGCATTTTGTTTATACATAGGTCATTCTGATATCTTGTTTTGCTCACTCATGTAGACTCTTAGTCTACATTCCATATTATCTACACAAGGTCGCAACAACTTCTCACACAGTTCTTTCCCACTCGCCTCACACATTCCTCGCTTCTACAAATCTCGCGTTATTAGGGTTACAGTTAGCCTAACTCTTGCTAACGAACTGTCATGCATTGCATCCCCTTCCTGTCAGTTCTTTCTCTGCTTCCACAGTGGCGTCAGCTTGCAGACAGAAGGCAAGAGTCGATGCTCCGGCAGCTGGAGCATCAAACTGATATGCTCCAGCGTATGGCTGAGCTGCAGGAAAGGCAGCAGGAGCAGAGACCGCCGCTACAACCCCTGTGTAGCCAACAGCCCTCCTCACCCAGATGCCCAAGCACACGGTGCGGGGGCCTCTGGCCACCCAGTCACTCCACCCCAGATGATTGCCCGAGCATCAGAAGGCTGGCCTTCAAAAAGAGTTAAAGTTTTAAACTGCAGTGTGTCCTTTTCCTTCCCTCCTCCCCCACCCATCCCAAGCTACCTTGGCAATTATCCCCCTAGTTGTGTGATGAATTAATAAAGAATGCATGAATATGAAGTAACAATGACTTTATTGCCTCTGCAAGCGGTGCTCAAAGGGGGGAGGGGAGGGTGGGGTGGTTGGTTTACAGGGAAGTAGAGTGAACCGGGGGGGGGGGGGGAGGGTTCATCAAGGAGAAACAAACAGAAGTTTCACACCGTAGCCTGGCCAGTCACAAAACTCATTTTCAAAGCTTCTCTGATGCGCACCGCGCCCTGCTGTACTCTTCTAACCCCCCTGGTGTCTGGCTGTGCGTAATCAGCGGCCAGGCGATTTGCCTCAACCTCCCACCCCGCCATAAATGTCTCCCCCTTACTCTCGCAGCTATTGTGGAGCGCACAGCAAGCAGCAATGGGGATATTCTTTTCGCTGAGGTCTGAGCGAGTCAGTAAGCTGCGCCAGCGCGCTTTTAAACGTCCAAATGCACATTCCACCACCATTCGGCACTTGCTCAGCCTATAGTTGAACAGGTCCTGACTACTGTCCAGGCTGCCTGTGTACGGCTTCATGAGCCATGGCATTAAGGGGTAGGCTGGGTCCCCAAGGATCACGATAGGCATTTCAACATCCCCAACGGTTATTTTCTGGTCCGGGAAGAAAGTCCCTTCCTCCAGCTTTCGAAACAGACCAGAGTGCCTGAAGACGCAAGCATCATGTACCTTTCCCGGCCATCCCACGTTGATGTTGGTGAAACGTCCCTTGTGATCTACCAGGGCTTGCAGCAGCATTGAAAAGTACCCCTTGTGGTTCATGTACTCGGTGGCTTGGTGCTCCGGTGACAAGATAGGGATATGGGTTCCGTCTATCGCCCCACTACAGTTTGGGAATCCCATTGCAGCAAAGCCATCCACTATGGCCTGCACGTTTCCCAGAGTCACTACCCTTAATATCAGCAGGTCTTTGATTTCATTGGCTGCTTGAATCACAGCAGCCCCCACAGTAGATTTGCCCACTCCAAATTGATTCCCGACTGACCGGTAGCTGTCTGGCGTTGCAAGCTTCCACAGGGCTATCGCCACTCGCTTCTCAACTGTGAGGGCTGCTCTCATCCTGGTATTCTGGCGCTTCAGGGCAGGGGAAAGCAAGTCACAAAGTTCCATGAAAGTGCCCTTACGCATGCGAAAGTTTTGCAGCCGCTGGGAATCGTCCCATACCTGCAGCACTATGCGGTCCCACCAGTCTGTGCTTGTTTCCCGGGCCCAGAATTGGCGTTCCATGGCATGAACCTGCCCCAGTAACACCATGATTTGCACATTGCTGGGGCCTGTGCCTTGTGAGAGGTCTATGTCCATGTCAATTTCCTCGTCACTCTCGTCGCCGCGCTGCAATCGCCTCCTCGGCTGGTCCTGGTTTTGCTTTGGCATGTTCTGGCTCTGCATATACTCCAGGACAATGCGCGTGGTGTTCATAGTGCTCATAATTGCCACGGTGATCTGAGCGGGCTCCATGATCCCAGTGCCTTGTGTCTGGTCTGAAAAAAGGCGCGAAACTAGTATCTGACGAATGGAGGAAGGGAGGGCGGGAGGGAGGGAGGGGCGAGTGACGACATGGCGTACAGGTACAGGGAATTAAAATCAACAAAGGTGGCTGTGCATCAGGGAGAAACACAAACAACTGTCACACAGAATGCCCCCCCCCAAAGATTAAACTCAAAAACCCTGGGTTTAGCAGGCCGTTGATTTCACGGAAGGAGGGGGAAGCAAATGAATACAGAACAAATCTATTTTTTACATCTTAAGCTGGCAGACGATGGTGCAGCATGACTGATAGCCCTCGGCATCTTCTGGGTGCTTGGCAGATAATAGCATACTACAACGGATAGCCATCATCATCAAGACAGTTCAATAGGACTGAGCATGTCTGCCCAGGTGCCCATGATTGACAGCCACTGCAGTACAACAACAACAGATATCAATCATAATATACCCTTTTCTACCAAAAGGCAAGGGGCTGCTGCTGCGTGCAATGCAGCCCCACATCTGCCAGCACCCAGATTGCCGATGACGGCTACCAGTCATACTGCACCGTCTACTGCCAAAAGGCAATTAGCTGCTGCTGTGTAGCAATGCAGTACCACGTCTGCCGGCACCCAGAGGACATATGGTGATGGTGAGCTGAGCTGAGCTGAGTGGGCTCCATGCTTGGCGTGGTATGTTGTCTGCACAGGTAACCCAGGTAAAAAGGCGCAAATCGATTGTCTGCCGTTGCTCTGACGGAGGGGGAGGGGCCTGACGGCATGTACCCAGAACCCCCCGCGACACTGTTTTGCATCATTCGGGCATTGGGATCTCAACCCAGAATTCCAATGGCGGCAGAGACTGCGGGAACTGTGGGATAGCTACCCATAGTGCAACGCTCTGGAAGTCGACGCTAGCCTTGGTACTGTGGACGCGGTCCGCCGAATTAATGCACTTAGAGCATTTTATGTGGGGACACACACAATCGACTGTATAAAACCGATTTCTATAAAACCAGCTTCTATAAATTCGACCTAATTTCATAGTGTAGACATACCCCTTGGCTCCCCCAGCCTAACGAGCTAATCACAGCCCGAGCTTTCCGGGAAACTAATTAGGGGCAGGGCGATCACTGTGCTGGGGGCTAGCCGGGAGAGCCTGCCTTCGGTCGGGGGGCTGTGGAGGCAAAGGGGTTTGGGGGTGTGATAAAGTTATGAGGGAAAGTGGAGGGATGGGGTGGGAGTGTGGAGGCTTTGAGGTTTTCAGGGGCTGCGGGGGTATGGGGCTGTGAGGGAGGCTGTGGATGGGGGGAGGATAGGTGTGTGGGGAGGTTTTCAGGGGCTGGGGGGATATGGGGCTGTGAGGGAGGCTGTGGATGGAGGGGATGGGGGGAGGAGGTAACGAGGGGGATTTGGGGCTCAGATGAATGTCTGGGTGAAAGGGAGTTTATGAGGCAGTACGGGCAGCACCTGGGCTGGGGGATAAGGTTTGTGCCCCAGTGTTGCGGAGTGTGGGGGAGTCAGGGCCCTGCACCCCTCTTCCCGAGATTCACTGCGACTCTCAACCAGCCAGTAAAGCAGAAGGTTTATTCAAGGACAGGAACACAGTCTCAAGCAGAGCGTGTAGGTACGACCAGACCCCCTCAATTAGGTCCCTCTGGGAGGTTCAGGGAGCTTAGACCCCAGCTTGGGGTTCCCTGTGTTGCACCACCCAGCCCAAACTGAAACTAAACCCAAAACTCCTCCTGCTGCTCCTCTCTTCCCCCTCCCCCCAGCTCCTCCTCTCCTTTGTTCAGTCTCCCAGGCAGAAGGTGTTAATTCTCCCCACCCCCGTTCCTGGCTCAGGTTACAGCTCAGGTAGCTTCCTTCAAGGGAAGTCCCACATCCCCACTGCAACCCCCCTGCAACATTCCCAGGTCAAATCTGCCCTGCTCCCTGCTCCGTCACACCCTGCCATTGGGTACCTGCCCCTCCCTGGCACCCACAGACCCACCCGCCCCAGCGGTGCCCTCCACCAGGCGCCCTGACCCAGAGCTGGAAGGAGCCCGGCTGCTCCACCTGCCCCCAGGGTCCCGGCCTCCCCCAGCCGGGCAGTGCCCGCGAGGAGCCCCCGTGCCAGCCGGCAGGAGGGAGGGGGCACTGAGATGTTTCTCTGCTGGGCTCTGGGGTCTCGTGTCCCTGGCGCTGCCTCCGGGCCCCTGGGAGGTGAATGCCGCCGGCGTCTCCAGTCAGACCCCAGGTCGCTCGGTCGCCGTGCTGCGTATTCGGGGTGTTGTGGTGGTGCTGGGAGCCCAGCCAGGGAGCAGGCCCCCTTGCGCCGGGCGCTGCACAGACACAGAACTCGGAGATGGGCCCTGCCCCGAGGAGCTCACACGCCCCGGGCTGTGGGTTGTTCCAGACGCCCCAGCTAGACGGTCCCTGTCTGGGCAGCTGGGGGCGCTGGACGGCGCGGTGAGAGCATGGGGCGCCCGGCGGCTGGGGGCTCTGGTGGGAACGTTGCTCTCTGGGCTGACGTCACTCTGCCCTCGGTGGCTGCTGCCCCCTTTACGCCTGGTCAGTGCCCAGCCCTGGGTCTTTCTGCCCCCGCCCCAGCATAGGCCTGTCACGGAGTATTGGGGAACTCAGGGCCCTGCACCCCCGGCTCCCTGCGATTCACCATGACTCTCAGCCAGCCAGTAAAGCAGAAGGTTTATTTGGATGACAGGAATACAGGCCAAGACAGGTCTTGCAGGCACTGACAACAGGGACCCCCTCAGTTAGGTCCATCTTGGGGTCCCCGGGCATCCCAGCCCAGCCCCCCTTGGGAGGTCAGAGCCATCTCTGCCTCCCAGCCATCTCTCCAGCCTCCTTCCAGCCCACTGCCTTCAGCGACCCCTCCCACCGCCTTTGTTCAGTTTCCCGGGCTCAGGAGTCACCTGGCCTTCCACCCCTTCCTGGGTTCTCATGTTACCCACTCAGGAATGCGCCCCCGGGCAGATCCCATCCTCCAATGCAGACTATCCCAGCACACTCCCCGGTCAGCATTCACAGACCACAGTGAGAACAGGCCCAGTTCGTCACATCTCTCCCCCCTTCGAGACCGAACTGAGCAGGGTCACTTTAGCCAGTGACCCGGGGAAGTTCGAACCTACCCCCGTTCCCATGGATGTCCCCGCATCCCTCCCATTCCTTGGTGAGAATTACACCAGGCCCCTCCAGTTTCACGCCCCCCCTTAGGTTGGGGGTGCTTGATGGCACTCGCAGTTCGCATGTGGGAAGGTTTATGCGGCCTGTGCCCTTTTCCCACCCCCATACCTCTGGGGCTCCAACTGGGCTGTGGTCTTCTCCCAGCGCTCCAGTCTGGAGGTCTGTGCTTTGGGCTCTCTTGGTTTAGAGCCGCCCTTTTTACCTTGGCCACCCTCCGAAAAGGCTCCTCTATGCTGGGCAAGGGTCCTAAAGCTGTTTTCCCCTTGTCCCAGGCCTTCCTCCCCCTCTGACAGGGGTCACAGGATCCGCAGTACTGTCGGACAGTAACAAAGACCCCAGGCCAGTAAAAGCTCCGTAGCAGCCTCTGCTGGGTACGCCAGGTTCCCTGGTGCCCTGCGAGGGGAATGTCATGGGCCCGGCACAGCAGCTGGCGGCGATACTTCTGGGGTACCACCAGCTGCCTCCTGATCCCCCCTGACTCCATTTTCCCTGGGGGAGCCCATTCTCGGTACAGGAACCCCTTCTCCCACAGGAACCTTTTCCGGCCACCTCGTCCCATGGTCTGTACCGCATTGAGGTCGGCCAGGTCCCTTATCTTCCGCAAGGAGGGATCTCTCTGCAACTCGGCCTGGAACTCAGCAGCTGGGACGGGGATGGCCACCTGCTCTTTCTCGCCCGCTGGGTCCGAAGCTGCAGCCTCCCTGAGCCGCGTCCCTGGGCGTTCCCTCCCCACCAGGTTAGGGTCCTGCGCCTCAGGCAAGGCACCCCCCCCAAGGCCAGGGCGCAGTGCCCCTCGCCAGCTCTGACCGCGGGTCACAACTAAGGCGGTCTGGGGGCTGCTTGGCCAGTCCTCTAGGTCCCCCCCCATCAACACCTCAGTGGGCAAATGGTGGTGCACTCCCACGTCCTTGGGGCCCTCCTTGGCCCCCCATTTCAGGTGTACCCTCGCTACGGGAACCTTGAATGGGGTCCCGCCCACCCCGGTCAGGGTCAGGAAGGTGTTGGGCACCACCCGATCTGGGGCCACCACCTCGGGCCGGGCCAGTGTCACCTCTGCGCCCGTGTCCCAGTAACCATAAACTTTCTTCCCATCCACCTCCAGGGGAACAAGGCACTCGCTCCGCAGGGACAGCCCCGCGCCAACCCTGTAAACGGAGAACTTTGAATCCGGAGCATCTGGCCCCCCAGAGAAGCTAGCCTGGGGCTCTCCTCCCTCCTTAGCAGGTGGTACTCTGCCAGCCCCCCTTCCCTGGGAATGCTGCCTCTCGCTGGGCTGGGTCTCTACCCAGTCAACCCTCTGTGGGTTCGGCCTGCTCAGTCTGTCCCTGAGCCTGGGGCACTGGGCCCGTATGTGGCCCTTTTGGCCACAGTGGTAGCAGCCCATGTCCCATGGGTCCCCTTGAGTGGGTCGGATGGTCCTGATGCCGGATGTTCCCCTCTGATGGGGTTTTTCTGTATTTTCCCACGGGGAGGTCCCATGGTGACTCTCTCTCTGCGTTGTGGTGGGATTGCTCCTTTGGGACTCCTCCCTTTTATCTCCTGACCGGCTCTTTACGAACTCATCGGCCAGCCGGCCTGCCTGTCGCGGGTTCTCTGGCTTTCTGTCCACCAACCACAGCCTCAGGTCAGATGGGCACCGCTCATACAGTTGCTCCAGTACCAGCAGTTTGACCAGGTCCTCCTTCGTCTGGGCCCCATCAGCCCACTTGCTGGCGTATCCTTCCATGCGGGCGGCTAGTTGCAGATATGAGATCTCAGGGGTTTTATCCTGACTCCGGAACCTTTCCCGGTACATCTCAGGAGTCAGCCCAAATTCTCGTAGCAGGGCCTTTTTGAATAGTTCGTAGTCCCCTTTCTCTGCCTCTTCCAGTTGGCGGTACAATGCCACGGATTTGGGGTCCAGTAAGGGGGTAAGGACCCGGAGTCTGTCCGCGGGATCAACCCGGTGCAGCTCGCAGGCCGTCTCAAAGGCCTCCAGGAAGTCATCCATGTCCTCCCCCTCCTTGTATGGGGCCATGATGCACTTATCAAAGCTCCATGCAGTCCTGGGTCCCCCCTCACTCACCGCAGCCGGGGGTTTGCTGCCCTTCAATCTCGCCAGTTCCAGGTCATGCTGACGCTGTCTCTCATTCTCCTCCCGTTCATGCTGTCTCTGTCTCTCTTCACGCTGATGCTGTCTCTCTTCATGCTGTCTCTGTCGTTCACGATCCTCCAGCTCTCTCAGTTTTAGCTCTTTCTCCCATTCCAGCCAATTCCGCTCCACGGATGCCGAACGTCGCCGGGAGGATCCTCTGCTGGCCGGCGGGCTTCGCCGGGGGGATCCCCTGCTGGCCGGGGGGGTCACGGCGCCTTCGGTATTTGCTGGGCTCCTCCCCACCCTTCCCCTAGGCATAGGAAGGAGGGGTCTCGGGAAGCCCTCAGCAGCCGGCTGACCACTCCCAGCTGGGACAGACACTGGTGCCTGCGCTGCATTTGCCAGGCTGCTTCCCTGAGACACAGGGATCAGTTCATGTGACGAACTGGGCCTGTTCTCACTGTGGTCTGTGAATGCTGACAGGGGAGTGTGACTAGGATGGTCTGCATTGCAGGATGGGAGTCGGCCCGAGGGCGCCCGAGGGCGCATACCTGAGTGTGTAACATGAGAACCCAGGAAGGAGTTGAAGGGGAGGCGACTCCTTAGCCCGGGAAACTGAACAAAGGCTGTGGGAGGGGTCGCTGAAGGAGAGTGCTGGAAGCAGGCAGGGAGAGAGGGCTGGGGGGCAGAGATGGCTCTGACCTCCCAAGGGGGGCTGGGCTGGGATGCCCGGGGACCCCAAGATGGACCTAACTGAGGGGGTCCCTGTTGTCTGTGCCTGCAAGACCTGTCTTGGACTGTATTCCTGTCATCCAAATAAACCTTCTGCTTTACTGGCTGGCTGAGAGTCATGGTGAATCGCAGGAAGCCGGGGGTGCAGGGCCCTGAGTCCCCCAATACTGCGTGACAGTTCATTCGCGCGATCTTCCGCCTCCAGCTGGGCAATGAGCTGTTCTTTGGTGAGCCTCCCAATGCGCAGCCGCCTCTGCTTGCACAGCTCCACCAGGTCGCTCTTAAGCCGCTTGGCATACATCTTCCTGCTGGCCACTCACCGGCCTGTGTGCTCACAGCTCCCCACAGTTCCCAGGGGGACCCCTAGTGTGCCAGCTCTTCTCGAGGTCACCGCCTCTCTGCCAGGGTCGAGCTGCAGACTCCTCCGCCCCTGGGACCACTCGCTGCGATCCCCCCGGGGGACCCTGTTACTGCAAAAGTCCTTCTCGCTGGTCACACACTCCCAGGGGTAATAACCGTCTCTCTCCCACTCTTCAGCAGGCCTGGTCCCCGTCAATCCCCCTTCGTTTTACTGCTCCCCAGTCACTTACTGCAGGACGCGCCGTCCACGGGGTGCAGTAGATCCCACCGCTGCCACCAGTTGTCACGGAGTATTGGGGAACTCAGGGCCCTGCACCCCCGGCTCTCTGCGATTCACCATGACTCTCAGCCAGCCAGTAAAGCAGAAGGTTTATTTGGATGACAGGAATAGAGTCCAAGACAGGTCTTGCAGGCACTGACAACAGGGACCCCCTCAGTTAGGTCCATCTTGGGGTCCCCGGGCATCCCAGCCCAGCCCCCCTTGGGAGGTCAGAGCCATCTCTGCCTCCCAGCCATCTCTCCAGCCTCCTTCCAGCCCACTGCCTTCAGCGACCCCTCCCACCGCCTTTGTTCAGTTTCCCGGGCTCAGGAGTCACCTGGCCTTCCACCCCTTCCTGGGTTCTCATGTTACCCACTCAGGAATGCGCCCCCGGGCAGATCCCATCCTCCAATGCAGACTATACCAGCACACTCCCCTGTCAGCATTCACAGACCACAGTGAGAACAGGCCCAGTTCGTCACAAGGCCCTGGGACCCGATACACGGGGGGACGGGGCCAATAGCGCTGGGAAAATAGCGAGAGCCGCACTTGGCCCCGATGATTCTTGTTACAGCTGCAGGTCTGTCGTGGTGGAAGAGAGTCACAGACTGTTGTAGGAGCAGCAGTGATCTGTGTTCTATGTATAACCTGGATGCTCAAAAGGTCGGTTACACCTCCCCCCACCACCCGTTTGTCGCCTCTCCCTCTTTGAATACCTGTGAAGTGGATCCCCCCCTCCCTCCTGGAATGCTGGTGGGATGAATGGGCTGGTTGAACAGCTGGAAGATCAGAAGAGCTCCCAGGTAGACAAGGTGTCTGGGACTCTAATTAGGCAGCGCTCACACACCCAATGCATGGACACTGCCCGAGGTGCAATGTGACCAACAAGACACAGCCAAGTCATCTCTAGTCGCAGGCCATGAAGAGCAGGCCCTTAAAAGGGGAAGGGGCCATGTGCTCGGCAGTGCGCTCACAAGCTTGTACCTCCCGTGAAGGCCCTTCGCCAGGACCACCTGGCCAGTGTTCGCCGCGTTGCATTCCATCGTGCCTTGGGAAAACTTACCTTCATTGCACCGTCCATCGCTGCGCTGTGGGACACTTACCTTGAAGGATCCTACGAAAACAACAAGGAGTCTGGTGGCACCTTAAAGACTAACAGATTTATTTGGCCTTAAGCTTTTGTGGGTAAAAACCTCACTTCTTCAGATGCATAGAGTGAAAGTTACAGATGCAGGCATTATATACTGACACATGGAGAGCAGGGAGTTACTTCGCAAGTGGAGAACCAGTGTTGACAGGGCCAATTCAATCAGGGTGGATGTAGTCCACTCCCAATAATAGATGAGGAGCTGTCAATTCCAGGAGAGGAAAAGCTGCTTCTGTAATGAGCCAGCCACTCCCAGTCCCTATTCAAGCCCAGATTAATGGTGTTAAATTTGCAAATGAATTTTAGTTCTGCTGTTTCTCTTTGAAGTCTGTTTCTGAAGTTTTTTTGTTCAATGATAGTGACTTTTAAATTTGTAATAGCATGACCAGGGAGATTGAAGTGTTCACTTACTGGCTTTTGTATGTTACCATTCCTGATGTCCGATTTGTGTCCATTTATTCTTTTGCGGAGGGACTGTCCAGTTTGGCCAATGTTCATGGCAGAGGGGCATTGCTGGCACATGATGGCATATATACCCAATTTCGGGTAACACAGACAGCCTGATTTTCCGGTGCCTGTGACTCACCCAGCAGCTGCAGCTCCTGTCCCACCGTGTCCCCGCTCAGTCCCAGGGACACGGGAGCTGCTGCTGCCCGGGGTGAGTGCGAGGCCGGCTCCCTTTCCAGCTCCCTGGCCTGGCGGAGCGTGCTGCTGCGGGTGGTCGGCGCCCCCGGCTTTGTCAGGGCATTTTTAAATCCCTCTTCCCCCCCCTATTCCCAACTTTCACTAAACTCACCATGTGTGAGCGGTGCCTACGAGGGACCACACTGAGAATGCCACACTCAGGGCAGGCTGATAGAAGCAGGGCAGACACCCCCCCAAAACTGGCAGTTTGCTCTAGAATTAGATTCACCCAACCAGTACCAAAGTGAGCGTCTGCAGCCCCCCACTGGTTAACCAGAAGCCAAACACAGCCCCTGTTAGACACCCCAGCCCCTGGCTCCCGGCCAGGCAAACAGGGCTCATCTAGTGAGAGGTGACTGAAAACCCAGTTCATAACACAGGAGGTTCTTCCAATCCCAAAGGATCAGACTCTGACCCCCAGGGCAATTCGTATCTCAGATCTTACCCCAGTACCACGCTGTCAGCCAGTCCTCAGTGAGCTAACGGAAGATTTATTAATAAAAGAAGAGAGAGTTATAAATGGTTCATAGATCAGGTACATACAAGTGATTGCAAACTCTCCCGATCAGCTCTGTCGCAGCGATGCAATGGACGGCTGGCTGGAAAAGTCTCTCTGGTAACTTCCAAACGAAGTTCAAAATGCTCCTTTTAGTTGTAAATCCACAGTCCAGAGAACTGGAGCAGGAATGAGGCAAATGGAGGGTCTCTGGTGTCTTTTATATCCTCTGCCACGTGCGTGGACATTTACTGTCCCAAGCAAAGCTGCAGCCCTGGTGTATGGAAAGTTACTGACCAAGATGGAGTTCGAGGTCACATGTTCACATCACATGTCCTTACGTGTTTTGCTGAATCACAGGGGTAGCCATTGGCATAGGCACCGACTTCCACGCTAGCTGGGGGATGCTCAACCCCCCACTCCTGCCCCAAGCCCCGCCCCCATTCCACCCCTTCCCTCAAGCCCCTGCCCCACCTCTTCCCACTCCGCCTCTTCCCCTCCTCTTACCGCCTCCTCCCCTGAGTTCGCCCCGTCCCCGCTCCCCCCCTCCCTCCCAGAGCCTCAGGCACACCATGAAACAGCTGTTCACGGCAGGCGGGAGGCGGTGGGAGGGAGGGGGAGGAGTAGATCCGAGGGGCTGCGGGTGGGCGAGAGGTGCAGGAGGGCCGGGGGGGAGCTTAGGTGCTGGGAGGCCGGGGGGGGGGAGCTTGGCTGCTGGTGGGTGCTGAGCACCTGCTAATTTCTCTCCCTGGGTGCCCCAGCCCCGGAGCACCCTCGGAGTCGGCGCCTATGGCCATTGGCTCCCGGCTGTCCGAGGTGTTGTCAGGAAGAGTTTTCTGGCGAGTTGATTCTTCCTAATGGCCCATCAAGCTCGAATGGCCCATTCACGAGGGGCTGGCCAGACGGGATGTGAACCACCTTGGGGGGTGTCATCCCCAGAACAAAACACATCTGAGATCCAAGCACATGGCCAATATTCAGCACTTCAGGCGCAGCGACGGTACCTGGGTTTCACCAGGACAATCAGACTAGACAGACTGTCACTTTTCCATTGACACCACACGACCGGCTGCGACGCCGGCTGGGCAGGGCCGTTTGTATCTTCCAGGGGCACCTGGTCTCTGCTGGGGACTCCTGCTGCTTCTCTCTGCTCTGTGACCGTCTGGGGGTCCGGGCTCTCACGGGGAGGGGGCTAGAGAGAAGAGCACAAAGGCACTAAGGCCCCTGCCTGGGAATCCTCCCGCACCGTGCGGCCGCTCCCTGCTGGAGAGACCACCTCCCGCCTCAGGCCCAGAGAGCCCCGGGCAGGGCCGGCACCTGCTGTGTCGGGAGCAGACCTGGGGTAACAGGGGGAGAAATTACCCAGGTAACGTGAGCTGGGCAAGACGATAAATCCAGCAGGGCTGGCTCACCTGTCACCTGCAGCTCCCGGCTGCGTCTCTCCAGGGGGGTCTGTAGGGTGACGTGTCCCACCCGGCAGACGTACTCGGCCCCCTGGTCTCTCTGCACCGAGGGGGTGAAGCTGAGTCTCGTCTCCTGCTGGAAGCTTTTCCCATCCTGTGTGCGGGGAGCTCCGGGCTCGATTCTGTACTCGGCAGAGCCCTGCAGGGGAACAGCAGCCCCGGCCCCCTGGTCCCTCCTGAGCCAGGTCACACTCAGCGCCCCGGGGAAATGTCCCGTCATGCGGCAGCTCAGGGTGATTTCCTCCCCCGCCATCACTGACTCGGGTTGGGAGATTTCCGACACCTCCGGGGGCCGCAGGAGACCTGGGGAATGAAACATCCAGAGACAGTTACAGGCCCCGCAAGGGGGAGATGGGTCCATCAGTGATTCCTGCTCATTCCCCATTTGACCCCAGGGAGCCCCCTCATCTGTGTCCCCAGTTCTGATCTCTCTCTTGATCGAAGGCCCTTCGGGGCTTTGCTGAATGAACACTAGGATGCTGCGCTCTGGACGGGTCAGTCTCTGGCTGGGGATTCTCCAGACGCTGGTAGCGCTGAACGTGAGATCCGGGTTCTCACTGATTTCTGGGCTCTCGTCTTTCCATCTCTCTGTATCATCACAGCACCACTGGATCTGGTGAATCTCCCTGGGGTAAAAGTTCTGGATCTGGACAGCAAACGGCACCTCCTCCGGGGGCTCCCAGTGCGGTAACACCTGGATCCCGGACACCTGCGGCCGGGCTGGGCAGACAGCAGGAATGTCAGTGACGGGGCAGTCGGAGGCCGGGGGCTCCATGTGGCTCTGTGACGCCCCGTCCGTCTCAGCCCCGCTCCCAGGGCCGGCGCGTCGTCCCAGCAGGAATTATCTCCCCAGCCTGGAGTAAGCTCCCCGCTACCTGACCTCCCCCGGCCGAGCGCCAGGCCCTGAGTGTGGGGCTCTGTGACCCCCAGAGCCGGGGCGACTCCCCGCTGCCCAGGAGGGGAGGGGAGCTAGACGGGGCTCGTTCCCACTGGGAGACTCAGGGCTGTGCGGGGCCTGACCCAGAAATGGGGAGCAGGGGGAGGGAACAAGGAGCCACCCCCCCATCCCCTCCCAGCCCATCCCCCACTCCAGTGAGAGCCCCAGAGACAGCTGCAGCCCCTTCACTTGCGGGAGCCTGGGGCTGCAGCCCCCCGGAGGGATCGGGGGGAGGTGGGGCTGCCCCTGGAGGGTACATGGCCCCGGCTGGCAGGGAGAGGGGAGGGGCTGCATCATCCCCAGAGGTGAAGGACTGAGCACCCGTCCCCTGCACTCACTGGGGCTCCAGCGTGGGGGGCATGTGGGGGTCAGCGAGGGGCTGATGGGGGAAGAACGGCTCCGATTTCCCGGGCTGTGTTCGGCCGTTTCCCTTCACCCCCGGAATGGACGAGACGCTCCAGTGACCAGAGATTTCAGACAGAGACACTGACCTGTCACCTGCAGCTCCCGGCTGCGTCTCTCCAGGGGGGTCCCTAGGGCGACGTGTCCCACCCGGCAGACGTACTCGGCCCCCTGGTCTCTCTGCACCGAGGGGGTGAAGCTGAGTCTCGTCTCCTGCTGGAAGCTTTTCCCGTCCTGTGTGCGGGGAACTCCGGGCTCGATTCTGTACTCGGCAGAGCCCTGCAGGGGAACAGCAGCCCCGGCCCCCCTGCCCCTCCGGAGCCAGGTCACACTCAGCGCCCCGGGGAAATGCCCCGTCATGCGGCAGCTCAGGGTGATTTCCTCCCCCGCTGTCACTGACTCGGGTTGGGAGATTTCCGACACCTCCGGGGGCTGCAGGAGACCTGGGGAATGAAACATCCAGAGACAGTTACAGGCCCCGCAAGGGGGAGATGGGGCCTGGCGGGGGCTGCTCCCCCCTCACTTCAGACAGGAGATCTGACCCCTCAGTGGGGCTGTGTGACGAAGTGGGGGTTTTTCTTGTTTTCTGTGGGGTTTCAATGGTTTGCATGCGGAGGGGGTGGGACTCAGTTTCCCTGGGGGTTACTGGTTTAACGAGGTGAGGGGAGAGGGAGTTTGTTGTTACAGAGGACCGGAGAGGGAACTTGGGACCCCAGCCAATGGCCTGGAGGATGGAGACCCCAGCGACCGGTGACCTGAGACCCCGACCCGGAGGCCCAGCTGAGGAGACGCAGCCGGTTCTGGCCAGTGGGCGGACAATGGGCTGCAGAGTGAGGACCCAGTGACCGAACCAGCCGGTTCCAGCCAGAGGAGAGAAGCGAGGAGAGGAGGCCCCGGTTTACGACCCTGTTTACCTGGAGAGAAGACAATGGACAGAGGTGGGGCCTGGGGATCTCAGATGCCCAGCTGGGAGCAGGGGGGCTCTGGGCGGGAGAGGGGGAGATGGCAGAGCCCACCTGGATGCAGAGAGACTGGGATGTGTTGGGCTGAGGGAGGCCAGGCCTGAGGCGCTGAGAGTTTCCTGTGCTGTGTTCAACTCTCAATAAATCCTCCTGTTTTACGCTGGCTGAGAGTCACTCCGGTCTAGAGATCAGGGTTGCATCAACCCCTTCGGGAGTGGAGGCCCCGGGGGCCCAGAGCGAGTGGACTCCCTGAGGGGGCCCACGGCAGAGACAGATGTGCTAAGGCTCAGAGAGGTGCGGCTCCAGGAGGTGAAGGGGTCGGACCCCAAGAGAGAGTGGACCCCCAAGAAGGGCTGTCACACTGAAAGGGGCACCCCCCACGGACCGCACGGGGCCACGAGTGGGCACGATCTGTGAGTCCGTGACAGGCTGTTACCAAATAAAATCACCCCATGTGTGACACTGTTACACCCCGACCCATCGGCGTCTCCAGCCGAAAAGGGGGACGAGGAATATTAGCTCCCAAAACTTCTTCATCCCTCAGGGACACCGCGGGGGGGCAGCGATTCCTGCTCATTCCCCGTCCGACCCCAGGGAGCCCCCCTCACCTGTGTCCCCGGCTCTGATCTCTCTCTCAATCGGGGGCTCTCGGGGGCTTTGCTGAATGGACACGGTGACTATAAATTCCGGACGGGTGATTTGGTCACTGGGGAGTCTCCAGACGCTGGTAGCGGTGAACGTGAGATCCGGGTTCTGGCTGATTGCCGGTGTCTCGTCTCTCCCGCTCTCTGCCCCGTTCCAGCTCCACTGGATCCGGTGAATCTCCCTGGGGTAAAAGTTCTGGATCTGGACGGCAAACGGCACCTCATCCTGGGGCTCCCAGTGCGGTAACACCTGGATCCCGGACACCTGCGGCCGGGCTGGGGGTGGGCAGACAGCAGGAGTGTCAGTGAGAGCAGGGGCTGGGGAGCTGAGGGGTTTCACCCCACACTGGGATCCCATAGGGGGAAATCCCGTCCCTGTCACTGTGTAATTCACAATCCCGTCTCAGCTTGTTCTCCTGCTTCCCATCCCCCTGGGGAACCAGAGACCGGGCAGCGGAGGGGGTGGGGATCTCAGATCTCTGCTTGTACCTCTCACAACCTCCATCCCCCTCCCATCCGAGCCCCCATCACCGAGGGGAGACTGGGACGGAATCCGGCCCAGGAACCTCCCTCCCTGCACCCTGGCTCAGCAGGGCGGGGGGGCAGGTAGAGACCTGAAATCAGAGCAATACCCACCCCAGACCGGCTTCCCCAGCCCTCACCAGCGACGTCCTCAGCGAGCAGGGAGCAGCCCCAGGCCCACCAGACCCCGGAGACCGAACTCCTCTCGCCCGGCGTCTCCTGACACCCTCCAGGCCCAGCAACCCCGCAGGCAGGACGGGATCGCTCCCATGAGGGGGAACTCAGCCCTGGGGACACTCACCCCACGGCTGGATCTCCCCGGACTCTCGCTGCTCTCGGATCCCTCTGGCCTCGTGGTGGAAGCTGCACCTGACCCGTGCCCCGTCGTCCTGCACCGTGGGGGTGAAGCTCAGGGAGGCCGCGAGGCAGGTCCCTGATCTGTCCTGTAAAAACAACAATGAGCAGTGCAGTGGTACCTTAAAGACTAACAGATTTATTTGGGAATAAGCTTTCGTGGGTAAAAAACCCACTTCATCAGATGCCTGGAGTGAAAATTACAGATACAGGCCTAGATATACCGGCACATGAAGAGAAGGGAGTTACCTTACAAGGGGATCTCTTCTGTGTCGCTCTCCAGCGCTGGGGCTGGGGGTGTAACAGCGGCTGGTGCTCAGGCCCCTCCCCGGCCTCGCTGACCCCGTCAGTCCCGATCACCGTCCTGTCCTGTCCGTGTATCCGCTCCCACGTCACAGTCGTGTCCTCGGGGAACGTCCCCTCCATGGAGCAGCTCTGGGTCACCTCCTGTCCCAGGAGACACCGCGCCGGTCCCAGCACCTCGGAGACGGAGTAGGGGGCTCCCGTGCCTGGGGTCAGAGCGACACAGGGGGTCAGTGGGCGGGGGGGGGGTCTGGGAGACGTGTCCGGCCGGAGTTTGGGACCGGGAACGTCATGGACCCAGAGCAGCCGGTGTGAGAAGCGGCTCCGTCCTGCCCCCAGCTGCCTGGGAGAGCGGCCAAGTGAGCTGTGGGGAGGCGCGGTGGGAGAAGGACAGAGACATCCCCCCCCCGGCCTGTAACTCTGGTGGGGGGGCAGAGCACGGCAGCCCCCACGCTGGGCGCAGGGCAGGGGGTCACTGGGGGGGCTGGGAGCAGGTTCCCTGGCCCCTGCTGAGCTGGAGATAGGGGCACTGCCCACCCCTGCCCCACACTGATGTGTCTGCGACCTCTGGGGAGACACTGGTGCTGTGAATCTCTCAGCGCCAAGGCTGGCCCCAGACAGGCCCAGAGGCACGTGCTCCCCGCCCGTGTCCCCAGCCCCCCAGGAGCCGGGGGGGGGGGGGGAGGTGATTGGCTGCCCTGGCCCAGGGAGGTGGGGCTGGAAGTTCCTCCCAGAGGTGACATGTGGGGTGGTCACGTGTCCCCTCTTTACATTGTGCCCCCCAGTATCAGGAGGGGCGAGTCAACTGCTGCAGGGGACTCAGTCTGCAGAGACCCCCTGGGGTGTCCCTGGCTGTGTCCCTGTCCCCTCAGCCTCCCCGGACTCTCTGCTTCCTCTGGGGCCACGCAGCCCCCCACCCCCCCCACTGGCCAATGGCACCGTCCCCCCGTTACCTTCCCGCCTCCTCCTCCTCCTCCAGCAGGAAATGGCAGCTGCAGCTCCCCCTGCGACCAGGATCCCCACGGTCGCCCCGATCGCGGCGCTGGTGTGATCCGCTCCGGTTCTTGGGACTAGAAGGAGAGAAAGCCAGACCCGGTGTGCTGGTGCACCCCATAAGGCTTCATGGGAATATGCTTATGAATGTATATATGATATAATTGGAATATGCTTTATGCTACATATGCCACGTGACATATCTCTGCAAAGGGTATGATCTACTGAATACATTCCTCCTATTTGTATGCATGTGTCATTTTTGTACTTGAAGTTATGAATATTGGCTGTGTACTTGCTAGATTTTTAAGCATCCTTTGTAAAGGATTTGTCAGCTTCTTGAGAAAGGAATGTGTAAGTTAAGTGCCCAATCAAGAAGCACTTAAGGGACAATGGATCCTGGGAGGCTCCAATCCACATAAGACGTCTACATGAGGACGTTCAAGGTAGCATGTGAACCATGGCTGCTGCCTGTAAAAACTGAATCATGCATGGACATGTGACTTGCCCATATGACTTCACAACTCCATCTTGGAGCTGGACTTTGCATAGGAGAGAGGAGGGGGTCTCCCCCCACAAGATAAAGTCTATTTAAACCCCTGGGAGACCCCTCCATTTTGTCTTCAGCTGGCTAAAGAGAGAGCCTCTCCACCGCAAGGATACCTCAACAGGGCCGCCCAGAGGATTCAGGGGGCCTGGGGCAAAGCAATTTTGGGGACCCCTTCCATAAAAAAAAGTTGCAATACTATATTCTCGTGGGGGCCCCTCTGGGGCCCGGGGCCTGGGGGCAAATTGCCCCACTTGCCCCCCCCCCCCACCCCGGGTGGCCCTGTACCTGAAAGGAACTGGAACAAAGGACAGTAACCATGGGGGTGTGTGTGATTGCTGGACCCGGACTAGGAGGCTAGGCTGTAAAAGGGAGCATTCTGGAACACCTCTGAGGGTGAGGTTTTATCTGTATTCAGTTTTCTTACTGTATTAGGCATAGACTTGCGTGTTCTGTTTTATTTTGCTTGGTAATTCACTTTGTTCTGTCTCCTATTACTTGGAACCACTTAAATCCTACTTTCTGTATTTAATAAAAAAACTTTTTACTTATTAATTAACTCAGAGTATGTGTTAATACCTGGGGGGCAAACAGCCGTGCATATCTCTCTATCAGTGTTACAGAGGGTGAACAATTTATGAGTTTACCCTGCATAAGCTTTGGGTAGAACAGATTTATTTGGGTTTAGACCCCATTGGGAGTTGTGCATCTGAGTGCTAAAGACAAGCACACTTCTGTGAGCTGTTTTCAGGTAAACCTGCAGCTTTGGGGCACGTGGTTCAGACCCTGGGTCTGTGTTGGAGCAGACGGGCGTGTCTGGCTCAGCAAGACAGGGTGCTGGGGTCCCAGGCTGGCAGGGAAAGCAGGAGCAGAAGTAGTCTTGGCATATCAGTTGGCAGCTCCCAAGAGGGTTTCTGTGATCCAACCCTCACACCTGGCTCACAGCACCTCCCCGTGAGATGTGGTGCCCTCCCCACGCTCCCCCACCCGCCGGGGGTGCAGGACGGAGGCGCAGGGCTGCCTGGGGTCGCTGGGCCTGGCCCTTTACAGCGTATTTTGTCAGGCAGAATTACAGCCTTGTTCTGTCCCCTCCCCGATGGCCGGGAGGATGGACACCCCAGCGACTGGTGACCTGAGACCCCGACCCGGAGGCCCAGCTGAGGAGACGCAGCCGGTTCTGGCCAGTGGGAGGACAATGGGCTGCAGAGTGAGAACCCAGTGACCTAACCAGCCGGTTCCAGCCAGAGGACAGAAGCGAGGAGAGGAGGCCCCAGTTTACGACCCTGTTTCCCTGGAGAAAAGACAATGGACAGAGGCGGGGTCTGGGGCCGGGGATCTCAGATGCCCAGCTGGGAGCAGGGGGGCTCGAGGCTGGAGAGGGGGAGCAGGCAGAGCCCACCTGGATGCAGAGAGACTGGGATGTGTTGGGCTGAGGGAGGCCAGGCCTGAGGCCCTGAGAGTTTCCTGTGCTGGGTTCAACTCTCAATAAATCCTCCTGTTTTACGCTGGCTGAGAGTCACTCCGGTCTAGAGAACGGGGTTGCATCAACCCCTTCGGGAGTGGAGGCCCCGGGGGTCCAGAGCGAGGGGACTCCCTGAGGGGGCCCACGGCAGAGACAGACGTGCTAAGGCTCAGAGAGGTGCGGCTCCAGGAGGTGCCTGACCCCGAGAGAGAGTGGACCCCTGAGAAGGGCTGTCATACTGAAAGGGGCACCCCCCACGGACCGCACGGGGCCAAGCGTGGGCGCGATCTGTGAGTCTGTGACACCGGCTGCCCTGGCATTTCTGTTATAAAGCCACAGTCAGATCTGAGCCCTCCTCCGGCCTCCCGCCACCCCCCACTACTGTACTGGGCCCCTTCAGCCCTGGGGGCATCAGCATCCCATCCCCCACCCCAATATTCCCCCATGTACCAGCATGGGTCTCTGCTGGGGTCCCATGTCAGACTCAACTGAGTGCCCCCTTCAGCCCATAACATTCAGCTGGGAGCCCAACACCCCTCACCTGTGACATCCAGGGGGAACTCCTCCCGCAGGGGCTGGGCCAGAGCCACGTGGCTGACGCGGCAGGAGAAGGTGCTGCCGGAGTCGCTCGCGCTGGGGGTGAAGGTGTAGGTCAGGGTGAGGTTAAAGGTCCCGTCCGGGTTCCTCTGGGGGGCAGAGCGGGTGGCGTTGGTCAGAACCCGCCCGTCTCTCAGCCACGTGACGGTGACGTCCTGGGGGTAGAATCCCCACACGTGGCAGGGGAAGGAGGTCTCTGTGTCTGTCCTGACCACTCGCCGGGGGATGGAGAGTCTGGGAGCAGCTGGAATGAGAAAGACAGTCCTGGGGCCATGTCCAGATGTACACATGATAATTTGGGGTTAACCCCATGTAACGATGCTGACTTTGGCACTCTCAGAAGTGTCCCACCAATGTGGAGAAAGTAGATAAGGAAAAGTTATTTACTTATTCCCATTATACAAGAACTAGGGGTCAAATGAAATTAATAGGCAGCAGGTTTAAAACAAATAAAAGGATGATGTTCCTCCCACAGCGCACAGTCAACTTGTGGAACTCCTTGCCTGAGGAGGTTGTGAAGGCTAGGACTATAACAGCGTTTAAAAGAGAACTGGATAAATTCATGGAGGTTAAGTCCATTAATGGCTATTAGCCAGGACGGGTAAGGAATGGTGTCCCTAGCCTCTGTCTGTCAGAGGGTGGAGATGGATGGCAGGAGAGAGATCACTTGATCATTGCCTGTTAGGTTCACTCCCTCTGGGGCACCTGGCATTGGCCACTGTCGGTAGACAGGATACTGGGCTGGATGGACATTTGGTCTGACCCGGTACGGCCGTTCTTATGTTCTTAATTCAGGACAAATTGCTTAGAGCAGGGCAGTTACAGCCGAAATCTGGGGTCCTTTGCACACCAAGGCACCAAACCAGCCAAACAGAGAAGACTTTGGTCTCACCCCACTGGCTAACCACAAGTCACAAAAGCAATTCCCTTAGAGACTCCAGTTTCCCAGTATCACCACCAGTGCCACTCGTTATGGGGATGAATGGTTATGAAAACCAATACCCCAGTAAAAGAAAAATGGTTCTCTTGATCCCAAAGGACCAAGCCCCAGACCCAGGTAAATATACAAGTCAGATCTTACCCACAAATCACACTGTTGCCAATCCTTTAGAATCTAAAATCTAAAGGTTTATTCATAAAAGGAAGAAGATAGAGATGAGAGATAGAATTGGTTAAATGGAATCAATTACATACAGTAATGGCAAAGTTCTTGGTTCAGGCTTGTAGCAGTGATAGAATAAACTGCAGGTTCAAATCAAGTCTCTGGAATACATCCCCCGCTGGGATGGGTCCTCAGTCCTTTGTTCAAAGCTTCAGCTTGTAGCAAAGTCCCTCCAGAGGTCAGAAGCAGGATTGAAGACAAGATGGAGAAAATGCAGCAGCTTTTTATAGTCTCTTGTCATGTGGTCTCTGGTTTCTTTGTCCCAAGGACACTATCCAGCACATGGCTGGACACCTCCGAGTTCGGTCCCTAGGCAGGTCCCAGCCTTGCTGAGTCACCAGGTGTATCTGCTTCTCTCAATGCGTCAGTTGTGTAGCTGATGGTCCTCAATGGGCCATCAAGCAGGCTAGGCAGAGCTGACACCAACTTGTCTGGGGTGTCACCCAGAAGCAGAGCACAAGTGTGAACTACAGACAGTGTAGAGCCAATATTTATAACTTTAAATACAAAATTGATACACACACAGAGAGCATCATCATAACCAGCAAACCATAACCTTGTCTTAGACACCTTATTTGACCCCCTTTATACAAGTTTTGGTGCCACTACAGGACCTTGGTTGTAAAAATGATCTATACGGTCCCAGTTTGTGTAAATAACTTCATACCCCATGAGTAAATCTGAGTGCAAATTACACAGATATACCCATGTCCTGCCAGCAATAATTCAGTATTGTTCTGGTGCACAAAACACCCTGGGTCACCTGTGAGGTTTTAATCCAGTAGGATGTCACGGGGTACCCAGGCGATGCTCTGGAACTGCTCCCTACAAAGCCAGTCGGGACTTTGGGGAGTCTCCTCTCTGTGAGCAGACTGTCACCAGGGCAAGGAGTTCACAAGGCTTCACCTTCGTGGGTCTCTCCTGGGAGCATTCAGCACATGCCCCTCCGTGCGCTTCCCACAGCGAGTCCGCCCCGGCAGGGTCCTGGGGAAGCCAGAGGGTCCTGAACCCCCACTTCGCAGTCAGACGTGACTCTCAGCCAGCCGGGAACACAGATGGTTTATTAGTCGACAGGATCACAGCGTAGGACAGAGCTTGTTAGCACAGAAATCAGTGACTTTCAGCCAAGTCCATCTTGGGGGGAGGGGAGCCCAGAACCAGGGCTCTGCCTCCCCCTGCACCCTAAGCCAGCCGAGACCGACTCGCTTCCAGCTGCCTGGCCCCTGCCGGCCCGTTGCTCCTCCTCTGTCCTGGGCCAAGAGTCACCTGGTCGCGTCCCCCTCCTGGGTCTCAGGTTACGAAGGGGCCACAGCATCGGTGCAGGCAGCTGGAGCAGCCCCCGCAAGTCACCCCCCCTTATTCCCACCACCTGGACATTGGTGCAATACACAGGGAAACTGAGGCACGCACAGCAGTCACATAAAACAGTAAGACTCTCACATAGGCTCACATACAACATAAGGAAAAATCCCCACTTCCTCACACATGTAGGAAGGCGCGTCAGACACGGTGACTGAGGTGCGTGGTACAGAAGGTGTCAGTGCCGGGCAGGGCAGGAGGTGGCTGGGTGACAATTTCCCCAGCTCACATCTCTTAGGAGCAGGAAGCGAGTGGGCAGCAGAACCCGGCACTCAGCTGTGTGAGTGCACTTCACGTACCCGTTGGGCAGCTGGATTCCCCTGAAGGAATTACATCCGGGGGCAGGAGTCACAGATTTTACAGCCAGAAGGGACCATTATGATCATCTCGTCTGACCTGCCGCATACACAGAGCCGAGAGCCCCCCCCAGTCATTCCCATAGCCAGCCCGGCACGTCTGGCGGAGCTAGAGCGTGTCTGTTAGAAAGATGTCCCGTCGGGAGTTAGAGACTCGGGAAAACCCACCACTTCCCCCGGTGAGTTGTTCCAGCCATTGATTCTCCGCCCTGGGAAAGACGTGCACATGGACTCTAGACTGAATGTGTTTTGCTTCAACTTCCAGACACTCGATCTCGTTCTGCCTTTGCCGACTGGACTAAACAGCTGTCTGCTCTCAGACATCGGTTCCCCAGGCAGGTCCGTAGGGCCTGTGATCACGTCGCCCCTGAACCGGCTCTTGGTTACACCGGTCGGCTGTGCTCACAGGATACAGCCAGCGGTCAGTGCTGCCCTCGGCTGTCAGTCACGGTGCCCGTGGTGCGACCTCTGGGGTCTGACGTGTGCAGGAGGGACTCCTGGCCTGAGGAACGCAGGCCTCAGGAACTTGCTTATGGTGATAATTCCTGGGACAGGAACCTGTGGAGCTAACACAGCTCCGGTGCCTGTGGCCTCGCATCCCTGCTGAAGCATTTGTTAAACATGTCCCTGAGTTCGCAGCAGTCAGGACCCGGATGCTCCAGGAGGGCAGCAGGGATTCCGGTCACCCAGAGGAAGGAGAGGGCAGTAGCTAGACAGAGAAACCCCAACAAAACTAAACAGCCTGAGGGTCTTGCTGTAAGAGTTGTTTTCCAGAGCTCAGATCTGCTCAGGAATGTGACTCATCCCATGAGGGGTCAGTAAATACGGATTACATACACATTTAATTAGTGCCTGTCTAATTCCTCTTGTTTATTGCCAGGCTGCTAGCACTGGTGTACAGGCCACTGCTGAATTTCTTCTCTTTACATCCCTTGGTACCTTGATCCTTTCCATTCCGGCTACCTTGTCTCTGAGCTGTGTCCGAGCACATTGTCACGGAGTATTGGGGGACTCAGGGCCCTGCACCCCCGGCTTCCTGCGATTCACCATGACTCTCAGCCAGCCAGTAAAGCAGAAGGTTTATTTAGATGACAGGAATACAGTCCAAGACAGGTCTTGCAGGCCCAGACAACAGGACCCCCCTCAGTTAGGTCCATCTTGGGGTCCTCGGGCACCCCAGCCCCCTTGGGAGGTCAGAGCCCCATCTGCCCCCCAGCCATATCACCAGCCAGATCCTGAAAAAAACCCTTTTCAGCAACCCCTCCCACAGCCTTTGTTCTGTTTCCAGGGCAAAGGTGTCACCTGGCCTCTAACCCCTTCCTGGGTTCTCATGTTACATGCTCAGGTATCCTCCCTCAAGGCCAGTCTCCCATCCCTCAATGCAGACTATCCTAGCCACACTCCCCTGTCAGCATTCACAGACCACAGTAAGAACAGTCCCAGTTCGTCACATCTCTCCCCCCTTCGAGACCGAACTGAGCGGGGTCACTTTAGCCAGTGACCTGGGGAAGTTCGAACCTACCCCCGTTCCCGCGGATGCCCCAGCATCCCTCCCATTCCTTTTTGGCCACAGTGGTAGCAGCCCATGTCCCATGGGTCCCCCTGAGTGGGTCGGTGGGAGGGGTCGCTGAAGGCAGAGTGTGGGAAGCGGGCTGGAGAGATGGCTGGGAGGCAGAGATGGCTCTGACCCCCCAAAGGGGGGTGGGCTGGGATGCCTTGGGACCCCAAGATGGACCTAACTGAGGGGGGTCCCTGTTGTCTGTGCCTGCAAGACCTGTCTTGGACTGTATTCCTGTCATCCAAATAAACCTTCTGCTTTACTGGCTGGCTGAGAGTCATGGTGAATCGCAGGAAGCCGGGGGTGCAGGGCCTTGTTTCACTTTCGCTGTTTCACTTTCACTCACACCTGACACTGATCAGCTCACCCTGAACGGCTGTACACCGGTCACCGCCTGCAATCAGAGCGTCCACTGGGGGGTTGTGTTGGGTTACTGAACTCGGCTTCAATTCACACCTTTAGTTAAACCAGAGCAACCCTGTGTAGACAAGTCCTCACCCCCACCCCCTCTTCCCACCTGCTGGATTGTGGGACCAACTCAGTACCATCCCGTCCCGAGTTCCCAGCCAGGGAACGTCCGAGCGCTTCTCCTGCCCTTACCGAGCACACGGAGGGTCGTCTCTCCCTGCAGCTGCTCTGTACCGTAACCAACGACGCATTTATACAGCCCCTCATCCGACACCATCACACTGGAGAGCGACAGGGATGCGTTCCCGTTCTCCAACTCCTGCTGCGACACGCTCGCTCCGGGCTGGGATTCTCCCCTGCCCTGGTCGTACTACGCAATCCTCTCCTCCCACAGATACCACTGAACCCGCAGGGAGCTCAGATCGACCAGCCCCCCGACATCGAACCGACATTTCAGCAGCACCCCAGAGCCCAGCAGGGCCCGGGAGGAGGGATCTGTGACTATCTGCAGCTGGGAACCTGCGCAGGGAAAGAGAAAATCACGCTCTGGGGCTCGGTGCAGGGCTGGGCCAGGGGGAGGTCGCTGCCTGGGGATGGATGTGCCAGTGATGGGATCTGGTACCCCAGGGAGGGGAGATGGTGGGGTACCTGGGTCAGGTGCCGGCTGCGCTCTGGCTCCCCTGGGTCTATCAGTTTCTAGACACCCCCCCCCCTTCTCCTTCCCAAACCGTCCCACACGGGGTCCCTCCGAGCCAGGACAATGCAGCAAAGGGAGGTTTTGCAAATAGCTCTGGGCTTCTTCCCCCATTCATTCCGACGGCTGAGGCCGGGCAGAGCTGGGCAGTGACTGACCCACATGTACCCAGGCCCCGTCCCCGGGACTTCACTCTGCTGGGATCCCCGGGGCCCTGCCCTACCCCCCCCCAGGACACCAGGGGTCTGTACTTACCGGCCACCCTGAGGACGAGGAGGGGGACGAGGAGAACACCCAGCCCCATGGTCCCCACCCTTCATCCCCCCAGAGTCGCCATCTCCGCACCTGGCAGGGCCCGTAGCGAATTCCCTTTCACTTTCCATGGGTCACAGGGAGCGGCTGTAACAACGGGCAAAGGGCAGAGATAAGAGTTTACAGTTACTGATCCCTTGACACCCAGACACTCACCGAGCCGGATCAGCCAGAGGGAAGGGCCCAGCCCCCCACCCACAGCCCATGACTCCCTCCCCGTTGGGCTGGGGTGAATCCCTGGGGTCAGGGGGGCTGGGTCCCCCCAGGAATGGTTATGGGGCTCAGCCCCCATCCCACCCTGTGCTGGCTGCGGGGTGAATTCCCCCACCCACCCCTGGGGATTCACCCCTGGAGGAAAGAGGAGGGTTTGGCCCCAGTATGTGGGAGGCTGGAGTCCCAGGAGGCCCAGTCTCTTCCCTTGGAGGGCTCCCGCTCAGTCAGGGGCTGCCCTGCGGGCAGAGGTGAACCTGTTCTTGCCCGTCCTGCCCCGGGGTGAGGGCACCCCTGGACCCTGTTAGCACCCAGGCAAAGGGGCCCCTGTGAACCCCAGACTCCCCGCTGAGACGGCGGGAGGGATCAGGGAGCAGCCCGGCGTGACAGGAGCGATGGTCCAGCCGGGCTGAAGGGGGGTCAAGGCGGAGGCTGGGGGGTGCCCAGAAACCCCCTAACAGCGCTGTAACTTGCTGTGCTTGGGGGGTGTTTTTTCACCCCCCTGAGCGAGAAAGTTGCAGCGCTGTAAAGCGCCCGTGTAGCCAAAGCCTCACACTTGCGTCTCCTCCACCTCGTCCTCCCCAGGCGCCACCCAGCCGAGTGTTAAACCCCTGCCTGGCTCTGCCTCTCCCCCACTGCCCAGGGGGGAGCCGTGGGGGTCACTGGCTGTAAGGGGGGTTACGGGGGCTGTGGGAGCTGTGGGGGAGGGGTCCAGGGGATAATGGGGCCGGTTGGGGGGGTCATGGGGGCAGTGGCAGCATTTGGAGGGTGAGGGATGTTGGGAGGCAGGTGGGTTATGGGGGGATAATGGGGCTCAGGGTTGAGAGGGTAACATGGTGCTGGGAGAGGGTCCAGGGGCAAGGGGTGTCATGGGGCTTAGTGGGGCTGATAACTGGGGCTGTGGGGGGCAATCAGGAGGGTTAATGGGCTGTGGGGGGTCATGAGATGATGGGGGGTGATGGGGCACTAGGGGTCAGGTAGGGACAATGGAGCTGACAGGGATTATGGAGGCCAAGGGGGTTGTGGGGGCTGTGGGGGTCAGTTAGGGGCCAGAGGTAACGGGCCTCATGGAGGGACAATGGGGCAGGGAGGAGGTTATGGGGCACAGGGGCTGTCAGAGTTGTGAGGACCCACTGGGGCTGTGGGGGGCACACAGAGCTGTGGGGTTGTGGGGACAGGGAGGGATTTCTGAGGGGAGGTGGGCTATGTGGGGGCAGACTCCCAGAGGGGATTTGGAGCTGGGGGGAACAGGGCACTCCGCTCCCCCTTGCTGCCCCACAGACACGGCCCAGGCCCCGGCTCGGTGCCCACGCTGGGCAGCTGATTTCTGTCCCTTCCACACCAGTGTCAGGCCAGCGGGCAGCGCCACAATTCACAGCGTCCGTCTGTCTGTCCGTCGGTCACCAGCCCTTCCCGGGCCTGAGAGAGGACCAGGCTCCCTGCCCCGAGCTCTGTCTGGGCCTGGGTGTAGCTCGCCTGGCTCCACTGCATCCTGGGCCTTGAGATCCGGTCTCAGCCAGGGGCTCGTTAATCCTTGGCTCCCCCAGCCTAACGAGCTAATCCCAGCCCCAGCTTTCTGGGAAACTAATTAGGGCCGGGCGATGAGCTAGCGGGGAGCCTGACCCCGGTCAGGGGAGCTGTGGAGGCAAAGGGGTTCAGGGCAGCGTTATGAGGGGAAGTGGAGGGATGGGGGATGAGGAGGGAGGACAGGCGTGACAGGGGGAGTGTGGAGGCTTTGAGGTTTTCAGGGGCTGGGGGTGTGTGGGGTGTGACGAACTGGGCCTGTTCTCACTGTGGTCTGTGAATGCTGACAGGGGAGTGTGACTAGGATGGTCTGCATTGCAGGATGGGATCTGCCCGAGGGCGCATACCTGAGTGTGTAACATGAGAACCCAGGAAGGGGTTGAAGGCGAGGCGACTCCTTAGCCCGGGAAACTGAACAAAGGCTGTGGGAGGGGTCGCTGAAGGCAGAGTGCTGGAAGCAGGCAGGGAGAGAGGGCTGGGGGGCAGAGATGGCTCTGACCTCCCAAGGGGGGCTGGGCTGGGATGCCCGGGGACCCCAAGATGGACCTAACTGAGGGGGTCCCTGTTGTCTGTGCCTGCAAGACCTGTCTTGGACTGTGTTCCTGTCATCCAAATAAACCTTCTGCTTTACTGGCTGGCTGAGAGTCATGGTGAATCGCAGGAAGCCGGGGGTGCAGGGCCCTGAGTCCCCCAATACTCCGTGACAACTGGTGGCAGCGGTGGGATCTACTGCACCCCGTGGACGGCGCTTCCTGCAGTAAGTGACTGGGGAGCAGTAAAACGAAGGGGGATTGACGGGGACCAGGCGTGCTGAAGAGTGAGAGAGAGACGGTTATTACCCCTGGGAGTGTGTGACCAGCGAGAAGGACTTTTGCAGTAACAGGGTCCCCCGGGGGGATCGCAGTGAGTGGTCCCAGGGGCGGAGGAGTCTGCAGCTCGACCCTGGCAGAGAGGCGGTGACCTCGAGAAGGGCTGGCACACTAGGGGGCCCCCTGGGAACTGTGGGGAGCTGTGAGCACACAGGCCGGTGAGTGGCCAGCAGGAAGATGTATGCCAAGCGGCTTAAGAGCGACCTGGTGGAGCTGTGCAAGCAGAGGCGGCTGCGCATTGGGAGGCTCACCAAAGAACAGCTCATTGCCCAGCTGGAGGCGGAAGATCGCGCGAATGAACTGCTCCCTGTGTCTCAGGGAAGCAGCCTGGCAAATGCAGCGCAGGCACCAGTGTCTGTCCCAGCTGGGAGTGGTCAGCCGGCTGCTGAGGGCTTCCCGAGACCCCTCCTTCCTATGCCTAGGGGAAGGGTGGGGAGGAGCCCAGCAAATACCGAGGGCGCCGTGACCCCCCCGGCCAGCAGGGGGTCCCCCCGGCGAAGCTCGCCGGCCAGCAGAGGATCCTCCCGGCGGCGTTCGGCATCCGGGGAGCGGAATTGGCTGGAATGGGAGAAAGAGCTAAAACTGAGGGAGCTGGAGGATCGTGAACAACAGAGACAGCATGAAGAGAGACAGCGTCAGCATGAACGGGAGGAGAAAGAGAGACAGCATCAGCGTGAAGAGAGACAGAGACAGCATGAACGGGAGGAGAAAGAGAGACAGAGACAGGAGAATGAGAGACAGCATCAGCGTGAACTGGAACTGGCGAGACTGAGGGGCAGCGAACCCCCGGCTGCGGTGAGTGAGGGGGGACCCAGGACTGCACGGAGCTTTGATAAGTGCATCATGGCCCCATACAAGGAGGGGGAGGACATGGATGACTTCCTGGAGGCCTTTGAGACGGCCTGCGAGCTGCACCAGGTTGATCCCGCGGACAGACTCCGGGTCCTTACCCCCTTACTGGACCCCAAAGCCGTGGCATTGTACCGCCAACTGGGAGAGGCAGAGAAAGGGGACTACGAGCTATTCAAAAAGGCCCTGCTACGTGAGTTTGGGCTGACTCCTGAGATGTACCGGGAAAGGTTCCGGAATCAGGATAAAACCCCTGAGATCTCATATCTGCAACTAGCCGTCCGCATGGAAGGATACGCCAGCAAGTGGGCTGATGGGGCCCAGACGAAGGAGGACCTGGTCAAACTGCTGGTACTGGAGCAACTGTATGAGCGGTGCCCATCTGACCTGAGGCTGTGGTTGGTGGACAGAAAGCCAGAGAACCCGCGACAGGCAGGCCGGCTGGCCGATGAGTTCGTAAAGAGCCGGTCAGGAGATAAAAGGGAGGAGTCCCAAAGGAGCAATCCCACCACAACGCAGAGAGAGAGTCACCATGGGACCTCCCCGTGGGAAAATACAGAAAAACCCCATCAGAGGGGAACATCCGGCATCAGGACCATCCGACCCACTCAAGGGGACCCATGGGACATGGGCTGCTACCACTGTGGCCAAAAGGGCCACATACAGGCCCAGTGCCCCAAGCTCAGGGACAGACTGAGCAGGCCGAACCCACAGAGGGTTGACTGGGTAGAGACCCAGCCCGGCGAGAGGCAGCATTCCCAGGGCTGGCAGAGTACCACCTGCTAAGGAGGGAGGAGAGCCCCAGGCTAGCTTCTCTGGGGGGCCAGATGCTCCGGATTCAAAGTTCTCCGTTTACAGGGTTGGCGCGGGGCTGTCCCTGCGGAGCGAGTGCCTTGTTCCCCTGGAGGTGGAGGGGAAGAAAGTTTATGGTTACTGGGACACGGGCGCAGAGGTGACACTGGCCCGGCCCGAGGTGGTGGCCCCAGATCGGGTGGTGCCCAACACCTTCCTGACCCTGACCGGGGTGGGCGGGACCCCATTCAAGGTTCCCGTAGCGAGGGTACACCTGAAATGGGGGGCCAAGGAGGGCCCCAAGGACGTGGGAGTGCACCACCATTTGCCCACCGAGGTGTTGATGGGGGGGGACCTAGAGGACTGGCCAAGCAGCCCCCAGACCGCCTTAGTTGTGACCCGCGGTCAGAGCCGGCGAGGGGCACTGCCCCCTGGCCTTGGGGGGGGTGCTTTGCCTGAGGCGCGGGACCCTAAGCTGGTGGGGAGGGAACGCCCAGGGACGCGGCTCAGGGAGGCTGCAGCTTCGGACCCAGCGGGCGAGAAAGAGCAGGTGGCCATCCCTGTCCCAGCTGCTGAGTTCCAGGCCGAGTTGCAGAGAGACCCCTCCTTGCGGAAGATAAGGGACCTGGCTGACCTCAATGCGGTACAGACCATGGGACGAGGTGGCCGGAAAAGATTCCTGTGGGAGAAGGGGTTCCTGTACCGAGAATGGGCTCCCCCAGGGAAAATGGAGTCAGGGGGGATCAGGAGGCAGCTGGTGGTACCCCAGAAGTATCGCCGCCAGCTGCTGTGCCGGGCCCATGACATTCCCCTCGCAGGGCATCAGGGAACCTGGCGTACCCAGCAGAGGCTGCTACGGAGCTTTTACTGGCCTGGGGTCTTTGTTACTGTCCGACAGTACTGCGGATCCTGTGACCCCTGTCAGAGGGGGAGGAAGGCCTGGGACAAGGGGAAAACAGCTTTAGGACCCTTGCCCAGCATAGAGGAGCCGTTCCGGAGGGTGGCCAAGGTAAAAAGGGCGGCTCTGAACCAAGAGAGCCCAAAGCACAGACCTCCAGACTGGAGCGCTGGGAGAAGACCACAGCCCAGTTGGAACCCCAGAGGTATGGGGGTGGGAAAAGGGCGCAGGCCGCATAAACCTTCCCACATGAGAACTGCGAGTGCCATCAAGCACCCCCGACCTAAGGGGGGGCGTGAAACTGGAGGGGCCTGGTGTAATTCTCACCAAGGAATGGGAGGGATGCGGGGGCATCCATGGGAACGGGGGTAGGTTCGAACTTCCCCGGGTCACTGGCTAAAGTGACCCTGCTCAGTTCGGTCTCGAAGGGGGGAGAGATGTGACGAACTGGGCCTGTTCTCACTGTGGTCTGTGAATGCTGACCGGGGAGTGTGCTGGGATAGTCTGCATTGCAGGATGGGATCTGCCCGAGGGCGCATACCTGAGTGTGTAACATGAGAACCCAGGAAGGGGTTGAAGGCGAGGCGACTCCTTAGCCCGGGAAACTGAACAAAGGCTGTGGGAGGGGTCGCTGAAGGCAGAGTGCTGGAAGCAGGCAGGGAGAGAGGGCTGGGGGGCAGAGATGGCTCTGACCTCCCAAGGGGGGCTGGGCTGGGATGCCCGGGGACCCCAAGATGGACCTAACTGAGGGGGTCCCTGTTGTCTGTGCCTGCAAGACCTGTCTTGGACTGTGTTCCTGTCATCCAAATAAACCTGCTTTACTGGCTGGCTGAGAGTCATGGTGAATCGCAGGAAGCCGGGGGTGCAGGGCCCTGAGTCCCCCAATACTCCGTGACATGGCGCTGTGAGGGAGGCTGTGGATGGGGGGAGGATAGGTGTGTGGGGAGGTTTTAAGGGGCTGGGGGGGTATGGGGCTGTGAGGGAGGCTGTGGATGGGGGGAGGATAGGTGTGTGGGGAGGTTTTCAGGGGCTGGGGGGTATAGGGCTGTGAGGGAGGCTGTGGATGGGGGGAGGATAGGTGTGTGGGGAGGTTTTAAGGGGCTGGGGGGGTATGGGGCTGTGAGGGAGGCTGTGGATGGGGGGAGGATAGGTGTGTGGGGAGGTTTTCAGGGGCTGGGGGGGTATAGGGCTGTGAGGGAGGCTGTGGATGGGGGGAGGATAGGTGTGTGGGGAGGTTTTCAGGGGCTGGGGGGTATGGGGCTGTGAGGGAGGCTGTGGGTGGGGGGAGGATGGGTGTGTGGGGAGGTTTTCAGGGGCTGGGGGGGTGTGGGGCTGTGAGGGAGGCTGTGGATGGGGGGATGTGGGGGGAGGAGGTAACGAGGGGGATTTGGGGCTCAGAGGAATGTCTGGGTGAAAGGGAGTTTAAGAGGCAGTACAGGCAGCACCTGGGCTGGGGGATAAGGGTTGTGCCCCTGCCATTGGGTATCTGCCCCTCCCTGGCACCCACAGACCCACCCGCCCCAGCGGTGCCCCCCGCCAGGCGCCCTGGCCCAGAGCTGGAAGGAGCCCGGCTGCTCCACCTGCCCCCAGGGTCCCGGCATCCCCCAGCCGGGCAGTGCCCGCGAGGAGCCCCCGTGCCAGCCGGCAGGAGGGAGGGGGCACTGAGATGTTTCTCTGCTGGGCTCTGGGGTCTCGTGTCCCTGGCGCTGCCTCCGGGCCCCTGGGAGGTGAATGCCGCCGGCGTCTCCAGTCGGACCCCAGGTCGCTCGGTCGCTGGGGACTCTGCAGTGTCTGGGTGGCTCAGCCGTGCTGCGTATTCGGTGTGTTGTGGTGGTGCTGGGAGCCCAGCCAGGGAGCAGGTCCCCTTGCGCCGGGCGCTGCACAGACACAGAACTCGGAGATGGGCCCTGCCCCGAGGAGCTCACACGCCCCAGGCTGTGGGTCGTTCCAGACGCCCTGGCTAGACGGTCCCTGTCTGGGCAGCTGGGGGCGCTGGACGGCGCGGTGAGAGCAGGGGGCGCCCGGCGGCTGGGGGCTCTGGTGGGAACGTTGCTCTCTGGGCTGGCGTCACTCTGCCCTCGGTGGCTGCTGCCCCCTTTACGCCTGGTCAGTGCCCAGCCCTGGGTCTTTCTGCCCCCGCCCCAGCACAGGCCCTGGGACCCGATACACGGGGGGACGGGGTCAATAGCGCTGGGAAAATAGCGAGAGCCGCACTTGGACCTGATGATTCTTGTTACAGCTGCAGGTCTGTCGTGGTGGAAGAGAGTCACAGCCCGATTTTCCTGTGCCCGTGACTCACCCAGCAGCTGCAGCTCCTGTCCCACCGTGTCCCCGCTCAGTCCCAGGGACACGGGAGCTGCTGCTGCCCAGGGTGCGTGCGAGGCCGGCTCCCTTTCCAGCTCCCCGCCCTGGCGGAGCGTGCTGCTGCACGTGGTCGGCGCCCCCGGCTTTGTCAGGGCATTTTTAAATCCCTCTTCCCCCCCCCCCCCCCCATTCCCAACTTTCACTAAACTCACCATGTGTGAGCGGTGCCTACGAGGGACCACACTGAGAATGCCACACTCAGGGCAGGCTGATAGAAGCAGGGCAGACACCCCCCCAAAACTGGCAGTTTGCTCTAGAATTAGATTCACCCAACCAGTACCAAAGTGAGCGTCTGCAGCCCCCCACTGGTTAACCAGAAGCCAAACACAGCCCCTGTTAGACACCCCAGCCCCTGGCTCCCGGCCAGGCAAACAGGGCTCATCTAGTGAGAGGTGACTGAAAACCCAGTTCATAACACAGGAGGTTCTTCCAATCCCAAAGGATCAGACTCTGACCCCCAGGGCAATTCGTATCTCAGATCTTACCCCAGTACCACGCTGTCAGCCTGTCCTTAGTGAGCTAACGGAAGATTTATTAATAAAAGAAGAGAGAGTTATAAATGGTTCATAGATCACGTACATACAAGTGATTGCAAACTCTCCCGATCAGCTCTGTCGCAGCGATGCAATGGACGGCTGGCTGGAAAAGTCTCTTGGTAACTTCCAAACGAAGTTCAAAATGCTCCTTTTAGTTGTAAATCCACAGTCCAGAGAACTGGAGCAGGAATGAGGCAAATGGAGGGTCTCTGGTGTCTTTTATATCCTCTGCCACGTGCGTGGACATTTACTGTCCCAAGCAAAGCTGCAGCCCCCGTATATGGAAAGTTACTGACCAACATGGAGTTCGAGGTCACATGTTCACATCACATGTCCTTACGTGTTTTGCTGCATCACAGGGGTAGCCGTTGGCATAGGCACCGACTTCCCCGCTAGCCGGGGGATGCTCAACCCTCCCCTCCCGCCCCAGGCCCCGCCCCCACCCCCACTCCACCCCTTCCCTCAAACCCCTGCCCCTCCCCCGCCCTGCCCCCCACTCCACCCCTTCCCTCAAGCCCCTGCCCCACCTCTTCCCACCCCGCCTCTTCCCCTCCTCTTACCGCCTCCTCCCCTGAGTTCGCCCCTCCCCGCTCCTCCCCCTCCCTCCCAGAGCCTCAGGCACGCCATGAAACAGCTGTTCACGGCAGGCGGGAGGCGGTGGGAGGGAGGGGGAGGAGTAGATCCGAGGGGCTGTGGGTGGGCGAGAGGTTCAGGAGGGTGGGGGGGAGCTTAGGTGCTGGGAGGCCAGGGGGGGGAGCTTGGCTGCCGGTGGGTGCTGAGCACCCGCTAATTACTCTCCGTGGGTGCTCCAGCCCCGGAGCACCCTCGGAGTCGGCGCCTATGGCCATTGGCTCCCGGCTGTCCGAGGTGTTGTCAGGAAGAGTTTTCTGGAGAGTTGATTCTTCCTAATGGCCCATCAAGCTCGAATGGCCCATTCACAAGGGGCTGGCGAGGCTGGATGTGAACTACCTTGGGGGGGTCTCATCCCCAGAACAAAACACATCTGAGATCCAAGCACACAGCCAATATCCAGCACTTCAGGCGCAGCGACGGTACCTGGGTTTCACCAGGACAATCAGACTAGACAGACTGTCACTTTTCCATTGACACCACACGACAGGCTGCGACACCGGCTGGGCAGGGCTGTTTCTATCTTCCAGGGGCACCTGGTCTCTGCTGGGGACTCCTGCTGCTTCTCTCTGCTCTGTGACCGTCTGGGGGTCCGGGCTCTCACAGGGACGGGGCTAGAGAGAAGAGCACAAAGGCACTAAGGCCCCTGCCTGGGAATCCTCCCGCACAGCTCCCTGCTGGAGAGACCACCTCCCGCCTCAGGCCCAGAGAGCCCCGGGCAGGGCCGGCACCTGCTGTGTCGGTAGCAGACCTGGGGTAACAGGGGGAGAAATTACCCAGGTAACGTGAGCTGGGCAAGACGATAAATCCAGCAGGGCTGGCTCACCTGTCACCTGCAGCTCCCGGCTGCGTCTCTCCAGGGGGGTCTGTAGGGCGACGTGTCCCACCCGGCAGACGTACTCGGCCCCCTGGTCTTTCTGTACCGAGGGGGTGAAGCTGAGTCTCGTCTCCTGCTGGAAGCTTTTCCCGTCCTGTGTGCGGGGAGTTCCGGGCTCGATTCTGTACTCGGCAGGGCCCTGCAGGGGAACAGCAGCCCCGGCCCCCCGGCCCCTCCGGAGCCAGGTCACACTCAGCGCCCCGGGGAAATGCCCCGTCATGCGGCAACTCAGGGTGATTTCCTCCCCCGCCGTCACTGACTGGGGTTGGGAGATTTCCGACACCTCCGGGGGCCGCAGGAGACCTGGGGAATGAAACACCCAGAGACAGTTACAGGCCCCGCAAGGGGGAGATGGGTCCATCAGTGATTCCTGCTCATTCCCCATCTGACAGGGAGCCCCCCTCACCTGTGTCCCCAGCTCTGATCTCTCTCTTGATCGAAGGGCCTTCGGGGATTTGCTGAACGAACACTAGGATGTTGAGCTCCGGACGGTTCAGTCTCTGGCTGGGGATTCTCCAGACGCTGGTAGCGCTGAACGTGAGATCCGGGTTCTCACTGATTTCTGGGGTCTCGTCTCTCCCGCTGTCTACCCCATCACAGCTCCACTGGATCCGGTGAATCTCCCTGGGGTAAAAGTTCTGGATCTGGATGGTAAACAGCACCTCCTCCCGGGACCCCCACTGCGGTAACACCTGGATCCCGGATACCTGCGGCTTGGCTGAGCAGACAGCAGGAACGTCAGTGACAGCGGCAGTCAGAGGCCGGGGGCTCCATGTGGCTGTGTGACACCCCGTCCGTTTCAGCCCCGCTCCCCAGGGCCGGCGCATCGTCCCAGCGGGAATTATTTCCCCAGCTTGGAGCGAGCTCCCCCCTGCCTGACCTGCCCCAGCCGAGCGCCAGGCCCTGAGCTTGGGGCTCTGTGACCCCCTCAGAGCTGGGGCGACTCCCCACTGCCCAGGACTGGAGGGGAGCTAGACGGGGCTCGTTCCCACTGGGAGACTCAGGGCTGTGCGGGGCCTGACCCAGAAATGGGGAGCAGGGGGAGCGAACAAGGAGCCACCCCCCAGCCCATCCCCCACTCCAGTGAGAGCCCCAGAGACGGCTGCAGCCCCTTCACTCGCGGGAGCCTGGGGCTGCAGCCCCCCAGAGGGAGCGGGGGGAGGTGGGACTACCCCTGGAGGGTACATGGCCCCGGCTGGCAGGGAGAGGGGAGGGGCTGCACCATCACCAGGGGTGAGGGACTGAGCACCCGGCCCCTGCACTCACTGGGGCTCCAGCGTGGGGGGCACGTGGGGGTCAGCGAGGGGCTGATGGGGGCAGAACTGCTCCGATTTCACGGGCTGTGTTCGGCCGTTTCCCTTCACCCCGGAATGGACGAGACGCTCCAGTGACCAGAGATTTCAGACAGAGACACTGACCCGTCACCTGCAGCTCCCGGCTGCGTCTCTCCAGGGGGGTCTGTAGGGCGACATGTCCCACCCGGCAGACGTACTCGGCCCCCTGGTCTCTCTGCACCGAGGGGGTGAAGCTGAGTCTCGTCTCCTGCTGGAAGCTTTTCCCGTCCTCTGTGCGGGGAGCTCCGGGCTCGATTCTGTACTCGGCAGAGCCCTGCAGGGGAACAGCAGCCCCGGCCCCCCTGTCCCTCCTGAGCCATGTCACATTCAGCGCCCCGGGGAAATGCCCCGTCATGCGGCAACTCAGGGTGATTTCCTCCCCCGCCGTCACTGACTGGGGTTGGGAGATTTCCGACACCTCTGGGGGCCGCAGGAGACCTGGGGAATGAAACATCCAGAGACAGTTACAGGCCCCTGTCACGGAGTATTGGGGAACTCAGGGCCCTGCACCCCCGGCTTCCTGCGATTCACCATGACTCTCAGCCAGCCAGTAAAGCAGAAGGTTTATTTGGATGACAGGAATACAGGTCTTGCAGGCACAGACAACAGGGCCCCCCTCAGTTAGGTCCAGCTTGGGGTCCCAGGGCATCCCAGCCCACCCCTTTGGGAGGTCAGAGCCATCTCTGCCTCCCAGCCATCTCTCCAGCTCGCTTCCCACACTCTGCCTTCAGCGACCCCTCCCACAGCCTTTGTTCAGTTTCCCGGGCCAAGGTGTCACCTGGCCTCCAACCCCTTCCTGGGTTCTCATGTTACACGCTCAGGTATTCGCCTTCGGGCAGATCCCATCCCCCAATGCAGACTATCCCAGCACACTCCCCTGTCAGCACTCACAGACCACAGTGAGAACAGGCCCAGTTCGTCACATCTCTCCCCCCTTCGAGACCGAACTGAGCAGGGTCACTTTAGCCAGTGACCCGGGGAAGTTCGAACCTACCCCCGTTCCCATGGATGCCCCCGCATCCCTCCCATTCCTTGGTGAGAATTACACCAGGCCCCTCCAGTTTCACGCCCCCCCTTAGGTCGGGGGTACTTGATGGCACTCGCAGTTCGCATGTGGGAAGGTTTATGCGGCCTGTGCCCTTTTCCCACCCCAATACCCCTGGGGTTCCAACTGGGCTGTGGTCTTCTCCCAGCGCTCCAGTCTGGAGGTCTGTGCTCTGGGCTCTCTTGGTTTAGAGACGCCCTTTTAACCTTGGCCACCCTCCGGAAAGGATCCTTTATGCTGGGCAAGGGTCCTAAAGCCGTTTTCCCCTTGTCCCGGGCCTTCCTCCCCCTCTGACAGGGGTCATAGGATCGGCAGTACTGTCGGACAGTAACAAAGACCCCAGGCCAGTAAAAGCTCCGTAGCAGCCTCTGCTGGGTACGCCAGGTTCCCTGGTGCCCTGAGAGGGGAATGTCATGGGCCCGGCACAGCAGCTGGCGGCGATACTTCTGGGGTACCACCAGCTGCCTCCTGATCCCCCCTGACTCCATTTTCCCTGGGGGAGCCCATTCTCGGTACAGGAACCCCTTCTCCCACAGGAACCTTTTCCGGCCACCTCGTCCCATGGTCTGTACCGCATTGAGGTCGACCAGGTCCCTTATCTTCCGCAAGGAGGGATCTCTCTGTAACTCGGCCTGGAACTCAGCAGCTGGGACAGGGATGGCCACCTGCTCTTTCTCGCCCGCTGGGTCTGAAGCTGCAGCCTCCCTGAGCCGTGTCCCTGGGTGTTCCCTCCCCACCAGGTTAGGGTCCTGCGCCTCAGGCAAGGCACCCCCCGCAAGGCCAGGGCGCAGGGCCCCTCGCCGGCTCTGACTGCGGGTCACAACCAGTGCCCTTTGGGGGTTGCTTGGCCAGTTCTCCAGGTCCCCCCCCATCAATACCTCAGTGGGCAAATACGGGTGTACCCCCACATCCTTGGGGCCCTCCTTGGCCCCCCACTTCAGGTGTACCCTCGCCACGGGTACTTTGACTGGTGTTCCGCCCACCCCTGTCAGGGTCAGGTAGGTGTTGGGCACCACCCGATCTGGGGCCACCACCTCGGGCCGGGCCAGAGTCACCTCTGCGCCCGTATCCCAGTATCCATTGACCTTCCTCCCATCCACCTCCAGGGGAACAAGGTACTCTCTCCGGAGGGACAGCCCCGCGCCTACCGTATAAACCAAAAACCCTGAGTCTGGAGCATCCAGCCCCCTAGAGGAGCTGGCCTGGAGCTCTCCTCCCTCCTTAGCAGGTGGTACTCTGCCAGCCCCCCTTCCCTGGGAATGCTGCCTCTCGCCCGGCTGGGTCTCTACCCAGTCAACCCTCTGTGGGTTCGGTCTGCTCAGTCTGTCCCTGAGTCTGGGGCACGGGGCCCGTATGTGGCCTTTCTGGCCACAGTGGTAGCAGCCCATGTCCCATGGGTCCCCTTGAGTGGGTCGGATGGTCCTGATGCCGGATGTTCCCCTTTGATGGGGTTTTTCTGTTTTTTCCCACGGGGAGGTCCCATGGTGACTCTCTCTCTGCGTTGTGGGGGGACTGTTCCTTTGGGACTCCTCCCTGTTATCTCCTGACCGGCTCTTTACAAACTCATCGGCCAGCCGGCCTGCATGTCGCGGGTTCTCTGGCTTTCTGTCCACCAACCACAGCCTCAGGTCGGATGGGCACCGCTCATACAGTTGCTCCAGTACCAGCAGTTTGACCAGGTCCTCCTTCGTCTGGGCCCCATCAGCCCACTTGCTGGCGTATCCTTCCATGCGGACGGCTAATTGCAGATATGAGATCTCAGGGGTTTTATCCTGACTCCGGAACCTTTCCCGGTACATCTCCGGAGTCAGCCCAAACTCTCGTAGCAGGGCCTTTTTGAATAGTTCGTAGTCCCCTTTCTCTGCCTCTTCCAGTTGGCGGTACAATGCCACGGCTTTGGGGTCCAGTAAGGGGGTAAGGACCCGGAGTCTGTCCGCGGGATCAACCCGGTGCAGCTCGCAGGCCGTCTCAAAGGCCTCCAGGAAGTCATCCATGTCCTCCCCCTCCTTGCGTGGGGCCAGGATGCACTTATCAAAGCTCCGTGCAGTCCTGGGTCCCCCCTCACTCACCGCAGCCGGGGGTTCGCTGCACTTCAATCTCTCCAGTTCCAGTTCATGCTGACGCTGTCTCTCATTCTCCTGTCTCTGTCTCTCTTCATGCTGTCTCTGTCTCTCATTCTCCTCCCGTTCATGCTGTCTCCGTTTCTCTTTTTTTTCCCGTTCATGCTGTCTCTGTTGTTCATGATCCTCCAGCTCTCTCAGTTTTAGCTCTTTCTCCCATTCCAGCCAATTCCGCTCCACGGATGCTGAACGTCACCGGGAGGATCCTCTGCTGGCCGGGGGGGTCCCAGCGCCCTCGGTATTTGCTGGACTCCTCCCCACCCTTCCCCTACGCATAGGAAGGAGGGGTCTCGGGAAGCCCTCAGCAGCCGGCTGACCACTCCCAGCTGGGACAGACACTGGTGCCTGCGCTGCATTTGCCAGGCTGCTTCCCTGAGACACAGGGAGCAGTTCATTCGCGCGATCTTCCGCCTCCAGCCGGGCAATGAGCTGTTCTTTGGTGAGCCTCCCAATGCGCAGCCCCCTCTGCCTGCACAGCTCCACCAGGTCGCTCTTAAGCTGCTTGGCATACATCTTCCTGCTGGCCACTCACCGGCCTGTGTGCTCACTCGCTGCGATCCCCCCGGGGGACCCTGTTACCGCAAAAGTCCCTCTCGC
Source organism: Graptemys geographica (assembly GCA_037349215.1). Lineage (NCBI taxonomy): Eukaryota > Metazoa > Chordata > Testudines > Emydidae > Graptemys > Graptemys geographica. Next base: position 303,147 of record JBAIFT010000129.1, on the reverse strand, counting down.
TGGTCACACACTCCCAGGGGTAATAACCGTCTCTCTCTCACTCTTCAGCACGCCTGGTCCCCGTCAATCCCCCTTTGTTTTATTGCTCCCCAGTCACTTAATGCAGGAAGCGCCGTCCACGGGGTGCAGTAGATCCCGCCGCTGCCACCAGTTGTCACGGAGTATTGGGGAACTCAGGGCCCTGCACCCCCGGCTTCCTGCGATTCACCATGACTCTCAGCCAGCCAGTAAAGCAGAAGGTTTATTTAGATGACAGGAATACAGTCCAAGACAGGTCTTGCAGGCACAGACAACAGGGCCCCCCTCAGTTAGGTCCAGCTTGGGGTCCCAGGGCATCCCAGCCCCCCCCCTTGGGAGGTCAGAGCCATCTCTGCCTCCCAGCCATCTCTCCAGCCCGCTTCCAACCCTCTTCCTTCAGCCTCCCACAGCCTTTGTTCAGTTTCCCGGGCCAAGGTGTCACCTGGCCTCCAACCCCTTCCTGGGTTCTCATGTTACACGTTCAGGTATTCTCCTTCGGGCAGTCTCCCATCCCCCAATGCAGACTATCCTAGCCACACTCCCCTGTCAGCATTCACACACCACAGTAAGAACAGTCCCAGTTCATCACAGCCCCGTAAGGGGGAGACAGGGCCTGGTGGGGGCTGCTCCCCCCTCGCTTCAGACAGGAGAGATCTGACCCCTCAGTGGGGCTGTGTGACGAAGTGGGGGATTTTCTTGTTTTCAGTGGGGTTTCAATGGTTTGCATGCGGAGGGGGTGGGACTCAGTTTCCCTGGGTGTTACTGGTTTAACGAGGTGAGGGGAGAGGGAGCTTGTTGTTACAGAGGACCGGAGAGGGAACTTGGGACCCCAGCCAATGGCCGGGAGGATGGATACCCCAGCGACCGGTGACCTGACGACCTGGTGACCCAGATGCCCAGCTGAGGAGACGCAGCCGGTTCTGGCCAGTGGGAGGACAATGGGCTGCAGAGTGAGGACCCAGTGACCTAACCAGCTGGTTCCAGCCAGAGGACAGAAGCGAGGAGAGGAGGCCCCGGTTTACGACCCTGTTTACCTGGAAAGAAGACAATGGACAGAGGTGGGACCTGGGGCCGGTGATCTCAGATGCCCACCTGGGAGCAGGGGGGCTCTGGGCTGGAGAGGGGGAGCAGGCAGAGCCCACCTGGATGCAGAGAGACTGGGATGTGCTGGGCTGAGGGAGGCCAGGCCTGAGCCGTGAGAGTTTCCTGTGCTGTGTTCAACCCTCAATAAACCCTCCTGTGTGATGCTGGCTGAGAGTCACTCTGGGCTAGAGGACAGGGTTGCGTCAACCCCTTCGGGGAGCGGAGGCCTGGGGGGTCCAGAGCGAGGGGACTCCCTGAGGGGGCCCACGGCAGAGACAGACGTGCTAAGGCTCAGAGAGGTGCAGCTCCAGGAGGTGGAGGGGCCTGACCCTGAGAGAGAGTGGACCCCCGAGAAGGGCTGTCACACTGAAAGGGGCACCCCCCACGGACCGCACGGGGCCAAGCGTGGGCACGATCTGTGAGTCCGTGACAGGCTGTTACCACATAAAATCACCCCGTGTGTGACACTGTTACGCCCCAACCCATCGGCGTCTCCAGCCAAAAAGGGGGACGAGGAATATTAGCTCCCAAAGCTCCTTCATCCCTCAGGGACCCCGTGGGGGGCAGCGATTCCTGCTCATTCCCCGTCCGACCCCAGGGAGTCCCCCCCTCACCTGTGTCCCCGGCTCTGATCTCTCTCTCGATCGGGGGCTCTCGGGGGCTTTGCTGAACGGACACGGCGATTGTAAATTCCGGACGGGTGATTTGGTCACTGGGGAGTCTCCAGACGCTGGTAGCGCTGAACGTGAGATCCGGGTTCTGGCTGATTTCCGGTGTCTCGTCTCTCCCGCTCTGTGCCCCGTCCCAGCTCCACTGGATCCAGTGAATCCCCCTGGGGTAAAAGTTCTGGATCTGGACGGCAAACGGCACCTCCTCCGGGGGCTCCCAGTGCGGTAACACCTGGATCCCGGACACCTGCGGCCGGGCTGGGGGTGGGCAGACAGCAGGAGCGTCAGTGAGAGCAGGGGCTGGGGAGCTGAGGGGATTCACCCCACACTGGGATCCCATAGGGGGAAATCCCGTCCCTGCTCACTGTGTTATTCACAATCCCGTCTCAGCTTGTTCTCCTGCTTCCCATCCCCCTGGGGAACCAGAGACTGGGCAGCGGAGGGGGTGGGGATCTCAGATCTCTGCTTGTTCCCCTCACAGCCTCCATCCCCCTCCCATCCGAGCCCCCATCACCGAGGGGAGACTGGGGACGGAATCCGGCCCAGGAACCTCCCTCCCTGCACCCTGGCTCAGCAGGGCGGGGGGGGGGGGCAGGTAGAGACCTGAAATCAGAGCAACATCCCACCCCAGACTGGCTCCCCCAGCCCTCACCGGCGACGTCCTCAGCGAGCAGGGAGCAGCCCCAGGCCCCCCAGATCCCGGAGACCGAACTCCTCTCGCCCGGCGTCTCCTGATCCCCTCCAGGCCCAGCAATCCCGCAGGCAGGACGGGATCCCCCCCCCGGCCATGAGGGGGAACTCAGCCCTGGGGACACTCACCCCACGGCCGGATCTCCCCGGACTCTCGCTGCTCTCGGATCCCTCTGGCCTCGTGGTGGAAGCTGCACCTGACCCGGGCCCCTTCGTCCTGAACCGCGGGGGTGAAGCTCAGGGAGGCCGCGAGGCAGGTCCCTGATCTGTCCTGTAAACAAAGCAATGAGCAGTGCAGTGGTGTGACGGAGCAGGGAGCGGGGCAGATTTGACCTGGGAATGTCGCAGGGGGGTTGCATTGGGGATGGGGGACTTCCCTTGAAGGAAGCTACCTGAGCTGTAACCTGAGCCAGGAGGGAGGTTGGGAGACAGCGTCAGCATGAACGGGAGGAGAAAGAGAGACAGAGACAGCATGAAGAGAAACAGAGACAGCATGAAGAGAGACAGCGTCAGCATGAACTGGAACTGGCGAGACTGAGGGGCAGCGAACCCCCGGCTGTGGTGAGTGAGGGGGGACCCAGGACTGCACGGAGCTTTGATAAGTGCATCCTGGCCCCATACAAGGAGGGGGAGGACATGGATGACTTCCTGGAGGCCTTTGAGACGGCCTGCGAGCTGCACCGGGTTGATCCCGCGGACAGACTCCGGGTCCTTACCCCCTTACTGGACCCCAAAGCCGTGGCATTGTACCGCCAACTGGAAGAGGCAGAGAAAGGGGACTACAAACTATTCAAAAAGGCCCTGCTACGTGAGTTTGGGCTGACTCCTGAGATGTACCAGGAAAGGTTCCGGAGTCAGGATAAAACCCCTGAGATCTCATATCTGCAACTAGCCGTCCGCATGGAAAGATACGCCAGCAAGTGGGCTGATGGGGCCCAGACGAAGGAGGACCTGATTAAGCTGCTGGTACTGGAGCAACTGTATGAGCGGTGCCCATCCGACCTGAGGCTGTGGTTGGTGGACAGAAAGCCAGAGAACCCGCGACAGGCAGGCCGGCTGGCCGATGAGTTTGTAAAGAGCCGGTCAGGGGGTGGCAAGGAGGAGCCCCAAAGGAACAGGCCCGCCGCGATGCAGAGAGAGAGTCACCCTGGGACCTCCCAAAGGGGGAATATGGGGAATCCCCTCCCACGGGGAATGCCCAGCGTCAGGGACAACCGACCGGCTCGAGGGGACCCACGGGACATGAGCTGCTATTACTGCGGCCGAAGAGGCCACGTTTGGGCCCAGTGCCCCAAGCTCAAGGACATACTGAGCAGACCGAACCCGCACCGGGTTAACTTGGTAGAGGCCCAGACGGACGAGGGGCAGGCTTCTCACGCAAGAGGGGCTGGCAGCTTATCAACTGCTCAAGAGAGAGAAGGGCCCCAGGCCAGCTTCTCTAGGGGGCCAGATGCTCCGGATTCAAAGTTCTCCGTTTACAGGGTGGGCACGGGGCTGTCCCTGCGCAGCGAGTGCCTTGTTCCCCTGGAGGTGGATGGGAAGAAAGTTTATGGATACTGGGATACGGGCGCAGAGGTGACGCTGGCCCGGCCCGAGGTGGTGGCCCCAGATCGGGTGGTGCCCAACACCTTCCTGACCCTGACAGGGGAGGGCGGGCCCCATTCAAGGTGCCCATGGCGAGGGTACACCTGAAATGGGGGGTCAAGGAGGGCCCCAAGGACGTGGGAGTGCACCACCATTTGCCCACTGAGGTGTTGATGGGGGGGGACCTAGAGGACTGGCCAAGCAACCCCCAGAACGCCTTAGTCGTGACCCGTAGCCAGAACCAGCGAGGGGCACTACGCCCTGACCTCGGGAAGGATGTCACACCGGAGGCACCGAACCCTACCCGGGTGGGGAGGGAACACCCAAGGACAAGGCTCGGGGTGGCTGGGGCTTCCGACCCAGCCGACGACAGGGAGCAGGTCCCCATCCCTTCCCCAGCCGCCGAGTTCCAGGCCGAGTTGCAGAAGGACCCCTCCCTGCGGAAGCTAAGGGGCCTGGCTGACCTCAGTGTGGTACAGACCATGAGGAGAGGATGCAAGGAGAGGTTCCTGTGGGAGAAGGGGTTCCTGTACCGAGAGTGGGCTCCCCCAGGGGAAGCGGAGTCGTGGGGGATCAGGAGGCAGCTGGTGGTTCCCCAGAAGTTTCGCCACAAGCTACTGTACCTGGCCCATGACATCCCTCTCGCAGGGCACCAGGGGATCCGGCGCACCAGGCAGAGGCTGCTACAGAACTTTTACTGGCCCGGGGTCTTCACCAACGTCCGGCAGTACTGCCGATCCTGTGACCCCTGCCAGAGGGTGGGGAAGGCCCGGGACAAGGGGAAGGCAGCGTTGAGACCTTTGCCCATCATAGAGGAGCCTTTCCAGAAGGTGGCCATGGACATAGTGGGACCTCTCAGCAAGACGACCCGGTCAGGGAAGAAATACATCCTGGTGGTGGTAGATTTCGCCACCCGCTACCCCGAGGCAGTGCCCTTATCGTCCATCGAAGCAGACACTTTGGCAGATGCGCTGCTGACCATTTTCAGCTGAGAGGGGTGTGACGAACTGGGACCGTTCTTACTGTGGTCTGTGAATGCTGACAGGGGAGTGTGGCTAGGATAGTCTGCATTGGGGGATGGGAGTCTGACTGAAGGAGAATACCTGAGCGTGTAACATGAGAACCCAGGAAGGGGTTGGAGGCCAGGTGACACCTTGGCCCGGGAAACTGAACAAAGGCTGTGGGAGGGGTCGCTGAAGGCAGAGTGTTGGAAGCGGGCTGGAGAGATGGCTGGGAGGCAGAGATGGCTCTGACCCCCCAAAGGGGGGTGGGCTGGGATGCCCTGGGACCCCAAGCTGGACCTAACTGAGGGGGGCCCTGTTGTCTGTGCCTGCAAGACCTGTCTTGGACTGTATTCCTGTCATCCAAATAAACCTTCTGCTTTACTGGCTGGCTGAGAGTCATGGTGAATCGCAGGAGGCCGGGGGCGCAGGGCCCTGAGTCCCCCAATACTCCGTGACAACTGGTGGCAGAGGTGGGATCTACTGCACCCCGTGGATGGCGCTTCCTGCAGTAAGTGACTGGGGAGCAGTAAAACGAAGGGGGATTGACGGGGACCAGGCGTGCTGAAGAGTGAGAGAGAGACGGTTATTACCCCTGGGAGTGTGTGACCAGCGAGAAGGACTTTTGCAGTAACAGGGTCCCCCGGGGGGATCGCAGCGAGTGGTCCCAGGGGCGGAGGAGTCTGCAGCTCGACCCTGGCAGAGAGGCGGTGACCTCGAGAAGGGCTGGCACACTAGGGGGCCCCCTGGGAACTGTGGGGAGCTGTGAGCACACAGGCCGGTGAGTGGCCAGCAGGAAGATGTATGCCAAGCGGCTTAAGAGCGACCTGGTGGAGCTGTGCAAGCAGAGGGGGCTGCGCAGTGGGAGGCTCACCAAAGAACAGCTCATTGCCCGGCTGGAGGCGGAAGATCGCGCAAATGAACTGATCCCTGTGTCTCAGGGAAGCAGCCTGGCAAATGCAGCGCAGGCACCAGTGTCTGTCCCAGCTGGGAGTGGTCAGCCGGCTGCTGAGGGCTTCCCGAGACCCCTCCTTCCTATGCCTAGGGGAAGGGTGGGGAGGAGCCCAGCAAATACCGAGGGCGCCGTGACCCCCCCGGCCATCAGGGGATCCTCCCAGCAAAGCTCGCCGGCCAGCAGAGAATCCTCCCGGCAACGTTCGGCATCCGGGGAGCGGAATTGGCTGGAATGGGAGAAAGAGCTAAAATTGAGAGAGCTGGAGGATCGTGAACGACAGAGACAGCAGTAAGAGAGACAGCATCAGCATGAACTGGAACTGGCAAGATTGAAGGGCAGCGAACCCCCGGCTGCGGTGAGTGAGGGGGGACCCAGGACTGCACGGAGCTTTGATAAGTGCATCCTGGCCCCACGCAAGGAGGGGGAGGACATGGATGACTTCCTGGAGGCCTTTGAGACGGCCTGCGAGCTGCACTGGGTTGATCCCGCGGACAGACTCCCGGTTCTTACCCCCTTACTGGACCCCAAAGCCGTGGCATTGTACCGCCAACTGGAAGAGGCGGAGAAAGGGAACTACGAACTATTCAAAAAGGCCCTGCTACGTGAGTTTGGGCTGACTCCTGAGATGTACCGGGAAAGGTTCCGGAGTCAGGATAAAACCCCTAAGATCTCATATCCGCAACTAGCCGTCCGCATGGAAAGATATGCCAGCAAGTGGGCTGGTGGGGCCCAGACGAAGGAGGACCTGGTCAAACTGCTGGTACTGGAGCAACTGTATGAGCGGTGCCCATCCGACCTGAGGCTGTGGTTGGTGGACAGAAAGCCAGAGAACCCGCGACATGCAGGCCGGCTGGCCGATGAGTTTGTAAAGAGCCGGTCAGGAGATAACAGGGAGGAGTCCCAAAGGAACAGTCCCACCACAACGCAGAGAGAGAGTCACCATGGGACCTCCCCGTGGGAAAATACAGAAAAACCCCATCAAAGGGGAACATCCGGCGTCAGGTCCATCCGACCCACTCAAGGGGACCCATGGGACATGGGCTGCTACCACTGTGGCCAAAAAGGCCACATACGGGCCCAGTGCCCCAGGCTCAGGGACAGACTGAGCAGACCGAAACCACAGAGGGTTGACTAGGTAGAGACCCAGCCCGGCGAGAGGCAGCATTCCCAGGGAAGGGGGGCTGGCAGAGTACCACCTGCTAAGGAGGGAGGAGAGCTCCAGGCCAGCTCCTCTAGGGGGCTGGATGCTCCAGACTCAGGGTTTTTGGTTTATACGGTGGGCGCGGGGCTGTCCCTCCGAAGAGAGTACCTTGTTCCCCTGGAGGTGGATGGGAGGAAGATCAATGGATACTGGGATACGGGCGCAGAGGTGACGCTGGCCCGGCCCGAGGTGGTGGCCCCAGATCAGGTGGTGCCCAACACCTACCTGACCCTGACGGGGGTGGGCGGAACACCAGTCAAAGTGCCCGTGGCAAGGGTACACCTGAAGTGGGGGGCCAAGGAGGGCCCCAAGGATGTGGGGGTACACCCGTATTTGCCCACTGAGGTATTGATGGGGGGGACCTGGAGAACTGGCCAAGCAACCCCCAAAGGGCACTGGTTGTGACCCGCAGTCAGAGCCGGCGAGGGGCGCTGCGCCCTGGCCTTGGGGGGGGTGCCTTGCCTGAGGCGCAGGACCCTAACCCGGTGGGGAGGGAACGCCCAGGGACACGGGTCAGGGAGGCTGCGGCTTCAGACCCAGCGGGCGAGAAAGAGCAGGTGGCCATCCCTGTCCCAGCTGCTGAGTTCCAGGCCGAGTTGCAGAGAGATCCCTCCTTGCGGAAGATAAGGGACCTGGCCGACCTCAATGCGGTACAGACCATGGGACGAGGTGGACGGAAAAGGTTCCTGTGGGAGAAGGGGTTCCTGTACCGAGAATGGGCTCCCCCAGGGAAAATGGAGGCAGGGGGGATCAGGAGGCAGCTGGTGGTACCCCAGAAGTATCGCCGCCAGCTGCTGTGCCGGGCCCATGACATTCCCCTCTCAGGGCACCAGGGAACCTGGCGTACCCAGCAGAGGCTGCTACGGAGCTTTTACTGGCCTGGGGTCTTTGTTACTGTCCGACAGTACTGCGGATCCTGTGACCCCTGTCAGAGGGGGAGGAAGGCCCGGGACAAGGGGAAAACAGCTTTAGGACCCTTGCCCAGCATAAAGGATCCTTTCCGGAGGGTGGCCAAGGTTAAAAGGGCGGCTCTAAACCAAGAGAGCCCAAAGCACAGACCTCCAGACTGGAGCGCTGGGAGAAGACCACAGCCCAGTTGGAACCCCAGAGGTATGGGGGTGGGAAAAGGGCACAGGCCGCATAAACCTTCCCACATGCGAACTGCGAGGGCCATCAAGCACCCCCGACCTAAGGGGGGGCGTGAAACTGGAGGGGCCTGGTGTAATTCTCACCAAGGAATGGGAGGGATGCGGGGGCATCCATGGGAACGGGGGTAGGTTCGAACTTCCCCGGGTCACTGGTTAAAGTGACCCTGCTCAGTTCGGTCTCGAAGGGGGGAGATGTGACGAACTGGGCCTGTTCTTACTGTGGTGTGTGAATGCTGACAGGGGAGTGTGGCTGAATAGTCTGCATTGGGGGATGGGAGTCTGCCCGAGGGCGCATACCTGAATGTGTAACATGAGAACCCAGGAAGGGGTTGGAGGCCAAGTGACTCCGGGGCCCGGGAAACTGAACAAAGTCGGTGGGAGGGGTCGCTGAAGGCAGAGTGTTGAAAGCGGGCTGGAGAGATGGCTGGGAGGCAGAGATGGCTCCGACCCCCCAAAAGGGGGGGGGGGCTGGGATGCCCTGGGACCCCAAGCTGGACCTAACTGAGGGGGGCCCTGTTGTCTGTGCCTGCAAGACCTGTCTTGGACTGTATTCCTGTCATCCAAATAAACCTTCTGCTTTACTGGCTGGCTGAGAGTCATGGTGAATCGCAGGAAGCCGGGGGTGCAGGGCCCTGAGTCCCCCAATACTCCGTTACAACTGTTCCCCAAGGAAGTCTTGACGGACCAAGGGTCCAACTTCATGTCAGCCCTACTCCGGTGCTTGTGGGAGAAATGTGGGGTCCGGCACAACTGGGCCTCAGCATATCACCCCCAATCCAACGGGCTGGTGGAGAGGTTCAACGGGACGCTAAAGATGATGCTAAAAACATTTATGAACCAGCACCCGCAGGACTGGGACAAATACTTACCTCACCTGCTGTTCGCGTACAGGGAGGTACCCCAGGAGTCTACCGGGTTTTCGCCTTTCGAACTGCTATATGGAAGGCGGGTAAGGGGGCCCCTGGACCTGATGAGAGACGAATGGGAGGGGAAGGCCACTCCTGACGGAGAGTCGGTGGTGGAGTATGTCCTGACCTTTCGGGAAAGACTTGCCGAGCTCATGGGTCTGGCCAGGGAGAATCTGGCCCGAGCCCAGAGGAAGCAGAAGGTCTGGTATGACCGCACAGCACGGGCCCGCGCCTTAGCCACCGGGGATCAGGTGATGGTCCTCATCCCCGTGAGGAAAAACAAACTCCAGGCCACATGGGAAGGGCCCTTCAAGGTTGTCAAGCAACTAAATGAGGTAAACTATGTGGTGGAGCTGTCGAACCGGGTGCACCACCGCCGGGTGTACCATGTGAATATGATGAAGCCATATTATGACAGGGGGAATGTGGTGTTGGCCGTGTGTGGACATTGGGAGGGGCAGGGAGATGACCCTTTAGTAGATCTATTCCCTGGGACAAGAGCTGGTTTCCCCCTGGAAGCAATTCCCCTCTCTGATCGGCTGACCCCTGCCCAGCGAGCTGAGATCAGAGGGGTGCTGCATCTGTACCAACAGCTGTTTTCCAACCAGCCTGGACGCACTAATCTGACTGTCCACCAGGTGCAGACAGGATCGCACCTGCCTGGCCATGGTGTGGGCCCTCAAGAAACTAAAGCCATATCTCTTTGGGCGTCACTTCACCGTGCACACCGACCACTCTCCCCTGACCTGGCTGCACCAGATGAAAGGAGCCAACGCCAAGCTCCTGAGGTGGAGCCTGCTCCTGCAGGATTATGACATGGACGTGGTCCATGTGAAGGGACGTGCCAACCTGATAGCGGACGCGTTGTCCCGGAGAGGGGGCCCTGAACTTCCCCAGGTCACTGGTCAGAGTGACCCCGCTCAGTTCAGTCTCGAAGGGGGGAGAGATGTGACGGAGCAGAGAGCAGGGCAGATTTGACCTGGGAATGTTGCAGGGGGGTTGCAGGGGGGATGTGGGACTTCCCTTGAAGGAAGCTACCTGAGCTGTAACCTGAGCCAGGACGGGGTGGGGAGAATTAACACCTTCTGCCCGGGAGACTGAACAAAGGAGAGGAGGAGCTGCGGGGAGGGGGAAGAGAGGAGCTGCTGGAGGAGTGTTGGTTTGGTTTCAGTTCTGGGCTGGGTGGTGCAATGCAGGGAACCCCAAGCTGGGGGCTAAGCTCCCTAAACCCCCCAGAAGGACTTGATTGAGGGGTTCTGGTTGTACCTACACGCTCTGCTTGGGACCGTGTTCCTGTCATCTAATAAACCTTCTGTGTTACTGGCTGGCTGAGAGTCATGGTGAATCCCAGGAAGAGGGGTGCAGGGCCCTGACTCCCCCACATTCCGTGAAAAGTGGCAACTTAAAGACTAACAGATTTATTTGGGAATAAGCTTTCATGGGTAAAAAAACCCACTTCTTCAGATGCATGGAGTGAAAATTACAGATACAGGCCTAGATATACTGACACATGAAGAGAAGGGAGTTACCTTACAAGGGGATCTCTCCTGTGTCGCTCTCCAGCGCTGGGGCTGGGGGTGTAACAGCGGCTGGTGCTCAGGCCCCTCCCCGGCCTCGCTGACCCCGTCAGTCCCGATCACCGTCCTGTCCTGTCCGTGTATCCGCTCCCACGTCACAGTCGTGTCCTCGGGGAACGTCCCCTCCATGGAGCAGCTCAGGGTCACCTCCTGTCCCAGGAGACACCGCGCCGGCCCCAGCACCTCAGAGACAGAGTAGGGGGCTCCCGTGCCTGGGGTCAGAGAGACACGTGGGGTCAGTGGGGGGGGTGTGTGTCTGGGAGACGCATCCAGCCGGAGCTCGGGGCTGGGAATGGCGGATCCCTGAGAGCAGGAGGGTGAAACCTCCCCTGAGGATGGACCCTGCCCTAGGTGACAGGTAGGGGGGCAGGAGGGGTGAAGGGCCCCCACAGATTTCTTCTTGGGCTGTTGGGGGAGGGAGGGAGGGAGAGGGGCTCCTTTGTCCCGCTGCACCTGCCCCTCGGCTGTCAGCCCCTGTCCCTGGCAGTGGGGCCCTGGCTCCCTGTTGGGGGTCTCTCTCCGGCAGCCGCCACTCAGCACGTCAGCGACCCAGAGCAGCCGGCGTGAGAAGCAGCTGCCTCCTGCCCCCAGCTGCCAGGGAGAGCAGCCAAGCAAGCTGGGGGGAGGCACAGCGGGAGAAGGACAGAGACACCCCCCCCCCGCAGGTAAGTCTGGTCGGGGGCAGAGCACGGCAGCCCCCACGCTGGGCACAGGGCGGGAGGGTTATTGGGGGGGCACTGGGAGCAGGTTCCCTGGCCCCTGCTGAGCTGGAGGTAGGGGCACTGCCCGCCCCCGCCCCACACTGCGGTGTCTGCGACCTCTGGGGAGACACTGGTGCTGTGAGTCTCCCAGGGCCAAGGCTGGCCCTAGACAGGCCCAGAGGCACGTGCTCCCCGCCCCTGTGGTCCCAGCCCCCCAGGAGCTGGGGGAGGGGGGGATTGGCTGCCCTGGCCCAGGGAGGTGGGGCTGGAAGTTCCTCCCAGAGGTGACATGTGGGGCGGTCACTGTCCCCCCTTTACATTGTGCCCCCCAGTATCAGGAGGGGCGAGTCATCTGCTGCAGGGGGCTCAGTCTGCAGAGACCCCCTGGGGTGTCCCTGGCTGTGTCCCTGTCCCCTCAGCCTCCCCAGACTCTCTGCGCCCTCTGGGGCCATGCAGACCCCACCTCCCCCCCCAACTGGCCAGTGGCACCGTCCCCCGTTACCTTCCTGCCTCTTCCTCCGTCTCCAGCAGTAAATGGCTAATGCAGCCGCAGCTCCCCCTGCGACCAGGATCCCCAGGGTCGCCCCGATCGCGGCACTGGTGTGATCCGCTGCTGCACCCAGACGGGAAAGGGAGAGAAAGTCAGACCCGGCTCACGGCACCTCCCCGTGAGATGCGGTGCCCTCCCCGCGCTCCCCCACCCGCCGGGGGTGCAGGACGGAGGCGCAGGGCTGCCTGGGGTCGCTGGGCCTGGCCCTTTACAGCGTATTTTGTCAGGCAGAATTACAGCCTTGTTGTGCCCCCAGCCTGGGGCCTGCGCAGTGTGTGTGTGGGGGGGTGGGGGGGAGATGGGGGTCAGAGGGAACCGGCTGCCTTGGCATTTCTGTTATAAAGCCACAGTCAGACCTGAGCTCTCCTCCGGCCTCCCGCCACCCCCCACTACTGTACTGGGCCCCTTCAGCCCTGTTGGCTCCAGCATCGCACCCTCCATCCCCAATATTCCCCCATGTACCAGCATGGGTCTCTGCTGGGGTCCCATGTCAGACTCAACTGAGTGCCCCCTTCAGCCCATAACATCCAGCTGGGAGCCCAACACCCCCTCACCTGTGACATCCAGGGGGAACTCCTCCCGCAGGGGCTGGGCCAGAGCCGCGTGGCTGACGTGGCAGGAGAAGATGCTGCCGGAGTCGCTCGCGGTGGGGGTGAAGGTGTAGGTCAGGGTGAGGTTAAAGGTCCCGTCCGGGTTCCTCTGGGGGGCAGAGCGGGTGGCGTCGGTCAGAACCCGCCCGTCTCTCAGCCACGTGACGGTGACGTCCTGGGGGTAGAATCCCCACACGTGGCAGGGGAAGGAGGTCTCTGCGTCTGTCCCAGCCGATCGCTGGGGGATGGAGAGTCTGGGAGCAGCTGGAATGAGAGAGACAGTCCTAGGGCCGTGTCTGGATGCATAATTATGGGTTACCCCCATGAGCCAATCTGAGTGTAAGTTACACAGATGTGACGAACTGGGACTGTTCTCACTGTGGTCTGTGAATGCTGACAGGGGAGTGTGCTGGGATAGTCTGCATTGCAGGGTGGGATCTGCCCGAGGGCGCCCGAGGGCGCATACCTGAGTGTGTAACACGAGAACCCAGGAAGGGGTTGAAGACCAGGTGACTCCTTAGCCCGGGAAACCGAACAAAGGCTGTGGGAGGGGTCGCTGAAGGCAGAGTGCTGGGAGCAGGCTGGAAGGAGGCTGGAGAGATGGCTGGGAGGCAGAGATGGCTCTGACCCCCCCAAAGGGGGGTGGGCTGGCATGCCCTGGGACCCCAAGCTGGACCTAACTGAGGGGGGCCCTGTTGTCTGTGCCTGCAAGACCTGTCTTGGACTGTATTCCTGTCATCCAAATAAACCTTCTGCTTTACTGGCTGGCTGAGAGTCATGGTGAATCGCAGGAAGCCGGGGGTGCAGGGCCCTGAGTCCCCCAATACTCCGTGACAACTGGTGGCAGCAGTGGGATCTACTGCACCCCGTGGACGGCGCTTCCTGCAGTAAGTGACTGGGGAGCAGTAAAACGAAGGGGGATTGACGGGGACCAGGCCGGCTGAAGAGTGGGAGAGAGACGGTTATTACCCCTGGGAGTGTGTGACCAGCGAGAAGGACTTTTGCAGTAACAGGGTCCCCCGGGGGGATCACAGCGAGTGGTCCCAGGGGCGGAGGAGTCTGCAGCTCAACCCTGGCAGAGAGGCGGTGACCTCGAGAAGGGCTGGCACACTAGGGGTCCCCCTGGGAACTGTGGGGAGCTGTGAGCACACAGGCCGGTGAGTGGCCAGCAGGAAGATGTATGCCAAGCGGCTTAAGAGCGACCTGGTGGAGCTGTGCAAGCAGAGGCGGCTGCGCATTGGGAGGCTCACTAAAGAACAGCTCATTGCCCAGCTGGAGGCGGAAGATCGCACGAATGAACTGATCCCTGTGTCTCAGGGAAGCAGCCTGGCAAATGCAGCGCAGGCACCAGTGTCTGTCCCAGCTGGGAGTGGTCAGCCGGCTGCTGAGGGCTTCCCGAGACCCCTCCTTCCTATGCCTAGGGGAAGGGTGGGGAGGAGCCCAGCAAATACCGAAGGTGCCGTGACCCCCCCGGCCAGCAGGGGATCCCCCCGGCAAAGCTCGCCGGCCAGCAGAGGATCCTCCCGGCGACGTTCGGCATCCGGGGAGCGGAATTGGCTGGAATGGGAGAAAGAGCTAAAACTGAGAGAGCTGGAGGATCGTGAACGACAGAGACAGCATGAACGGGAGGAGAAAGAGAGACAGCATCAGCGTGAACGGGAGGAGAAAGAGAGACAGCATCAGCGTGAAGAGAGACAGAGACAGCATGAACGGGAGGAGAAAGAGAGACAGAGACAGGAGAATGAGAGACAGCGTCAGCATGACCTGGAACTGGCGAGATTGAAGGGCAGCGAACCCCCGGCTGCGGTGAGTGAGGGGGGACCCAGGACTGCACGGAGCTTTGATAAGTGCATCATGGCCCCATACAAGGAGGGGGGGGACATGGATGACTTCCTGGAGGCCTTTGAGACGGCCTGCGAGCTGCACCGGGTGGGTCCCGCGGACAGACTCCGGGTCCTTACCCCCTTACTGGACCCCAAATCCGTGGCATTGTACCGCCAACTGGGAGAGGCAGAGAAAGGGGACTACGAACTATTCAAAAAGGCCCTGCTACGAGAGTTTGGGCTGACTCCTGAGATGTACCGGGAAAGGTTCCGGAGTCAAGATAAAACCCCTGAGATCTCATATCTGCAACTAGCCGTCCGCATGGAAAGATACGCCAGCAAGTGGGCTGGTGGGGCCCAGACGAAGGAGGACCTGATTAAACTGCTGGTACTGGAGCAACTGTATGAGCGGTGCCCATCCGACCTGAGGCTGTGGTTGGTGGACAGAAAGCCAGAGAACCCGCGACACGCCGGGCAGCTGGCTGATGAGTTTGCAAAGAGCCGGTCAGGGGGTGGCAGGGAGGAGCCCCAAAGGAACAGGCCCGCCGCGATGCAGAGAGAGAGTCACCCTGGGACCTCTCAAAGGGGGAATATGGGGAATCCCCTCCCACGGGGAAGGCCCAGCGTCAGGGACAACCGACCGGCTCGAGGGGACCCACGGGACCTGAGCTGCTATTACTGCGGCCGAAGAGGCCACGTTCGGGCCCAGTGCCCCAAGCTCAAGGACAGACTGAGCAGACCGAACCCGCACCGGGTTAACTTGGTAGAGGCCCAGACGGACGAGGGGCAGGCTTCCCACGCAAGAGGGGCTGGCAGCTTATCAACTGCTCAAGAGAGAGAAGGGCCCCCGGCCAGCTTCTCTGGGGGGCCAGATGCTCCGGATTCAAAGTTCTCCGTTTACAGGGTTGGCGCGGGGCTGTCCCTGCGGAGCGAGTGCCTTGTTCCCCTGGAGGTGGATGGGAAGGAAGTTTATGGTTACTGGGACACGGGCGCAGAGGTGACACTGGCCCGGCCCGAGGTGGTGGCCCCAGATCGGGTGGTGCCCAACACCTTCCTGACCCTGACCGGGGTGGGCGGGACCCCATTCAAGGTTCCCGTAGCGAGGGTACACCTGAAATGGGGGGCCAAGGAGGGCCCCAAGGACGTGGGAGTGCACCACCATTTGCCCACTGAGGTGTTGATGGGGGGGGACCTAGAGGACTGGCCCAGCAGCCCCCAGACCGCCTTAGTTGTGACCCGCGGTCAGAGCCGGCGAGGGGCACTGCGCCCTGGCCTTGGGGGGGGTGCCTTGCCTGAGGCGCAGGACCCTAACCTGGTGGGGAAGGAACGCCCAGGGACGCGGCTCAGGGAGGCTGCAGCTTCAGACCCAGCGGGCGAGAAAGAGCAGGTGGCCATCCCCGTCCCAGCTGCTGAGTTCCAGGCCGAGTTGCAGAGAGATCCCTCCTTGCGGAAGATAAGGGACCTGGCCGACCTCAATGCGGTACAGACCATGGGACGAGGTGGCCGGAAAAGATTCCTGTGGGAGAAGGGCTTCCTGTACCGAGAATGGGCTCCCCCAGGGAAAATGGAGTCAGGGGGGATCAGGAGGCAGCTGGTGGTACCCCAGAAGTATCGCCGCCAGCTGCTGTGCCGGGCCCATGACATTCCCCTCTCAGGGCACCAGGGAACCTGGCGTACCCAGCGGAGGCTGCTACGGAGCTTTTACTGGCCTGGGGTCTTTGTTACTGTCCGACAGTACTGCGGATCCTGTGACCCCTGTCAGAGGGGGAGGAAGGCCTGGGACAAGGGGAAAACAGCTTTAGGACCCTTGCCCAGCATAGAGGAGCCTTTTCGGAGGGTGGCCAAGGTAAAAAGGGCGGCTCTAAACCAAGAGAGCCCAAAACACAGACTTCCAGACTGGAGCGCTGGGAGAAGACCACAGCCCAGTTGGAGCCCCAGAGGTATGGGGGTGGGAAAAGGGCGCAGGCCGCATAAACCTTCCCACATGCGAACTGCGAGTGCCATCAAGCACCCCCAACCTAAGGGGGAGCGTGAAACTGGAGGGGCCTGGTGTAATTCTCACCAAGGAATGGGAGGGATGCGGGGGCATCCATGGGAACGGGGGTAGGTTCGAACTTCCCCGGGTCACTGGCTAAAGTGACCCTGCTCAGTTCGGTCTCGAAGGGGGGAGAGATGTGACGAACTGGGACTGTTCTCACTGTGGTCTGTGAATGCTGACAGGGGAGTGTGCTGGGATAGTCTGCATTGCAGGGTGGGATCTGCCCGAGGGCGCCCGAGGGCGCATACCTGAGTGTGTAACACGAGAACCCAGGAAGGGGTTGAAGACCAGGTGACTCCTTAGCCCGGGAAACCGAACAAAGGCTGTGGGAGGGGTCGCTGAAGGCAGAGTGCTGGGAGCAGGCTGGAAGGAGGCTGGAGAGATGGCTGGGAGGCAGAGATGGCTCTGACCCCCCCAAAGGGGGGTGGGCTGGCATGCCCTGGGACCCCAGCTGGACCTAACTGAGGGGGGCCCTGTTGTCTGTGCCTGCAAGACCTGTCTTGGACTGTATTCCTGTCATCCAAATAAACCTTCTGCTTTACTGGCTGGCTGAGAGTCATGGTGAATCGCAGGAAGCCGGGGGTGCAGGGCCCTGAGTCCCCCAATACTCCGTGACAACAGATATCCCCAATTCAGTATGGTGGGGCACGAAACACCCTGGGTCACTGTGAGGTTCTACCCCAGTAGGATGTAGGAAGGCGCGTCAGACACGGTGACTGAGGTGCGTGGTACAGAAGGTGTCAGTGCCGGGCAGGTCAGGAGGGGGCTGGGTTACAATTTCCCCGGCTCACATCTCTTAGGAGCAGGAAGCGAGTGGCCAGCAGAACCCGGCACTCAGCTGTGTGAGTGC
The DNA here is from genome assembly GCA_037349215.1 of Graptemys geographica. Lineage (NCBI taxonomy): Eukaryota > Metazoa > Chordata > Testudines > Emydidae > Graptemys > Graptemys geographica. Next base: position 285,762 of record JBAIFT010000129.1, on the reverse strand, counting down.
ACTTCATGTACCCGTTGGGCAGCTGGATTCCCCCCTGAAGGAATTACATCCGGGGGTAGGAGTCACAGATTTTAGGGCCAGAAGGGACCATTATGATCATCTTGTCTGACCTGCCGCATACACAGAGCCGAGAGCCCCCCAGTCATTCCTGCCACCAGCCTGGCACGTCTGGCGGAGCTAGAGAGAGTCTGTTAGAAAGACGTCCTGTCGGGAGTTAGAGACTTGGGAAAACCCACCACTTCCCTCGGTGAGTTGTTCCAGCCTTTGATTCTCCGCCCTGGGAAAGATGTGCACATGGTCTCTAGTCCCCAAAGAGAAATGCTGAGCTTGAATTAATATGGAAACTAACTTGGGTTTGAATAGAGACTGGGAGTGGCTGGGTCATTACAATATTGGATCTATTTCCCCATGTTAAGTATCCTCACACCTCTTGTCAACTGTCTGAAATGGGCCATCTTGATTATCACTACAAAAGGTTTTTTTCTCCTGATGTCAAGTATCAGAGGGGGAGCCGTGTTAGTCTGGATCTGTAAAAAACGACAGAGAGTCCTGTGGCACCTTATAGACTAACAGACGAATTGGAGCATAAGCTTTCATGGGTGAATGCCCACTTCGTCAGACGACATGTGTCTGATGAAGTGGGCATTCACCCACAAAAGCTTATGCTCCCATACATCTGTTAGTCTATAAGGTGCCACAGGACTCTCTGTTACTTTCTCCTGATGATTATAGCTCACCTTAATTAATTAGCCTCTTAGAGTTGATATGACTACTTCCACTGTTCTCTGTATGTGTATATATATCTCCTCATTGTATGTTCCATTCTATGCATCTGATGAAGTGGGCTGTAGCCCACGAAAGCTTATGCTCAGAGAAATGTGTTAGTCTCTAAGGTACCACAAGAACTCCTCGTTGATTTTGCTGATACAGACTAACACGGCTGCTACTCTGAAATCTAGTCTGAATGTGTCTTGCTTCAACTTCGAGCCACTAGATCTCGGACTAAACAGCTGTCTGCTCTCAGACATCGGTCCCCCAGGCAGGTCCGTAGGGCCTGTGATCACGTCGCCCCTGAACCGGCTCTTGGTTACACCGGTCGGCTGTGCACACAGGATACGGCCAGTGGTCAGTGCCTCCAGGGCTGTCAGTCACGGTGCCCGCGGTGCGACTCCTGGCCTGAGGAACACAGGCCTCAGAAACTTGCTTATGGTGATAATTCCCGGGACAGGAACCTGTGTAGCTAACACAGCTCTTGGGGGGGGGGGGGGGGTTAACCCGTGCACCCCCCGCCAGCTCCGCTCTGTGCTGACTGGTTCCTGTGTTTACATACGCCGGGCGCTGTCACCAGTTCTGGGGCGCTCCGTGCTGGGCAGGTCACTCCCCACGGCTCTGCTTGCAGAACAGCTCCGGTGCCTGTGGCCTCACACCCGGCCTGAAGCGTTTGTTACACACGTCCCTGAGTTCCCAGCAGTCAGGACCCGGACAGATCCGGGGTGTGTGGGGGGCCCTGCTGACGGTTCTGCCCACTCCTTTTGAGTCCCTGCTGAGGGCTGTTTCTCTTCTTTGGAGCATCTTTTGGGCCCATTTGACCTCCCCAAGGATTTGGCCGAGAATCCATCCCCCAGCGTGTCCTGTTGAGACCCCGGTTCCTTTGCCACCGTTCAGATTTTCAAGACGTTCTCACCTACTGCACTGAGCACCTGACAACAACTGGACACGTCTCTACACTTTGAATTTCTCCCTGTTCTCTCTCCTCTGGTGGTCACACCCAGTTCTGCTTCTGGCTCTGGGAGTGTCTCCTCTTTCCCCTCTTGGTCACAATCTGCCAATTCTCCTCTTGGTTTTGCACCCTCCCTTGCTCCCTTGGAACCAATTCCTGTGTGTGGTGGGATGTGCAGTGATGCAGCCCGGCTGCCCAAGGACTCTGGTGGCTCTGATGCGACACGGGGCTGGTGGCGTCCGTCAGCACCAGGAAACTTTCCCTGCACTCAAGCCAGGAACCTGCACGTCATGCACAGGAAGTGTCGGTCGTCAGGCAGGAAACAGCCCATGGCACATCCCTCGCATGTCACGACAGCTGTTCCGACGCTGGCCACCACCGGTTATATAGAACTGGAGCAGGAGAAAGAGCTCCTCCCCTCCCACTCCTGCAAACTCCCTCCCTGCCCAACGCGGAGTGAGAATTAAATCCCAGACAGAGGCACACAATTTCCACACCCCGTCCTAGGAAGGAGCCGTTGGCTGCCCCCAGTGTTTGGCAGGAACCTTTCCCGAGAAGGGAACTTTGACACTCCCAGCAGCGGCACAAAGGCGCCAGCACCAACCTCAGGGCAGAGGGTTAAAACCCAGCCACAAACCCCACCGGGGCTGTGAGTTCCACACTTACATTTCACCAGCCAGCTGCACCAAGTGCAAACTTCTCAGCACATTAACAGCCTTGAATGGAGTCACAGGCAGTCTCCTGGGACACTCTGGTTCTCCCATTGCTGTAGTTAACCCACCTCCCCTAGAGGTAGTCGCTAGGTGGAGAGAAGAATTTTTCCTCAACCTAGCGCTGTTACACCGGGCATTATCTCAGCTTAACGCCGTCACTCAGGGGGGTGGGTTTCTCATGCCCCGAGTGACACACCTGGGTCAGTCTAACGTTTTAGTGTAGCCCAGGCCTCACTTCCTCTAGTTTGGGGGGTTTATCCCCCTCCTGCCATGTGCTCTGAGCTGCAAACTCCGCTGATGGGAGGAGTCCACTTGCCTGACGCATCTTCACGGGGCGGGGAGCAGAACCACAGGAAGAGTCGTTCGTCCTTTTGTGGAGGGTTTCTCAATCCAGGTGTCAGGAGTTTCCAGCTGTGAGATCCATCCCTGCCCTGGCTGGTATCGGTGGGTCTCCTCTTTCGGGGGGGACATGACAATGTCTGTGTAAAAGCAGTTCTTCCACTAACGTCCCTCTCCGGCGATTCCTACGGCCACAGAGACTCCCACTGCAGCCGCTCCAGTGTCACATCACAATACGGGACACAGCGCTTCAAGTGAGATTCATGCAGGCTCACAAGCATGTGACAGAGTCCAAACACCGAACACTTCCTTAGATTTCTAACACCGATCTGTGAGGGAAACACCCCTGTATTCACCCCCCACACCCACTGCAATAACCTTGTACAGGATATGCCTTGCGGGGGGGAGGGGTCATTTGGAAACTAAGAACTCACTGGTCGATAACATCCTGGTGAAATGTGCGCAGCAACATGACATGTCAAGTTCTGGATCCCCCGAATAATGCTGCTTGCCACGTTCCAGCCCACGTAGCCCCGATTACACAGGACTGGACAGGCAAGGCTTTAACAAGGAATGTGATTTTAACTAGGGCTACCATATGTCCGGATTTCCCCGGACATGTCCGGCTTTTCGATCTATAAATAGCCGTCCGGGGGGATTTCTAAAAATCTAAAACTGTCCGGGATTTCCCCCCGGTCGGCTATTTATAGATCGAAAAGCGGCGCCGCTCGGCAGCCAAAGCCCCTTCTCGGCTCCCCCCATTCCCTGCAGCCTTAGCACGCCCCCGGCCCCGCAGCTGTCTTCCCCCTCCTCCCCTCCTCTGAACGCTCCGCCCCCTGCTCCTCCCCCTGCTCCTCCCCCTCCCCTGCTTCCCGCCAATCAGAGTTTCCCGCGAAGTCTGAAAAGCAGGGGCAGGCGGGCAGCAGGTAAGCTGGGGCGGGGGGGACGCGAGGAGGAGGGCTCCGGGGAGGCGCAACACGGCCCAGTTCGGCCCCGGACGACCCCAGCGGCTCCAGCCCGGCCCAGCTAGGGCCCCGGGACACCGGCCCCAGTTCCGGCCGAGCGGCGCCGGCCCTGACCCAGCGGCTCCAGCCCGGCTTGGGCCCCAGGGCAGCTGGCCCAGCCCCGGCCGAGCACCTCCGGCCTGGCCTCAAACCCTGCGACTCCGGCCAGAGCACAGCCCGATTCCTGGGCTCTTGTTAAAGCCGGCCCTGGTCAGAGGACAGAGAGCGGGGGGTTAGATGGGTCTGGGGAGGCTGTCAGGGGGGCAGGGGTGTGGAGAGGGGTCGAGGCAGGCAGGGAGCAGAGGGGGTTGGATGGGTCGGGAGTTCTGGGGGGGCTGTCGGGGGGCAGGGGTGTGGAGAGGGCATGGGAGTCCCAGGGGTCTGTCTGGGGGCAGGGGTGTGAATATAGGGTGGGGGTGTGGATAAGGGTCGGGCAGTCAGGGGACAGGTAGGGTCCTAGGGGGGCAGTTAGTGGCAGGGGTCCCAGGAGGGGGCAGTCAGGGGACAAGGAGCAGGAGGGAGTTGGGGGTTCTGAGGGGGGCAGTCAGGGGGTGGGAGGGAGTGGATAGGGGTGGGGCAGGGCAGAGGCGGGGCTCGAGCGGGGCTCCTCCCCCCCGTCCTCTTTTTTGATTGTGCAAATATGGTAACCCTAGTTTAACTCACCTTGAACCAAGTCTAGTTTGTTACGTTCAGAAAATGTTTTATCTTTATTTCTCGTCACCATTCCTGAGTTTAACGCCTCAGACCCACTTAAAATTTCTCTCATTGTAGTTAAATAAACTTGTTTACTCTTTATTTAAAACGAATCCAGTGTTGTGAATTGTTGGGGTAATTCCCTGTACGGCAGCAGACTGTGGCAGATTGGTCCCTGTAGAGGGGCAATGGACCTGAGCTGTCTGGACTGCCCAGGAGAGGGCTGGACCGTGCAGAACACAGACTATTGGGGGAACATCGGGGACAGGGAGCACGTTGTAAGCAAGTCACCACGTCTGGTGGGAGCCAGAGCGTAGCTGGTGTTTGCTGACGGGCTGTGGGGCTCAGAGCTGCTGGCCCAGGGCTGTGGCTACACACAGACACTCGGGGTGTGACCTGCAGGCTGTTGGTCTGGTTCTCAGGAGCCCAGGGTGGAAGCGACAGCAGGAAGCACTGGGAGGCACCCCAGGGTGCAGGGCAGGTGGTGACACAGCTGCTGACCGGTCTGGACTCACTGTCCCAGCAATATTAACCCACAGGTGAGCCAGGCCGATCCCAGCTCCGTCTCTGTCAGTGTTCAGCTGAGACACGGAGACCCTGGCATGTGCTGGCACCTGGTCTGCCAACGTCACAGTCACACTTCAGGTGGGAGAGCGGCTGTGTCTGAAACCCAACACTGCCTCGCTCTGCCCGGGCCAGTGTCCGCATCCTCGCCTGCCTCGTCTACACACCCTGTCACGGGTTTAACTTTCCCTGTTTCACTGTCACTTACACCTGACACTGATCAGCTCACCCTGAACGGCTGTACACTGGTCACTGCGACAAAGTGGGACTGTTATTAACGTTTCCTCTGAATAATGTAGGGGTCCCTCAGTTTCCCCTATGCATTTCTTAAGTCTCTAGGGGGTGGGATTGTTGCAGAAGAAAGGGCCAATGTGCATAAATGGCCGACACTCTGTCTCCTGGCAACTAATGGCCGGGGCCCTTCCCCCCTGCAAGGTGACAGCTAAAGGTGTTTGAGGACAAAGAGATCAAGTGACCTCTTGGCCCGGGAAAGGGACAAAGCAGAGGAGGAGGGGCTGGAGGGGGTTTCAGTTTGGAGCTGGCTACGGATGTGGAGTGAAGGGCAGACGGGGGTGTCTAGCTCGCTGCCCCCCAAAATGGACCTGGCTGAGGGGTCCCGTTCTCTGGACCTACAAGCTCTGTTTTAGACCGTGTTCCTGTCATCTAATAAACCTCTGTGTTACTGGCTGGCTGAGAGTCACGTCTGACTGCGAAGTGGGGGTGCAGGACCCTCTGGCTCCCCCAGGACCCCGCCGGGGCGGACTCGCTGTGGGAAGCGCACGGAGGGGCAGAAGATGCTGAATGCTCCAAGGTCAGTCCCAGGAGGTGAAGCTGTGTGAGCTTCTTGCTCCGAGGGAGAGGCGGCTCCCCAAAGTCCTGACTGGCTTTGTGGGGAGCAGTTCCAGAGCATCGCCTGGGGACTCCGTGACAGTCACAGCCTGCAGTAACAGTGTCCCCTGGGGGGTTGCGTTGGGTTACTGAACTCGGTTTCAATTCACACCTTTAGTTAAACCAGAGCAACCTTGTGTAGACAAATCCTCACCCCACCCCCTCCTCCCACCTGCGGGATTGTGGGACCAACGCAGGAACAGCCAGTCCCCAGTTCCCAGCCAGGGAATGTCCGAGCACTTCTCCTGTCCTTACCGAGCACACGGAGGGTCGTCTGTCCCTGCAGCTGCTCCGTACCGTAACCAACGACGCATTTATACGGCCCCTCATCCGACACCCTCACACTGGAGAGCAAGAGGGAGGCGTCCCCCGTCTTCAACTCCTGTTCTGACACACTCGCTCCAGGCTGGGATTCTCCCCTGGCCTGGTCGTACTGCGCAATCCTCTCCTCAAACAGATACCACTGAACCCACAGGGAGCTCAGATCGACCGGCCCCCCGACGTCGAATCGACATTTCAGCAGCACCCCAGAGCCCAGCAGGGCCCGGGAGGAGGGATCTGTGAATATCTGCAGCCGGGAACCTGCGCAGGGAAAGAGAAAATCACGCTCTGGGGCTCGGTGCAGGGCTGGGCCGGAGGGAGGTCGCTACCTGGGGATGGACGTGCCAGTGATGGGATCTGGTACCCCAGGGAGGGGAGATGGTGGGGTACCTGGGGCAGGTACCGGCTGCGCTCTGGCTCCCTTGGGTGTATCAGTTACTAGACACACACACCCCTTTCTCCTTCCTAAACCATCACACACGGGGTCCCTCTGAGCCAGGACAATGCAGCAAAGGGAGGTTTTGCAAATAGCTCTGGGCTTCTTCCCGCATTCGCTCCAGCCCTGTTCACACCCCTCCAGCGATCTCTGCGGCCCTGTCTGAGATCTCAGTGTGCCCGTCCCTTCACTCAGACCCCGACCCCCCTCTCCCGCCCCCAGGATTCCCCGCGGCTCCCCCGTTCCCTCCCCTGGCTCCTGTCACACTCTGGGGCATTCACACGGGCTCAGGGCAGACTCGAGGGCTGAGGCCGGGCAGAGCTGGGCAGCGACTGACCCACCTGTACCCAGGCCCCGTCCCCGGGACTTTACTCTGCCGGGGAGCCCCGGGGCCCTGCCCTGCCCGTCCCCAGGACACCAGGGGTCTGTACTTACCGGCCACCCCGAGGACAAGGAGGGGGAGGAGGAGACTCCCCAGCCCCATGGTCCCTGCCCTCCGTCCCCACAGAGTCGCCATCTCTGCACCTGGCAGGGCCCCCAGCGAATTCCCTTTCACTTTCCGTGGATCACAGGGAGCGGCTGTAACAACGGGCAAAGAGCGGAGATAAGAGTTTACAGTTACTGATCCCGTGACACCCAGACACTCACCAAACCGGATCAGGCAGGGGAAGGGCCCAGCCCCCCACCCCCTGCCCCTGTGACCTCCTCCCTGCTGGGCTGGGGGTGAATCCCCTGGGGTCGGGGGGGGGCTGGGTCCCCCCCCAGGAATGGTAATGGGGCTCAGCCCCTGTCCCACCGCGTCCTGGCTGGGTGTGACCCCAGAACAGCCCCCTTTGCCCATCCCAGCACCCCGAGGGGAGGCAGCTCCGTGCTGGACTCTGGGGCTTGGGGAGCACGTGGGGGGTTTAACCCAATCTAGGGTTGCCAATTTGCTAATCCCTGAAAACTAAACAGCCTGGCCCCGCCCCTTCCCCAAGGCCCCGCCCCCTGTGCTTCCACTTCCTCCTGAGGCTCCGCCCCTTCTGTGTCCCTTCCCTTGAGGCCCCACTCCCATCCCACCTGCCCCCCACCCACTGCATTGCTTGCTCTGCACCCCAGTCCAGGAGTGGCACCAGGGTTTTTGCCGCCCTAGGCAGGGGGTCCTTCCGCGCCCCCGGTCCTCAGCGGCAATTCTGCAGTGGGGGGGTCCTTCCACGCTCCCGGTCTTTGGGGCACTTCAGCGGCGGGTGAAGGACCCGCCGCAGAATTTCTGTCGAAGACCCGGAGCGCGGAAGGACCCCCCGCCGCTGCCACCGCATTGCTGCCAAGGGCAGCAAAATGCCGCCCACGAAATCCTGGTGCCCTAGGCGACCACCTAGTTCGCCTAAATGGAACCGCCAGCCCTGCCCCCATCCCTGTCACTCACTCCCCCACCCCCAGTCGGAAAGGGACCCCGGTGGCTCTAGGCAGCACCACCGACCAGGTCATTAAAAGTCTGGTCAGTGGTGCTGCAGGGCTAAGGCAGGCTAGTCTCTACCTGTCCTGGCACCGCACCGTGCCCCGGAAGCAGCCAGCAGGTCCCACTCCTAGGCGGGGGGGCCAGGGGGCTCCGTGCGCTGCCCCTGCCCCAAGCACCAGCTCCACTCTCCCATGGGCCGGAAACTGGCCAATAGGAGCTGGGGGGCGGTGCCTACAGGTGAGCGCAGCGCGCCTTAGGCCTGGTCTACACTATGAGTTTAATTCGAATTTAGCAATGTTAAATCGAATTAACCCTGCACCCGTCCACACAACGAAGCCATTTCTTTTGAAATAAAGAGCTCTTAAAATCGATTTCTGTACTCCACCCCGACGAGCGGAGTAGTGCCAAAATCGATATTGTCATTTTGAATTAGGGTTAGTGTGGCCGCAATTCTATGGTATTGGCCTCCGGGAGCTATCCCACAGTGCACCATTGTGACTGCTCTGGACAGCAATCTGAACTCGGATGCACTGGCCAGGTAGACAGGAAAAGCCCTGCGAACATTTGAATTTCATTTCCTGTTTGCCCAGCGTGGAGAGCACAGGTGACCACAGAGAGCTCATCAGCACAGGTAACCATGCAGGCCGATAATCAAAAAAGAGCACCAGCATGGACCGTACGGGAGGTACTGGATCTGATTGCTATATGGGGAGAGGATTCAGTGCTAGCAGAACTTCGTTCGAAAAGACGAAATGCCAAAACTTTTGAAAAAATCTCCAAGGGCATGATGGAGAGAGGCCACAATAGGTACTCATATCAGTGCCGCGTGAAAGTCAAGGAGCTCAGACAAGCCTATCAGAAAACAAAGGAGGCAAACGGTCGCTCCGGGTCAGAGCCGCGGACATGCCGCTTCTACGCCGAGCTGCATGCAATTCTAGGGGGGGCTGCCACCACTACCCCACCTGTGACCGTGGATTCCAAGGCGGGGGTAATCTCATCAGATACACCTGAGGATTCTGCGGATGGGGAAGAGGAGGAGGAGGAGGTGGAGGAGGACGAGCTTGCGGAGAGCACCCAGCACTCCGTTCTCCCCAACAGCCAGGAACTTTTTCTCAGCCTGACTGAAGTACCCTCCCAACCCAGTATCCAAGACCATGATGTGACGTTATTGACATAAACTGGGACCGTATAGATCATTGTTGCAACCAAGGTCCTGTAGTGGCACCCAAATCTGGTATAAAGGGGGTCAAATGGGGTGTCTAGGACAAGGTTATGGTTTACTGGTTATGATTATGCTGTCTATATGTGTGTATCAGTTTTGTAGTTGAAGTTATGAATATTGGCTCTATACTGTCTGTATGGCAAACTTATGCTGTGCTTCTGGGAAACATCCCAGACAAGCTGAGATTAGCTCTGCCTAGCCTGCTTGATGGCCCATTAAGGACCATCAGCTATACAATGGACCCATTGAGAGAAGGCAGATACGCCTTGTAACTCAGCAAAGTATGCAGGGACTGGCCCATGTGACTCCAGACTCCATTTTGCTGTAATTTTCCACAGTAAGAACAAAGAGGTGTTCTTACACCTGGAAAAGACTATATAAGGCTGCCTCATCTCCATCTTGTCTTCAATCCTGCTTCTTACCTCTGGAGGAACTTTGCTACAAACTGAAGCTCTGAACAAAGGACTGAGGACCCATCCCAGTGGGGGATGTATTCCAGAGACGTGATTTGAACCTGCAGTTTATTCCATCGCTGCTGCAAGCCTGAACCAAGAACTTGGCCATTACTGTATGTAATTGATTCCATTTAACCAATTCTAACTCTCATCTCTATCTTTTTCCTTTTACGAATAAACCTTTAGATTTTAGATTCTAAAGGATTGGCAGCAGCGTGATTTTTGGGTAAGATCTGACTTGTATATTGACCTGGGTCTGGGGCTTGGTCCTTTGGGATCAGGAGAACCTTTTTCTTTTACTGGGGTATTGGTTTTCATAACCATTTGTCCCCATAACGTGTGGCACTGGTGGTAATACTGGGAAACTGGAGTGTCTAAGGAGATTGCTTGTGAGACTTGCGGTTAGCCAGTGGGGTGAGACCGAAGTCCTCCTAGTCTGGCTGGTTTGGTTTGCCTTAGAGGTGGAAAAAACCCCAGCCTTGGGCTGTAACTGCCCTGTTTTAGCAATTTGTCCTGAGTTGGCACTCTCGGTTGGGTTCCGCCAGAACCGCATTGTCACACATGACCCTATGGAAGGGACCTCAGGTGAGTTTACCTTTTAAAATATAAAACTTGTTTTAAAATCAAGCGTTTTTTAATGATTACTTTGCCCTGAGGACTTGGGATGCATTCACGGCCAGTGCAGCTACTGGAAAAGTCTGTTAACGTGTCTGGGGATGGAGCGGAAATCCTCCACGAACATCTCCATGAAGCTCTCCTGGAGGTACTCCAAAAGCCTCCTGGGCAGTGCAGCCTTATTCCCTCCTCCATGGTAGGACACTTGACCACGCCATGCTTGCAGCAAGTAATCTGGTATCACTGCATGACAAAGCCCGGCAGCGTATGGTCCCGGTGTTTGCTGGCATTCAAGCAACATCCGTTCTTTATCTCGCTGTGTAATCCTCAGGAGAGTGATATCGCTCATGGTAACCTGGTTGAAATACGGGAACTTAATTAAGGGGACAGAGGTGGCCGTTCCTACTGGGCTGTTTGCCTGTGGCTGAAAAGAAATCCTTCCCTGCAGTTAGCCAAGCGCGGGGGGGGGGGGGAGAATTGGCCCTGAGCTTTTCGCGTTTGGCTAGCAGGGATCTTCCCTGATACCAGCCACGCGGTGGGGGGAGGGATAAAGCGATCATCCCAGAGAATTGGATGGGGGGGGGGGTTAGTTTGCTTTCTGGTGCTGAAGGTTAACAGGAAAACCGCAGCAGTCAACGGGCTTTGCTTGGTATCTGGGAAAGGAGGGCGCAGAAGCCGAAAGACAATGGCTTACCATGGCCGCATGCAAGCCGAATTCTGTTGCCCGGACCTGCGTCTGTGATCTCTAACACCAAAGCCACAGGCACTCAATATTAAGATGGAAAATGCGACCTTGTACTGAAATCACATGTGCTATGTAATGTGAATAGTGTTTTTCACCATGAAAGAGTATAAGCATTGTTCTGTAAAATGTATCATTTTAAAAACTTCTCTCCTTTTTTTCAACCCTCCCTCCAGCAGCTGCAAATTTTTCAAGCCTCCCTCCTCCATCCCAAAGGCTATCTCAGATAAGGCGGCGTAGAAAGAAGACGCGAGACGACATGTTCATGGAAATAATAGAAGCCACCCGCAATGAAAGAGCTCATTTGAATGAGTAGAAGGACACTGTAACTAAATTTAGGAAAGATGCCAGTGAACGTGAGGTCATGAGGGACGCTCGAGATGAGAGGTGGCAGGCTGCAACGCTGGGGCTGCTGCGTGAGCAAACGGACATGCTCCGGCGTCTGGTGGAGCTTCAGGAACGGCAGCAGGATAACAGAGTGCCACTACAGCCCCTGTATAACCTCCCTCCCCCCTCACCATGTTTCATATCCTCCTCACCCAGACGTGTAAGAACACGGGGGGGGGAAGGCTACGTGCACCTTCCCACTCCACCCCAGTGGACAGCCCAACCAAAAGGCTGTCATTACATTGAATTTGTTCAGTGGCCTTTTACTTCCCTCCTATCCTCCTCCCAAACCTCACCCAGATTACCTTGTTGGTTCTCTCCCTATGTTTATAATCACTTAATAAAGAATACATGACTTTTAAACGATAGTGACTTTATTTCCTTTGAAAGAAAGCTGGGGGAACGGGGAGGGTGGGTTCCTTACAGAGAATGAATGAGTCAATAAAGGCGGCGGGTTTTCAAGAAGGAGAAACAAACAGAAATTTCACACTGTAGCTTGGCCAGTCATGAAACCGGTTTTCAAAGCCTCTCTGATGCACAGCGCTTCCTGGTGTGATCTTCTAATCGCCCTGGTGTCTGGCTGCGCGTAATCAGCAGCCAGGCGATTTGCCTCAGCCTCCCACCCTGCCATAAAGGTCTCCCCCTTACTTTCACAGAGATTGTGGAGCACACAGCAAGCAGCAATAACAATGGGGATATTGGTTTGGCGGAGGTCTCAGCGAGTCAGTAACGAGCGCCAGCGACCTTTTAAACGGCCAAATGCACATTCTACCACCATTCTGCACTTGCTCAGCCTATAGTTGAACAGCTCCTGACTCCTGTCCAGGCTGCCTGTGTATGGCTTCATGAGCCATGGCATTAAGGGGTAGGCTGGGTCCCCAAGAATAACTATTGGCATTTCAACATCCCCAACGGTTATTTTCTGGTCCGGGAAGTAAGTCCCTTGCTGCAGCCGTTTAAACAGAGTAGTGTTCCTGAAGACGCGAGCGTCATGAACCCTTCCCGGCCAGCGCAGGTTGATGTTGGTGAAATGTCCCTTGTGATCCACCAGTGCTTGCAGCACCATTGAAAAGTACCCCTTGCAGTTTATGTACTGGGTACCCTGGTGCTCTGGTGCCAAGATAGGGATGTGGGTTCCATCTATCGCCCCACCACAGTTAGGGAATCCCATTGCAGCAAAGCCATCCACTATGACCTGCACATTTCCCAGAGTCACTAACTTTCGTAGCAGCACCTGAGTGATTGCTTTGGCTACTTACATCACAGCAGCCCCCACAGTAGATTTGCCCACTGCAAATTGATTCCTGACTGACCGGTAGCTGTCTGGTGTTCCAAGCTTCCACAGGGCTATCGCCACGCGCTTCTCAACTGTGAGGGCTGCTCTCATCTTGGTATTCTGGTGCTTCAGGGCAGGGGAAAGCAAGTCACAAAGTTCCATGAAAGTGCCCTTACGCATGCGAAAGTTTCGCAGCCACTGGGAATCGTCCCACACCTGCAACACTATGCGGTCCCACCAGTCTGTGCTTGTTTCCCGGGCCCAGAATCGGCGTTCCACGGCTATAACCTGCCCCATTAACAGCATGATCTCCAAAGCACCGGGTACCGCGGTTCGATAGAATTCCATGTCCATATCCTCATCACTGTCCTCGCCGCGCTGCCGTAGCCTGCTCCTCGCCGCCTGGTTTTCCAGGTTCTTGTTCAGCATAAACTGCACGATAACGCGCGAGGTATTTACATGACTGCTGTCTTGAGCTGAGCGGGCTCCATGCTTGCCGTGGTATGGAGTCTGCACTGTTCACCCAGGAAAAAGGCGCAAACCGGTTGTCTGCGGTTGCTTCCTGGAGAGGGGGGGAGGATATACCCAGAATCACCCGCGACAATGTTTTTGGCCCCATCAGGCATTGCAATCTCAAACCAGAATTCCAATGGGCGGAGGAGACTGCGGGAACTATGGGATAGCTACCCACAGTGCAACACTCCAGAAATCAACGCTAGCCCCGGTACATGGACGCACACCACCAAATTAATGTGCTTAGTGTGGTTGCATACATTCAAATTTATACAATCTGTTTTCCAAAATCGAATTATATATTTGTAAGTATCAGTTATTACTAATTGCTGCATCTTTGTTTATAAATATTGTTAGTAGATATTTTAGTCATTGTGTGTTTTAAGTTTCATTAACTCTATTAGCTAATCAAACGCTGCTCCCTTACCCCTTGTAATTATCCCCAATAAAACTTTAAATTGATTCATTTTAGTTGTGTATGTGTGTGTGTGTGTGTGTCTGCAGTTTGCATCGTGACCCATACTCTCCTTGCATCCCTTACCAATACAGTCTATTGCCACGTGCAGCCTGGTAAATAACAGGCCTGCATTTTTTTTCGCCCCTGCGTGCCCGTGGCAATCCACAAAGTCAAATGCTCCAGATCTCTAATCATTTTTGTTGCCCTCCGCTGGACTCTTTCCAATTTTTCCACATCCTTCTTGTAGTGTGGGGCCCAAAACTGGACACAGTTCTCCAGATGAGGCCTCACCAAAAACTCCTCTGCTGACACCTGAAGGTGGGACAGCTCCTCAGATCTGTCACCTAAAAAGAATGGCTCAGGTGTGGGAATCTCCCGCACATCCCAGGCAGTGAAGACCGATGCAAAGGATTCATTTAATTTCTCCACAACGGCCTTGTCTTCCTGGAGTGCTGCTGTGGTACTGTGATTGTCCAGGGGGCCGCGCTGATTGTTTGACAGGCTTCCTGCTTCTGATGTACTTCAATTTTTTGCTGTTAGTTGTTGGTTATTTCCTAGTTAATCAGTTCTGATCGTTTACACCTCTTACCCCCACTCCTCCCCCCGGCAGGTGACACTGGGGCTAGGGAACCCCTTGCCAGGGGCACGGAGCTGTCTGACACCCGTCCCATGCATCCACACACATTCACACCTCTCCTCGCTCGCAGGCCACCTTGCTCACACCCCCGGCCTGATTCCAGGATCGGTAACGTCAGCTCGTCCCAATGGCGAAGCGTGGAAGGTAGGAACCGTTCTCTGCTCCTTACCGAGCACGTGGAGGGTCGTGTCGCCCTGCAGCTCTTCTGTCCTGTACCCGACTACACATCTGTATTACCCCTCGTCAGACCCCGTCACATTGGAGAGGGACAGGGAGGATGTCCTGCGCTGCAGCCCCTGCTCCACAATGGGAATCTGGAAGTCCCCCCTCCCCTGATCATGTGTAGCTATGCGCTGATCCCGGAAATGCCAGTGAACCCACAGGGAGCTCAGATCGACTGGCCCCCGACATCAAACCAACATTTCAGCAGCGCCCCAGAGTCCAGCAGGGCCCAGGAGAAGGGCTCTGTGAATATCGGCAGCTCAGAACCTGCACAAGAGGAAAGAAACATCTGGTTTGACTGTAGGGGAAACTACAACAATTCCTGTCCATCCTGGACGGTGTGAGAGGAGCTGGCTGGGAGAGACCTGCTCTCCCAGGTCCCCAAGGAGCCTCCAGACTCCCAGAGAGCTGCTGCCTGGTCTGAGGGGCCCCACATGGAGCAGGGAGGATACTACTAATGCTAGTCTCTGGGGAAACCAAAATCAAGTGCCGAGTGTGCTGCAAACTGTGGTGGGAGAGAATCCTGAGTGAATCTTTAATGTGTCAAGAGCACGGCCACATGGACCCCTGGAGAGGCACTTTTTAATCTATCCACACAAACAATAAGGAAGTGTTATTTACTGCTT
The DNA here is from genome assembly GCA_037349215.1 of Graptemys geographica. NCBI lineage: Eukaryota > Metazoa > Chordata > Testudines > Emydidae > Graptemys > Graptemys geographica. The sequence continues at coordinate 270,494 of JBAIFT010000129.1, read as the reverse complement.
CTCATAACACAAGAACTAGGGGTCACCCAATGAAATTAATGGGCAGCAGGTTTAAAACAAACAAAAGGAAACATTTCTTCACACAACACACAGCCAGCCTGTGGGACTCTTTGCCAGAGGATGTTGTGAAGGCCAAGACTATAACAGGTTTCAAAAAATAACTAGATAAGTTCATGGAGGATAGGTCCTTCAATGCCTGTTAGCCAGGATGGGCAGGGATGGTGTGTGATGTTATGAGTGAAATATAATATTTAATTGGAAGGTGACAGGGCCAGAAAGAGTTAATTAACTCACAGACTGACCTGACCCATGGCTGAACTTTAGAGACTGGTTAGGAAGATATGTAAATAAACAGAGCTTTGAAATGCCAGTCTACATTGTTAGAGGTAAAAGGGGAGATGTTTGCTCAGGTCTTGTGATGTAAGCAAACAAGTCTTGTCTATCACTATAGCTTTGAATCAAAGTTCAAAAAAGGAATATTAACATTTAGGAAGACACTGGAGTGAAATAATATTATTATCTATATGTCTCTTGGAAGGTTGTAGTAACCTGGATCTGAACTGTTTAATGGATAAATTACCCTGTGCTAATTGCCAGGATGTTTGGAAGGAGAATTAAGCCTATTGTTTTCTCAGGCTGAAAGGCTGCTGGAAATGTATAAGACACTGGGACATGATCCTGCTTCATCTCAGATCTGCTTTGGGTTTCAAGAGGGGGAAACCTTAAGCCACAAGGATTGAGATCCCCAGTCACTGACTGGAGCCACCCTGAATATGGACATTAGACTATAACCTATGGACTATTTCTAAAAGGACTTTTGGCAACGACAAGCTCATCTCTGCTGTGTCTGAACCTCAAGAATTGAATTCAAGTCTGTCTGTATATTGATCTGTTAACCAACACTCTCTCGCTTTTCTTTTTTAATACATTTTAGCTTAGTTAATAAGAATTGACTATAGTGTGTATTTTGGGTAAGATCTAAGTTATTGGACCTGGGTGTGTGGCTGATCCTTTGGGATTGGAAGAACCTTTTCTTTTATATGATGAGATCAGATTGTCAGGAATCCTCATCATATCTGACGTGTGTGTCTGGACGGAGGCCGGACGCTGGGCACTTTAAGGGAACTGCGTTGGTTGGACTCTGAGTAACCAGTGAGGTAATACAGAGGCTGGTTGGTAAATCTCAGTATTGGAATATCCACCAGCGTTTGGAGTTTGTCTGCCCCGGTCTGTTTGCAGTTCACTCTGATTGAGTGACCTCAACTGGCTCCCACGCGCAGCACCGTCACATGGTGTCCCTAGCCTCTGTTTGCCAGGAGCTGGGAATGGGCGACAGGGGATGGATCACTTGATGATTCCCTGTTCTGTTCATTCCCTCTGGTGCACCTGACGGCAGATAGGATACTGGGCTAGATGGACTTTAGGACCTTTGGGCTGACCCAGTCTGACCACTCTTATGTTCCTATGACCCGTGGCAGGGGGCACTCACGGGAGCTGCCCCCCTGGAGCAGGAGCACTTAGGAGGAGGAGCCAGTAACAGGCTGAATCTGTGGGGCTTGGCCGAGGGATGGCTAAGCAGAGCCGGTGCCAGCCCGTTGGTAAGTGACCATTTTTCGTAAAGGGAAAACAGGACAGTGCGCGGGGCTGGTCTGAGGGCTCACCTGAGCCTGCCCCAACCTCCCTCCGCAGGGTGGGCCGAGGCCTCCCCCCTCCCACGCACAGGCCTGGGGCTGGTATCACAGCTCGCTTGAGCCCTGCCTGTCCCCCCCCCGCCATGAGGCTGGGGCTGGTGTCACTGATTGCCCCCCCCCCCCGCATGTTCCTCTGCACCCCACTTTTTTTGACAACAGTGGACGTGTGTCCTGTTTGCTCTTGCCAACTTTTGCCAAAAAAGCTGGGACAGGGCTTAAAAAAGGGACTGGCCCGGCCAAACCAGGACGTACGGTCACCCTACCCATTGGGGGCCCTAAGCAGGAATATTTTGCCCTCCCCCACACACACAATACTAAAAAAAATGGTCACTCACCTTCTTGTAACTGTTGTTCTTAGAGATGTGTTGTTCACGTCCATTCCAATCAGGTGTGCGCACGCACGTTGGCCAGAAGGTTTTTCCCTTAGCAGCATCCGTCGGGTCGGCCTGGGCACCCCTTGGAGTCGCGCCCCCATGGTGCCTAATATAGAGCCCTGCCGATCTGCCACCTCTTCAGTTCCTTCTTGCCGCCTACTCCGATAGAGGGGTGGGAGGGTGGGTATTGGAACGGACGTGAACAACACATCTCGGAGAACAAGTTACCAGAAGGTGATTAACCGTTTTTTCTTCTTCGAGTGCTTGTTCATGTCGATTCCAATCAGGTGACTCCCAAGCAAAATTAGTAGGTGGGGACTGTGACGGGTTGGATCACAGAAACCCCCTTGGGAGCTGCCACCAGATGTGCAAAGACTACCCCTGCTCCTGTTTTCCCTGCCAGCTCAGGACTCCAGCACCCTGTCTTGCTGAGCCAGACACTCCCGTCTGGCTCCAGACACAGATCCAGGGTCTGAATCTCCTGTCCCAAAGCTGCAAGTTTACCTGAAAACAGCTCACAGTAGTGTGCTTGTCTTTAGCACTCAGATGTCCAACTCCCAATGGGGTCTAAACCCAGATAAATCCGTTTTACCCTGCATAAAGCTTATGCAGGGCAAACTCAAATTGTTTGCCCTCTATAATGCTGATAGAGAGATATGCACAGTTGTGTGCTCCCCCAGGTATTAATACATACTCTGAGTGAATTACTAAATAGAAAGTGATTTTATTAAATACAGACAGTAGGATTTAAGTGGTTCAAAGTAGGAACAGACAGAACAAAGTAAGTCACAAGCAAAATAAAATAAAACGGGCAAATCTATGCCTAATCAAACTGAATACAGATAAGCTCACCCTCAGAGATGCTTCAGTAAGTTTTTCTCAGGCTGGACACCTTCCAGGCCTGGGCACAATTCTACCTCCTGGTACAGCTCTTGTTCCAGCTCAGGTGATAGCTAGGGGATTCTTCATGATGGCTTCTCTCCTGTTTGTTCTCTTCCACCCCTTTATATATCTTTTGCATAAGGCGGGAACCCTTTGTCCCTCTGGGTTTCCACCCCCCTCACTGGAAAAGCACCAGGTTAAAGATGGATTCCAGTTCAGGTGACATGATCACATGTCACTGCAAGACTTCATTACTCACTTGCCAGCACACACATATACAGGAAGACTCACAGGTAAATACAGCCATCTGCAGACAATGGGAGTCATCAAGATTCCAAACCATCATTAATGGTCCACACTTTACACAATTACAATAGGCCCTCAGAGTTACATTTTATATTTCTAGTTTTAGATACAAGAGTGGTACATTTATACAAATCAGATGATCATACTCAGTAGATTATAAACTTTGTAATGATACCTTACAAGAGACCTTTTGCATGAGGCATATCCCAGTTACTTACATTCACTTATTACCGTATTTTCTCTAAAACTATCTCAGTTACATTATATTGACTTATTATCAAGTTTTTATAAAACCATATAGACTGCACAACGTCACAGGGGTCAGAGCTGTCCACTGACTGGAGTACTACCCTACCAAAGGCCGCTTCATCTTTGGCCTGCCTAGTAATTGCATAGTGTGCGGCGAAGGTATGTATCGATGACCACGTCGCCACCCTGCAAATTTCCTGGGTGGGGAAAGCTGTTCATGAAGCTTGTGCTCTTGTGGAGTGCGGTGTTATCAGGGGCGCTGGGATCCCTGCTAGACTGTAGCACTCGGTAATGCAGGCCACAATCCATGATGAAACAGGTTGGCCCTTCATCCTGTCCGCTACTGTGACAAAGAGCTGTACTGACTTTCTGAACGGTTTCGTCCTTTCGATGTAAAAGGCCAGTGCTCTGCGGATGTCGAGAGTGTGGAGTCTCTGCTTCCTGCTACTCGCATGAGGCTTAGGGTAGAAAACCAGGAGGAAAATGTCCTGGCTGAAGTGGAACTGCGACACAACCTTGGGGAGGAAGGCCGGGTGGGGCCTGTGTAGGGTGGCTTGGACGTTAGAGCCCTGAGCTCAGACACCCTCCGGGCTGAAGTGATCGCCACCAGGAACGCGACCTTGTAGGAGAGGTAGAGCAGGAAGCACGTTGCTAGAGGCTCAAAGGGATGCTCCATGAGCCTCGAGAGGACCAAGTTAAGGTCCCAAGCAGGAACCGGTTGGCAGACATGTGGGTACAACCTGTCAAGGCCCTTCAGGAAGTGACTGACCAGGGGCCTAGCGAAAACCGAGCGGCCCTGTGCCCCTGGATGAAAAGCCGAGATGGCAGCCAGGTGTACTCTTATAGAGGACAAGGAGAGACCTTCCTGCTTTAGGTGGAACAGGTAATCCAAAATCTGGGGCACTGAGGCTAGCTGCGATGAACTGGGACTGTTCTTAATGTGGTCTTTGAATGCTGAGTGGGGAGGTTGGCTGGGAAGGCAGGGGAGTGTGTCTAGGATGGTCTGCATTGGGGGATGGGAGACTGGCCGTGAGGAAAAATACCTGAGCATGTAACGTGAGAACCCAGGAAGGGATCAGAGGCCAGGTGACACCTTTGCCCGGGAAACTGAACAAAGGCTGGGGGAGGGGTCGCTGGGGAGAGAGTTTTCAGAGCTGGCTGGTGGAATTGCTGGGAGGCAGACGGGGCTCTGACCTCCCAAGGGAGCTGTGGGGCCCTGGGACCCCAAGATGGACCTAACTGGGAGGGATCCTGTTGTCTGTGCCTGCAAGACCTGTCTTGGACTGTGTTCCTGTCATCTAAATAAACCTTCTGCTTTACTGGCTGGCTGAGAGTCATGGTGAATCGCAGGAAGCCGGGGGTGCAGGGCCCTGAGTCCCCCACATTCCGTGATAACTGGTGGCAGCGGTGGGATGTACTGCACCCTGTGGATGGCGCTTCCTGCAGTAAGTGACTGGGGAGCAGTAAAACAAAGGGGGATCGATGGGGACCAGGTGGGCTGAAGAGTCAGAGAGAGACGGTTTCAGGGGGTGATTCACCCCTGGGAGTGTGTGACCAGCGAGAAGGACTTTTGCAGTAACAGGGTCCCCGGAGAATCGCAAGGGACGTGGTGACCTCGAGAAGGGCTGGCACACTAGGGGTCTCCCTGGGAACTGTGGGGAGCGGTGAGCACACAGGCCGGTGAGTGGCCAGCAGGAAGATGTATGCCAAGCGGCTTAAGAGCGACCTGGTGGAGCTGTGCAAGCAGAGGGGGCTGGGCAGTGGGAGGCTCACCAAAGCACAGCTCATTGCCCGGCTGGAGGCGGAAGATCGCGCGAATGAATTGATCCCTGTATCTCAGGGAAGCAGCCTGGCAAATGCAGCGCAGGCACCAGTGTCTGTCCCAGCTGGGAGTGGTCAGCCGGCTGCTGAGGGCTTCCCGAGACCCCTCCTTCCTATGCCTAGGGGAAGGGTGGGGAGGAGCCCAGCAAATACCGAGGGTGCCGTGACCCCCCTGGCCAGCAGGGGATCCTCCCGGCGAAGCTCGACGGCCCAGACGAAGGAGGACCTGGTCAAACTGCTGGTACTGGAGCAACTGTATGAGCGGTGCCCATCCGACCTGAGGCTGTGGTTGGTGGACAGAAAGCCAGAGAACCCGCGACATGCAGGCCGGCTGGCCGATGAGTTTGTAAAGAGCCGGTCAGGAGATAACAGGGAGGAGTCCCAAAGGAACAGTCCCACCACAACGCAGAGAGAGAGTCACCATGGGACCTCCCCGTGGGAAAATACAGAAAAACCCCATCAAAGGGGAACATCCGGCGTCAGGACCATCTGACCCACTCGGGGGGACCCATGGGACATGGGCTGCTATCACTGTGGCCAAAAAGGCCACATACGGGCCCAGTGCCCCAGGCTCAGGGACAGGCTGAGCAGACCGAACCCACAGAGGGTTGACTGGGTAGAGACCCAACCCGGCGAGAGGCAGCATTCCCAGGGAAGGGGGGCTGGCAGCGTACCACCTGCTAAGGAGGGAGGAGAGCTCCAGGCCAGCTCCTCTGGGGGGCTGGATGCTTCAGACTCAGGGTTTTTGGTTTATACGGTGGCCACGGGGCTGTCCCTTCGGGGAGAGTACCTTGTTCCCCTGGAGGTGGATGGGAGGAAGGTCAATGGATACTGGGATACGGGCGCAGAGGTGACGCTGGCCCGGCCCGAGGTGGTGGCCCCAGATCGGGTGGTGCTCGACACCTACCTGACCCTGATGGGGGTGGGCGGGACCCCAGTCAAAGTGCCCATGGCGAGGGTACACCTGAAGTGGGGGGCCAAGGAGGGCCCCAGGGACGTGGGGGTACACCCGTGTTTGCCCACTGAGGTGTTGATGGGGGGGGGGGACCTGGAGAACTGGCCAAGCAACCCCCTGGGTGCCCTGGTTGTGACCCACAGTCAGAGCCAGCGAGGGGCACTGTGCCCTGGCCTTGGGGGGGTGCCTTGCCTGAGGCGCAGGACCCTAACCTGGTGGGGAGGGAACGCCCAGGGACGCGGCTCAGGGAGGCTGCAGCTTCAGATCCAGCCGGCGAGAGAGAGCAGGTGGCCATCCCTGTCCCAGCTGCTGAGTTCCAGGCCGAGTTGCAGAGAGATCCCTCCTTGCGGAAGATAAGGGACCTGGCCGACCTCAATGCGGTACAGACCATGGGACGAGGTGGCAGGAAAAGGTTCCTGTGGGAGAAGGGGTTCCTGTACCGAGAATGGGCTCCCCCAGGGAAGATGGAGTCAGGGGGGATCAGGAGGCAGCTGGTGGTACCCCAGAAGTATCGCCGCCAGCTGCTGTGCCGGGCCCATGACATTCCCCTCTCAGGGCACCAGGGAACCTGGCGTGCCCAGCAGAGGCTGCTACGGAGCTTTTACTGGCCTGGGGTCTTTGTTACTGTCTGACAGTACTGCGGATCCTGTGACCCCTGTCAGAGGGGGAGGAAGGCCTGGGACAAGGGGAAAACAGCTTTAGGACCCTTGCCCAGCATAGAGGAGATTTTCCAGAGGGTGGCCAGGGTAAAAAGGGGGGCTCTGAACCAAGAGAGCCCAAAGCACAGACCTCCAGACTGAAACGCTGGGAGAAGACCCCAGCCCAGTTGGAACCCCAGGGGTATTGGGGTGGGAAAAGGACACAGGCCGCATAAACCTTCCCACATGCGAACTGCGAGTGCCAACAAGCACCCCCGACCTAAGGGGGGGCGTGAAACGGGAGGGGCCTGGTGTAATTCTCACCAAGGAATGGGAGGGATGCGGGGGCATCCATGGAAACGGGGGTAGGTTCGAACTTCCCCAGGTCACTGGCTAAAGTGACCCTGCTCAGTTCGGTCTTGAACAGGGGAGATGTGACGAACTGGGACTGTTCTTACTGTGGTCTGTGAATGCTGACAGGGGAGTGTGGCTAGGATGGTCTGCATTGGGGGATGGGAGTCTGCCCGAGGGAACATACCTGAGCATGTAACATGAGAACCCAGGAAGGGGTTAGAGGCCAGGTGACTCCGGGGCCCGGGAAACTGAACAAAGGCTGTGGGAGGGATCGCTGAAGGCAGAGTTTCAGGAGCTGGCTGGTGGAATGGCTGGGAGGCAGACAGGGCCTTGTGTCCCCCCACACTCTGTGACACTAGTGCCGGGGGAAAGTCGCACTGAGCTGACCAGATTGAAAATCTCTTCCACTTGGCCAGGTACGTGGCCCTAGTGGAGGGTTTCCTACTGCCCAAGAGAACCTGTCTGACTTGTTCTGTACAGAAGAGCTCAAACGGATTCAGCCATTGAACCTCCAGGCCGTGAGATGCAGCGACTGCAGGTTCAGGTGCTGGAGCCGCCCGGGATCCTGCGTGAGAAGGTCCAGGAAGAGCAGCAGGGTAATCGGGGCTCCCACTGACATGTCTAGGAGAGATGTGTACCAATGCTGGCGGGGCCAGGCTGGTGCTATGAGAATGACCTGAGCCTGGTCTCTGCGGATCTGGAGCAGGACCTTGTGGACGAGCGGTATGGGTGGGAAGGCGTATAGAAGCTGTCCCCCCCCCGCCCCCCGCAATGGAGGAGGAACACGTCTGCTGTGGAGCCCGGACTGTGATTGTGGAAGGAGCAGAACTGCTGACGCTTCCTGTTGCATTGCGTGGCGAAGAGGTCGATCAGGGGACAACCCCACCAATGGAAGAGCAAAGATGTGACGTCCGTCAAGTCGAGGGCGGCATACCAGTCTGCTGGATCCAGTGAAGGGATAATGGAGGCCAGGGAGACCATGCGGAACTGGAGTTTCCTCACATAGAATCATAGAATATCAGGGTTGGAAGGGACCTCAGGAGGTATCTAGTCCAACCCCCTGCTCCAAGCAGGACCAACCCCAACTAAATCATCCCAGCATTTTTTTTTTCTAGGCCCGACTTGACAAAATTGTTGAGGTCGCGCAGGTCCAGGATAGGCCTTAGGCCGCCTTTGGCCTTCGGTATTAGGAAATAGCAGGAGAGAAACCCTCGTCCCCGTGCTCCAGTGGAACCTCCTCCACCGCCCCAGTGCTAGGAGCGACTGCACCTCCTGAATGAGAAGTTGCTCGTGAGGAAGGTCCCAGAAGGGGGTGGAAGGGCGGGAGGGCACAGAATTGGATGGAATATCCCCTCTCTACCTTGTGAAGTACCCAGTGGTCTGAAGTTATACGGGACCATGCACAGTAGAAAGGAGATAGTCGGGAGGAAAAGGTAAGGTGGGGTGAATCCAGTCTCTGGGCTGGTGCGCCGTCCTCGACTGCACCTTCAAAATGGTGGTTCAGGGCCAGAGGGCAGCCCTGTCGCCATGACTCTTGTGGCAGCGTCTGCAGCGTCTAAGGCTGCCAGCAATGAAGCGCGGGAGACCAATTTCCCTTCTTCCACCAAGGCAGTGAACTCAGACCGAGAGTCCGAAGGGACGAGCTCCGTGAAGGGACGAGCCATGAAGACTCGAGGTGCTGCTGACAGGCCGAACGGGAAGAGAACTTGCTGAGCAAGAGCCAAGGGAAGTTCCAGCCGCCGTCACTGGCGGTAAGAAGGAACTGAAGGGGTGGTGGGTCGGCAGCGCTATATATTAGGGGCCATGGGGGCGTGATTCCAGGGGGCGCCCAGGCCGGCCCGACGGATGCTGCTAAGGGAAAAACCTTCCGGCCAACGTGCACACGCACACACCTGATTGGAATCGACATGAACAACACATCTCCAAGAACAGGCGAGTTTTTATAAAAGCGAATGGGGGCCTGTTGAGCTGCTCAGGGCCCTAAGCACTTGCCCAGTCTGATTGTGCCTGGCACCGGCTCTGTCACCCAGGGCAGGGGGCAGAATTCTGGGAGGGGGGCCGGGCTTGGGGGATCCTCAGGAGGGTTTGGAGGGGAGAGCATCCCCCAGCCCCCATGGGTCTGAGAGCCGGGGGAACAAAGCAGCCCCCCACAGCCACCTCTTTGAGTGCCACCTGGGCCCCCTGGCAGGGTTCCCACGGTTCTGGTTCCCATAAAGAGGGCACTGCTGGAGGGGTGGGGACCGGGGGGGTACAATCGAACCCCTGCCCATGGTGTGCTGGAGGCTGGAGCGGGGGCACTCCCGGGGGGGGCAGCACCTCTCTGCCGGACCCCATCCCCAGCAGGGCCTGGGGGGCGGGAGCCTGTGGCTGCAGGGGGATGGACCAATCAGCTGCGGGACCGATAGGGAAACGGACCAATGGAGGCTCCATCTGAGCTGCAGCTTGTCCACTCTGCAAAGACCTGGGACGTGGCCTGTGATTTGTAACCCTCCCCCCCCCCCCCCCCGGACAGAGACAGAACCTGAGACACGAGGCTTTGTCCTGGGACACCCAGACGTGAGCCCCTCCCTGACCTGTGCAGCACGGTTTGCTGCTCCCCCCAGGTGGCCATTCCTGTCAGTCACGGTCCTGATTCAACGGGCTGGTACGGTCCCTGGACCCAGAACAGCTCAGCGTCCCGCCCGGCCCCCAGCTGTGGTGTGGGGCTAGGGATACCTCCCCGTTGGGGGTCTACCATGAGTCTCGTGATATTCGGTGTCAAGTCCCAGCTCCAGGAGTCATGTGATTATGGCAGAGTCTCAGCTTCCATTTAAACAGGCAGCATTTGCTATGGGGCAAAGGGGGCAGCCCCTCCCCCAACTTTCTGTAGGTCCCTATGCTGCATTATGTCACGCACTGCCCCACCCCGACTTGGCAATCACAGAGAACGTTCTACACCTGACACAGCTCTGCTCCCGCCCCTGCGTTTGAAAAGAGAAGGAAGTTTCTCACCTTTGCCATTGCAGAGAAAAGCTGGAAACGTGACCCCTAAAGGCTCGAACCCTGACGGGGAATAAACAGACCAGCCCTGTAGTACTGGTGGCAGCTCCTGTATTCTGGGGCCTGACTCGTGATCTCTGGGGCTGGCGATGTGGGGTGCAGGGTCACCCCACTGGACAGAGGGGTGAGCGGTGACACAAGGGGCCGGAATAGGGAGCATCGGCCCCCAGGCTTCGTCCACACCAGGCACGTCAGTGATTTGTCCTTCATCTGCTGCCTTGTGCCAAGGGGCTGCACAGACAGTTCAGGGCGTGTGCACTGGGGGCAGGGGGAGGTTGTGTTTAATCACATCCACGCAGGCAAGCGGTTGCAATACCCCCCACACAGCATCCTCTCCTCACTAGGAGAGACCCGGCCTCCATCAGCCCCTGCTCTTCTCCGCAGCCGGCAGCTCACAGCCAGGCAGTGACAGGAGGTGGGGCTCAGACCCACAGCCTCAAAGGTGTTTCACCTCCTACCCTCCGTTGATGAGAGTGAGGAGCCGAAATACCTTGGAGATCTGGGCCTAAGTCCCTTGGACAACGTCTCCCCTGAACTGCCCCATAGCCAATGAACCTCACATTACTCCCTTCTCCCAGACATGCCCCTGCAGCCCCAGCCACCCCCCAAACTGTGACCCCCCCTTACCCCCACATGCACCGTTTATGTCGTTAGTGAGGAATGGACTGTGGGTTGTTACCAGTAAATCCCAGTGTGACAAAGCACAGGGGGGTCATTAAACTGGGACGTTCAGTCAGCGACCCCATGGGGCTGGGAGGGCAGCAGTGGAGGCCAGGGGGTCACAACTGGGGGGAACCAAAGGCTGTAAGTGCCCCACCCAGTTCAGACCCATAGAAGGCCTGTGGCAGTTTCCCCTTCCCCAGGGACACAGACATCCCCAAGCAGGTCCAGCGCCCTGTCCCCAGCCATCTTCTGAGTATTTCACCAAGGGGACCTGTGGGTCTCTGCTGAAAACTGTGAACGAGCTGCTTATCGTGGTCACTGTGGGATGTTTGTGGGAACAACTGGAGAGCTCAGGAACATGTAGGGTTTGGTTCCAGATCTGTGGGGAGCGAAACCCACCACCTGAGGAGAGGCTGTTAGAGAGCTGACCCAATCAGCACCAGAACAACAGACATCCCAGCGCAGAGACCAGCTCCGGTCCCTCGGCACCACTGAGCCCAGACGGAGCAGGGCCCCTGGAGCAGAGACCAGCTCCGGTCCCTCAGCACCGCCGAGCCCGGACGGAGCAGGGCCCCCAGGGCAGAGACCAGCTCCGGTCCCCTGGCACCGCCGAGCCCAGACAGAGCAGGGCCCCTGAAGCAGAGACCAGAGTCTCCACAGAGGCCGGACGAAGAACTTCTCCTGACCCTGCTGCTCGGCCGCAGCTCCCAGCGCCTGCGGGACGGGCGGGGGCGTCACACCCAGCCCAGGGGACACCGACTGACAGGACACAGGAACTCGCTGAGCACCTGATTTATTCACCTGAGCACGAGCCCCATGGCCCGCCAGACTGGGGCAGTGTGACAGAGATGGTAGCCAGGAGGGGCAGCCCAGAGCCCCGGCCTCCCCCACCCATCCCCTGAGCGAGCAGCCCCCAGACCAGCAAGTCCAGGGGGCCTCAGTTACTGTGGCCAGCTCCAGCCCAGAGCAGGGGCCCATGTAAGACACAGGGAGAGCAGAGTAAGTGAGCGACGGCTACAGAGCAGCAGGGATCCCTATCTCCCGTCACACATGCTGTCAGGGTTCCCCCCACACACTCTGAACTCTGGGGTACAGATGTGGGGACCCGCATGAAAGACCCCCTAAGCTTATAGTTTACTAGCTTAGGATAAAAATTCCCCAAGGCACAAATCCCTTCGTTGTCCTTGGACGGTATTGCTGCCATCACCAAGTGATTTACACAAAAATTCAGGGAAGAGTCACTTGGAATCCCTATCCCCCCCAAATATCCCCCCCAGCCCATTCACCCCCTTTCCTGGGGAGGCTTGAGAATAAAATACCAACCAGTTCCCTTAGCAATGTGAGCACAGACCAGCCCCTTTGTCTTCAGGGCACTGAAATTAATCAGGTTCTTAAAAGGAGAACTTTATTATAAAGAAAAAGTAAAAGAAACACACCTGAAACATCAGGATTTCTGGTAACTTTACAGGGTAAATAAAAAGATTTAAAACACAGAGGATTCCCCTCTGGGCTCAGCTTCACAGTTACAAAAACAGGAATAAAACTACCTTTATAGCATAGGGAAATTCACAAGCTAAAACAAGAGATAACCTAACACATTTTCTTGCCTTACTTACAGTTTCTGTGGTTTTAGATGGATTATTCCAGGTATATTTTCAGAATTTGTACCTGCTTGGCTTCTCTCCCCGTCCGGAGAGGGAGCAACAAAACCTCCCCGCCCCCCCAGATTTGAAAGTATCTTCTTTCCTCATTGGTCCTTCTGGTCAGGTGCCAACTCGGTGATTGAACTGTTTAACCCCTTACAGGTAAGGTGGTTCAGTACAGCCGCCAAGGAGGGATTTTATGTTACTGCATACAGAAAGGTTGGTACCTTTCCCTCTATGTTTATGACACACGCCATCGGCCGCCCCATGCCCCGGCTCCCCCAACAGGGCAGCAATAGAGACACGACTCCCCTGGTGGGCAGCTGGCACAGCACTGGCTATGCTGTCTGCTCGGAGTTGCCTGGAGAGGCGTCTGCTGTCCCATCTGCCCCAGGTTCTTCCACCCGCTCGGCCCTGTCTGCATCATCTCCCCCGCGTGTGGCACTGGCCTCAGCCTCTGGATCTGGGCCCCCAGCTGGTGGGGCACCGACCATGGCATCTGCTGCCACTTTAGTCACTGGGGTGGTGCTGGCGACCTTGTCTCCTACCACACCGATTGCTGGCCTGGCACCGACTGGGCCACCCTCTGCCAGTTTGCTGGTTGTGTCGTCGGCTGTGTTGTCTCCCGCCTGCTCCTCTGCCGATGTGTCGCTGGATGTGTGCTCATCAGCTGTGTTGTCTCCCGCCTGCTCCTTTCCCAATGCATCGCTGGTTGTGCCCACGTCAGTTGTGTTGCATCCCGCCTGCTCCTCTGCCGATGTGTCACTGGTTGCGCCCCCCTTTGCTGGCGTGGCTCTGGCCGTGTCATTCTGTGTCATCGTGGTGTCTCTGCATGTGTCACTCTCTGACTTGGTCTCAGCCCCACCATCTCCCCCTGCGTTGCCTTTTGGTGCCGTGTCACCTGCCCCCTCCTCCACCAGTGGGCCGGTCACAGCAGCTGCCGCCGGGCTACTCGCTGGCTCCTCTTCTTGTCCCCTGTTCTCAGACGCGGATGGTTTGGTTGGTGCAGAATCTGCGCATCCTAGAAAAGAAACCAAGTGGGGGGGTGAGTCGCTGAGAGGCCCCGCGAGGTCAGTTCCTTTGGCAGAACCGGAGCCCCCGGGGTTACCCTGAGCCTGGCAGGGCCACAGGCTGCCCCAGCCCTGCCTGGGAACAGAGGGTTAATCCAGGCCCCAGAGCCCCTGCCCAGGCCGGCGGAGGAGTTTGATTCTGGGGGCCAGTCGTTGCTGAGATCCCCCAGTGGGGAGGGACATGCTCAGGGTCAGAGATGCTGCGGGACTGAAACCACAAAGCAGCGTTACCAGCTACCAGCAAATCCTGTCTCCTGCCCCAGACTGGGTCCCCTCCGTGTTACCCACCCCGGCTCCGCAGCACTGCCCCCCCAGGAGTCCCTCTGCCACGGCCCAGCCCCCGAGCCCAGCCGGAGCCCAGCTGAGCCCAGTCAGTCACTGTCTGATCAGACCTTCCAGCTCTCAGCTCCCCCCACAGCCAGCCGGGCTCCTCCCCAGTTTCCATCCTCCAGGCTGGGCACTAGGCTCACCTGCCCCCCTGAACCCCAACATTCACCCTGCCCCGCTGCTGAGCTCTGTGCTCCCACCTGGACAAGGACCCTTCTGCCCCCACCCCTCGGCTCTCCTGACCCTTCCCCTGGCCTCTCCTGAGAGCAGCATCCCGGGGGCAGCCCGAGAGCCAGGGCCGTATCACGGCGTTTGTAGGGGTTGGCGCGTGACCCTCGCCTCAGGGGTCTCTGCTCTGGGCACTGAGGCGCTTTGGGAGACCCCCAGTGGGGAACAGCCGGCAGCACCGGCTCTGCAGCCATGGGAGAGCTGGGCACAGCTGGGCGCATGTGCTTACACAGGGCAGACAGGGGCAGATTGTCACCTAACCTGCTTGCACATGGGGCCAGTGCGAGTGATGGGACTGGGGCTAGTGACTCCAGCCCCAGAGCGGGACGGCTGCTGTCACTGCTGGCGGGACAGTGTCTGCCAGTGGGGACAAGATCTGCTGGGTCTGTGACATGATCCTGTCCAGCCACTGCAATATTGAAATGTATCCAGTGCTGGGGGGTCGCACACTGCATAGCTTGTGTCGGCTGAGCTCCTCGCACCCAGCCAGGGGCTCCTCGCATCTCCCCATTCCCCACCCCAAGCGCCCTGCTGCCCCCTTCCCAGATCAGCAGGGTCCTGGCCACCGCTGCCCAGACCGTTCCCGGCAGGTTTGGAATTGAGGGGACGTGGTGTTCAGGTGTCACCGCGTTACAGCCAGACGGACACGCAGAGAAGTGCCGTTCAGTGTGGGGCCTCACCCCCTCGGCCAGCCAACATCTGACCATCTGGAACAGCCCCTAGCTCCGATGGCCACCGAGCTCCAGCCGGGCTCCCCTCCGCAGCCGCTCTAGATTAGCCGGAGCTCAGAAACGCCGGCTTGTTCTGGGCGTGTCGGCCTGGAGCGCTCAGCATGGCTGCTGCTGTTCCTACTGCCCGTTATCCTGCTTCTCAAAGCTGGGAGCTCACCGGCCCCCCGGGCACAGACACTGCTCCGGAGCCGGGCCAGGGCCAGGGGGAGAATCCCGCAGAGGGACGGGCCTGGTGACGTAACGCCTGCAGTAGCATTTGTTAAAGGCAGCACAGTGTGCGTGCGTATCCCACCGTACAGTGCTGGGCGGGTCTGGGGGCAGGAACACCCTGTGGGCAGAGTGACAGTGACCCAAGGGGGTGGTTGTTAACTCCAAGGGAGCGTGTGGATTGGCGTATCCCTGCGGCAGGCGAGCGGCTGTCAGAGGGTGACAGGGTGCAGGATTCCCCCTGTGCTCAGGGTCTGTTCTCAGGACTGGGGCCCAGCAGCCTTGGCGCAGTGGAGAGTTTGTATAGGTCCCATCGAGCCCGTTTGTGCTCCTCACGCTCCAGTCGGGTCCCTGAGCCCTGCCACAGGTGGGCTCTCTGGAACGGACTCTGCAATGGGTGTGCCTGGCTGGGAGCAGACTCCTGTCCCCATGGATCTCGGCCCCATCATGCCAGTGTTAGGGACCCTGCTCCTCCCGATCTCCCACTGACCCACACGAGGGGTGACACGGGCACCATGTGCTGATATTTCGGGTTCACCTGCTCTCTCCTGGCCATGCTCCTGCACGGCTCCCTGAACAAAACGGGGCGCTGTGCTCACTCTGCCTGAAAATCTGCCCAGAACAACAGCTCCAGCCACGTTAGCAAGGAGCCGACCTGGACACGGGATGAGGTTGAGCTGCGATTCCCTTGTGCTCCAAAGCTGGGAAACTGAGTCAGCGGCCTCAGTGCTGGGTACAGGTGTCAGAGGCCCCATAATGTGAACACATCAGGAGTGAGGCATAGCCCAATGTGACGAAGTGGGAATGTTCTTAATCTTTTCTCTGAATACTGTGTGGGTTTCCCCTATGCAGTTCTTCGGTATCTAGGTGGGGGGATCAGGGTGTGTGATTGTTGCAGAGCCCAGGTGGGCCCCTGTGATCCTGTCTGCACAGAGAATGGCCGACACCCTGTCTCCTGATGGCCTGGGCCCCTCCCCTGCAAAGGTGCCAGCCGAAGGTGTTGGAGAACAAAGAGATCAGGTGCCTCCTGGCCCCGGGAAAGAGACAAAGGCCAGATGAGGGGATGGAGAGTTTCAGTTGGGAGCTGGCTGGGGAAATGGAGGGGAGGCCAGACAGAGCTTCTGGCCCCCCAAAATGGACCTGACTGAGGGAGTCCTGTTGTCTGTACCTGCAAGACCTGTCTTGAACTGTGTTTCTGTCTTCTAAATAAACCTTCTGTGTTACTGGCTGGCTGAGAGTCATGGTGAATCGCAGGAAGCCGGGGTGCAGGGCCTTGTCTCCCCCACACTCCATGACACCTGAAATGAGTCTCCTCCCTGGGTAGAGGGTCTCACGCACCCCAGTGAAGAGTGCCTGAGACTAAAGAGTGGGAAATTTACAACTACAACAATTACAGACTGACCTGCCATCTTCAGCGCCCTGCTGTGTCTCTCCAAGGGTGTCCGTAGGGTGACGTGTCCCACCCGGCAGACGTACTCAGCCCCCTGGTCTCTCTGCACCGAGGGGGTGAAGCTGAGTCTCGTCTCCTGCTGGAAGCTTTTCCCGTCCTGTGTGCGGGGAGCTCCGGGCTCAATTCTGTACTCGGCAGAGTTTTCTAGAGGAACCAGGGTGTCTCCCTTGCCCTCTACCCCAAATCGAGAGCTTGTGGTTGATCTCTGCTTCCTGAGCCAGGCCACATTCAGCTCCCCAGGGAAATGCCCCACCATGCGGCAGCTCAGGGTGATTTCCTCCCCCGCCATCACTGACTGGGGTTGGGAGATTTCCGACACCACCGGGAACTGCAGGAGATCTGGGGAACGAAACATCCAGAGATAGTTACGGGCCCCGCAAGGGGGAGACGGGGCCTGGCGGGGGCTGCTCCCCCCTCCCTTCAGACAGGAGAGATCTGACCCCTCAGTGGGGCTGTTACCCCATAAAATCACCCCCGTGTGTGACACTGTTAAACACCGACCCATCAGCGTCTCCAGCCGGAAATGGGGACGAGAAATATTAGCTCCCAAAGCTCCTTCATCCCTCAGCGACCCCGCGGGGGGGCAGCGATTCCTGCTCATTCCCCATGTTACCCCAGGGAGCCCCCCTCACCTGTGTCCCCGGCTCTGATCTCTCTCTTGATCGGGACATCTCGGGGGCTTTGCTGAATGGACACTTGGACTCTGATCTCCGGACGGTTCAGTCCCCGGCTGGGGATTCTCCAGACGCTGGTAGCGCTGAACGTGAGATCCGGATTCTGGCTGATTTCCGGTGTCTCGTCTCTCCCGCTCTCTGCCCCGTCCCAGTGCCACTGGATCCGGTGAATCTCCCTGGGGTAAAAGTTCTGGATCTGGACGGCAAACGGCACCTTGTCCTGGGGCTCCCACTGGGGTAACACCTGGATCCCGGACACCTGCGGCCGGGCTGGGAGTGGGGGGACAGCAGGAGCGTCAGTGAGAGCAGGGGCTGGTAAGGAGGAGAGTTGTAACATGTCTCTCCAGAGAACTGACTCAGGTCTCACTGGGAAAGGGGGCGGGTGGGGACAGACAGGGCTGATCTCACACGAGACGCCCATATCCCAGCTCTAGTGTTAAATCCCACGCACCGAACAAGGAAGCACCTGGACTGGGCCAGGCATTCCCATGGGCTTGTAATGTGCTTGTAATGGCCGAGCCCAGGGGGACCTGCTGTCAGGTGAGTCTAGCTCGGCTACCCACGGTGAGGAGGGGATCACCAGCTGGCCCTTAAATCCCAGGGAATCCTTCCCTCCTTGGGATAAAGGGGCAACATCCCTGCCCCAGGCTGCTGTGGGCGATGCTGCACACGCTGTATTTATGGCTGCACAAGGGGTTTCATTCTACACCTTTGCTAAAGTTCCTGTGAGGTTTGGCCCCCCGAGGTGACTCGTGTAATGTCTGGGCAGGAGCCCTGCGGCCGTTTGAGCCGGGGAGGAACGAACCAGAACAAACGAATCTCTGGCCCTGGTGTGAAAAGCTCCCAGCCCCACTGACCGGAGCAGGGCTGCCGCCGAAGGTGCTGACAATCTCCCCGCGCTCTGCATTGAGCTGAGCACAGGCTAGGACCCCAGAGAGCTGTGTGTACGGGGGGGGGGAGTAGGAGCTCACAGGGACAGCTTGGTGGTGTATTGGCAGGGAGATGCGGGTGCCGTTTGCAGTGTGTCCGTATCTGGCCGGGCACCTCTACACAGCGGCCGGGAGGGGTCATTCCCAGCGGGGACAGACAGACGGCCTGGTGCTAAAAACAGCCACGTGGCCACGGGAGCTCAGGCTAGTCACCGGAGTACAGCCCTGCCTGGCCCCTGGGGGCGCACTCGGCGCTAGCCTGGCCCCCCACCCCCCGCTGTGCCCACACGGCTATTGTCAGGCGGTAGCTGGAGCAGACTGAGTGCGTGTCTGTCGACCCGGGCTGAGCATGGCGCGTCCCAGCGGCTGGGCACACCCCTTCCAGGCCCCAGGAGCTCCCCTGCGAGGTGCGAGTCTGTCACCGCCCCGGAAACGTGTTGTGGGAGCATCAGGGGACGGCTCAGAGCCGCCCCAGAACTTGGCGCTTCCTGGCTTTGTAGGGTTCATGCTGGGGGGGGGGCGGGAATCACATGTGACCAGCCTTCCTATCTCTTAAACAGATTGTAGAGTTGTTTATGGGCTTTTCTGTGTCGAACACAGTGACTGGAGGGGGGATGGGGTGGGTCGGAAGTGGGGAACAGGAACGTCCCCTCCCCTGACTCACTGGGACGTGTGGGAATATGGAAGGCAGTGGGGATGGAGGAGGTGCAGGGTGAAAAGATGCTAATGGTGTTGGGGGGTCAGTGTGTCAGTCTTTACCCCCTAACTCCACCTAGGAGTGCCGGCCTTGTACCAGTGAGGGGAGCCCATCCAGTGCTGCGTCTGGTCCCTAGGCCCGCCACAGCCCCTGGGAGCAGACGAGGCCCCAGCACCGGAGTTGGTAGCTTCTCTGCCCCAGGCCCCCCAGCTGCTGCTTTACTGAAATGCGGTGCCCAGAACTGGCCACAATACTCCAGTTGAGGCCGTATCAGCATGGAGTAGAGTGGAAGAATTACTCCTCGTGTCTTGCTTACAACAGCCCTGCTAATACCTCCCAGAATGCCGTTTGCTTTTTTTGCAACAGTGTTACACTCTTGACTCATATTTAGCTTGTGATCCACTCTGACCCCCAGATCCCTTTCCGCAGTACTCCTTCTTCGGCAGTCATTGCCCATTGTGTATGTGTGCAACTGATTGGTCCTTCCTAAGTGGAGCACTTTGCATTTGTCCTTATTGAATCTCATCCTATTGACTTCAGGCCATTTCTCCAGTTTGTCCAGATCATTCTGAATTTTAATCCTGTCCTCAAAAGCACTTACAACCCCTCCCAGCTTGGTATCATCTGCAAACTTTATAAGTGTCCTCTCTATGCTATTATCTAAATCATTGATGAAAATACTGAACAGAACCGGACCCAGAACCGATCCCTGCAGGACCCCACTCGTTATGCCCTTCCAGCATGATTGTGAACCACTGATAACTACTCTCTGGGAACGATTTTCCAACCAGTTTTGCACCCACCTTAGGGCTCCATCTAGGTTGCATTTCCCTAGTTTGTTTATGAGAAGGTCATGCAAGACAGTATCAAAAGTCAAGATATACCACATCTACCACTTCCCCCCATCCACAAAGCTTGTTACCCTGTCAAAGAAAGCTATCATAGAATCACAGAATCATAGAAGATCAGGGTTGGAAGGGACCTCAGGAGGTCATCTAGTCCAACCCCCTGCTCAAAGCAGGACCAACCCCAACTAAATCATCCCAGCCAGGGCTTTGTCAAGCCAGGCCTTAAAAACCTCTAAGGAAGGAGATTCCACCACCTCCCTAGATAACCCATAGAGGCATTTCAGTGCCTCCCCACCCTCCTAGTGAAATAGTATCTGCTTGGTTTGACACGATTTGTTCTTCACAAATCCATGCTGACTGTTACTTATCACCTTACTATCTTCTAGGTGTTTGCAAACTGATTGCTTAATTATTTGCTCCATTATCTTTCCGGGTACTGAAGTTAAGCTGCCTGGGCTGTAATTCCCTGGGTTATCCTTATTTCCCTTTTTATAGACGGGCACTAGATTCTAGTCCTCTGGAATGTCTCCCGTCTTCCATGACTTTTCAAAGATAATCGCTAATGGCTCAGATATCTCCTCAGTCAGCTCCTTGAGTATTCTAGGATGTATTTCATCAGGCCCTGGTGACTTGAAGACATCTAACTTGTCTAAGTAATTTTTAACTTGTTCTTTCCCTATTTTAGTCTCTGATCCTACATCATTTTCACAGGCATTCACTATGTTAGACGTCCAGTCACTACCAACCTTCTTGGTGAAAACCAAAACAAAAAAACATGTTCCTTTTGTTGCTAGTGGGGTTTAATCATGGTGGTCATGGGAAGGATAAACCCAGCTGTTCACAGGCGCCAGCTGTGACATTATTGACATAAACTGGGACCGTACAGATCATTGTTGCAACCAAGGTCCTGTAGTGGCACGCAAATCTTGTATAAAGGGGGTCAAATGGGGTGTCTAGGACAAGGTTATGGTTTACTGGTTATGATTATGCTGTCTATATGTGTGTATCAGTTTTGTAGTCGAAGTTATGAATATTGGCTCTAGACTGTCTGTATGGCAAACTTATGCTATGCTTCTGGGTGACATCCCAGACAAGCTGAGATTAGCTCTGCATAGCCTGCTTGATGGCCCATTAAGGACCATCAGCTATACAATGGACCCATTGAGAGAAGGCAGATACGCCTTGTAACTCAGCAAAGTATGCAGGGACTGGCCCATGTGACTCCAGACTCCATTTTGCTGTAATTTTCCACAGTAAGAACAAAGAGGTGTTCTTACACCTGGAAAAGACTATATAAGGCTGATGCCTCATCTCCATCTTGTCTTCAATCCTGCTTCTTACCTCTGGAGGAACTTTGCTCCAAACTGAAGCTCTGAACAAAGGACTGAGGACCCATCCCAGCGGGGGATGTATTCCAGAGACTTGATTTGAACCTGCAGTTTATTCCATCGCTGCTGCAAGCCTGAACCAAGAACTTGGCCATTACTGTATGTAATTGATTCCATTTAACCAATTCTAACTCTCATCTCTATCTTTTTCCTTTTATGAATAAACCTTTAGATTTTAGATTCTAAAGGATTGGCAGCAGCGTGATTTGTGGGTAAGATCTGACTTGTATATTGACCTGGGTCTGGGGCTTGGTCCTTTGGGATCAGGAGAACCTTTTTCTTTTACTAGGGTATTGGTTTTCATAACCATTTGTCCCCATAACATGTGGCACTGGTGGTAATACTGGGAAACTGGAGTGTCTAAGGAGATTGCTTGTGAGACTTGCAGTTAGCCAGTGGCGTGAGACTGGAGTCCTCTTAGTCTGGCTGGTTTGGTTTGCCTTAGAGGTGGAAAAAACCCCAGCCTTGGGCTGTAACCGCCCTGTTTTAGCAATTTGTCCTGAGTTGGCACTCTCAGTTGGGTTCCGCCAGAACCGCATTGTCACAGTGGCGTAGTCGTGCTTGGATCCACAGAACCAGGTCAATTAAGCTTTGGGTCAGAACCCCACGTTATCCAAATTTGAATTTTGGGATTGAGAGTTTTGTTGGTTAAAGAGCTGCTGCAATGGCTGAGCAAAGAGCATATGAGGAACTTGGCAAAAAAGCCCTGGAAAATTTGTGTTCAGAAAAGAGGATAAGCTTTAGAAAGAAAGCTACAGAGGAAGAACTGAGGAATCTGTTAATAGCCAGTGATCAGGGGGCAAGAGCACAGCCCTTACCTGAGGCTGCAGAAGATGCAGAAAAAATTAGGATGCAAAGGGTGACAAGTCAACTGCAATTTGAGCATGAACAGAAGCTAGCAGATCTTCGATTGCTGGAGAAGCAAAAAATAGCAGAGTTAGAAAGAGAGAGAGAGAAAGAGGCTGCTGAGAGAGAGAAAGAGGCTGCTGAGAGAGAGAAAGAAGCCGATCAAAGAAAGAAGGAGGCTGATGAGAGAGAAGAGAGAGCTCGTAAGGGACGTCTAGAGCTGCTCGCTGCTGAGCAGGAGACTCACAGGATGGAACAGGAGACGGCCAGACTTCAGCTCCAAGTAATGGAAGAGCGGAGAAAGTCATCCCCACCTGGTACTCCACTTCCCCCCCGCCAAGAGAGAAACTGGGAAAGGATGTGTCCCATTTACAACGATACTGAGGATATAGAGGAGTTTTTGTCTACCTTTGAACGCCTCTGCAATCTGTACCAGATCCCTGAGGGTCAGCAAATGCCTGTCCTGCTGACCAGACTGACTGGAAAAGCCAGGGAGGTATTTAATGACTTGGGGGAACAAGAAGCCTTGGATTATGGGCGGTTTAAAGATTCTGTGTTAAGGCGATTCAAGGTTACTCCTGAATCTTACAGAGTTAAGTTTAGAGAGTTTAAAATGTCTAAGGATTGTACTTTTGTAGAATGTGCTCATAAGCTGATGGGTTTTGTTAAAAAGTGGGTTGTGGGAGCTAAGGCGCATGGGAGTTTTGAAAAACTGCTGGATTTAATAACTTTGGAACAGTTCTTAGACATTGTGCCTGACCATGTGAGAGCAGCTGTGTGTGACAGGGACCCTGAGTCAGTCCTACGGGCAGCAGAGATTGCGGATGCCCATACCCAAAACAGGGCTCGAGAAGGGTGTAAAACCCCGGGGAAAACTAATCACCATTCTCCCCAGTTCAAGAGGAGGGAAGGATTTAAAAATAAACCTGACTCTTCTAAAGGAGTTCAAGGGGGCCCGGGGGGTAGGAACTCACATCCCAGGACGGAACAGGTTACATGCTATCACTGTGGTATCCTGGGCCACATGAGACCAGACTGCCCGACACTGAAGAGCAACCCAAAACCAGCAACCCCAAATGCCACGGCCAATGCTAACCCTGTTGTTGTAAACTCACAGGCAAGCCACACAGAGCCCAGCATTGGTGCCCTGTGTGCAAATGCTGTTTCTGTGGTCTCTGAAGAATTTGACCTTAAAACTCACATTAAAGCTAAATATGGGGGAAATAACGCAGAGTTTATTAGCAGTGCAGAAGTGAATGGAGTGAGGTGTATGGCATGGAGGGACACCGCAGCAGATATTACTCTGGTTAAAGCAAGTCTTGTCAGGAAGGAAGATTATTTGCCAAGTGAAGATGTAACTGTTGTAGCCTTATCTAAGTATTTTATCAGGGTGCCTTTGGCTAAAATCCACCTGAAATGGAAGGGATTGGAGGGCACCATGGTTGTGGGAGTAAAAGACATAATCCCTAAGGATATTATGATTGGAAATGATATTAAAGCTATGGTCAGTCAAGTTAATACAAACCAAGCACAAGAGAGGATTGATCCTAAGGTTGTGCCTATGGAGGGTTTCTCCAAAAGTTTGTCTTTGGAAAGTAGCTGTTTGGCTGTGAATGAAGTTTCTGAATATCTATCTAACGTCTCAGAAGTAAATCTGGAATTAGATCAAGCGAAGGGAGAGGAGAACAAGGAGATTTTGGATGAGCCTAGGCAGTCTTGTGAACTGATGGCTTTATCTAGTCAGCAGTTTGGGGAGGCAAGGAGAGTGGAAGATGAGTGTCCCTATACCTTATCTGTTTCCTGTGTGAAGAATAGTGACAGTGAAGGAAATGTGCCTGTGTCTGTCAGGGGTATTGACTTGCCTATGGAGGAAGCTACCCCAGTCTCCAAGCAGTTGTCTGTGAACAGCCCGGGGTGCTGGGACAAGGGAAATGAAATCCCAAACTGTATGTCTAGTAAAGGAAAATGCGTCTCCAACTCTTTTTTGTCTGTGGAGCAGACAGAAGGTGCCTTTCGGCCTGGGATGGTTGAGAGTAATTTAGTTGTCTCAGAGTTGGTTCTGGATTCAACTAAAGCCCAGGAAGGGAATGGTCCTAAGTTTGCATCTGCTGGGGAGAATGGCACCGTAACTAGGTTGCATCCGGTTAGTGTCTTAGCAAAATCCCAGAGACCAGACAATTCTGGTGCTTGTATTTTGCCTGTTGCTCATGTGTGGTTGGAGAAGGGTGTAACAACTCTGTCTGATCAGGGTGATACCCTAGCCAGGGCACAAGGAGAGCAGAAAGGTAATTTGGTTGTGGTACCTACGGACAGTTTAACAACTTGTAGCAAAAAGGAAAAAATTCCTAAGCTGGTGTGTGGCAAAGAGAAGGGAAGTATTTCTAACCTTTTATCTAGGAAGTCTATGGGTTCACCTGAAAGGGGATTGTGTAGAGATCTGCCTGATGGGCCAAAGGTGATCCTGAATGTAAGTAAGACCCAGACAGAGTCTGTTGTTGCTCAGGAAAGTGTTCCTTTAGAGCAAGCCCTAGGTGAAGAGGGTAAGGGCAGAATTTCTGTGAGGGGTGAATTGCTGCTCAGAAAAGCTCCTGGGGAAAGGAATCCTCATGGTACTCGGTGCAAGCAGTTCCCTGCAACTGAAGGGTGTGAGAGTGATTTAATCAAGGAAGTTTCAGTTCCTAGCAGCCAAAAATTGTCTGTTGTGAATGGATCCACTGACTTGCCTTTTAAAAGATCCAGTGTGGGTAGCTTTGAGAAGGTCTCAAAAGTTGTTAAGGAATTGAGGCAGCCCTATAACCAAGTGGCTGTGTGGGGCCAACTTGTTGGGGAGACAATGGTGTTGGAACAGGAATATCTCCATTCTGATTCTTTAAATGAGCAGTTTGTGCTTCAGGGTTTGAGGACAGATTTGGTTACTGATGTGTCAGAGCAGAGCAGTTTTATGGCTGAATGCTTGAGGATGCGGGAAAGAGCAAGCAAACTCTCACCCGCAGACTCTTTGGATTTGTGTGGTATCTCTTTAAGACAGAGTCCAGCCTTGGAGATGATAGCAGTTACGAATATGAAAACTGGTGGACTGGCTCTGGTCTGGGATAGTGCAAATTACTTGCCTGGCTGGGAAAGGAAGGACTTGCTAATAGCTGTTAGCACAGAGGGCCCACCCCATCAGCCAGTGAATTCTGTTAAGCAAGAGAAATCAGGGTTTGATCCTGCAGGACAAGGAGGAAAGAGAAAACTGAATTTTGCAAAGGGAAGCCACCGGTTAACCCTAAAATGCCCAAACTCCAATGGTATTGAGCCAAAGGTGTGGCATAACAAACATGATTGTAGATGGACACTTGCAATGAACTTGTTGTTAATGCTAAATTTTGTAATGAATGTGTTGCTATTGCCACAAACTGTAAAAATGTACAATGTGTCTAATCTTTGGGAGAATCCCTTGAACATGTTAAAAGGAATACATGAGAACACACGTTATGTTAAAAGGCCTTGTTACACTGGGGTTTCACAGGTAATGCCTATAAACAATATGGGAACTTTTCACAGGGGAAAAGACATTCCAGACCTAATGTGCTGTATGAAAAGGAAGACTGAGGCACACTACCATATTGCTTTCATGGCTAAATGCCAAGATTCCTATACTATGAAGAACATTAATATCTGCATTTATTCGATGTTAATTGGGTTCCAAACATTTGCCCGAGCTTGTATGGATAAAGTAGCGGTTTTCTTTAGCTCTGGGCAAGATCACATGAGACATACAGGAACCATGCTGCCAGAGCAGATCCAATCCACTATTGTTCTAACTAAGTTTTACCTTGAGTTTGTAAAGAGGTTCGATCATGTGGTTGAACATGATTTTGATAAACCGTTTCTGTTATACACTGGTATGGCTTCTAACCCATTACTAGCTGTAGTGAGACAGAACCCAGGATGGGGAGCTCTTGGGATGCAGTCAGTGATGTTTGTGTCATCCCTTCCTGCATCAATTTTGCGTTGGGGGTGTGACGTTATTGACATAAACTGGGACCGTATAGATCATTGTTGCAACCAAGGTCCTGTAGTGGCACGCAAATCTTGTATAAAGGGGGTCAAATGGGGTGTCTAAGACAAGGTTATGGTTTACTGGTTATGATTATGCTGTCTATATGTGTGTATCAATTTTGTAGTTGAAGTTATAAATATTGGCTCTATACTGTCTGTATTTCAAACTTATGCTATGCTGCTGGGTGACATCCCAGACAAACTGGTGTTAGCTCTGCCTAGCCTGCTTGATGGCCCATTAAGGACCATCAGCTATACAATGGCCCCATTGAGAGATGGCAGATACGCCTTGTAACTCAGCAAAGTATGCAGGGACTGGCCCATGTGACTCCAGGCTCCATTTTGCTGTAATTTTCCACAGTAAGAACAAAGAGGTGTTCTTACACCTGGAAAAGACTATATAAGGCTGATGCCTCATCTCCATCCTGTCTTCAATCCTGCTTCATACCTCTGGAGGAACTTTGCTACAAACTGAAGCTCTGAACAAAGGACTGAGGACCCATCCCAGCGGGGGATGTATCCCAGAGACTTGATTTGAACCTGCAGTTTATTCTACCGCTGCTGCAAGCCTGAACCAAGAACTTTGCCATTACTGTATGTCATTGATTCCATTTAACCAATTCTAGCTCTCATCTCTATCTTTTTCCTTTTATGAATAAACCTTTAGATTTTAGATTCTAAAGGATTGGCAGCAGCGTGATTTGTGGGTAAGATCTGATTTGTATATTGACCTGGGTCTGGGGCTTGGTCCTTTGGGATCAGGAGAACCTTTTTCTTTTACTGGGGTATTGGTTTTTATAACCATTTGTCCCCATAACGTGTGGCACTGGTGGTAATACTGGGAAACTGGAGTGTCTAAGGAGATTGCTTGTGAGACTTGCGGTTAGCCAGTGGGATGAGACCGAAGTCTTAGTCTGGCTGGTTTGGTTTGCCTTAGAGGTGGAAAAACCCCAGCCTTGGGCTGTAACTGCCCTATTTTAGCAATTTGTCCTGAGTTGGCACTCTCAGTTGGGTTCCACCAGAACCGCATTGTCACACCAGCTTCCTCCTTTCTTTGGGGGTGCTCAACCTCCACCCTGGCCCAAGTCTTGCCCCATCTCCATCCCTTCCCTCAGACCCCACCCCGCCTCTTCCTGCCCACGCTCTGCCCCAGACCCCGCCCCACCGCTTCCTGCCCTGCCCCAGGCTCCACCTCCACCCCTTCCCCCAGACCCCACTCCGCCTCTTCCTGCCCCCACTGTGCCCCAGACCCTGCCCCGCCTCTTCCTGCCCCCATCCTGCCCCAGGCCCCACCCCCACCCCACCCCACCCCACCCCTTCCCCCAGACCTAGGGTTACCATATTTTGTGCCTCCAAATGGAGGACACTCCACGGGGCCCCGCCCCCGCCCCCAGCCCCGCCCCAACTCCGCCCCCTCCCCAAAGTCTCCGCCCCCTCCCCTGCTTCCCGCGAACATTTGATTCGCGGGAAGTCTGAAGCAGGTAAGGGGGAGTGTGGGGGGAGGAGGCGCGGCCCAGGCTGGCCCCCCGGCGGCTCCAGCCTGGGTCGGCTCGGGCCCTGGGGTGCCGGCCCCGGCCCCCGGCTGACCACCCCCGGCCCGCCCAGCACTGCCGGCCCCCGGCGGCCTGGCGCACCCCCCGGCTCCCAGCCCCGCGACCCCGCGACCCCGCGACCCCGCGACCCCAGCCCGGCCCGGCGACCCCGCGGGCCCGGACCGGCTTCCGGCCCCGCGGGCCCGGCTCCCCGACCCCGGACCGGCTCCCGGCCCCGCGGGCCCGGCTCCCCGACCCCGCGACCCCGGACCGGCGCCCGGCCCCGCGACCCCGGACCGGCTCCCGGCTCGGCCCCCCGGCTCCCGGCCCCGCGGGCCCGGCTCCCCGGCCCCGCGACCCCGGACCGGCTCCCGGACCGGCCCCCCGGCTCCCGGCCCCGCGACCCCGGACCGGCGCCCGGCCCCGCGACCCCGGACCAGCGCCTGGCCCCACGACCCCGGACCGGCTCCCGGACCGGCACCATGCCCCCGGCCCCGCGACCCCGGCCCGGCCCCGCACCGGCCCCGGCCCCGCACCGCCGACCCCAGCCAAAGAGGCCCCGGCCGAGCCCTCCCTCCCTCCCGATTTTCCCGGACATGCCCGGCTTTTGGGGATTTCCCTCCGGACGGGGATTTGAGCCCCCAAAAGCCGGACATGTCCGGGAAAATCCGGACGTATGGTAACCCTACCCAGACCCCACCCCGCCTCTTCCTGCCCCCGTCCTGCCCCAGGCCCCGCCCCGCCTCTTCCCACACGTGCTCTGCCCCAGGCCCCGCCCCCACTCCCCTCCTTCCCCTAAGCCCTCACCCCTGCCCCACCTCTTCCCGCCCCCACCCCCAAGCACATCCCATCCGCACTCCTCCCCTTCCCCTCAGCACCTCCTGCTTGATACTGAACAGCTGATCCGTGGTGGGAGGAGGAGCTGGGAGGGAGGGGGAGGAGTTGATTGAGGTGCTTGGGCGGGGAGATGGCTGCCGGTGGGTGCTAAGCACCCGTTCATTTTTTCTGTCGTTGTTCCAGGGCTGGAGTCGGTGCCTATGCAGCTGTTATTAGCAAAATGTGTCAACAAAGGTCAGAGACTTTAGGTAAAACCTTCTCAAAGGTCCCATTCCTGTACCAGATCCCAGATTTAGCTGAAATTCCCTAGAAAATTCCTCCTCTACCCTCAGACCACAGAGGCTGTGAGTTTGGGGAGGACACACTGTGTTCCTCCTGTGAAATAAGTGCTTTAAATGGAAAACTGAACCCAGCCCATCAATTCTCTCCAGACCTGACACCCTCTTTCCCCAGCACTGGGGAACCTGCAAGCAGCCAACGGGCCAGTCCCCAAACGTTCCAGGAACCGCCCCAGGAACCGGCCGGGGGAGACTCAGCCCAAAGCGACACTTTCTCTGGACGCTCCAAGTCCCTGAGAGCAGAGACCTCCTCAGCCACAACCACCTCAGCGTCAGCGCGGCGCTGCCCAGCCCCACTCGCTCGTACCTCGCAGCTCCAGCAGCCCAGTGGATTTTGCTTCAGGCTCCTGTAGGGTTTGATGTTCCACAGAACACCGGTACTCTGCCCCGTCGTCCCCGGGCAGCATGGTGGTGAAGCGGAGCTGGGACGTCACGCTGTAGGATTTCCTGTCTTGTGCAGCTGTGGGTTCTGGGGTGTCAATCTTGTGGGTGTCCAGGTTGTCTAAGCACCTGAACGTCGACTCTCCTCTTCCCCGTCGGTGCCAGGTCACGCTCAGCTCCCCGGGGTAGAACCCGGATATTTGGCAGCTCAGTGTAACCAGCTTCCAGGGAATCAGGAACTGTGGCCGGGAGATCTCACCCAGAACTGGAGCCTGTGGGACTAAAACATGTGGAAATTGCACGTCATAGTTACAGCACCTGGAGATCTGACACTCGCCCCCCATCACCATCTGGTCTAACCTGTCCCCGTGTCCCCAGCAGCCTCTGCCAGGCCCTCCCCTCACCCAGCGAGCGCTCCCCTGAACGACTTCTGTGACACCCACAACCTCAGGGGTGCTGGGGTTACTGGGAGAGGGGCCAGGAGTCGGTGTGGGGCCACAATTGCTGGGGGTGAGGTGAGCAGCAGTAGGCTGTTATCCTCTATGTGGATCAGGCCCTACAGGGGGATGACACAGGCGCTGACTTTTTTCCCCAGTGGATGCTCCACCCCCACTCTGCCCCAAGGCCCCGACTCTCGCTCCGCCTCTTCCCCCAAATCCCACCCTCACTCTGCCTCTTCCCGCCCCTGCACCACCTATCACAGAGTGTGGGGGACACAAGGCCCTGCACCCCCGGCTTCCTGCGATTCACCATGACTCTCAGCCAGCCAGTAAAGCAGAAGGTTTATTTAGATGACAGGAACACAGCCCAAGACAGGTCTTGCAGGCACAGACAACAGGATCCCCCGCAGTTAGGTCCATCTTAGGGTCCCAGGGCCCCCAGCCCCCTTGGGAGCTCAGAGCCCCGTCTGCCTCCCAGCCATATCACCAGCCAGCTCCTGAAACTCTCCTTCAGCGACCCCTCCCCCAGCCTTTGTTCAGTTTCCCGGGCAAAGGTGTCACCTGGCCTCTAACCCCTTCCTGGGTTCTCATGTTACATGCTCAGGTATTCTCCATCGGTCAGTCTCCCATCGCCCCCATGCAGACCGTCCTAGCCAACCTCCCCTGCTTCCCAGCCACACTCCCCTGTCAGCATTCAAAGATCACATTACAAACAGTCCCCATTCGTCACACCACCCCCTCCCAGAGGCCCTGCCCCCGCTCTGCCCCCTCCCCCAAGGACCCCCCTGCACGCCTGCCACTTGCTCCTCTCTGCCTCACCCAAACGCCTCCTGCCAGCTGCTCGCTGCTCCACTGCCCCCCTCTCCCCCGGAGGTAGCCAAACAGCTGATAAGCGGCCAGCCTGGGGCCCCAGTACCGCTGTGGCTGGTGGGTGCTTGGAGCCCCAGCGCACCCCTGGAGTCAGAGCCTAGGGGGGAGGAGACATACAGCACAGCCACGAGCGTCACAGAGACCCGCTGACAGCGGAGGAAGGGGAGACACGGGAATCTTGGGTTCCATTGCAGGGTCTGCAGGGGAGCGTCTTCTAGTGGTTGCAGACGCTTCTGCTCTCATCTCCCAATGCCTCCCCCTCTGACCCCGTCTCACAGCCATGTCCCAACCCAGCCTGTCCTTTCTGTCTCTATCCCCCAGCCCAGCCCTTCCCTCACTGCTCCTCCCCGCACTGCATGCCAGTCCGGCTGGGCTCTGCTTCTCCACGGCGCCTGGGTGCCAGCTAGGGGCGCGTGGGGCATTGAAAGCACAAGAGAGACAATCTCCCTATTCTCCGTTCCTGTGTCCGGTGGGAGCACAGAGCAAGCCCAGCTCAGCTCTGGCCCGGAGCACGCTCGGTGCAGATGGACTGTGCCGAGAACTCAGCTGCCAAACCCTGACATGCTTCTCCCGAGCACGTGTCACTGGTGATTGTCAGAGGTGCACAGCGAGGCTAAATTTGGACCAATTTTCGCACAGTGGCAAAAGGTAATTCTGCCCCTAGTGACCCCCCCCTGCCAAATTTCCAGTCCCCACTCCAAAGCAGGGAGGTGCATGACGGTTAATATCAGCCTGGGGTGTATTAACAGGAGTGTCGTATGTCAGACACGGCAGCTCATTGTCCAGCTCCGCTCGGCGCTGGGGGGATTACCTAGCTACAGGACTGTGGGCCGTTCTGGGTGCTGCGCTTTATGATGGGGACACACTGGAGAGAATCCAGAGGAGAGCTACAAAACCAATCAGAGGTTTAGAGACCTGACCTGCGAGGAAGGGTTAAAAACATGGGGTGTGGTTAGTCTTGAGAAAAGATGACTAAAGGGGAGACTTGATAAGTCTTCAAATCTGACAGGGACTGTATTAAAGACAGTGACCGATTGTTCTCCATGGCCACTGATGGCAGGACAAGCAAAAATGGGCTTCGTCTGCAGCCAGGGGGATGTAGGTTAGAGATCAGGAAACAGCGTCTAGCTCTGCGGGGAACCGGTGTCCCGGGGAGGTTGTGGAGGCCCCGTCATTGGAGATTTCAGAACAGGTTGGACAAACCCTTGGCAGGGCTCGCCCAGGTCACTGGTTTTCAACCTTTTTTCATTTGTGGACCCCTAACAAATTGTGAATGGAGGTGTGGACTCCTTTGGAAATCGTACACAGTCTGCGGCGCGGACCAGGGGTTGAAAACCACTTATCTAGGGTTACTTGGCCCTGCCCCAGCACAGGGCTGGACTAGAGGGCCTCTGCGGGGTCCCTTCCAGCCTGACAGTTCTATGATTCTAGGAGCTTCTCAATGCAGCAGTTGTGAAAAAATTTTAACACTGGCAGAATGAAGTATTTTTCCTAAACTTGTTCATTGAAACAGATGAACCATTTTAGCTGAAACGTCCCCCCTTTTGCCTGCCAGAAAAAAGGAGCCTGAGGCAGACACCAGCCTGGGAAATTTCAGCCGCAACACTTAACGTTTGGCAAAGTTACAAGCAACTGAAAACAGGGTCTTATAATGGGAAGTGTCAGCAACTGTAGCTCTGGGAAGTGCCACCACCTGCGCCTAAAGTTCTGTCAACAGCACCCGGGAGTGTCCAGGGGTCTCTCGGTGGAGAGGAAACACACGGCCCCTCCTTTGAGGAGCTCCCCAGCTGTCATTGAGTTACCATGCGGTTGTTTCACATGGCTTGTGCCCCCTTGGAGTCACTCTGCCCACGCTGGCAGAACCCCATCAGAGATGGGGCACTTGCAGTGTGGCCCTTTGCTGACCAGCTGGAGGCCTCCTGCCCATCAATTCTCTCCAGACCTGACACCCTCTTTCCCCAGCACTGGGGGGACCTGCAAGCAGCCAATGGGCCAGTCCCCAAACGTTCAGGAACCGCCCCGGGAACTGGCCGGAGGAGGCTCAGCCCAAAGCGACACTTTGTCTGGACGCTCCAAGTGCCTGAGAGCAGAGACCTCCTCAGCCACAACAACCCCAGCGTCAGCGCGGCGCTGCCCAGCCCCACTCGCTCGTACCTTGTACTTCCAGCGGCCCAGTGGATTTTGCTTCAGGCTCCTGTAGGGTTTGATGTTCCACAGAACACAGGTACTCTGCCCCGTCATCCTCAGGCGCCACGGAAATGAGGCGGAGCTGGGACTCCACACTGTAGGATTTCCAGTCTGGCGCAGTTGTGGGGTATGGGGTGTCAATCTTGTGGGTGTTCGGGTTGTCTAAGCACCTGAACGTTGACTCTCCCCTTCCCCGTCGGTGCCAGGTCACGCTCAGCTCCCCGGGGTAGAACCTGGATATTTGGCAGCTCAGTGTAACCGGCTTCCAGGGAATCAGGAACTGCGGCCGGGAGATCTCGCCCAGAACTGGAGCCTGTGGGACTAAAACATGTGGAATTTGCACGTCATAGTTACAGCACCTGGAGATCTGACACGTGCCACCCCGTCACCATCTGGTCTGACCTGGCCCCGTGTTCCCAGGAGCCTCTGCCAGTCACCGAGGGAGGCCCTCCAAGGTCAGTCCCTTTGGCCAAAGAGGAGCCCCCGGGGTTACCCTGAGCCTGGGGGGCCACAAGCTGCCCCAGCCCTGCTTGGGAACAAAGGGTTAATTCAGTCCCCAGAGCCTCTGACCAGTTCATCGGTCGGGTCTCCTGATATTTTGGCCCAGCCCCTCTGTAGAACTGATGAATGAAATTGTTTTTAATTGTTCACTTTATTAATGTAACTTCATAAGTAAAGTTTTATGAATGAAACAATATTCATTCATAAAACCGGTTACCCCAATAACTGGCTAATTAACAGTTAAGATGCTTGTTAAGAGCCAGAGCTGTTCAGTCAGCTGCCTTTGTAAGTGTCACTATCAATCCAATTCCTGCTTAAATCACTGAGACTTGCCCTGTTTCAGTATTGGAACTTCTGTTCACCATTTATTACACTTGCCTACAGTGTCACTTCTGTTCACTGTCTGCCATCCATTATACTTGTCTATATTGTAACTTCTGTTCACTGTTTGCCATATTGTAATTCAAACCCCATTTTAAAACGCTCACTCCATTTTGTCAGGGCTTGCTGCAACCTTCATTTTTGCAAACCCTGCTGTAATCTTATTAGTTTAGTTTAGATGTGTGAATGAGGGATGTATGGATGATGGACTCAACCTCCAGCCCCAGCCTGTCCTGATTAAATAGAGTTCAAACACCAACGGCTGAAGATGCAGACAAGAGCCCTAACAAAGTAAGAAGAATCCACCCTAAAAAGAAAAGGTCCAATAGAAGGAAGATCAAAGCCCGGTCCGAGGCTGAAAGTCATGTCTGCAATTGACGGGTGATCAATCACCAAACCCAGAGGCAGTGTGACACAGCAAGACCTATAGACTCTGGATTCAAACTAAAGTCTACAAAAAGGATGGGTGAGATGGAAAACTTTGGAGGAGGGTAACATTCTGCTGCCAACATGGAAGGGTATCGGTTCATGCCCAACAGAGACCCAGCTCGTCCGTGTGCCCGGCTTTCCTGGCCAGTTACCGCCACAAGCTACAAACCCAAGCTGCAAACTCAAGCCACAGACTCAAGCAGGACTGGTAACTATGCAGCAGCTGCAGAACATCTGGTGTGTGTGTGTGTGTGTGTGTGTGTGTGTGTGTATAGGTATTAGGTATAAGATGTGTGTATTAGGATTAAAATATTAGTTATTGGTCATAAGTCAAATTGTTATCATAATAAAGGTGGCATCTTTATCTTGTCCCCTTTAATAAGATCTTGCTAGTTTTTATTGGTATAACACCTCACCAGTCCTGGCGTCCATTGCGAGAACTGAAATGGTTTAAAGCCAGTTCCTGATTCTGGGGGGCCCGACTCGTAGTGCTTGATCCAGGGGGGCTGGTGAATACGGCTGGCCCCATGTGACCCCCTCAGCCCCCCCATGCAGTGTCCCCCCATCCTCCCACCGTGGGATTCACAGGCACACACAGCGGAAGGAGACCGACCCCATAGTGTGACCCCTCTGGAGTCGCTCTCCCCTCCTGCCCCTCACCTGTGACCCACGCCTCGTCCTCCTGCTCCTGTGTCTCGCTCTGGCCCTGGCCTTGAGCAAGTAACAGCGGCTGCTGCTCAGGCCCCTCCCCGGCGTCGCTGATCCCGTCATTCCCCAGCCCCACCATGTCCTCGCCGCGCGTCTTGTCTCCGCTCCCAGCTGGGTCCTCGGGGGGCGTCTCCACGGCACTGGAAGGACCTAGACAGAGACAATGAGACAGACGGGGTCAGAGTGACACAAGGGGGTCAGTGGGGGGGGTGTCTGGGAGACGCGTCCGGCCGGAGCTCGGGGCTGGGAACGGCGGATCCCTGAGAGCCGGAGGGTGAAACCTCCCCTGGGGATGGGCCCTGCAGCAGGGGGCTCAGTTTGTAGAGAGACCCCCACAGCCCCTGGGGTGTCCCTGGCTGTGTCCCTGTCCCTTCAGCCCTCCCCAGACCCTCTGCTCCCGCTGGGTCCCCATAGCCACTGGGCTGGTCCCGTGTTACCTTTCTGCGCCCTCCTCTGTCTCCAGCAGTAAATGGCTAATGCAGCCGCAGCTCCCCCTGCGACCAGGATCCCCAGGGTCGCCCCGATCGCGGCGCTGGTGTGATCTGCTCCTGCACCGGGATGGGAAAGGGAGAGAAAGTCAGACCCGGCTCACGGCACCTCCCCACACCCGGAGAACAGGTTCCCTGTAGCAAGGAGACACTGGGGGCTGTTCGGCCGGGCCTTGCTCCCAGCCCGCCAGGGCCGTTTGCTGTGCTGAGGACGGAGACGCCAGCCGCTGGGAGCAGTTGCAGAAGCGGCCAAAGCAGGGGGTGCTGCATCGGGGGGAGGATGAAATGGGACCCAGCTGCAGCCACCCCTCCCCCAGCACCCCTGGACTCAGCGCTCTGCAGGGGAAACCCCCCCACCCCACCCAGGGGGCACTAGCGCCCAGGCGGGGCTTCCCTTTCCATGGGGGCGGGGGACAGGACGTTGGGAGCAGCCAGCCGTAGACACCCCCTGGAGCAGTTCCAGAGACCTGCCCTCCCTCCTGGTCTCTGCCCGACACCTTCCCCTCTTCTCCCCCTTCCTCGGGCGTGGCAATTAGCCGATCCCCTCCTAACGAAACCCACCTCTCTCTAGCTGCCTGCCTGTCCCTGTCCCCAGACACGCCCGTCCGTCTGTCTGTCCTGGCAATGCCCCGCCTCCGCATGCCAGTCACTCAGCGGGGTTTGGTTGGTTTTTACCCCTGAGGTTCCCAGGCCAGAAGGAACCGCTGGGCTCATCTTGTCTGGCCCCCTGGACCCCACAGGCCAGAGACCTGCCCCCAAATCCTTCTGCACAGAACAACATCCACATCTTGTCTGAAAGCATGGTCAGTGCTGGAGAATCCCCCACAGCCCAGGGGAAAGTGCTCCAATCGCTCACTGCTCCCACGGGTACAAATTCACACCCCGGAGTAGACAGAGCCGGGAGCGCAGGGCCTGGTGTAAGACCCGAGGCCTGAACCACAGTCAGGCCCTGGGTCAGAGCAGATGCTGCACGTTCCCTGTCCGGTGCAGGAACCGGGCAGCAGCACGGCTAGTGTTGCTAAAACACAGACACTCCTAAGTGCCAGGCACTGGGTATTCCTGTAAACACTCCGGACGGGTCGCACAGGCCGGCCCCGACACAGAGTTGTGGCATAAACACACTCCCGGAAGGTGGTACAGGGACACTGACCCCTCCTCAGGTAAGGCCGGGATCACGGGGTAATAAATGAAGAATATTTGTTTGAACCAGCAGGTACCAGGTGTAGAGTGATCACTGACCACGTCAGAAGGGTAACACTGTAGAGGAGTGGACTCACCCCTGCGGCGCCTCTTGCTGGTGACTGCCAGGAATTAGCTCTTCCAGCTCCGGAGCACCCTCTGCAGGCCAGTGGTCCGCCTGTCCTCTGGCCCCCGTGTCCCTCCCAGACCCTGATGCCCTTGTAACCCCCCAGTCTTAGGGTCTCCCCTCCCTGGGGAACCCCCACCCACTATTCCCACCTCGCCTCAGTATAAGGCTACTGCCAGTCACCAACTAGCCCCACGCCTTGGGGCAGACTGCAGTATAAGCAACTCATCACAGGCAAGGTTGGGTCTGGACCTGCTGTCTTGGCCTACCCCTGGGTTGCCCTCTGCAACCCCCAGTACCCCTTGGCCTTCTGCTGGGTCGAACAAAACCTCTTCATTTGTTAGCCCTGTGACGAACTGGGCCTGTTCTCACTGTGGTCTGTGAATGCTGACAGGGGAGTGTGGCTGGGATAGTCTGCATTGGAGGATGGGAGTCTGCCCGAGGGCGCATACCTGAATGTGTAACATGAGAACCCAGGAAGGGGTTGAAGGCCAGGTGACTCCTTAGCCCGGGAAACTGAACAAAGGCTGTGGGAGGGGTCGCTGAAGGAGAGTGGGGGAAGCAGGCTGGAGAGATGGCTGGGAGGCAGAGATGGCTCTGACCTCCCAAGGGGGACTGGGCTGGGATGGCCGGGGACCCCAAGATGGACATAACTGAGGGGGTCCCTGTTGTCTGTGCCTGCAAGACCTGTCTTGGACTGTATTCCTGTCATCCAAATAAACCTTCTGCTTTACTGGCTGGCTGAGAGTCGCAGTGAATCGCAGGAAGCCGGGGGTGCAGGGCCCTGAGTCCCCCGATACTCCGTGACAACTGGTGGCAGAGGTGGGATCTACTGCACCCCGTGGACAGCGCTTCCTGCAGTAAGTGACTGGGGAGCAGTAAAACGAAGGGGGATTGACGGGGACCAGGCGTGCTGAAGAGTGAGAGAGAGACGGCTATTACCCCTGGGAGTGTGTGACCAGCGAGAAGGACTTTTGCAGTAACAGGGTCCCCCGGGGGGATCGCAGCGAGTGGTCCCAGGGGCGGAGGAGTCTGCAGCTCGACCCTGGCAGAGAGGTGGCGACCTCGAGAAGGGCTGGCACACTAGGGGTCCCCCTGGGAACTGTGGGGAGCTGTGAGCACACAGGCCGGTGAGTGGCCAGCAGGAAGATGTATGCCAAGCGGCTTAAGAGCGACCTGGTGGAGCTGTGCAAGCAGAGGGGGCTGTGCATTGGGAGGTTCACCAAAGAACAGCTCATTGCCCGGCTGGAGGCGGAAGATCGCGCGAATGAACTGATCCCTGTGTCTCAGGGAAGCAGCCTGGCAAATGCAGCGCAGGCACCAGTGTCTGTCCCAGCTGGGAGTGGTCAGCCGGCTGCTGAGGGCTTCCCGAGACCCCTCCTTCCTATGCCTAGGGGAAGGGTGGGGAGGAGCCCAGCAAATACCGAGGGCGCCGTGACCCCCCCGGCCAGCAGGGGATCCTCCCGGCGAAGCTTGCCGGCCAGCAGAGGATCCTCCCGGCGACGTTCGGCATCCGTGGAGCGGAATTGGCTGGAATGGGAGAAAGAGCTAAAACTGAGAGAGCTGGAGGATCGTGAACGACAGAGACAGCATGAACGGGAGGAGAAAGAGAGACAGAGACAGGAGAATGAGAGACAGCGTCAGCATGAACTGGAACTGGCGAGACTGAAGGGCAGCGAACCCCCGGCTGCGGTGAGTGAGGGGGGACCCGGGACTGCACGGAGCTTTGATAAGTGCATCCTGGCCCCACGCAAGGAGGGGGAGGACATGGATGACTTCCTGGAGGCCTTTGAGACGGCCTGCGAGCTGCACCGGGTTGATCCCGCGGACAGACTCCGGGTCCTTACCCCCTTACTGGACCCCAAAGCTGTGGCATTGTACCGCCAACTGGAAGAGGCAGAGAAAGGGGAATACGAACTATTCAAAAAGGCCCTGCTACGTGAGTTTGGGCTGACTCCTGAGATGTACCGGGAAAGGTTCCGGAGTCAAGATAAAACCCCTGAGATCTCATATCTGCAACTAGCCGTCCGCATGGAAAGATACGCCAGCAAGTGGGCTGGTGGGGCCCAGACGAAGGAGGACCTGATTAAACTGCTGGTACTGGAGCAACTGTATGAGCGGTGCCCATCCGACCTGAGGCTGTGGTTGGTGGACAGAAAGCCAGAGAACCCGCGACACGCCGGGCAGCTGGCTGATGAGTTTGTAAAGAGCCGGTCAGGAGATAAAAGGGAGGAGTCCCAAAGGAACAATCCCACCACAACGCAGAGAGAGAGTCACCATGGGACCCCCCCGTGGGAAAATACAGAAAAAACCCATCAGAGAGGAGCATCCGGCATCAGGACCATCCGACCCACTCAAGGGGACCCGTGGGACATGGGCTGCTACCACTGTGGCCAAAAGGGCCACATACGGGCCCAGTGCCCCAGGCTCAGGGACAGACTGAGCAGACCGAACCCACAGAGGGTTGACTGGGTAGAGACCCAGCCCGGCGAGAGGCAGCATTCCCAGGGAAGGGGGGCTGGCAGAGTACCACCTGCTAAGGAGGGAGGAGAGCTTCAGGCCAGCTCCTCTAGGGGGCTGCATGCTCCAGACTCAGGGTTCTTGGTTTATACGGTGGGCGCGGGGCTGTCCCTCCGGAGAGAGTACCTTGTTCCCCTGGAGGTGGATGGGAGGAAGGTCAATGGATACTGGGATACGGGTGCAGAGGTGACGCTGGCCCGGCCCGAGGTGGTGGCCCCAGATCAGGTGGTGCCCAACACCTACCTGACCCTGACGGGGGTGGGCGGAACACCAGTCAAAGTACCCGTGGCAAGGGTACACCTGAAGTGTGGGGCCAAGGAGGGCCCCAAGGATGTGGGGGTACACCCGTATTTGCCCACTGAGGTATTGATGGGGGGGGACCTGGAGAACTGGCCAAGCAACCCCCAAAAGGCACTGGTTGTGACCCGCAGTCAGAGCCGGCGAGGGGCCCTGCGCCCTGGCCTTGGGGGGGGTGCCTTGCCTGAGGCGCAGGACCCTAACCTGGTGGGGAGGGAACGCCCAGGGACACGGCTCAGGGAGGCTGCGGCTTCAGACCCAGCGGGCGAGAAAGAGCAGGTGGCTATCCCTGTCCCAGCTGCTGAGTTCCAGGCCGAGTTACAGAGAGATCCCTCCTTGCGGAAGATAAGGGACCTGGCCGACCTCAATGCGGTACAGACCATGGGACGAGGTGGCCGGAAAAGGTTCCTGTGGGAGAAGGGGTTCCTGTACCGAGAATGGGCTCCCCCAGGGAAAATGGAGTCAGGGGGGATCAGGAGGCAGCTGGTGGTACCCCAGAAGTATCGCCGCCAGCTGCTGTGCCGGGCCCATGACATTCCCCTCTCAGGGCACCAGGGAACCTGGCGTACCCAGCAGAGGCTGCTACGGAGCTTTTACTGGCCTGGGGTCTTTGTTACTGTCCGACAGTACTGCGGATCCTGTGACCCCTGTCAGAGGGGGAGGAAGGCCTGGGACAAGGGGAAAACAGCTTTAGGACCCTTGCCCAGCATAGAGGAGCCTTTCCGGAGGGTGGCCAAAGTTAAAAGGGCGGCTCTGAACCAAGAGAGCCCAAAGCACAGACCTCCAGACTGGAGCGCTGGGAGAAGACCACAGCCCAGTTGGAGCCCCAGAGGTATGGGGGTGGGGAAAGGGCACAGGCCGCATAAACCTTCCCACATGCGAACTGCGAGTGCCATCAAGCACCCCCGACCTAAGGGGGGGCGTGAAACTGAAGGGGCCTGGTGTAATTCTCACCAAGGAATGGGAGGGATGCGGGGGCATCCATGGGAACGGGGGTAGGTTCGAACTTCCCCGGGTCACTGGCTAAAGTGACCCTGCTCAGTTCGGTCTCGAAGGGGGGAGATGTGACGAACTGGGCCTGTTCTCACTGTGGTCTGTGAATGCTGACAGGGGAGTGTGCTGGGATAGTCTGCATTGGAGGATGGGAGTCTGCCCGAGGGCGCATACCTGAATGTGTAACATGAGAACCCAGGAAGGGGTTGAAGGCCAGGTGACTCCTTAGCCTGGGAAACTGAACAAAGGCTGTGGGAGGGGTCGCTGAAAGCAGAGTGCTGGAAGCAGGCTGGAGAGATGGCTGGGAGGCAGAGATGGCTCTGACCCCCCAAAGGGGGGTGGGCTGGGATGCCCTGGGACCCCAAGCTGGACCTAACTGAGGGGGGCCCTGTTGTCTGTGCCTGCAAGACCTGTCTTGGACTGTATTCCTGTCATCCAAATAAACCTTCTGCTTTACTGGCTGGCTGAGAGTCATGGTGAATCGCAGGAAGCCGGGGGTGCAGGGCCCTGGGTCCCCCGATACTCCGTGACAAGCCCATCCCCTGGCCTTGCCCGAGGAGGGGTCAGTGTGTTTATGCCATAGCTAAGTATTGTTATTATCCACCACAACCCCAACACTTCCGCAGAGTCACTGCTGCCCAGGTCAGAGTCCTGCACTCTTTGCTTGCGCCCAGGTGACCAAGTGACCCCGATGGCTCTGTACCAGGGACCAGTGATCCTCTTCATTACCTACTACTCCCCTAATGGTGCGCTGCCCCCTTCCCCCACCCTGGGCCTGTCTGCTCTGGTTAGACTGGAAGCTGCTCAGGGCAGGGACCGTGTCTGGGCAGCGCCTGGCACATTGGGCCCCCCCAGAATCAGTCATGACCAAGGCTCCATGTCTGGGAGCAGACACTGTCATGGCAGGCGGGGGGCGGGGGGATGTGCTGGCCAGTATTTTGGCTGCACAGGGATCTGCCTGCCCATTGGCTCCTCCAGCCCCTCCCCACTTCTCACCCCTGCCAGGCTGGGTCATCCCTTGTGCCCACTGCCCCACACCAGGTGCCAGCACGCCCCCCTCCCCCGCCCCCGACCATCCCAGCAGTCAGTCTGCTCCTGCTTAGGGGGTGTAGAGGGGACAAGGGACAATGCAAATCTCTCCCAGTCAGTGATAAAGGGGGGCCTGGACCCTGGGATCCTGCCCTCCCCCCAGCAGACTGACCTGTGACATCCAGGGGGAACTCCTCCCGCAGGGGCTGAGCCAGAGCCGTGTGGCTGACGCGGCAGGAGAAGATGCTGCCGGAGTCGCTCGCAGTCGGGGTGAAGGTGTAGGTCAGGGTGAGGTTAAAGGTCCCATCCGGGTTGCTCTGGGGGGCAGAGCGGGTGGCGTCGGTCAGAACCCGCCCGTCTCTCAGCCACGTGACGGTGACGTCCCCGGGGTAGAATCCCCACACGTGGCAGGGGAAGGAGGTCGCTGTGTCTGTCCTGGCCGCTCGCCGCGGGATGGAGAGTCTGGGAGCAGCTGGAACGAGAGGCAGAGAACGTGAGTGCAGCGTTAGCTCAGTGACCGTCACTGTCCTGCATGGGCAGGACCGGCTCTAGGCACCAGCAAAACAAGCTGGTGCTTGGGGCGGCACATTTTTAGGGGCGGCATGGCCGGCACCAGAATGCCACCCCTGCCACCCCTAAAAATGTGCCCCGGCCGCCCTAGCTCACCTCCGTTGCAGCCGCTCGCGTGCCACGGCGCGTGAAACAGCTGATTCGCACGCCGCTGCTCCCCCTCCCTCCCTCCCAGGTTTGAGAGACTTGGAGGGAGGGGGAGACTCCGAGTGGCCGCGGCGCCCGCACCGCTTCTCCCCCTACCTCCTAGGCTTGAGAGCCTGGGGGGAGGAGGCAGGGCTGGGGATTTGGGGAAGGGGCGGAGCTGAGGCGGGGCCAGGGGTGGGGTAAGAAAAAAACAGGGGGGTGGGGGCGGCCAAAATTGTTTCTGCTTGGGGCAGCAAAAATCCTAGAGCCGGCCCTGTGCACGGGGCTGAGCCCCCAGCCACTGCACCAGCACCCGGCCCATTCCTGTGGCTGGGGTAGAACACGCTATGTCCGTGATGGGCTGCACCGATCTGAGACTCTGCACACACACGGTGCACACACGCACGCATGCACACCAGGTCTTTCACGTTCCCTTGCTCGCATGCACACGAGCCACTCAGGCTGCCAGCCTGAGCAGCAGCGGGACAACGGCTACTCACGGTTTCTAGGCCAGGACTTTTGTGCCATCCTTACCCAACACACGGAGGGTCGTCTCGCTCTGCTGCCGCTCCGCACCGTAGCCGACCACACATGTATACTGCCCCTCGTCCAACATTTGTACGTTCTCCATCCCCAGGGAGGCGTTCCCGATCCGTAACTCCTGCTCGGAGATGCTCACCCCTGGTGCGAATGTTTTCTTCCCCCGGTTGTACTGCGCCACGCTCTGATCTGAGAAATACCAGTGAACCTGCAGGGCGGTTAGATTGATCGGCCCCCCAATATTGAACCGGCATTTCAGCAGCGCTGCAGAGCCCAGCACAGCCGAGGAGGAGGGCAGAGTGTGTATAGTCAGTGGGTCACCTGTAAAGAGAAACGGGTAAATACACCACACAGGGAACTGTCTCTGACGTCAGGCAGGACCCTGTGCGGTCTGGGAACCTGCTGCAGAATCTGTTTCCAGCCCTTCTAGGAATGAAGGAAACCGTCCAAACATCCTCCGGAGTGTGACTGACACAGTGATTTCTGCAGAGAGCTCGAAACGATTGCTCGGAGAGGGAGGAGGCACCCCAGTTCTAGCAGCATGTTGTTCACTCTGGAGCTGAATGACAACATGATCATTTATGTTGCTATTAAGGGCTAGCTACTTGCTCGGGGCTGCAAAGCATCAGGCACCACACATGACACTCACAGGCCTGGCCACGCTCTCTGCAGTCCAGCTGAGATGCCACCCCCAGAGACTTGGGTCTGTCACAGCAGAACCTGGGTTCCAGGCCCAGCTCTGCTGGAAGGGAGCTACTCCTGGATAAAACGGGGAGCGATGCAGGTCCTCCGCAGCCCAGGAAGGCATGAGACTTTTCTCTCTTATGAAGTGTGGATAATTATTAACTAGAAGAGCAAACAGCGAATAAGGTGGCCTGGCAGGGGGAGGCCAGAATCCGTGACCCCTAGTGAGTGTTTTCGCAGAGGCATGTAGGCAAGTGTTACCCACTGGTTCAATGTTAGCCACGTGTCCCCCTGTAGTGCCGGTTCACATAATAAGGTAAGACTTATTCAACTGCAGAACTCACTGCAACAAGATGTTGGTGCAAAGAATTTAGCAAGGTTCTGAAAGGGATTGAACATCCACTTGGAGAACAGGAAAAGCCAGAGTTAGAACGGTTCATGCAAACATTTTGGAAGGGATATGAAACCTCCTGCTCCAGGGCTTCAGTTGATCTCTAGCGATTGGAGACCAGGATGTGACCTTCA
The DNA here is from genome assembly GCA_037349215.1 of Graptemys geographica. NCBI lineage: Eukaryota > Metazoa > Chordata > Testudines > Emydidae > Graptemys > Graptemys geographica. Next base: position 226,758 of record JBAIFT010000129.1, on the reverse strand, counting down.
CGGGGAGCAGATTATCGACTGCTGGGAGATTAAGGAATATGCCTGTAGCCCAGGTGGGAGAGATCTGCGCTGCAAGCAAGCCTGCAGGCAGTGTGCCCCCGGGGCAGAGCTCCAAGCTCCACCGGTCAGGCCTGTTCCCAGCTGGGGACCCCTGCGTTTCTCGGCTGAAACCCACCAGCTTTCTTCAGATAAGGAATTGTCATTCTCAGGACCGGCTCCAGCATTTCCACCGCCCCAAGCAAAAAAAAAAAAAAAAAAGCCGCCATCATGACCGGCGGCGGTAATTGGGGGGAAAAAAAAAAAAAAAAAAAAAGCCGCGATCGGCTGCCGCAGTTCAGCGGCAGGTCCTTCGCTCCTAGAGGGAGTGAGGGACCTGCAGCCCCCGAATTGCCACAGGTGCCGTCCCTCTCCCTTAGCCGCCCCAAGCACCTGCTTGTTAAGCTGGTGCCTGGAGCTGGTCCTGGTCATTCTTTGGAGAGAGGCGCTGAAACGAGGGAAGGGCTTTGACTTGCAGGAGCTGGGCGTTGGTGTCTGTGGCCTGTAGGTGCCGTCATGTTTATGCAAAATCAAGGCCTCCCCTTTGCAAAATGTCTCTGGACAGTTTACAGCCTTGCCGTAGGATCCCAGCTGGTACGGCCAGCAGGGCCCATTCTGCCCAGCCAGTCCGGCCAATTGTATAGCCCAGGCCGGAGAAGAGCTCCAGGGAGTCCTACGTCGAGCAGAGCTCCAGCCGTGCCTCCAGAGAGATGCCCTATCGCGCTTCGCTGACTCCAGGCGCTGGAGAAGCACCTGTTCCCTGGCGAGCTGTTCCAGGAATTAACTCCCCTCCCTGTTAAACACGGTGACTCATTTCTAACCTGAGCCTGTCCCGTTTCAGCTCTCCAGCCGCTGGGTCTGGTTCTGCCTTTGCTAGGGGACAGGCCCTCTGCTGCTAGAGTTTGTTCCCCACGTGGGCGCTTCTAGACCAGGGTCCTGCCAGCACCCCTGAACCTTCTCTGTGCTCAGCTGAGCAGAGCGAGCGCCTTGGGGTACGTCCACACTGCAAAGAGAAACCCGCAGCACCAAGTGGGCCCACGTCTATTAACTCCGGCTTGTAGGGCTTGGGCTGCAGGGCTAAAAATGTTCCCAGCCGGGCTGGAGCCCGCTGGGCCCTGAGACCTGCCCCCCTCGCCGTGTCTCTGAGCCAGGGCTCCAGCCCCACGGGAACGGCTACCCGGCTGTTCTGTTCACACGGTTTCTTTGGGAAGTTTGAACAAGTCTACAAATCCCTGCCCGGTAAATATCAGCACCGAAACAGTCCCCACAGCAGTGAGCTTCGAGGCATTAGAGAGGAATCTAGCCATGGGATCCTGCTACTGAACAGGGTGTTACGGCAGCGTGAGCAGGTTACAGCACCCAGGTCGTTTCCCACACTGCTACAGGCGACCCGGCAGTGCGAGCCGGGGCACTAGTCCTGGGCTGTGGGACTCGGCGCTGCGGGTTTTTCCCCAAGTGCAGACGGACCCCAAGTCTCTGTCCGTGAGGCAGATCTCTGCCCCTCTGGCCAGGGTCCAGGAGCACCTGACCGAGCTCACCACCGAGCCCTCGAAGGGCCCTTTCCCCTTGGCTCAGCTCCAGGGGGTTTCCGGTTCTGCCTGCGGTGAAATCCTGCTGTTCCCCAGCTGTGCCCCGCACCCACCACAGGCCCTGGCTTCCCGAGGACGGAGCTGGACAGAGAGACGGCAGAGCTGCCGGCAGGTCAATCTGCACAGAAAGGCCAGCTCAGCCCCTCCCTGCACACAGCCCCCTGCCCCCTGCACACAGCACCCGTAGCCAGAACCCCACACACACACAGCACCCATAGCCAGACCGCACCCCCCGCACACGGCACCCATAGCCAGACCGCACCCCCCGCACATGGCACCCATAGCCAGACCGCACCCCCTGCACACGGCACCCGTAGCCAGAAAGCGGTTCTCCCTCTCGCCCTGTTCTGTCCCCCGTCCCCCCCACAGCCTGTCCCCTCCCACCTCTCCCATGTACACAATCCCCTGCACCTCCGGGTCATTCACAGGGCCCTGAGCAGAGCTGGACCCGGCTATGACAGAGCCAGTCTTGGGCTCCATCCCCAGGACTTTACTCTGCCGGGGGGGGACCGGGGCCCTGCCCTGCCCCAGGACACCAGGGGGTCTGTACTTACCGGCCACCCCGAAGATGAGGAGCGGAATGAGGAAACCCCCCAGCCCCATGGTCCCTTCCCCCCGTCCCCTTCGTCCCCAGCGTCACTGTCTCCTTCTCCGGGCTGGCAGGGCTCCCAGCGAATTCCCTTTCACTTTCCGTGGGTCACGGGGAGCGGCTGTAGCACCGGGCAAAGTCCAGAGATCAGGGATTCTGATATCGCCGGGCGAGGCTCAGACACACCTGGCACGAACGTGCTCCCTGGGACCGTCCCTGCCCCCCCGGCCCCACACACCAGTACTCTGGGGGCCCAGCTGGGGCAGGGCCAGCCCGACACAAACGCTGCCCCAGGACACCAGGGGATCTGTACTTACCAGCCACCCCAAGGACGAGGAGGGGGATGAGGAGAACCCCCAGCCCCATGGTCCCTGTCCTACGTCCCCTTCGTCACTGTCTCCTTCTCCGGGCTGGCAGGGCTCCCAGCGAATTCCCTTTCGCTTTCCGTGGGTCACGGGGAGCGGCTGTAGCACCGGGCAAAGGGCGGAGATCAGGGATTCTGATATGGCCGGGCGAGGCTCAGACACACCTGGCACAAACGTGCTCCCTGGGACCGTCCCTGCCCCCCCGCCCCCCTCCCAGCGAATAGCGTAGCTGAATTCAACGTCTCCGAGCCAACTTACTCCGCTGTGAGGACGGCGGCAAATCGACCGCCGTGGCTCCCCCGTCGACGGCGCTTACTCCTACCTGGGCTGGTGGAGTACGCGCGTCGATTTGGGGATCGATTGTCGCATCCCGACGAGACGCGATAATTCGATCCCCGAGAGATCGATTTCTACCCGCCGATCCAGGCTGGTAGTGAAGACAAGCCCCACAGATCGTGCCCACACCTGGCCCCGTGCGCTCCGTGGGGGGAACCCCCTTCAGTGCGACAGCCCTTCTCGGGGGTCCACTCTCTCTCGGGGGTTAAGCCCCAGGCCTCCACCTCCTGGAGCCGCACCTCTCTGAGCCTTAGCACGTCTGTCTCTGCCGTGGGCCCCCTCAGGGAGTCCCCTCCTCTGGGCCCCCGGGCCTCTGTTGGGTGTGATTTGTTAGACTGTTATAGCTTATTAAAATAGGTGTGTGTTAAACCCAATATGCCATTCGTAAGGATAGAGCAGCAGTTCAAAATGGAGTCTGAACCACCATTTTGTAAACTCCATCTTGTCCCCCCATGTGCCCTGTCATCCCGGCCTGGGCACAACCGGATCAAACTGGTTTTTCCCGCCATGGGGCGAGCTCCAGAGCAATTTTACCTCAGCCTGTTTCCCGCCTTTGCTGGGACCGTACCATGTTTTCCCGCCACCAACGGTGGAAAAGGCCGGCGCTCACAGACAAGTGGTGCAGTCCGTCCTAGTGACTGTGCATGCGCGGCTCAGGCCATCCGTGCAACGTCTGTGGTCGGGTTTTACACGGTTATTGCCAGGGTGATTTTGGGTTCTGGGCCTGAGCTTCATGCTCCCGTTGTAAGCGGCTGTTTCCCTGTTTTGTATTAATTTCTACAGCCAGTTTATTCATGCTTCTCCCCTGCCCCGCATTGTCCTCAGTCCCGCCACACACTTACCCATCGTCAGTCGTTATTTCTCCCACCACACACGGGGGCGAGGTAGGGGGGCCTGTCTGTGCACCAGGCCGCCGGGGACAGACTCGGTAGACACAGGGCTGCTCTTCTGAGCAAAAGGGGCTTGTCTGATCTCTCGATCCCTGCACCACTAGCCACAGAGTTACCTGGGCTCCCCTGTGAGGTGACACCTCCACCCCCCAGAAGGGATAATGCCCTCCCCCCCATTCTCTAACCCCCAGCGACTCTCAGCCAGCGTAACACAGGAGGGTTGATTGAGGGTTGAACACAGCACAGGAAACTCTCAGGGCCTCAGGCCTGGCCTCCCTCAGCCCAGCACATCCCAGTCTCTCTGCCTCCAGGTGGGCTCTGCCTGCTCCTCCCTCCAGACCAGAGCCCCCCTGCTTCTAGGGTGACCAGATGACAGGGGACAGTCCCGATTTTTGGGTCTTTTTCTTATATAAGCTCCTATTACCCCCCACCCTCTGTCCCGATTTTTCACATTTGCTGTCTGGTCACCCTACCTGCTTCCCAGCTGGGCATCTGATATCACCGGCCCCAAGCCCCCCTCTGTCCATTGTCTTCTCTCCAGGGAAACAGGGTCATAAACTGGGTCGCCTGGGCCTCATCTCCCCTCTTCTGTCCTCTGTTGTAGATAAATCTCTGATAATTTTCATATGACTTTACATTGTGCCTCTTTATATAACCTTGTGGTGGGTCTACCCACGTGTGACCTCTGTTTTCAGAGGACTTTGTATCAAAGCCTCATTTAGAAACTTTGCATTGCCCTTGGTATAATATTATAGCCCCTAAGGATAGAATAAGATAGAAGAAAAATTTCTTTTTGCTAGCAGTAGAACAAGAGCTCTTCCCCCCCCCCTCCACTCTTAATCAATTGCCCTGTTGAATGAATGAGGTGTGGATGAGCAAGGCAGGGAAGGCAGCACCTCCAGACAGCCTCAACTGTTGGAGAGGGGCTGGGAGCCAGACCCAAGGACAATAAAACGTGTCAAGTGGGCTCATTAAAGACAAGCAGACATACTGACGGCCTCAGGGGTTAGAAGCAAGCACCTTCTTTTGGAAACACCCTCTTTGCAGCATTGGGACAACACTCAAAAGAAAGGTTTCAGAGTAGAAGCAGCACAAAGGACCAATGGACACAGACACAGAGTTTGAGGGTATGTCTACACTACGGGATTAATCCGAATTTAGATAATTCGGATTTGAAAAACAGGTTGTATAAAGTCGAAATGTATGTGGCCACACTAAGCACATTAATTCGGTGGTGTGCGTCCAAGTACCGGGGCTAGCGTCGATTTCTGCACTGTTGCACTGTGGGTAGCTATCCCATAGCTATCCCATAGTTCCCGCAGTCTCCCGCGCCCATTGGGATTGTGGGTTAAGATCCCAGTGCCTGATGGGACAAAAAACATCGTCACAGGTGGTTCTGGGTACAGCCTCACCTCCTCCCTCCCTCCTCCCTCCCTGCATGAAAGCAACGGACGGCAGACAACCATTTTCGCGCCTTTTTTCCTGGGTGGGTGAACACTGCAGACTCCATACCACGGCAAGCATGGAGCCGCTGAGCTCAAGACAGCAGTCATGAACATTGTAAACACCTCGCGCGTTCTCGTGGAGTTTATGCTCAGCCAGGACCAGAAAAACGAGGCGAGGAGACAGCAGCGGCGGCAGCGCAGCCACAAGCGTGATGAGGACATTGACATGGACACGGACACGGACACGGATACAGAATTCTGTGAAACCGCGGGCCCTGGTGCTTTGGAGATCATGTTGTTAATGGGGCAGATTCTATCCATGGAACGCCGATTCTGGGCAAGGGAAACAAGCACAGACTGGTGGGACCGCATAGTGTTGCAGGTCTGGGACGATTCCCAGTGGCTGCGGAACTTTCGCATGCGTAAGGGCACTTTCATGGAACATTGTGACTTGCTGTCCCCTGCCCTGAAACGCCAGAATACCAGGATGAGAGCAGCCCTCACAGTTGAGAAGCGCGTGGCGATAGCCCTGTGGAAGCTTGCAACGCCAGACAGCTACCGGTCAGTCGGGAATCAATTTGGAGTGGGCAAATCTACTGTGGGGGCTGCTGATGCAAGTAGCCAAAGCAATCACTCAGGTGCTGCTACGAAAGTTAGTGACTCTGGGAAATGTGCAGGCTATAGTGGATGGTTTTGCTGCAATGGGATTCCCTAACTGTGGTGGGGCGATAGACGGAACCCATATCCCTATCTTGGCACCGGAGCACCAAGCCACCGAGTACATAAACCGCAAGGGGTACTTTTCAATGGTGCTGCAAGCACTTGTGGATCACAAGGGACGTTTCACCAACATCAACACGGGCTGGGCGGGAAGGGTTCATGACGCTCGCGTTTTCAGGAACACTACTCTGTTTAAAGGGCTGCAACAAGGGACTTACTTTCCGGACCAGAAAATAACCGTTGGGGATGTTGAAATGCCAATAGTTATTCTTGGGGACCCCGCCTACCCCTTAATGCCATGGCTCATGAAGCCGTACACAGGCAGCCTGGACAGGAGTCAGGAGCTGTTTAACTACAGGCTAAGCAAGTGCAGAATGGTGGTAGAATGTGCATTTGGCCGTTTAAAAGGTCGCTGGGGATCATTATTGACTCGCTCTGACCTCAGCCAAAGAAATCTCCCCATTGTTATTTCTGCTTGCTGTGTGCTCCACAATCTCTGTGAAAGTAAGGGGGAGACCTTTATGGCGGGGTGGGAGGCTGAGGCAAATCGCCTGGCTGCTGATTACGCGCAGCCAGACACCAGGGCGATTAGAAGAGCACACCAGGAAGTGCTGTGCATCAGAGAAGCTTTAAAAACCAGTTTCATGACTGGCCAGGCTACAGTGTGAAATATCTGTTTGTTTCTCCTTCATGAAAACCCTCCCCCTTTATTGACTCATTTTCTGTAAGGAACCCACCCTCCCCCTTCCCCCAGCTTTCTTTCAAACCAAATAAAGTCACTATCATTTAAAAATCATTTATTCTTTATTAATAGATTAGAAAAAGAGGGAGGGAACCCGGGTGGTATTTGGGAGGAGGATTGCTGGGAAGGAAAAAGCCACAAAGAAAAGGTTAAAAAAATGACAGCCTTTTGCTTGGGCTGTCCACTGGGGTGGAATGGGAAGGTGTAAGGAGCCTCCCCCCCCGCGTTCTTACACGTCTGGGTGAGGAGGATATGGAACATGGGGAGGGGGGAGGGTGGAACAGGGGCTGAAGCGGCAGTCTGTTTTCCAGCAGCCGTTCCTGAAGCTCCACCAGACGCCGGAGCATGTCTGTTTGCTCACGCAGCAGCCCCAGCGTTGCATCCTGCCTCCTCTGGTCTTCCTGCCGCCACCTCTCATCTCGAGCGTCTCTCCTCTCCTCACGTTGGTCCCTCCTGTCCTCACGTTGGTCCCTCCTGTCCTCACGTTGGTCCCTCATGTCCTCACGTTGGTCCCTCCTGTCCTCACGTTCACTGGCTTCTTTCCTATACTTTGAAACTGTTTCCTTCCACTCATTCAGATGAGCTCTGTCACTGCGGCTGGATTCCATAATTTCAGAAAACATCTCGTCTCGCGTTCTCTTCTTACGACGCCTTATCTGTGATAACCTTCGGGATGGAGGAGGGAGGCTTGAGGAATTTGCAGCTGCTGTAGGGAGGGGAAAAAAGAGAGAATTGTTTAAAAAGCTACATTTTGCAGAACAATGCTTATACTCTTTCACGGTGACCAACACTATTCACATTACATAGCACATGTGATTTCTGTGCAAGGTCGCATTTTGCCTCTTAATGCTGAGTGCCTGTGGCTTTGCTGCTAGAGATCACAGGTCTGGGCAACAGAATTCGGCTTGCATGCGGCCATGGTAAGCCATTGTTTTACAGCTTCTGCGCCCTCCTTTCCCACATACCAAGCATAGCCTGTAGAGTGCTGCGGTTTTTCTGTTAATATTCAGCAGCAGCAGCAGAAAACAAACTAACCCCCCCCCCTCGCCATGAATTCTCTGGGATGATCGCTGTACCCCTCCCCCCCACCGCGTGGCTGGTATCAGGGAAGATCCCTGCAGGCACCAAACTAACCACCACCCCCCTGCCGCCGCCCCCCTCCCGCCATGAATTCTCTGGGATGATCACGGTACCCCCCCCACACACCGCGTGGCTGGTAACAGGGAAGATCCCTGCTAGCCAAACGCGAAAAACTCAGGGCCAATTTCCCATCTGCGCTTGGCTAACTGCAGGGAAGGATTTATTTTCCGCCACAGGCAAACAGTCCAGTAGGAACGGCCACCTCTGTCCCCTTAATTAAGTTCCCGTATTTCAACCAGGTTACCAGGAGTGATATCACTCTCCTGAGGATTACACAACAAGATAAAGAACGGATGTTGCTTGAATGCCAGCAAACACCGGGACCATACGCTGCCAGGCTTTGTCAGGCAATGATACCAGATTACTTGCTGCAAGCATGGCGTGGTCAAGTGTCCTACCATGGAGGAGGGAATAAGGATGCACTGCCCAGAAACCTTCTGGCAAGGCTTTCGGAGTACCTCCAGGAGAGCTTCATGGAGATGTCCCTGGAGGATTTCCGCTCCATCCCCAGACACGTTAACAGACTTTTCCAGTAGCTGAACTGACCGTGAATGCATCCCAAGTCCTCAGGGCAAAGTAATCATTAAAAACCGTTTGCTTTTAAAACAAGTTTTATATTTTAAAAGGTAAACTCACCTGAGGTCCCTTCCATGGGGTCAGGGTCTTGGGTACTGGCTTGGGAGGCTTGGGAGGGTACTTCAGTCAGGGTGAGAAAAAGATCCTGGCTGTTGGGGAGAACGGAGTGCTGTGTGCTCTCTGCAAGCTCATCCTCATCCTCCTCCTCCTCCTCTCCCCCATCGGCAGAATCCTCAGGCGTCGCTGATGAGACTATCCCCGACCCAGAATCCACGATCACAGGTGGGGTAGTGGTGGCAGCCCCCCCTAGAATTGCATGCAGCTCGGCGTAGAAGCGGCATGTCCGCGGCTCTGACCCGGAGCGACCGTTTGCCTCCTTTGTTTTTTGATAGGCTTGTCTGAGCTCCTTGACTTTCACGCGGCACTGATCTGAGTCCCTATTGTGGCCTCTCTCCATCATGCCCTTGGAGATTTTTTCAAAAGTTTTTGCATTTCGTCTTTTAGAACGAAGTTCTGCAAGCACTAAATCCTCTCCCCATACAGCGATCATATCCAGTACCTCCCGTATGGTCGATGCTGGTGCTCTTTTTCGATTATCGGCCTGCATGGTTACCTGTGCTGATGAGCTATCTGTGGTCACCTGTGCTCTCCACGCTGGGCAAACAGGAAATGAAATTCAAATGTTCGCGGGGCTTTTCCTGTCTACCTGGCCAGTGCATCCGAGTTTAGATTGCTGTCCAGAGCGGTCACAATGATGCACTGTGGGATAGCTCCCGGAGGCCAATACCATCGAATTGCGGCCACACTATCCCTAATTCGAAATGTTAAAATCGATTTTGGAGCTACTCCGCTCGTCGGGGTGGAGTACAGAAATCGATTTAAAGGGCCCTTTACATCGAAATAAATAGCATCGTTGTGTGGACGGTTACAGGGTAAATTCGAATTAAAGCTGATAAATCCGAATTAAAGTCGTAGTGTAGACCAGGCCAGAATCTGGTATAGATTTGCATAAGAGGAAAGCTGCTATAAAAGTGAGGTGTCTTGCAGAGGACCCCGGGTCTCGTCTTGTCAACATGAGAGCATTGATCCGGATCGGCAGAAGCCCGGCTCCACCCCCTCCCCCATCTAACTCACCTGGCCAGTGAAGTTAAGGGGAGCAACTAATTGGTAACAACAAGACGGAGTGTGTTTGTGTGAGTGTAAGTGTAATATATTATATGCATATGATACAGTGTTAATGAATACATGTATTACTAATAAATGTGGCGTTTTGCCTTATTCCCCCTGAAAAGATCCTGTGCAGTACTTTAAGTACAACACTGTCCCCCTCGGGCTGGAACCGGCTGGTCCGGTCACCAGGGTCCTCTCCCCGCAGCCCATTGTCCCCCCACTGGCCAGAACCAGCTGTAACTCCTCAGCTGGGTCCTGGGGTCTCCATCCTCCAGGCCGTTCGCTGGCCCTCTGTACCAACAAACTCCCTCTCCTGCCACCCCGTTAAACCAGTAACACCCAGGGACACTGAGTGGCCCCACCCCACCCCCCCGCATGCAAACCAGTGAAAACAACAAGAAACCCCCCCACTTTGTCACCCGGGCCCAGCCAGTGTGTGTCAGCGCAGGGAAGTGAACCTGGCGCCCAACGCCCCAGCCCAGCACCCCAGCCATAACCCTAACCCCCCCAGCTAAACAGAGAATGGGGGAGGGGTCTGACAGAGTACCCCAGCCCCCCCCCCCCCAGCTATCCCCCCCCAGCTAAACAGAGAATGGGGGAGGGGTCTGACAGAGTACCCCAGCCCCCCCGCCAGCTGTCCCCCCCAGCTAAACAGAGAATGCGGGAGGGGTCTGTTGCTGGCACAGAGTGCCCGAGGACAGCAACAGCGGGGTTCATTGCCCGGTGTGCTTCGCGCCAATAAACACACCAGGGTGGAGAAGCAATCAAAGTTTGTTTGAGATCTCAAAGTGGTGCAAGGAGACAGGCACGTCTCAAATCAAGCACACCAACATAAGCAGCCTTTATCTTTTATACATTTTGCAGCTAACCCTTTCCCTTCTTCCCCCGCCCATTCTCACCCCCCCTCCTCCATTCCCACCTCTCCCCCTTTCTCCCTCTGGCTACATTACACGACCTTGGCTGTGCAGCTTGTTCTCACTGTTTCTTTCTGCAAGTAATCTTGTCCTTCAGCTAGAAGCACGTAGGATTCCCTTATCGCTACCGCTTCCCAGCTGCTGGCCTGTGAGGTTAGTAAAGTTTAACATGCAGGGGCTTTGATTCACTTTGGCCTAGTGCGGGGGGGCTTCATCGACTCTCGGGTCTTCCAACCCCCCGAGTTACCTAGGGTGATGCCTAGTGACACCAACAACTCCCTCCTTTGAGAATACCCAACAAGCTTTTGGCTGAGTTTTCTCATATTCTGTAGACAAGACACGATTGAGTGCCATGAAGCTGGGGTTCTCAATGACAGGGCATGTCGGGACTTTTGGGGAACGGGGGGCACAAAGCTTACGGAGGAGCATCTTAAAACAAGCAATCAGGAGGAGGGTGACCAGGTACAGTACCACACCTGTGAGGAGGAGACACACAAGGCCACCCCCCAGTCCTCCTAGGTCGGGCAACCAACTCCAAAGGGAATCAAAAACTGTGGGTTCCTTTTCCTGGGCCTTCCACTGCTCGAAAGCCTGGGGGGAAATGGGAGTCAATGAGTGGAATGCCCCTATGGCAAAGAGTAACACAGTGGCAGACCCTGGACCTGATTCCATTTTTGGGCAGGTGACCCTAGGGTTTAACAATTACAATTCCCCCAGTACCCACAAAATAACAATTACCAATAGCAGGCAGACTAAAAACAAAAGGAACCAGGCCACCAGGTTAGGCCGGCCCTGTGAAAATAAACACAACCAATGCTCAGAGTTTTTGCTGGGAGTGTGCTGTGGCTGTCCAAAGGGGTCACAGGGCATTCCCAGCAGACCTTATTGTCTTTTGAATAACAGTTTAAGTCCCAGGTCATCGCAGGTAGTCTTTTCCGTAGGCTGGATGGTCCTCCGTTCAGGAGCGGGCACTGCCTTCAGACGGGAGTGATGAATCCAGTTCTTGTGTCCCTCGACCTTTGCTGCTGTGTGGGAGACCAGCAGGACGGTGTGGGGTCCCTTCCACTTCTCTTGGAGAGGCTCGTCCTTCCAGGTCCGAACGAGAACGGAGTCACCTGGCTGCAAGGAGTGGATCGGGGCATCCTGCGGGAGAGGCTGCAAATCTTTAGTATGATGATGATGATGATGTTCGTCCATCGTTATCGATGAGGACCTCAACAACTCATTCTTTCGATGACCGGGCTTTGTGCGTCGGAAGATGACTGATCAGTCCAATTCGGGCGTGGAACGTCCTATCACACGTCGGGCAGACATGTAACGTCACTGTCGATGATGTACGAGCAGCTCTGGACTTGCGCAGCTCACGCTTTTTTACAGCCTCAGCAATACGCCTCGCCTCAGAGGTATTACTGCCTGTGTGAATGAGGCTGCGCCATGCTGGACGGTTCAGTGTGAAGGTTTCCCATGTGGCGGTGTTGATCTCGAAGGACTTCAAAGAGGTCTTCAGCGTGTCCTTGAACCGCTTCTTTTGTCCTCCATGGGCGCGCTTTCCCTGAGTGAGTTCTCCGTAGAAGAGCTGTTTAGGAATGTGTTCATCTGACATTCTCACGACATGTCCGGCCCACCTGGTCTGGGTTCTCATCAGCAATGTGTGAACTGACGGCAGACTGGCTCTAGTAAGGACATCAGTATTGGGCACTTTGTCCTGCCATCGGATTTTTAGAAGCTTTCGCAGACAGGAAATGTGGAAGTGATTGAGCCTTCGTGCATGACTCCGATAGACAGTCCACGTCTCGCAGGCGTACAGCAGAATTGGAAGCACCACTGCTCGGTAGATCTTCAGCTTCGTTGATAGGCTGATCCCTCTGTCACGGAGTATTGGGGGACTCAGGGCCCTGCACCCCCGGCTTCCTGCGATTCACCATGACTCTCAGCCAGCCAGTAACACAGAAGGTTTATTTGGATGACAGGAATACAGTCCAAGACAGGTCTTGCAGGCACAGACAACAGGGCCCCCCTCAGTTAGGTCCAGCTTGGGGTCCCAGGGCATCCTCGACATTCCCAAACGTTGGAGCGTAATCGGCCAAATGCAGAGCTGGTTTAGCAATTCTGCAGTTTACTTCATCATCGATTGACACTGCTCGGGAAAGGGTACTGCTCAGGTACGTGAAGTGGTCCACTGTCTGAAGTCTCTGTCCATTTACAGTGATGGACGGTTCTGAGTACGGAGCGTGGGGAGCTGGCTGATGCATGACCTCAGTCTTCTTGATGTTGATAGTGAGACCGAAGTTGTTGCATGCAGTTGAAAACTTGTCCATACTGGCTTTCATTTCTGGCTCTGTACTAGCATTCAGAGCACAATCATCAGCAAAGAGAAAGTCTCGAAGTACAGTTTCCTTCACCTTGGTGATGGCACGCAGTCGCCTCAGATTGAATAGTTTCCCATCAGTTCTATACTTCATGCCTACTCCTTCAGTGCAGTGTTGAAAGGCATCAGTCAAAGTGGCAGAGAATATCATGCTGAACAAAGTGGGTGCTAAAACACACCCTTGCTTGATGCCGTTGGTGACTGGGAAGGCCTCAGATGTTTCACCGTCATCCAGGACACGAGCCATCATACCGTGGTGAAAATGACGTACCATTCGTATAAATCTGTCTGGACAGCCAAATTTCGACATGATCCTCCACAGGCCCTGGCGACTGACAGAGTCAAATGCTTTCGTGAGGTCCACAAAAGTTGTGTAGAGAGTTCACAATTCTGCTCTTGACATTTCTCCTGTAGCTGACGCACAGCGAAGATCATGTCAATAGTCCCACGACTATTGTATACCTGTGCAGAGAACAGAGATCAGCAGACACAGAGCACATGTACTGAGATAAGAAGCCACAGCCTACCTCCCACTCCCCTAACAGAACCGGTGTACCGTTCATAGGCCATGCCCTTCCAAACATAATCTCGAAGGGACTAAGCCCTAACCTGCCCTTAGGGAGAGCGCGGACTCGGAGCAAAACAAGGGGCAAAGCATCAGGCCACCGTAGGGAAGCCTCTCTGCCAGCGTGGGTGGTCTGAGGTAGTTTCTGTAGCACTAGCCGTATTAGATTCTTTGGTAGGAGGATTTTTCCTTCCGTGGAGTGGAGCCATCCCTCCTTTGTCCGTTTGTAACAGTACTACTGCTGTTGATATACCACTCATAATCAGCATTCGTGAAGGGTTGATCTTTTAAGTCCGGGCGGCTGGAGTATTGGGCATCTATGACCTCCAAACAGTCGTGTTCCTGCTCCTCTGTCTCCGGTAGCAGGGTCGCTGGATTTAGGGAGGGACGGGTCTGTAGGGTAACTTCGGGATTTTCTAACAGTTTTGCCTGATATCGAGCTACCTGAGCCTGTGTAAGTCAGAGACCACCCTTAGTATCCAGCAGGGCTTGGACCATATGGGGAGTATATACTTGCACAATTCCCCCCAGTGTCAGTTTCTCGGCTTCCCCAAGCACTAGAGCACTTGCTGCGACCGCCCGCAAGCATGCCGGCCACCCCTTGGCAACTTGATCCAGTTGTTTAGAGAAATATGCCACGGGACGTTTCCAGGTGTCTAATAACTGAGTAAGCACTCCCAGGGCCACCCCTTTCCTTTCATGCACAGACAGTTGGAACGGTTTAGAGAGATCCGGCAGACCCAGGGCTGCTAGGGTCTTTGGTTAGCACTTCTTTTATCTGTGAGAAAAGAAACCTAACACATTTCATTAATGCCTGGCAGTGTTTTGCAGATCTCATAGTTGCTTGGGCACATTCAGGCCCCCCTTTTCTTGGTTGTCAGCCAAGTCTTAGCTGTAAACAATGTCCTTGGAAGGGGCCAGCATCGTATCTTTGGACTGAGCTTGCTAGCTATATTTTCCAGTTAACTTGTTCTGTTCTTTTTCCTTCTCCCTTTCTTGGCTTCTTTTAACCTACAAAGGAAACTTCCACTCTTCACTCATCCACCTTTTCCCAACAATGAACACATACATATTGCCATTATACACCCTTCCAGTAAAATAACTTCTGTACAGAGCTTTGGAGCAACAAACCAGGACAAGCACACCCACTTTTGAGGATTCCACTCGGTACAACCTCTGGTGTCCAATAGCTTTCCTTTTTAAAACCTTAAATGCCTTGTCGGCTTCTGAGGACCAGTGAAAGGGGTCGTGATCCGCTCCCTTAACGCATTCGTACAAGGGTTTAGCCCACAGTCCAAACTCTGGGATCCATGTTCTGCAGAAGCCTGCCATGCCCAGAAACGCCCTGAGCCGTTTACGATTGCTTGGGATAGGAACTTGGCAGATAGCTTCCTTTCTTTCGTTTGAAAGCTGGCGCTCCCCCTGCCTTATGTGAAACCCTAAGTATTGTACTTCTGGGAGGGCGATCTGAGCTTTACTCTGTGCTACCCGATTTCCTCGGAGTCCAACAAAGTTCAGGAGGCTCACAGTGGCTTTAAAGCAAGACCCACAGCGGCAATTAACAAGTCATCCACACATTGCAGGAGGAGGACCCTGTCCTCATTGTCCCACTCCTCCAAGTCTCTGGCCAGGGCCTGGCCAAAAAGGGTGGGGGAATTTTTAAATCCCTGGGCCAGCACTGTCCAGCAAAGCTGCTTTTTAACCCTCCTTTTGTCCTCCCACTGGCTCCACTCTGAGGCTTGCATGGCTGAGGGCTCAATTGCAAGGGTCATTCTCCACGCATTCTCGGGGGGTAAGGTGAGGGTTACTTCATCTTCTTTGACCTCCTTAGATAGTCTCTGCCAAATTGGCTTGATATTGTTCATAAGCTCCCAATCCCAGTGTTTTAACCTTTTTAGTTTTTCTTTTCCTTCTCCTCAACAGCAGGGTACTCATGAGGATATTACAGTTATCCCAGTCAGGCTTATGGCTAGCCAGACACCCCTCAAAGACCGAGATAAACTTGCTTGGATTTGTTGAGAATTCCCCTGCCTGTGCCTTAAAGGCTGCTAGGTCCACTGGGTTAAAAGGCACATGTGTATAGACCTGCATAGTAGTGGCCTGATTCCTATTTGAGCCATGTCTGGACACCACGGTCTCGGTGATCAACGGATAAAATTCCACCGAGGGGGCAATCTCTGGGACCTGAGACACCTTGTCTTTATATGGTGGGGGTGTGATAGCCGAAGGGGACCCCGGACCTGCCATTACAGCTGTGTGTGGGGGGCGGTTCTGGGGACTAACAGTAGCTACTACCGAACCTCTCGGAGTCAAATTACACTTTTGCAAAATATCTGACCTATCTCTTAGCAACATAAACAACTGTACATACATATGTTAATTCCATTTACCCGTCTGCTGACAAAACAGAAGCAATTGAAGGATCGTGTTATAATTAAGTGATCCCTCCGGTGGCCACCTTTCCTGGTCCTCTAGCTGATATTGAGGCCAGTCTACTGTACAGAACCTTTTCAATCTACTTTTAGTCAACGGATCCAATCCAAACACTTTCCAGTTCACCAGAATGCATTCTAAGGGCGTACACCTTACCCTGCCTGCAGTACTCTGTCCCTGCCCCATACCCTAGGGAGACACTGGGCGTCCCCAGGTCAAAACAGGTAAAAGTCCACACCACTGGACTGTTCCTACCTTATCCAAGGGACCGGTTCCTCACCGTCGCCCGCAGCTGCTTCTCCACTACTCGAGCGTGTTGCACCATAGTGCCCTCCGGGGTCGACCAAACCGTGTCTCCGCTGAGGCCCCCAATGAAGTCACCGGTGAGCTCTGGGCGTCGGGCGTCGCCGCAATCCGTCGGCTGCCAGGAGGGATCCGGGCAAGGCTAAATTTCAGCCTCGAGCCCCATGTTGGGCGCCAAAACTGTTGCCGGCACAGAGTGCCCATGGAAAGCAACAGTGGGTTCGTTGCCCGGTGTGCTTCGCGCCAATAAACACACCAGGGTGGAGAAGCAAACAAAGTTTATTTGAGATCTCAAAGTGGTGCAAGGAGACAGGCACGTCTCAAATCAAGCACACCAACATAAGCTGCCTTTATCTTTTATACAGTTTGTAACTAACCCTTTCCCTTCTTCCCCCGCCCTTTCTCACCCCCCCTCCTCCATTCCCACCTCTCCCCCTTTCTCCCTCTGGCTACATTACAGGACCTTGGCTGTGCAGCTTGTTCTCACTGTTTCTTTCTGCAAGTAATCTTGTCCGTCAGCTAGAAGCATGTAGGTTTCCCTTATCACTACTGCTTCCCAGCTGCTGGCCTGTGAGGTTAGTAAAGTTTAACATGCAGGGGCTTTGATTCACTTTAGCCTAGAGCGGGGCGGGGGCTTCATCGACTCTCGGGTCTTCCAACCCCCCCGAGTTACCTAGGGTGATGCCTAGTGACACCAACAGGTCTGACAGAGCACCCCAGCCATAACCCCAGCACCCCCCCGCAGCTAAACAGAGAATGGGGGAGGGGTCTGACAGCACCCCAGCTATAACCCCAGCCCCCCCAGCTGAACAGAGAATGGGGGAGGGGTCTGACAGAGCACCCCGGCCATAACCCCAGCCCCCCCAGCTGAACAGAGAATGGGGGAGGGGTCTGACAGACAAGCCGAGTGCCCGTGACGGGGACGGGGGCTGTTTCGCACAGTGGTTAGAGCAGGAGTTGGTACCAGGAATTGCAGCCCAGGATAAACCCGGGGCCAGCAATAGGAGCCGGGGATCAGGGTGGGGTCACCACACAGGCCCCGACTCTATCACAGCCACCAACCTACTACTGCTGCTGCTGCTGCTGGGGTGAGCTGCTGTCTGTGAGTCTTCCCACCAATCAGGCGCCGGAGCCAATCAGGGGCCGGCTGCGCTCGTTAGGTGGCTCAGCCCAGACTGGCCCTGACTCCGGACACCCAGGGGCGGGGGTGGGTTGCAGGCAGCTCGCTGGCTCAGCCCTTTCCCGGCTCTTGTCGGGTGAAGAGTTTTGGGGAGGGGTTTTGCTCCGATGGCAGGAGCTGCAGAGTGCCCCGGACGGCCTGGACCTTGCCCTGCCGGCCTGTGACTCTGCCTCGAGGGGGCTGCGCCCTGAGGGGGGGGGTCAGCCTGGGCGTAGCAGGGCCCAGCCGGGCACAGGCAATGCCAGAGGCACTTGTCACTAGCGACAGGTTCGTTCTCTGCTGGCTACGCAGAGCGTGATCGTGAAGCTGAGTGTGAGACGCACAGAGACTGTCTGAGTTCTATTAACGCCGTGATCAGTATAAGCAAAGTCACAGAACGAGAGAAACAAGCATCGCAGCAGGATCTGCACCGCGAACACTCACAGGGCCACGGGCCGCGGGTTCCCCTTCCGGGGAGATTAACGTTAAGGGCGTCACCGCCCTGATGGCCCGAGATCCCCCTGAGGGCCGGGTTTGGTTCCCCACCTATCCCTGATACCCCCACCCCGCCCTTTCTGAGACCACATGGGATTACAGGTCTGAATCATCTTACGCTGCGGTTACGTTCTGCAGTCAGCGCGTAAAGCGAAAACCGCGTATAGTCAACATTACATTGAGTGGAATGGCGGGCGGAATCGCCCACACTACAGGTACAGTATTTAAATTGTTATTTTTCTCTCTTTGTTTTGTTTTTGCCGACCACGTAAAGCTGATGCAACAGACCTGTATGTCTCGGCCGCGTGCCCATGTTTGCCGTTCCTGGGCTTTGGACAGTTGTAAGTGTTTGCACAGCTGGAGGGGTCTCTGTGGCGCAGGTGTAACGATGCGGTTCTGGCGGGACCCAACTGAGAGTGCCAATTCAGGACAAATCGCTTAAAACAGGGCAGTTACAGCCCAAGGCTGGGTTTTTTCCACCTCTAAGGCAAACCACCCCACTGGCTAACCACAAGTCTCACCAGAAATTCCCTCAGACACTCCAGTTTCCCAGTATCACCACCAGTGCCACTCGTTATGGGGACAAATGGTTATGAAAACCAATACCCCAGTAAAAGAAAAAGGTTCTCCTGATTCCAAAGGACCAAGCCCCAGACCCAGGTCAATATACAAATCAGATCTTACCCACAAATCACGCTGCTGCCAATCCTTTAGAATCTAAAATCTAAAGGTTTATTCATAAAAGGAAAAAGATAGAGATGAGAGTTAGAATTGGTTAAATGGAATCAATGACATACAGTAATGGCAAAGTTCTTGGTTCAGGCTTGCAGCAGCGATGGAATAAACTGCAGGTTCAAATCAAGTCTCTGGAACATCCCCAGCTGGGATGGATCCTCAGTCCTTTGTTCAGAGCTTCAGTTTGTAGCAAAGTCCCTCCAGAGGTAAGAAGCAGGATTGAAGACAAGATGGAGATGAGGCATCAGCCTTTTATAGTCTTTTCCAGGTGTAAGAACACCTCTTTGTCCTTACTGTGGGAAATTACAGCAAAATGGAGTCTGGAGTCACATGGGCCAGTCCCTGCATACTTTGCTGAGTCACAAGGCGTATTTGCCTTCTCTCAATGAGTCCATTGTATAGCTGATTCATAGATTCATAGATTCTAGGACTGGAAGAGACCTCGAGAGGTCATCGAGTCCAGCCCCCTGCCCGCATGGCAGGACCAAATACTGTCTAGACCATCCCTGATAGACATTTATCTAACCTACTCTTCAATATCTCCAGAGACGGAGATTCCACAACCTCCCTAGGCAATTTGTTCCAGTGTTTAACCACCCTGACAGTTAGGAACTTTTTCCTAATGTCCAACCTAAACTTCCCTTGCTGCAGTTTAAGCCCATTGCTTCTGGTTCTATCCTTAGAGGCTAAGGTGAACAAGTTTTCTCCCTCCTCCTTATGACACCCTATTAAATACCTGAAAACTGCTATCATGTCCCCTCTCAGTCTTGTCTTTTCCAAACTAAACAAACCCAATTCTTTCAGCCTTCCTTCATAGGTCATGTTCTCAAGACCTTTAATGATTCTTGTTGCCCTTCTCTGGACCCTTTCCAATTTCTCCACATCTTTTTTAAAATGCGGCGCCCAGAACTGGACACAATACTCCAGCTGAGGCCTAACCAGCGCAGAGTAGAGCGGAAGAATGACTTCTCGTGTCTTGCCAACAACACACCTGTTAAAACATCCCAGAATCAGGTTTGCTTTTTTTGCAACAGCATCACACTGTTGACTCATATTTAGCTTGTGGTCCACTATAACCCCTAGATCCCTTTCTGCCGTACTCCTTCCTAGACAGTCTCTTCCCATTCTGTATGTGTGAAACTGATTGTTCCTTCCTAAGTGGAGCACTTTGCATTTGTCTTTGTTAAACTTCATCCTGTTTACCTCAGACCATTTCTCCAATTTGTCCAGATCATTTTGAATTATGACCCTGTCCTCCAAAGCAGTTGCAATCCCTCCCAGTTTGGTATCATCTGCAAACTTAATAAGCGTACTTTCTATGCCAATATCTAAGTCGTTGATGAAGATATTGAACAGAGCCGGTCCCAAAACAGACCCCTGCGGTACCCCACTCGTTATACCTTTCCAGCAGGATTGGGAACCATTAATAACAACTCTCTGAGTACGGTTATCCAGCCAGTTATGCACCCACCTTATAGTAGCCCCATCTAAATTGTATTTGCCTAGTTTATCAATAAGAATATCATGCGAGACCATACCAAATGCCTTACTAAAGTCTAGGTATACCACATCCACAGCTTCACCCTTATCCACAAGGCTCGTTATCCTATCAAAGAAAGATTAATGGGCCATCAAGCAGGCTAGGCAGAGCTAACACCAGTTTGTCTGTGTCACGGAGTATTGGGGGACTCAGGGCCCTGCACCCCCGGCTTCCTGCGATTCACCATGACTCTCAGCCAGCCAGTAAAGCAGAAGGTTTATTTGGATGACAGGAATACAGTCCACGACAGGTCTTGCAGGCACAGACAACAGGGCCCCCCTCAGTTAGGTCCAGCTTGGGGTCCCAGGGCATGCCAGCCCACCCCCCTTTGGGGGGTCAGAGCCATCTCTGCCTCCCAGCCATCTCTCCAGCCTCCTTCCAGCCTGCTCCCAGCACTCTGCCTTCAGCGACCCCTCCCACAGCCTTTGTTCGGTTTCCCGGCTAAGGAGTCACCTGGTCTTCAACCCCTTCCTGGGTTCTCGTGTTACACACTCAGGTATGCGCCCTCGGGCGCCCTCGGGCAGATCCCACCCTGCAATGCAGACTATCCCAGCACACTCCCCTGTCAGCATTCACAGACCACAGTGAGAACAGTCCCAGTTCGTCACATCTCTCCCCCCTTCGAGACCGAACTGAGCAGGGTCACTTTAGCCAGTGACCCGGGGAAGTTCGAACCTACCCCCGTTCCCATGGATGCCCCCGCATCCCTCCCATTCCTTGGTGAGAATTACACCAGGCCCCTCCAGTTTCACGCCCCCCCTTAGGTCGGGGGTGCTTGATGGCACTCGCAGTTCGCATGTGGGAAGGTTTATGCGGCCTGCGCCCTTTTCCCACCCCCATACCTCTGGGGCTCCAACTGGGCTGTGGTCTTCTCCCAGCGCTCCAGTCTGGAAGTCTGTGTTTTGGGCTCTCTTGGTTTAGAGCCGCCCTTTTTACCTTGGCCACCCTCCGAAAAGGCTCCTCTATGCTGGGCAAGGGTCCTAAAGCTGTTTTCCCCTTGTCCCAGGCCTTCCTCCCCCTCTGACAGGGGTCACAGGATCCGCAGTACTGTCGGACAGTAACAAAGACCCCAGGCCAGTAAAAGCTCCGTAGCAGCCTCTGCTGGGTACGCCAGGTTCCCTGGTGCCCTGAGAGGGGAATGTCATGGGCCCGGCACAGCAGCTGGCGGCGATACTTCTGGGGTACCACCAGCTGCCTCCTGATCCCCCCTGACTCCATTTTCCCTGGGGGAGCCCATTCTCGGTACAGGAAGCCCTTCTCCCACAGGAATCTTTTCCGGCCACCTCGTCCCATGGTCTGTACCGCATTGAGGTCGGCCAGGTCCCTTATCTTCCGCAAGGAGGGATCTCTCTGCAACTCGGCCTGGAACTCAGCAGCTGGGACGGGGATGGCCACCTGCTCTTTCTCGCCCGCTGGGTCCGAAGCTGCAGCCTCCCTGAGCCGCGTCCCTGGGCGTTCCTTCCCCACCAGGTTAGGGTCCCGCGCCTCAGGCAAGGCACCCCCCCCAAGGCCAGGGCGCAGTGCCCCTCGCCGGCTCTGACCGCGGGTCACAACTAAGGCGGTCTGGGGGCTGCTGGGCCAGTCCTCTAGGTCCCCCCCCATCAACACCTCAGTGGGCAAATGGTGGTGCACTCCCACGTCCTTGGGGCCCTCCTTGGCCCCCCATTTCAGGTGTACCCTCGCTACGGGAACCTTGAATGGGGTCCCGCCCACCCCGGTCAGGGTCAGGAAGGTGTTGGGCACCACCCGATCTGGGGCCACCACCTCGGGCCGGGCCAGTGTCACCTCTGCGCCCGTGTCCCAGTAACCATAAACTTCCTTCCCATCCACCTCCAGGGGAACAAGGCACTCGCTCCGCAGGGACAGCCCCGCGCCAACCCTGTAAACGGAGAACTTTGAATCCGGAGCATCTGGCCCCCCAGAGAAGCTGGCCGGGGGCCCTTCTCTCTCTTGAGCAGTTGATAAGCTGCCAGCCCCTCTTGCGTGGGAAGCCTGCCCCTCGTCCGTCTGGGCCTCTACCAAGTTAACCCGGTGCGGGTTCGGTCTGCTCAGTCTGTCCTTGAGCTTGGGGCACTGGGCCCGAACGTGGCCTCTTCGGCCGCAGTAATAGCAGCTCAGGTCCCGTGGGTCCCCTCGAGCCGGTCGGTTGTCCCTGACGCTGGGCCTTCCCCGTGGGAGGGGATTCCCCATATTCCCCCTTTGAGAGGTCCCAGGGTGACTCTCTCTCTGCATCGCGGCGGGCCTGTTCCTTTGGGGCTCCTCCCTGCCACCCCCTGACCGGCTCTTTGCAAACTCATCAGCCAGCTGCCCGGCGTGTCGCGGGTTCTCTGGCTTTCTGTCCACCAACCACAGCCTCAGGTCGGATGGGCACCGCTCATACAGTTGCTCCAGTACCAGCAGTTTAATCAGGTCCTCCTTCGTCTGGGCCCCACCAGCCCACTTGCTGGCGTATCTTTCCATGCGGACGGCTAGTTGCAGATATGAGATCTCAGGGGTTTTATCTTGACTCCGGAACCTTTCCCGGTACATCTCAGGAGTCAGCCCAAACTCTCGTAGCAGGGCCTTTTTGAATAGTTCGTAGTCCCCTTTCTCTGCCTCTCCCAGTTGGCGGTACAATGCCACGGATTTGGGGTCCAGTAAGGGGGTAAGGACCCGGAGTCTGTCCGCGGGACCCACCTGGTGCAGCTCGCAGGCCGTCTCAAAGGCCTCCAGGAAGTCATCCATGTCCTCCCCCTCCTTGTATGGGGCCATGATGCACTTATCAAAGCTCCGTGCAGTCCTGGGTCCCCCCTCACTCACCGCAGCCGGGGGTTCGCTGCCCTTCAATCTCGCCAGTTCCAGGTCATGCTGACGCTGTCTCTCATTCTCCTGTCTCTGTCTCTCTTTCTCCTCCCGTTCATGCTGTCTCTGTCTCTCTTCACGCTGATGCTGTCTCTGTCGTTCACGATCCTCCAGCTCTCTCAGTTTTAGCTCTTTCTCCCATTCCAGCCAATTCCGCTCCCCGGATGCCGAACGTCGCCGGGAGGATCCTCTGCTGGCCGGCGAGCTTTGCCGGGGGGATCCCCTGCTGGCCGGGGGGGTCACGGCACCTTCGGTATTTGCTGGGCTCCTCCCCACCCTTCCCCTAGGCATAGGAAGGAGGGGTCTCGGGAAGCCCTCAGCAGCCGGCTGACCACTCCCAGCTGGGACAGACACTGGTGCCTGCGCTGCATTTGCCAGGCTGCTTCCCTGAGACACAGGGATCAGTTCATTCGTGCGATCTTCCGCCTCCAGCTGGGCAATGAGCTGTTCTTTAGTGAGCCTCCCAATGCGCAGCCGCCTCTGCTTGCACAGCTCCACCAGGTCGCTCTTAAGCCGCTTGGCATACATCTTCCTGCTGGCCACTCACCGGCCTGTGTGCTCACAGCTCCCCACAGTTCCCAGGGGGACCCCTAGTGTGCCAGCCCTTCTCGAGGTCACCGCCTCTCTGCCAGGGTTGAGCTGCAGACTCCTCCGCCCCTGGGACCACTCGCTGTGATCCCCCCGGGGGACCCTGTTACTGCAAAAGTCCTTCTCGCTGGTCACACACTCCCAGGGGTAATAACCGTCTCTCTCCCACTCTTCAGCCGGCCTGGTCCCCGTCAATCCCCCTTCGTTTTACTGCTCCCCAGTCACTTACTGCAGGAAGCGCCATCCACGGGGTGCAGTAGATCCCACCGCTGCCACCAGTTGTCACGGAGTATTGGGGGACTCAGGGCCCTGCACCCCCGGCTTCCTGCGATTCACCATGACTCTCAGCCAGCCAGTAAAGCAGAAGGTTTATTTGGATGACAGGAATACAGTCCACGACAGGTCTTGCAGGCACAGACAACAGGGCCCCCCTCAGTTAGGTCCAGCTTGGGGTCCCAGGGCATGCCAGCCCACCCCCCTTTGGGGGGTCAGAGCCATCTCTGCCTCCCAGCCATCTCTCCAGCCTCCTTCCAGCCTGCTCCCAGCACTCTGCCTTCAGCGACCCCTCCCACAGCCTTTGTTCGGTTTCCCGGCTAAGGAGTCACCTGGTCTTCAACCCCTTCCTGGGTTCTCGTGTTACACACTCAGGTATGCGCCCTCGGGCGCCCTCGGGCAGATCCCACCCTGCAATGCAGACTATCCCAGCACACTCCCCTGTCAGCATTCACAGACCACAGTGAGAACAGTCCCAGTTCGTCACAGTCTGGGATGTCACCCAGAAGCATAGCATAAGTTTGAAATACAGACAGTATAGAGCCAATATTCATAACTTCAACTACAAAACTGATACACACATATAGACAGCATAATCATAACCAGTAAACCATAACCTTGTCCTAGACACCCCATTTGACCCCCTTTATACAAGATTTGGTGCCACTACAGGACCTTGGTTGCAACAATGATCTATATGGTCCCAGATTGTATCACTAATGTCACAGCAGGTCAGGGGTCTGGCTGCATAAAGCTGTGGCGGGGGAACCAGACTATCTCACGCCCTGTGGCTAAATCTTCTGGCCCCGGCTCCTCACTCAAGCTAAGGTTTGTTAGCACTCACGTGGCCCTGTGCTAACGCGGCCACCAGGCCTCCAGCGACACCCCGGCTGCAGGTCCCTGCCAAGCCCATTGCAAAGGGATTGTCACGTCCCTTCACTTCCTCCTACCTGCAGCGCAGCCTTCGTTTTATTTGCATGAATTTGACAAGCAGCTGAACTCGTTCTGAGATAGAAACGATCACCTGAGCGCAGGTCAGGGGTCAAAGGTTGACGTGTGTGTGCCCCGAGGGTGCCAGGCAGGGAGTATCCGGGCCCAGCCGCCCCCAGGCAACGCCTGACCGAGCGCTGGTTCCCAGCAGACGGGTCCGTGGGGATCAGGGAGGGGTCACAGCCCAGTAACAGCAGCTGCTCAGGGCGTGCAGAGAGATGGCGTCACTGCTGGCCTGAGCGCTGACCAGAGAGAAAACCACACCCCAGCCACACACCAGACACAGCGAGGGGCCGGGGACACGGGGGCGACCACGCAGGAGTCTGTGACGGTAGCAGAGGGGACACGGGCTGCGTCTGTGCAGAGAGCTCCTGCTGCGGCCGGCAGCTCAGTCACACCCCGGAGCAGTAAGGACAGAGTGCTGGACATGGCAGCTGGAACCCCTGTGACGGGCAGGGCCGGCACTTCCATTTAGGCGACCTAGGTAGTTGCCTAGGGCATCAGGATTTGGGGGGCGGCAATTCAGCGGCGGGGGGGTCCTTCCGCACTCTGGGTCTTCGGCAGCAATTCTGCGGCGGGTCCTTCACTCGCTCCGGGACCCACCACCGAATTGCCGCCGAAGACCGGGAGCCGCTCCTGGTGACGGGATGGATCACAGAAACCCCCTTGGGAGCTGCCATCTCATGTGCCAAGACTACCTCTGCTCCTGCTTTCCCTGGCAGCTCAGGACTCCAGCACCCTGTCTTGCTGAGCCAGACACTCCCGTCTGCTCCAACACAGACCCAGGGTCTGAATCACTTGTCCCAAAGCTGCAAGTTTACCTGAAAACAGCTCACAGAAGTGTGCTTGTCTTTAGCATTCAGATGCCCAACTCCCAATGGGGTCTAAACCCAGATAAATCCATTTTACCCTGTATCTGTATAAAGCTTATGCAGGGCAAACTCATAAATTGTTCGCCCTCTATAACACTGATAGAGAGATATGCACAGTTGTTTGCTCCCCCAGGTATTAATACATACTCTGAGTTAATTAATAAGTAAAAAGTGATTTTATTGAATACAGAAAGTAGGATTTGTGGTTCCAAGTAGTAACAGACAGAACAAAGCAAGTCACCAAGCAAAATAAAATAAAACGGGCAAATTATGTCTAATCAAACTGCATACAGATAATCTCACCCTCAGAGATGCTTCAGCAAGTTTTTCTCAGACTGGACACCTTCCAGGCCTGGGCACAATTCTACCTCCTGGTACAGCTCTTGTTCCAGCTCAGGTGATAGCTAGGGGATTCTTCATGATGGCTCCTCTCCCCTCCTTTTGTTTAGTTCCACCCCTTTATATATCTTTTGCATAAGGCGAGAACTCTTTGTCCCTCTGGGTTTCCACGCCCCCCCCCACTCGAAAAGCACCAGGTTAAAGATGGATTCCAGTTCATGTGACATGATCACATGTCACTGTAAGACCCCCAAGCCTTCATTCCGCCCAGCCTGACTCACGGGAAGGCCGGCCTGCAAACAGAGCCCCAGTCAATTGTCCTGGTTGATGGGAGCCATTAAGATTCCAAACCACCATTAATGGCCCACACTTTGCAATAGGCCCTCAGAGTTATATTTCATATTCCTAGCTTCAGATACAAGAGTGGTGCATTTATACAACTAGGATGATCACACTCAGTAGATTATAAGCTTTGTAATGATACCTTACAAGAGACCTTTTGCATGAAGCATATCCCAGTTACATTATATTCACTCATTACCATATTTTTATAAAACCACATAGACTGCACAACGTCACAGCTGGAGCGCCGGATGCCACAGGACAAGGGGGGCACGGGAGGCACAGACAGCGCTGCGGGAACGGAGAGCCAGGGTGCTGCAGGCAGCGGTGGGATCCTCCTATCTGCTCCACAAGGAGATCACCTCCCGAGCCTGCTGGAACCTCTGACGCAGGGGGTCCCAGATCCGCTCCGTCGCCTGCTCCATCACCTGCTCCACCATCTGTGCGCCGGCCATGGTGGGAGAGCAGAGTTAGTGCCCAGAGGGAGAGACGTGGGTCACAGCTCGGGGCCCCGTCTCCACAGGGGCCAGGCCCCTCGGCTGTCTAGGGCTGGTTACAGGTGCTGATGCCAGCACAGGGCGTCTCCCTGGACAAGGTGCAGGGAACAACCCCCGGGGGGTCGCTTCTCCCCATGTGTGAGGGTGACACACACACACCCCTGTCACTGGGGCAGGCCCTGTTTTTCCTGTGCCGTCCCGGGAATGTCTCTCAGGACACCCAAATTGTCCCGGCTCTTTGCCCCGCTCTGGAGCGTCTGGCCCCACAAGCGCCCGGCCGGGACGAGGCTGCACGGAGCGAAACGGGCTCTGGGCCGTCCCTGGGAACGAGGGGTGAGGGGAGGACGTGTCAGACCCAGCGCAGACAGGGCCAGAAGGATCCGTGTTAGCCGGGGGAGCGATGCTGGGGCCAATGCTGGGCTCTCACTTGGCAAACTCAGCCCTCACCTTCCTCGGCTGGCTGCTGGTGTCGCAGTAGAGCCAGCCCCCCATGGCCATGGCCAGCAGCAGTGACGCTCGCAGCACCCACAGCAGGACCCTGAGCCCCATCTCCAGCCCGCCAGCTGTTGGGGACACACAGATCAGAGAGACCTCTCGGTCGCTGCCCTCCCTGCTCCCCCCGGGATCCCACCAAGCCCAGCGACTGCCAATCCCCCGGGGACCCCAGCACCCACCGATTCCCGGTTCTCCTGCCCCCGACCCCAGCTCCTGGGGTATCACACGGACACACTCGGACCCCCCAGGGACCTGCCTGCCCCGGTGGGAGCCACCCCCGGGCTACGTACAGCCCTGGAACAAGGGAAGCTGGAGTTCGGGGACCAGCGCTGCGCCCGACCGAGGTACGGGGGAGAGGGCAGGGACTGAGTCGCTCTAGACTGGGGACGTACCAGCCCAGCCCAGGATCGTTCCGTGGGGACGGAGCGGGCAGGACGAGGGGTAATGGGACCGGGGATTCCCAGCTGCAGCCCAGGACCCATCCCCCAGCAGCGCCTGGGCTGTGAGCCCTGAGAACCGACCCCCTGAGAATGACGGAGGGGAACAAGGCTGCGCTGCTGGCTGGATGGGGCGGGCCGTAGTGGAGCTGATACCGCAGCGAGGGGCACCCAGGCCAGGGCGACCTGGCGGCCTCACCCCTGAAGGAGATCCGGAAGTCGGTCTGGCGAGACTGGTTCAGCAGCGGGTGCCGTGCCCGGCAGGAGAACAGCGCCCCCAGATCCCGCTCCGTGGGGGTGAATCTGTAGACGGTCACCAGGCTGAAGGTCCCGTCCCGGTGCCCCCGGCGCGCGGCAAAGACGAAGGAGGCGTTTAGCTCCTGCCCGTCCCGGAGCCAGGACACTGCGATGTCCTGGGGGTAAAACCCCCGCACGCAGCACACCAGGGCGCTGTCCTCGTCCCTCTGCACCACGGGGCTGGGCACCTCGACCCACGGCAGCGCTGGGGGAGACAGAGACGGGGAGTCCAGCAACCTGGGCGGGGGAGGCTTCCAGGGCAGACTCCTGCCTGCCCTGCCCGCTAGCCATCTCCCCAGCCGCACCCTGCCCGCACCCTGCCGACCCCCTGCCCCGGCAGCTGCAGGCGCTGGCCCTGGCCGAGGCTCTGGGGCTGGGGCCGCGCCTGGGCCCCCTGCTCTGCCAGACACACGGCCCCAGCACCCGGGGCAGCGGGAATACGACCTGGGGAGGCCCCTGTGCTCGCGCTCCTACCTGCAACTTGCACCTGGACCGTCCCCTCCCCGTGCTGCCCGGCATAGTGGACGGAGCAGCGGTAGTGGCCCTGGTCGGCCAGCGTGACGCCGGGCAGGAGCAGCGAGGCCTGGGCGTGGCCCTGCTGCTGGGAGAACAGGATGGCGCCCACCCGGGTGGTGATGGGGATGCCGTCCAACTCAGCCACTCGCCTCCCCTGGAAGTACCAGCGGACCAGCAGCATCTCGTCCCTCGCCCCACCGCGCAGGTCCGCGGGGAAGCTGCATTTCAGGAGCATGTCGGAGCCCAGGAGCCCCATCACCGGGGAGGGGTCGGTGGAGACAGGGAACGCGCCGGCTGTGGGGGAAGCACAATACAGATCCGGGGTCCTGGGGGGGAAGGGCCCCATGTCCCATTCCCCCCACAGCCCACCAGCCCCCTGCCCTAGGGCGGGATTGGAGCTGGTGCCCCCCAGAGGGGAAAGGCCCCTGCCCCATCCGCCACCCCCTGAGCCCGCCAGTCCCCTGCCCTAGGGCGGGATTAGAGCCAGCACCCTCCAGAGGGGAAAGGCCCCCGTCCGAGTCCCTGCCCCCCTCCCACCCCCCAGCCAGCCACCCCCAGCTGTTTTTTCAAATGACCCCCTGTGGTTTTGGGCTCCGGACCCCTCACACCCGGGCATTGGCTGGGGCAGATGGGGGTCAGAGAGGCAGCCCCCCCCGATTCCCCCCATACTCACCGGCACTCCCCAGCCCGAGGAGCAGCGCGATCCCCACGGCCATGGCGGCGAGGCTGGACTGAGCCTCCCCTGCTCGCTGGGGCCGTGGGGCGGGGGCTGGGTCATTCCCCCGCCTGCTTAAAATACACCCGGCAGAGGTGTGTGTGTCTAAGAATAACACACGCACACATCCGCGGTGTGCGAACCACAGAGCCCTGCTCCCAGCCAGGAGGTGTCAGGCTGAACGGGGCCCCGAGGCTGCTTTGGGTTACAGCCCCCCAACGAGTGGGGGGATCAGCCCTGGCCCCACACTCTCCCCTCCCCTTTGCAGCCCCACAGAGGGTCGGGCAGTGGACGGTGAGTCAGAACTCCTGGGTCCAGTTCCCACCTCTGCCACCGACGGTCTGTGTGACCTGGGCCAAATCCCTTCCTCCCTCTGCTGTGCACGTCCGGCTCTGGGCAG
Organism: Graptemys geographica; assembly: GCA_037349215.1. Classification (NCBI taxonomy): domain Eukaryota; kingdom Metazoa; phylum Chordata; order Testudines; family Emydidae; genus Graptemys; species Graptemys geographica. The sequence continues at coordinate 197,046 of JBAIFT010000129.1, read as the reverse complement.
CCTAAAATAACAGGCCAGGGCTGCCTCGGACAGGCCTGTAACGCCCCTCCCCAGCCACAGCAGCTGCTCCTGCCCGGCTGGGTGCAGAGCGCGGCACATGTCAGCCGCCCAGCTCGGTTCCAAGGCTCACCCAGGCCCCGGGCACCAGGACAGCCGCCAAGGTATCGGCGGGGAGCAGATCGTCCAGGCGCCTGCAGAGGTCCCAGCTGTCGGCGGTGGGAAGCAGCAGGCTGCCTCGGTTTCCCTCTCATCCCTCGCGTGGCACAGCGCCGCACGACTCCTCCAGGGACCCCGCTCGCGGTGAGCTCCTGGCACAGGCGATGGCTGGGGGTCCGGACGCCCCAGCCACACGCGCTCGGGGCTGGGCAGTGGCACCAGGTCAGCCCCTTCGCTCAGGGCCCACCTGGGACGCAGGCCCCCCAGAATATCGCCAGGTACAGGAAGGCCCCTGGCTGAGTCCCCGACCTGCCCCCCCAGCGCCGGCGGCTGTCGAAGCAGCGGGGGTGGCCCCAGATCTCCTCCAGGAGCCGCTTGGCGTCGAGGGCACCGTCCAGCCTGGTGAAGTACGTGTGCAGCTTCTCGCCGGCCTGCGCCTCGCCCGCCCCCACCTCCCACAGGCAAGGCCGCATGGAGACCACCCCATCCGGCACCGTGCCCGCCAGGACCCCCTCCGCCGGCCCCAGCCCCGCCAGGATCTCCCGGGCCCGTCCCGGGAAGCGCGCCGGGGGGATCTGGCTCATGGCCCAGCACTGCGCCAGGTAGCCCGGGTACCGCCCCATCAGCTGGCGGAAGTCGTCCTTGAGGAACTGCACCAGCTCGTCCGCCGGCACCCCCCGGTGGCGGAAGTGGGCAGTGATGCCGCGCAGCGCCACCTCCATGTCCTCGGCGGGCTCCCCCGGCCGGCTGCCCCGCTGGGCGTAGGTCACCAGGAAGACGATGCTGACCGGGCCGTTCCTGAAGTGCGAGACGTTGAGGCAGCGGGGGTGGGTGCCACAGAACCGGTCCAGCAGGTGCCTCACGGTGCAGAGCCCGGACCCCGGCCCCGGCAGGCAGTAGTAGATCCAGGTTTTCTCGTAGCCAGCTGCCCTGCGCTGCCAGGCCCGGCACCACGGCCCGGCCTCCCAGAGATAGTGCGTCAGCGCCCAGGTGCAGCCGATGTAGAACCAGCAGCCGGGGTCCCTGGAGACCTCCTGGAGCCGGGCCTCCAGCTCGCTGGGGGACACCACCTGCATCCGCCGGCACTGAGCGAACCGGGCGTGGAAACCGTGAACTGCGGCCAGGAACTCCTGGGCCAGCTTCCCCCGCAGGGCCACGGCAGGGGTCCCCGCGGGGCCGGCAGCCTCCAGCGCCCCCTTGATGGCCAGCAGATCCGCGTTCAGGGTCCGCAGCTCCTCCGCCATCGCTGCGCACAGCTGCCGCTCTCTCCCTGGGACGGTGCCCTGAAGGGGGACGCAGAGAGCAGGGTCAGCGCCCACAGCCTGATCCAACCCCCTGGACCCAGCCGGACATGGAGCAGGCCGAGGCTAACGGAGACGGCTTCTGGGGGAGGTCCCCAGCGATCGCCCCCTGCGTTTGCTCTGGCCTGCCCCACATCCCACCTCGGGGCAGGCCAAAGGGGATAGACAAGCCACCCTAATGCACTGCGGGGCAGGGGGAGTGCTGCTATCCCTGCTGCACAGATGGGGAAACTGAGGCAGGGAAATCAGCCCAACGTGATGCAGCAAATCACTGGAAGACTGAGGATAGAACCCAGGAGTCCTGGCTCCCAGGCCCGCCCCCGCTCTAACCACCGGCACCACATTCCCTTCCAGAGCCGGGCAGGGAACCCAGGAATCCTGGCTCCCAGCTCCCTCTGCTCAGCCTCTAACCCACCAGCCCCCACTCCCCGCCCAGACCCAGGGAGAGAACCCAGGAGTCCTGGCTCCCAGCCCCCCTGCTCTAACCCACCAGCCCCCACTCCCCTCCCAGAGCCGGGAGAGAACCCAGGAGTCCTGGCTCCCAGTCCCCCCTGCTCTAACCCACCAGCCTCCGCTTCCCTCCCAGAGCTGGGGAGAGAACCCAGGAGTCCTGGCTCCCAGTCCCCCCTGCTCTAACCCACTAGCCCCCACTCCCCTCCCAGAGCCGTGGAGAGAACCCAGGAGTCCTGCCTCCCAGCCCACCCTGCTCTAACCCACCAGCCCCCACTCCCCTCCCAGAGCCGGGAGAGACCCCAGGAGTCCTGGCTCCCAGTCCGCCCTGCTCTGACCCACCAGCCCCCACTCCCCTCCCAGAGCCGGGGAGAGAACCCAGGAGTCCTGGCTCCCAGCCCCCCTATTCTAACCCACTGGCCCCCACTCCCCTCCCAGAGCCGGGGAGAGAACCCAGGAGTCCTGGCTCCCAGCCCCCCTGCTCTAACCCACCAGCCCCCACTCCCCTCCCAGAGCCGGGAGAGAACCCAGGAGTCCTGGCTCCCAGTCCCCCCTGCTCTAACCCACTAGCCCCCACTCCCCTCCCAGAGCCGGGAGAGACCCCAGGAGTCCTGGCTCCCAGCCCCCCTGCTCTAACCCACCAGCCCCCACTCCCCTCCCAGAGCCGGGGAGAGAACCCAGGAGTCCTGGCTCCCAGCCCCCCTATTCTAACCCACTGGCCCCCACTCCCCTCCCAGAGGCGGGGAGAGAACCCAGGAGTCCTGGCTCCCAGACCCCCCTGCTCTAACTCCCAGCCCCGGGCAGGGAACCCAGGCGTCCGGGCTCCTTTCTCTGCTTTAGCCCCAGACTCTAGTTTCTGCGCAGCCAGAAGCGCCTCAGCCCCTGAGCGCAGGGACCCCCCGCCCCCCAGTACTGATCCCCCCTCCCCCCCGGACCCGCTGCTCGCCCCGTCACTGACCGGGGGGAGGGGGCTGTGAGCCGGGGGAGCTGCAGGGCCGAGCTGCCCTCGCTCCCCCCCCCCCCCGCCCCGCACAGGGCGCAGCGAAAGCGAAAGCTGGAGAATTGCGCAATGTTTGCGCCTCTCCTCGCCGCTGGCAGCTCCAGCCCCGCCCGGCCCCCGGGGGGGGGCACCTCGGAGCCATTGGCAGTGACCCCCCCCCGGCCCCGCGTAGCCCCCACGCCCCGCAGCAGCCACGGCCGCCCCCCCCCAGCTGCCCCCTCCTCTCCGGCGTGTGACCGGCAGCAGCGCCTCCGGGCAGGGCTGTGTCCGCTCCCTGCGGGGGGGGGGGACCTCTGGGGGGGGCACCTCTGGCTGGGAGGTGGGGTCGGGCCGTCTGGCTGGATGTGACCCCCGGGAAAACCCCACACCCGCTGCAGCGCTGCCCTCGGCTGGCTCCACGTCCACCCGGGGGGGTCCTGAGCCGTGGGGACGGGGCCAGGACGGCAACCCCTGGGGCACCAACCTCCTGGGGGACCCCACGGAGACCCCCCCCCCCGCTCTCCCTGGCCTGCTCTGTCCACGCCCTTGTCTGTCGGGCCCCCTCCCAGCCAGGTATGGGGCAGGGCAAATGACTGTGGGGAGAAGAATCGGACCTGTCCCTGCACCCCCCACAGGGGCCGGAGCCACCGGGGATAAGGACACGCGGCCACCGACTGGCAGCAGGACACAGTGCGTGATAAGCGTTTTATTCCTTATCCGCGCGCTGCAGCTGGCACCGCACTGGGAGCTGATCACACGCCACGCAGCCCCCTCCCGACACGCCAAACAACAGCCCCCCATGGATGCCCCCCACCCCCGCTGTCCCCGCCCAGCTCGCTACCCGGGGTCTCCCAGCGGCACAGCCACAGTGCAGGCAGATAGACCCCCCCATGGGCGTCCAGCCGTCAGCCCCTGACCCTGCCAGCCTCCCCCATCTGACATCCGGCCCCAGGCGTCCCCAGCGGCTCGAGACGTCCCAGAGCCCCTTAGGGGAGACGGGGCCTGTGTCCCCATGTGCGTGCAGGACCCCGGCCCCCCGGATTTGCGGTCACACCCTGCGGAAGCGAAGCCGTTGCTGTGATGTGGGTGTCCCCGTCCGTCCCCAGGGATCCCAGCCCCGTTGCTGCGGGAGCTGTGTCCGGGGACACTGCGAGCCCAGCGGGCGCTGGGCGGACGACCGAGGGTTCATGCCTGTGCCGTCTGGTTGGCGCTCTCAGCCTGTGCCCGGGGTGGGCTCTCCTCGGCCTCCGGGCTGCCCAGACACTCCTTCACCTCGGCAGCCAGCTGGGCCAGGTGCCACTGGAGCTCGCTGGCCGAGCGGACGCAGCCCCCGATCACCTCCTCCAGCTGCCGCAGCCGTGGGGCACCCCCGCCCAGGGGGCAGGTGTTGGGGGGCACCGTTGGGTCTGCAACAACAGCACGGCATTGCATCAGGGTCGCTGCGGGGTCCTGGCCCCTCGGCAGCCTGCCCCACTCCAACCACGGCCTCACCCTGCAGGGCGGTGATGGGGAGCAGGGCGGGTACTGGCAAGGCAGGTGGGTGCAGGCAGAATGAGGAGTGGGGCGGGTCGGTGCCCCCCAGCAGGGGGCGCTGTGGGGGCAGGAGAACTGGCCGTGCGGGCGGGTGGGGGCTGGCCGGGGGGACAGGAGAACTGGCCGTGCGGGCAGGTGGGGGCTGCCCGGGGAGGGGGCAGGAGAACTGGCCGTGAGGGCGGTGGGGGCTGCCCGGGGGTGGGGACAGGAGAACTGGCCGTGCGGGCGGGTCGGTGCCCCCCAGCAGGGGGCGCTGTGGGGGCAGGAGAGGGGCGGGTGGGGGCTGCCCGGGGAGGGGGCAGGAGAACTGGCCGTGTGGGGGGTCGGTGCCCCCCAGCAGGGGGCGCTGTGGGGGCAGGAGAAGTGGCCGTGCGGGCGGGTGGGGGCTGCCCGGGGGGGGCAGGAGAACTGGCCGTGTGGGGGGTCGGTGCCCCCCAGCAGGGGGTGCTGGTGCTGCTTTGCCCCCCACCCCCGTGCTCACCTGCCACGCGCAGGGTGAGGCTGCCCTGGGCCTGGTCGGGCGGGTAGAGGATGTAGCAGGTCCACTCCCCGCTGTCGCTGACGGTGACGCGCTGCAGCACCAGCGAGACGTTCCCGTTCCTCACCTCGTCCTCGGCCAGGCTGAGTCCCGCCCGCGCCGCCCGCACCGCCCCGGCGAACTCCAGCACCGTGCGCCCCTCGTGCCACCAGCGCACCTGCAGCTGCTCCAGCTCCAGGGGCGGGTAGTCGGCCCCGACGAGGCACTCCAGCACCACGCGCTGCCCGGGGCGCGCCCGCACCGGCGAGGGGCCCACCGACACCTGCAGCCAGGCCGCTGCGGGGAGAGGGGCAGGGTCACCCCCGCCGGGGCTGGTCTGCCGTGGGCCCGCCCGCTGCACCGCCAGCCGGGCGCCCGTCCCTCCCAGCATCCTCTGGGGCGTGTCCGTTCTCCCCCAGCATCCTCTGGGGCAGGGGGGGTGTCCCGTTCACTCCCAGCATCCTCTGGGGCGTGTCCGTTCTCCCCCAGCATCCTCTGGGGCGGGGGGCGCCCCATTCTCTCCCAGCATCCTCTGGGGTGGGGGGGCGCCCCGTTCACTCCCAGCATCCTCTGGGGCGGGGAGGGGTGTCCGTTCACTCCCAGGATCCTCTGGGGCGGGGGGACCCCTCCTGGGGTGGAGTTGCCTCTGCTCCCTGCAGGACAGTTCCTGCTGTCCCCAAAGCTTTGGATGGGCCTTGAATCTCTCCAGGCCAGGTCGTTCTCCAGCCCCCTGGCCCTGCCCCCCAGCTCTGTTGGGGTCCCCACACCCTGCCCTGGGGTGATGTGGAGAACTGCCTGGCCCTCCCCCTTTGGGAAAGCAGGGGCAGCTCTCATCTCCCCCCTGAGCTGGCTCCGCCCTCCTGCCTGTCTTGGGCAGATTCAGGGGGAACCCCCAAGGCAGTGAGGTGCCCTGTCTTGGGGAGATCCCGGGGCATCGAGGGGCCAGTCTCGGGGAGACCCAGGGGGGCCTGCGGCGGGACAGGCCCCATACTCACCAGCTGCCACGCAGCACAGGGCCAGCACGGCCCCGCGCAGACACATCTCTGGGGGTGCGCGCAGGGGGGCAGGAGGCATCGTCACTGCACCGGAGTGCCAGGGCCGCGCTGATAAAGGGCCAGCCGTGTGGCAGGGCCCCGATAAGCCCCGAACGTGGCCAGCAGCCCCCTGATTGGCTGGGACGTCCCGTCCCATCCCCCCAGGCACGTCGGCGCCGTCTGCCCGGGTTGTTTTTATCCTGGGGCAGCTGGTGACCTCGTGGGGCCGGGACCCAGGGACCCCCAGGACCCCGTGTAGGACTGTCCCAGCCGGGCCTGGGGGACGGGTCCCTGCCCCAGCCCTGCTCTGTGTCGGCGCGGGGACCCCAGCCCAGGGGTGTGTGACCCCCCACCCGGCTCTGGGCTCCGCTCCCCTCGGGTCCTAGTCGCCCCTTCCCGGGGGCAGCGCTGCCCGAGCCCGGCCAGGCCTCAGCCAATGCCCCGGCCACGGGACACCCTCTCCTCCCTCCCGAGCAGCGTCCCAGCAGGGAGAGGGGCCAGACCCTGCACCCCCTGGGATGGAGCAATCCCCGTTCCCCTCCGGGGGGGCCTGTCCCACCGCCCCAGGCACAGAGAGTGTGGGGCGGGGATTGGGGCCCAGCTGCGGGGTTCACCCCCACCCCCCCGCATTGCAGACAAGGACACAGACCGTGCATCACCAGCGGCTTTATTCAGACAACAGCTCACAACCTGCGTCCCAGTGCCACCCCATGGGGCCACCCGAAAGCTGAACCCCCTTCCCATCCCATCCCCCCAATACACAACCCCCACCCTGCCCCAATGCACAGCGCCCCACAGCATCCCCCCACAGGCAGCACCAAGCAAAGCCCCCACCCCCTCTGCCCCCCCAGCCCCGATCCTGTTCCAGCAGCTCCCTGGTGCTTTCCCTCCACGATGCCTTCCCTGCCGCTCTCTCCATATCCCCCCCCAGCTGGCCCCATAGAGGCCCCACAGCGCCGAGATCAGCCCCTCCCCCCCGCGCAGCCCGGGCGCCCCCTGGGGTCAGGGCCGGGCTCAGGCCTTCCCCCCACCCCCGGCGCCCGCCGCCTCCAGCATGCGGCTGATCTGCTGCAGGAGGGTCAGCGCCTGGTCCAGCTTCTCCAGCACCTGGGGGTCGGGGTCGGGGGCGCAGGCGTGAGGGGCCACGGCCTCCGGCTCCTCCGCGGGCGGCTTCGCGGGGTCTGCGGGGCACAAACCGGGGACACCCGTCACCACGACCGGCGCACGCCTGCCCCTGCCGCCCCGCCGCCTCCACCACAGGGGCAGCAACTGCGGCTGCTGCAGCCCCAGCCTCGCCCAGCAGGGGGCGGTGTGTGGGGGGAGCTTCCAGCTACTCCCGCCTTGCCCAGCAGGGGGCGCTGTGGGGGGAGCTCCCAGCTACTCCCGCTCCCGCCTCGCCCAGCAGGGGGCGCTGTGGGGGGAGCTCCCAGCTACTCCCGCTCCCGCCTCGCCCAGCAGGGGGCACTGTGGGGGGGGAGCGCCCAGCTACTCCCGCCTCGCCCAGCAGGGGGCGCTGTGGGGGGAGCTCCCAGCTACTCCCGCCTCGCCCAGCAGGGGGCGCTGTGGGGGGAGCTCCCAGCTACTCCCGCCTTGCCCAGCAGGGGGCGCTGTGGGGAGTGGGCGGGGCACTGGCTGTGGGGGCAGGGCCCAACTACTCCAGCCTCTCCCAGCAGGGGGCGCTGTGGGCACGGGGTGGGAGCTCTGTCCGGGGTCCGGGGAATGGAGCAGGTGCACTGGCTGTGGGTGGGAGCTCCCAGCTCTATGGAGCGCAAGGGGAGTGTTGGCCAGCCTGTGACAGGACCCCATGGCAGGACTGCATGGCAGGGCCCCATGCATGGCCCATAGCAGGACCCATGCACGACCCATGGCATGACCCATAGCAGGCCCCCTGGCGGGCCGGCCGCCTTACCCTCGACTTGGAGGACGACCTGTTTGATGCGCACGTCGGGCGCGTAGGTGACGTAGCAGCGGTAGTTGCCGGCGCTCTCCGGGGTCACCTTGCTGAGGTAGAGCGCAGCGTTGCCGCTCCGCAGCCCCTCCACGTTCAGGTTGGCGCCCGGCCGGCTCCCGCTCACCACGTTGTCGAACTCCACCAGCTGCCCGCCCCGGTGGAACCACTGCACCACCAGCTGGCTCAGGTCCACGGGCGGCTGCGCCACGGAGAATTGGCATTTCAGCACCACGTCGTCCCCCACCTTGGCTCGCACCGGGGAGGCGTCCGTCTCCACTGCCAGCTTGCTGGCTGCACGGGCACAGACAGCAGGGGAGGGTGTGACGCAGAGACCGGCTTGGCCCAGGGGTGACGCTGACACAGCCGCTCGGCCAGGAAGCAGCGGCCCCAGTAAAGCCGTAGGGTCCCTGCACCAGCACTGGAGATTGGGATGGAAGCGGGGACGGGGGGGATTGTCTCTGCCCTGCTCCCTCCAGCTCCCGGCCCAGCCAGCGGGCACTGGCGATGGGGGTCTCCCGGGCCCCCCGATGGCGCCCTCCCCACCCTGCCCAGGGGGTCAGCCCCTCGGGGGCTCTGCCCTGCAGCGGGGGGACGTGTTAGCCCCTCAGGGCGCCCCTTGTCCATGGCGGGCCCCGGCCACTCACCGCAGCTCCCGAGGAGGCCGAGGACGACGAGGAGGGTCAGCGGGCAGCGGCTCATCGCAACACTGGCGCTGTCTGTGTCTGCTTCGCAGGGCGTCAGGCTCAGACTGGCAGCACCCAGCCCCCCGCTCGGCCAGGGGGCAGCGTTATCGGGGGCAGCAGCGAACGGCTCCGTAACGGGCGGGAGGGCGCGGCCCAGCCCCGGCTGGACCCCGGAGATAAGGCTTGTACTGATCATTCGCTGACATGTGCCCCACGGCGCCCGGCCTGGGTCTGTGCTGATCCCCCCACAGAGCCTGGGGTCTGTGCTGATCCCTCCCTGGCCTGGGTCTGTGCCAGCCCTGCCCCCCGCTCTGGCTGCCAAGCTGCGTTTGGGGCAGTCTCTGGCGGCTCCCCTGAGTGTCTGGGCCGGTGGGTCTGTGTGAGGCCGGTGCCCGTCCGGCCAGATCCCGGGCACAGGCAGGTGTGATGGGGACCGTAGCTCTGGGCTCCCGCTGACCCGGGGGCAGGCCGGGGCCTTGCTGAGATGGCACCATCCCTGTCGGGGAAGGGGTCGGGCATCCCCAGCCCTGCTCCGCTCCCGGGTGTGACATTATTGACATGAACTGAGACTGTATAGATCATGGTTGCAACCAAGGTCCTGTGGTGGCACGCAAATCTTGTCTAAAGGGGGTCAAATGGGGTGTCTAAGACAAGGTTATGGTTTACTGGTTATGATTATGCTGTCTATCTGTGTGTATCAGTTTTGTAGTTGAAGTTATGAATATTGGCTCTATACTGTCTGTATGGCAAACTTATGCTATGCTTCTGGGAAACATCCCAGACAAGCTGGGATTAGCTCTGCCTAGCCTGCTTGATGGCCCATTAAGGACCATCAGCTATACAATGGACCCATTGAGAGAAGGCAGATATGCCTTGTACCTCAGCAAGGTATGCGGGGACATGCCAATGGACAGAACTATAAGGTTTCTTCTTGCCATGTGCCCCAGTGCTTGTCTTTGGGACAAAGAAAGCAGACGCCACATGACAAGAGACTATAAAAGGTTGCTGCATCTTCTCCATCTTGTCTTCAGTCCTGCTTCTCACCTCTGGAGGGATTTTGCTACAAACTGAAGCTCTGAACAAAGGACTGATGACCCATCCCAGCTGGAGATGTATTCCAGAGACGTGATTTGAACCTGCAGTTTATTCTATCGCTGCTACAAGCCTGAACCAAGAACTTTGCCATTACTGTATGTAATTGATTCCATTTAACCAACTCTAACTCTCATCTCTATCTTTTTCCTTTTATGAATAAACCTTTAGATTTTAGATTCTAAAGGATTGGCAGCAGCGTGATTTGTGGGTAAGATCTGATTTGTATATTGACCTGGGTCTGGGGCTTGGTCCTTTGGGATCAGGAGAACCTTTTTCTTTTACTGGGGTATTGGTTTTCATAACCATTTGTCCCCCTAACGAGTGGCACTGGTGGTGATACTGGGGAACTGGAGAGTCTAAGGGAATTGCTTGTGTGACTTGTGGTTAGCCAGTGGGATGAGACCGAAGTCCTCCTAGTCTGGCTGGTTTGGTTTGCCTTAGAGGTGGAAAAACCCCAGCCTTGGGCTGTAACTGCCCTGCTCTGAGCAATTTGTCCTGAGTTGGTGCTCTCAGTTGGGTTCCGCCAGAACCAGCATCGTTACACCGGGGCAGGAGCACTCAGTGTGAACGCGTCCGGCCCTGACCCCCGCCCCCCACCCCGCGCTGTGCCCCAGGACAGGGAGTGTCTCATAACTCGGGGTCCCCTCCCAGGAAGTGCCAGAGGGAACGTCGGGGCCCGGAAGGTTCCATGGTGGTCAAGGGGGGCAAGTCAGGGCCCGGAAGGTTCCATGGCAGTTGGGCCGGAAGGTTCCGGGGTGGCTGAGGGGAGCGGGGGAGGGGCGGCTGAGGGGAGCGGGGGAGGGGCGGCTGAGGCAGTCGGGGGCAGGGTGCCGGGGAGGGGGTTGGGCCGTTCACCCCATTACCTCAGCCCGGGCCTGTGGGACACGGGGGCTCTGCCAGCCGGAGCGGCCCTGATGCCCCCTCACGAGGGTCTGGGGCTCTGCCCCCGAGCGAGGGGAAAGTAGCCGGTCAGCCGGTAATGGCCGCTCACGGGGGGAGGGGGCAGCTGAAGGGCTGGCGGGGGGAGTCTGCCCAGCCTCCCCACCCCCCCCCACACGCCCAGGACCCCGGCCACCCTGCAAACCGGTGAGTGCACCCAGCCCCACCCCATGGGCCCCCGTGGTCTGCCCAGGTTGTGACCCACCCTCCCTGCCCACAGCTCCTTGGGCACCCGCCAGCGGAGAAGCCCCTGGGCTGGGGGGGCTCTGGGGCAGGGTCAATGGCTGACACTGGGAGGGGCGTCAGTATCAGTGACTGGGGAGGGGTCGGAGTGGGGAGAGGGGGAGACACCGGAGGAGGGGGGGGTCGCAGTGGGGAGAGGAGGAGAAACCGCCCGGGGACCCAGCCGGCCCCACAGGGCAGACGCCGGAGGACTCAGCACTAGGCCGGGCAGCGGGACCCAGGCCCAGACCCAGCCTGGCCTGGTTCGATCCCGGGGCCGAGGGGCCAGGAGCCGTGTTGGGGGCAGCACTGGATGGCTCAGGCCAGTCTGGGATCCTGGCCCCACGGCTCCCAGTGGCTCTCGGTGCCACATCAGACACCCCGGCCCGGCCTTTCCAGAGGTGCTGAGCACCCACAACTCGGCTGAAAGGGGAGGCTAGTGTGACGAAGTGGGGGGGGTTCTTATTTTCTGTGGAGTTTCAACGGTTTGCATGCAGAGGGGGTGGGACTCAGTTTCCCTGGGTGTTACTGGTTTAACGAGGTGAGGGGAGAGGGAGTGTGTTCTGCAGAGGACCGGAGAGAGGACGTGGGGACCCAGCCGATGGCCGGGAGGATGGATACCCCAGCGACCGGAGACCTGGCGACCCGGAGGCCCAGCTGAGGAGACGCAGCCGGTTCTGGCCAGTGGGAGGACAATGGGCTGCAGAGTGAGGACCCAGTGACCTGACCAGCCGGTTCCAGCCAGAGGACAGAAGCGAGGAGAGGAGGCCCCGGTTTATGACCCTGTTTACCTGGAGAGAAGACAATGGACAGAGGTGGGGCTTGGGGCCGGGGATCTCAGATGCCCAGCTGGGAAGCAAGGGGGCTCGGGGCTGGAGAGGGGGAGCAGGCAGAGCCCACCTGGATGCGGAGAGACTGGGATGTGCTGGGCTGAGGGAGGCCAGGCCTGAGGTGCTGAGAGTTTCCTGTGCTGTGTTCAACTCGCAATAAACCCTCCTGTTTTATGCTGGCTGAGAGTCACTCCGGTCTAGAGAACAGGGTGGCATCAACCCCTTTGGGGGTGGAGACCCCGGGGGTCCAGAGCGAGTGGACTCCCTGAGGGGGCCCACGGCGAGAAACAGGCGTGCTAAGGCTCAGAGAGGTGCGGCTCCAGGAGGTGGAGGGTCCTGACCCCGAGAGAGAGTGAACCCCCGAGAAGGGCTGTCTCACTGAAAGGGGCACCCCCCACGGACCGCACGGGGCCACGAGTGGGCACGATCTGTGAGTCCGTGGCAGCTAGCGGGGAGCTGAACACCTCCGGAAGTCAGGTGTTGCCAGCTGGGTGCCCACAAGGGAAGCCCCACAAAGGGAGGGCCCCATAGTAGGTTTTGGCCACAGGTATACCCCCTTCCATACCCCCCAGGTACCCCAACAGCTCCTTCTTCCCCCCCTCAGTACCCTTTCTTGGGGAACTTGAAATATGGTAACCCTAAGCCCATCTGTTCACCCCGTTACCAGGGGGGCTGTGGGACAGAGGGCTGTGCAGGCTGGAGCGGCCCAACGCTCCCCTCACAAGGGGGATCCGGGGCATTGCCCCCCACTGCTCCCACCCCAGCCAGCCTGCTCTGGAGGAGTCGGGGCAGCTGTTCCCTCCCTCCTTCTACCCTCAGCCACCAGGGGGGAAGGAGATGCAGGCAATGGCTCTCCCCGCCACACCAGGGACTGACCCTCCAAGCCCTGCACTCACAGAAACCACCCCACAGGCCATGTACCCGGCCCCCTGCCTGGCTCCCCACACCCCTATGGCACCCTGCTGACAGAGTGGGTGTCCTGCACCCTGCCTGGGTCCCCCCAAGTCTGCCTGTCCCAGACCAACAGGATCGGCGCTACGCCCCCCAGCTTTGGAACACAAGAACGGCCAGATGGGTCAGAGCAATGCCCAGCTAACCCAGCATCCTGTCTTCCCACAGTGGTCAGTGCCGGATGCTTCAGAGGGAATGAACAGAACAGGGAATCACCGAGTGATCCATCCCATCACCCATTCCCAGCTTCTGGCAAACAGAGGCTACGGACACCATCACTGTCCATCCTGGCTAATAGCCATTGATGGACCTGTCCTCTAGGAGCTTGTCTTTTGGCCACCCAGCATCCCCTGGCAATGAGTTCCCCTGGTGTTATGAGTGAAGTGTGTCGAGGAGGAACCCCTGCTGTGTGCCAAGCCCCCAGAGGGTCAGTCACGCAGCCTCACCACCCCCTAAGCCTGAACCTCCAGGCTCCAGCCCTCCTGCTTCACCCCGTGAGCTCTGCCCAGCGAGTCCCACTCAGCCAGACCCTGGCAGAGACGTGTCCACTCTGCAGGGATTGATGCTGCCCGCGTTCACAGTGACACACAGCGTTGTCAGAACAGTGGGGTTTATTAGTCAGCTGGACACAGCACAGCTAAGCAGAGAGAAAGGAAGGTGAAAGCACAGAGCATCTGGCCGAACCAGTGCCATTAGCCAGCCAAACTGCCCCGGATTCCCTTTGTGGCTCACTGTCTGTCCCAGGGGAGAGCTTGTGTCTCTCCAAAGGGCAGCACTTCACCCAGCCACCTGACCCCTTTCCCCTAGTTCTCCCGCTGGGGCCTGGGCTCTGCTTCCCCGCCAAGAGCAGGGAAATCTCCTTCCTCTTGGCTGTTAGTTGCTAGGTGTGAATGTCCTGGCCCTTGGGGCTCCCACTGTCTTTGTGGATCCTCCATTGATCTGGGTCAGTTTCAGCTAGTCCTTTAACGACCCATTCACACCACACATGCCTCATTATGTCTCCAGTTCTGCCCCGGGAGTAGCTTTAACCCTTTTACACCCACTGGGTAGCAGTGCAAAGTATAGTGGGAAATTGAGGCATGCAGAGGATTCATAGAAATATTCCAGAAAATTCCCACGTTGTCACACTGCCCTGGGACCCCACTGACACGGCAGGTGTCCTGCACCTTGCTAGGGGCCCCCCCATGACCCTCACATGAGACACCCCACAATCCCCCAGTGGCCTGACACGGTAGGGGCTGTGACTGACACTCCCTCCCCATGCTTCTCAGGGTCCATTGCTGAGATTTCAACAGCGACACACACACACACACACACACACACACAGCCAAACATACACATGTAACCCTTCTGCCCACCTAAGTTGGCAGCAACAAGGGCCGGGTTCTGTATCTAGGGGTTCCGTTTCAATAACGCAATGCAAAACCGGCTCGAGCCCCCACCCAGTGACCTGGGACAATTACATACCACCCCCTGGGCGCCTCTAAGAGGCAATACTTCCCCTCTCGCAAGCACGGAGTCTGAGTGTGACAGAAAATGTTTAATAACATGAGGTAAACGACATCAGCATTAAATTGGAAAAACACCACAAACAGGATTCATAACACAAACCATGAGCAAAAAACCCACCCCAGCAAATTGGGCTGTGTCCTTTCCTGTTGGTTCTTGAAACCAGCAACCCAAGAATCACCGAAGTCCCAAAAGTCCAACAACCCCCCAAAGTCTCTGTCCCTGGTCAGTGCAGCCCCAGGGTTTGGGGGGGGGGCACGCAGGGTGTTAAGGGGCACCTTACGTGATCCGAGGCCGATGGGGTTCTGCCACAGCCTTCACCACGAGCCGCTCCACTCCACCAGCTGTCCCGTGAGCTGCTCCCGCCGTCCCACAAACTGCTCTGGCAGCTGCTCCACTCTGCTCACCGACCTGTGAGCCGCTCAGCTCCACTCCAACCGTCCCCGCGAGGCTCCACTCTGCTCGCTGCTCTGCCAGCCACTTAGCAATATAGCTTCAGGCTCCCCCACTAGTTAACACAGCCCCAGTGATCTCAGCTCATAATAACTTTAGCTCTTTTGTGATTTCAGCTCATAGTAGGGGAGCCCCAGTGCTAGTGCACCATTGGCCCAAAGTGAATTCAGCTCAGCAGTCGGTAACTAGACTCCTAATGGAATCAAAGTTAGCTCTAAGAAGAAGAACAGGAGTACTTGTGGCACCTTAGAGACTAACAAATTTATTAGAGCATAAGCTTTCGTGGACTACAGCCCACTTCTTCGGATGCATCTCTAAGGTGCCACAAGTACTCCTGTTCTTCTTTTTGCGGATACAGACTAACACAGCTGTTACTCTGAAAGTTAGCTCTGACATTCAACAGTGGAGAGAGGAGATGGTGCAATTTCAAACCCTCAGAGGGGGCCCATACCATCAGATATAAATACCTGTCCCCATCCTCTCTCTATTAACTGGGTTTGTAACCCATGCCCCTTGTCAAGCAAGTGCTACTTAGGTAATGGTGAGTCCTTCTGTCATACAACAGTTCCACTGGCCTTGATTCACAGAATCAGGGTAACAAAACTTTATTCTTCCTGCCCCAATAACAGAGAAAACTGGGGATCCCACACCAGCCGAAGTAACCACTTTGAGTTGCTGTTGTCTCATGCCAGGCGAGTGGGTGTGCCTATGCAAACAAGATCAGCCCCTGGAGTTCTTTTCCACACTCGCCATAATTCACCACCAGATGTCAGGATAGAGCTCATCCTGACTCTGCTTACACACACACTGACCTGGCCAAGTCTGCACTGGGTTGTGTGGGATTAGCTACAGTGTTCAGGGCTGTGAATTTTTCACAGCTCTGAGCAACACAGCTGGGTCGATCTAATGTTTAAGTATAGACCAGCCCTAAGACACCATGACGCTGGGATGACTGGGTGCATGGGACAGGGCTTTCTGCCGGTCCGTAATGTGTTCCTACTGCTGATCACAGAAAGAGGCTGTGTGCACGTAATGACTGTCTCTCTGATTTCTCCTCCAAATGGAAACCACCCGAAAGGGCCCTGATTGTGACTATTGCTCAAAGGGCAGCAGTATTTTCACCCTTCTTTTCTGCCCGACCTAGTCAAAATGATTGTATTATTGGACACATACAGCAATAGACAGATTGTGGTATCAAGCCCCTGTGCACTTGCAATATTACTTCATATGGCCCACATTTTACTACATGTTAGTCACCACATTTCTTCATGCATAGCCTTGAGCAGCCAAGGTGTCTGGAAGAACAGTCTGTCTGTGCTGGATTATTGCATGCTATACATGCTCCTAATGCTCTCCAGGGCCTGCTCCTTGGTTATTTTCCACCAGTCTTCTGGGAGATCAGCTGGCTTAGCCTTATGCGTGCTGGCAAACTGCTGACTGTACTCTTTAAAAACAAACTTCCAGTAATCAGAAGCCTCTGCACTGGGATCTGGCTGAATGCACCAGTCTGGGTAATAGCGACGGTAATCTTTGAAGGGAACCAGTTCCCCTTTTGTATCTAAATTGCTAAATGAAGCATTAGAGACCACATCAGAGGAGCATAACGAATAGTCAAGTATTTTTGTGAGGTGATTCTTGCCTCGCCTCAGTCCATAGGGCCGATGTATTGATGCAAAGTGCTCCTGGTGAGTCTGGCTTTCTGCTTCACAGGGGACTCCGCAGAACGGACACTGCTTCCCACAGCCAAACACTCTCTTGAACAGCTCATCCTGGGGCTTCACCTGGAGCTTGGAGAGTTTCTCCTCTATGTTCACAGCTTTGAATTCTGATGCCAGGTTCTGCTCCAGCTCAGAGAGACAGTCCCCAATGTCAGCAGAAAACTGGCTGGTATCAGCACTGGCTGTAAATTGGAAGAGGATCATTTCCAAACTGTCTCTGGGGAGGACTAGGTCTTTCTCTAGCAGCCTGCAAACGTTTGCTACAAAGTCAGAGACTGTGCTCGTTCCCCCATTGGTTGGCATCTCTAGAGCTCCTCTGACTTTCTCGATGATGGCGGAAAGGATCTCTGCTTCGAGAGCTTCGACACTTTCTCTGTTTCCATAGTGATCGGAAATGTCTCTCCGTATCACTGCTTTGACAAAACTTTCATAGTTGTTGATGTATTTCTTGAAGTTGTCAAAGTCCATCTCTTCCAGCAGCTTCTGCAGCACAGAGAGCTGGAAGGAGGCCCGGCTGCTGTATGCATTGGCCTTCTCACTTCTGGAAAGGTCATCTACTATCCTGATTCCCAGCCTTTTGTTAACATGTTCTGCCAGGGCAGGTTTGAGACAGTGCTCACAGAAATGCCTGGCTCTCTGCTGGCAGGGATCCTTTTCCAGGTAAAGGTTTATAAATGTGGACAAATATTGAGGTTTCAATTTCTCCAGCCGTTCCTGGGGATCATTTTCTTTGATAAAGTTTTCATGCATCTTCTGGAATGCATGGGCCGCCTCCCCCAAAATATGAAGTTTCAGATCAACTTCAAAGCAAGCATTAGTGTGAAGGTTTGGCACATTCTCCTTCTGAAACCTCTCGTTGATCATCCGCAGTAGTTCTCTGCCATAGGTCTCATCATAATCCGCTTTGGAATTCACCTTCTCTTCGATATAACGCTGGCACTTGTCCATTAAAGAACGAGCAAGTTCCTCTGCTTTGTGCTGGTATTCCTGTGTGAACGATTCTCTCATGTTCCTGAAACACGTTAAATCCAAATATTTATTGTCCACAGTGAAAGGTTTAATCCTGTAACTGCACAAATTTCCTGCTTCCTGAAGTTTCTGCCTGACTATGCTCCCTCGATTCTCTAGGTCCTTTCTCAGCTGGAACTCTAGATCTTGGGAAACTTGGCGTCTCTTTAAACTAATGAGCTTTAACTCAGACACTGCTTCCTTCCACATCGTTTCAAATTCTACTTCCAGTTCCTTCTTCTCCAGTTTAAGTTTTCTTCTCTTGCAATCTTCCAGAAGGCTGACGACTTTCTTTTCTGTCATTCTCTTGTAGGTGGCCTGTATATTGTCTATTTTATACCTGCTTTTTGTAATAAGAATCGCTTCTTCACACTTGCTGGCTGAGTAACGTTCAAGTTCTGTCGTCAGGCTCTTTGTGCTTCTGATAAAATCTTCTCTATACTTTTCTATCAGGTGTCGGTTTTTAGCTCCACTTTCAAAGTATTCCTGTAAAAAACCCAAAATCTTCTCTTCCCCTTGCTGCACTTTTCCCTGCGTCTCCTGTTTAAAATTCCTGGCATCAGATAGCTCATTACATGGCTGGTTCTGAATTGCAGTTTCGTGGTCACATACCCAGAGATGCATCTCCTTGCGGAGCTCCCACTCCCACTCTGAATACTTCAGAGATAGCTGGTTATAGGCCTCGGCTACCAGGCTGTTTCTGAAGCTGAAGATGAAGTTCTCGTGTTTCACAGCGTTCCACAGATTCTTCACCCACTTGGTAAACTGGGGGATGTCCCTGGGGTTTCTGTTAGGTGTCCGGCTTCTCATAAATTCAAGCAAGTATTTCTTTAGCTCATAAACACTCTCACTGTACCCCAGGTTCACTGGCGCCATGGGCGGGACTCCCTGCCACAGCCCAGGGATGTACCAGTTGTGTTTTTCCGGATCATACTTCATAATATCAGAAAAAGTCAGATCCCTGTTTAGTTTTTCCATCCTCGCTGCAACTTTGGTCATTTCATTGAGATTTTCCAGCAAATGATTCCTGTCCCTCATGTTTTGTTCGTGGGCAGACACGTCACTGATGTTCTGATGCACAAACTGGCAGTTGGGTTTGTGCCCTATTTCCTTCATCCTGAGAAAGGCGTGGACCACGATTTGCAGAATGTCCTTCATTTCGCTGGTGTTCTCCATGGCCATGTTAATGATCGTTATGTCGCTTAATCCAACCACCAGTGTGGCCAGCTCATTGTCATGTTCGTAACTGTCCTCCAGTTTGGCCAGCTGAGGGGCTCTCAAGCCTTCTGTGTCTATCACCAGGATAAAGTCGCAGCCCAGCTCCTGCTGAAACTTCTCTGCAACTTTAATGAGTGTCATGAAGGCTCCTCGCGTACATCGGCCGCTGCTCACGGCCAGCTGCAGGCCGAACATGGAGTTCAGCAGGGTGGATTTGCCGGTGCTCTGCACGCCCAGCACTGACAGAACCAGCAACCTGGACTTTCCCCCCAGCTTGGCATGGAGCTCGGTCAGAACATCTGTCACCCACTGCAGCGGGACGTGGGATGCGTCTCCATCAATGATCTCTAGAGGAAATCCGCTGAGCATCAGGTCAGCGGCTATGCCTGGGAGATGAGTGAACCGCCTTTGGCTTTGGGTTATTTCGCCTCCCTTACACACTGAGTGTTCTGCCTCATAAAACTGCCCCAACTCCCGCATGAAATGCTCCAACCCTAAGGAACTGGCCACAATTAATTCATCTAGCTTTGCTAGCTGCTCGGGGCTGTAGCCTGGAGTCCTGTATGTCTCCTTATATTTAGCCCGCAGTTTGGAAAGATTCTCCCTAGCAATGTGATCCAGTCTGAATTTCATCCATTTCAGGAAGTAGTGTGTTGTCACTGGAGTGAGCTGTTCCAGTGATGCCTTAAATGTCCCCATCCCACCCATGAGTTCACGCCCGTTCTGCTGGGTCCGTAACTCCAGCAATTTCCGCCTCAGCTGAGATTTATAGATCTCTGTGGGGGTTTCCCCTTGCTTCTTCATTTGACAGAGTTCTCTTTCTACTTCAGCCAGGCGTTTCCATGGATCCCCTTGGAGCGTCAGTGCTCTGCCCTTGTACTCGCCAACGTCCTCTATTTCCCCAGCGATTTCGTCTGCTCTCTTTTTCACTTCCGCACATTCCTCGCAGTCCTCGTCTACCTGGATTCCTTGTTCACGCGCTGTCACAGCCATGTCCTCTATGCTCACTGTTCTCTGGGGCTGCTTCGTCAGGTATGCTAAGGTGTCCTGCAGCCTTGTCACAAAGTCTGAATCGTTTGCAGTGTTATCCTTCACAAGCACGTGGGACTGGGTCAGCTTCAGCAGCGGGGCCAGTTCATTGAGGAATCCCTGTGTTTTTCTGGTTATAGTACTTCTGGGGTTGAGTATGAGGTATAATTTTGGTCTCAAGCCCTGCAGTGATGATAGGAGTTTGTATTTTCTCTCACTGATGCAGTCAGCGAATATGAACACAGCGGAGGAGATCTCTGCCAGGAAGCGGAACTGCAGCCGGTGGGACTCAATGTCTCCTCGCAGGTTAATAACCGCAATGGGCTCCTGGAAAGGATCCGAACTCTCCCTCCCCCCGGGGAAATACCAGGAGATCTCTACCAACCCCTCTGCGATTTCCCGAGGGACGTTCCCAGACTCCATGTCCCGATGGATGAAGAAATCGTGCTGCTGCTGGGGGGGGCTCAGGACCTTGTTCAGGATTTTGGACTTGGACAAGCTGCATCTCCCCAGCCGCACAAAGGAAAAGGTTGGCAGTGGCGTGAGCACCAGGTTCTCCTCCCTGAACCCCCGGCTCTCTCGCAGGGAGAGTGGCCTCCACTTCCTCACGATGTCCCGCATGGCCCACAGCAGGAGTGTGCACGTGGAGGTGCCCAGGGCAGGCAGCAGCAGGGGGAGGGCGAATTGGCACATGGACATCTTCAGCAGGATCTCCTGTCGCAGGAACGTGTCTGAGCAGCACAGAACGGCACAGAGCACATCCAGGGGGTTCACGCACACGCTGGGGGCTGGGCTGCTAGGACCTATAACAATATTGCTGCCAGTACTTTGTTTCTCCTCCTGCCTTTGGGTTTCATCCTCCTCCTGTGCCGGGCGCCCCAGTCCCAGCCTTGTGCTTCTGGCTGTCACGTTCAGAGCCATGAGCTTCCTGAGGAAATGCCCCGGGATCTCTCCTAATGTCTGAAGATTACAGTCTGTGAAACTTCCTGATTCAATTTCTAGGATGTTGCTCAGTGTGAGCTTTCTGGTTCCATATTCCTCCATCTTCAGTTTAGCTAGGAATTCCTGAAGTGATGGCCTTTTCCCTGCAAAAAAAACCCAAACAAACAAAAACCATATTTTAATGCTATTTTCCTATCTTTTTTTTTCTCATTCTATTTCTCCTACTGATGATCTCTTTGTCAAATGTACTGATCACTCTTGCTCTCACTGCAAAATTATTTCCCACAGCAAAAAACATTAATACCCAGTTAAGGTTATAACTGGATTCACCCTACTGAAAACTTTGATCAGTAAAACAAGGGTTAAGAACTGAAACACAAAATGATAAGGATTCTTTCAGTTAAAGTTTCCAACCCAACAATAACACAACTTTCCTTCTTATATTGTACCTGCCAGACATTGCAAGTACAACATAAGAAGGAAATTGGGAGGGCTAAGATGGAGTTTGAAAAGTAGTTAGCCAAACATATTTAAAACAAACAACAGGTAAACACTTTTGAAAATTTCAGACCTTATGATTTATTTGCATCAGTTTTTGACACTGAGGAGACACCTACTCTTTTCAGTAGTAAAGATGGAGCATTGTTACCAGTATTGTTTAAAATATATTTGTCCATGATCTGGAAAAGGTAGTGAACAGTGAGGTGGTAAAATTCATGGATGACACAGAATTAGTCAAGTCCAGAACAGGCTGTGAGGAACTTCAGAGGGATCTAACCAAGATACATGAATGGGCAACAAGATAGCAGATAGAATTCAGTACCGATTATTTCAGGTTAAAAGGAGCAATATTGAGAGAGGTTGAATGGGTAAATAAATCAACTAAACTTAAAAATAACTGTTTGTCTGCATTAAAGCAGACACATGGCAGTGTATTTGCATCATTATAATTGAGATAATTCTATTTCCCATGCTTAGTGTGGATCCTGAAGTTGAATTTTTTACAAAATTAGATGAAAATCTCTTCAAATCACTTTTGAGCTAGGACTCTGGGGTAATATGAAAACTGTTAGGATCTTTTTAACCATGTGACGTTATGAGTGTAATATAATATCTCATTGAAAGGTGACAGGGCCAGAAAGAGTTAATTAACTCATGGACTGACCTGACCCATGGCTGACCTGTAGAGAATGGTTAGGAGGATCTGTAAATGAATAGAGCTGTGAAATGCAAGTCTGCATTGTTAGAGGTAGAAGGGGAGATGTTTGCTCAGGTCTTGTGATGTAAGCAAACAAGTCTGGTCTATTGCTAGAGCTTTAATTCAAAGATCAAAAAAGGAATATTAACATTTATGATGATACTTGAGTGAAATAGTATTATTGTCTCTCTGTCTCTTTGAAGGTTGTGGTAACCTGGATCTGAACTGTTTAATGGATAAATTACCCTGTGCTAATTGCCAGGATGTTTGGAAGGAGAGTTAGGCCTATTGTTTTCTCAGGCCGAAAGGCTGCTGGAAATGTATAAGACCCTGGGACACGATCCTGCTTCATCTCAGATCTGCTTTGGGTTTCAAGAGGGGAAACCTTAAGCCATAAGGATTGAGATCCCCAGTCACTGACTGGAGCCACCCTGAATATGGACATTGGACTATAACCTCTGGACTATTTCTAAAAGGACTTTTGGCAACGACAAGCTCATCTCTGCTGTGTCTGAACCTCAAGAATTGAATTCAAGTCTGTCTGTATATTGATCTGTTAACCAACACTCTCTCGCTTTTCTTTTATTTTTTTAATAAATTTTAGTTTAGTTAATAAGAATTGGCTATAGTGTATTTTGGGTCAGATCTAAGTTATAATTGGACCTGGGTGTGTGGCTGATCCTTTGGGGTTGGAAGAACCTTTTCTTTTATATGATGAGATCAGATTGTCAGGAATCCTCATCATATCTGACATGTGTGTCTGGACGGAGGCCTGAGGCTGGGCACTTTAAGGGAACTGCGTTGGTTGGACTCTGAGTAACCAGTGAGGTAATACAGAGGCTGTTTTGGGCTGGTTGGTAAATCTAAGTATTGGAAGATCCACCAGCATTTGGGGTTTGTCTGCCCCGTTCTGTTTGCAGTTCACCCTGATTGAGTGACCACACCTGACTCCCACGGGCAGCACCGTCACAAACCACACTTCTGCTTTTTAACTAGGGGTATAGAAAAAGCAGCTGAAGTTTGAAACCCAAACTTGACCTGGGCATAGGCCTCACTGAGGACTACCATCTTTGATTGGTTTGGATGTAAAATAAAATTCTAAGCTTGTAAACCCACAGCACTTCCCAGCATACTCAGTGAGCATGTGCCAGCAGAGTCTTTAAAAGGCCCTGTTCCCTTTGTGAGCACCTTGCAATGCTGTCACTGCTGAGCCTGTCTGTTATCATGCACATGTAAACATCACCTGGTAAAGGTCCTGCCTCTTGAGGAAGGCAGCTAACAGTGAGCTATGCATGGGGCCTCTGTTCTAGTTATTCCTATCTTGTAGTTAAGATGCATCGTACAGGAATGTAGCATTCCCTATTTGCATTGCACAACCGTAGGGTTACCATCCGTCCGTATTTCCCCGGACATGTCCGGTTTTGTGTCTCTAAATAGCCGTCCGGGAGGAATTGGTAACAAGGTTAAAATGTCCGGGTTTTTTCTCCCTCGCCTCCCTCCCTCCCTTCCATGCAGAGTGTGGCTGCTGATTGGGTGGCTAGGCCGATTGACCCACTCCCATTGGCCTCCAGCAGCCAGAGCCCTCCCCTGCTCCCCCCTCCCTCTCTCTGTAGTCCTGTGTAACACACAAACCGACCCACGTGGAGCCAGAATGGTAAGAGGAGTGGGGGGGGAGTCAGGGAGCGGGGGAGTGTTGGATGGGTCCCCAGCCTCCACCTGCCATCCCCCCTCTGCGCATCCCCCCCTCCGTGGGTCCCCCTCCCTGTCTGCCTCTCCCTTGTCTGCGTGTACTGCCAGAGCCAGCAGCAACTGCTGTCTGCTGCCCCCGGGTCCTAGTGCCCCCATCCACTAATGGGAAGACAGGCTGCCCTTACCCTGCCCTTCCACCCTAGCCCTGAGCCTCTCCAACGCCCCAAACCCCCCAGCCCCAGCCCTCATCCCCACACACCCTAATCCTCTGCTCCATCCCTGAGCCCCCTCCTGCATCATGAACCCCTCACCCCCAAACTCCCCCTCATCCCCTGAGCCCTCACCCCTGCATCCCCTCCTATCCCCAAACTTCCTCCCAAAGCCTGCACCCCCTCCCTATGCACCGCCTCCCACCCCCAAACTCCATCCCAGAGCCTGCACCCCTCACCCCCTCCTGCACACCCACCCCTTGCCCCAGCCCAGAGCCTGCACCCAGCACCCAAACTCTATCCCAGAACCTGCACCCTGCACCACTCCTGCACCCTAATCCCCAGCCCAGGACCTGCACCCCAGACCTCCTCCCCCCACCCAACCCCCCTCCCAGAGCCTTAGGCAGGTGGGGGGGGGGTTCTGGGCACCATCAAAATTTCTACAACCCTGCCACCCATGTGAGTGGATAAGGGTCGGGGCAGTCAGAGAACAGGTACGGTCCTAGGGGGGACAGTTAGGGTGGGGGGTCCTCAGCAGGGGGCAGTCAGGGGACAAGAAGCAGGGGGGTTGGGGTTCTGAGGGGGGCAGTCAGGGGGTGGGAAGTGGGAGGGAGTGGATGGGGACGGGGCTAGGGCGGGGCTAGGGCGGGGCTTCCCCCCCCCCCCATGTCCTCTTTTTTGATTGTGGAAATATGGTAACCCTACACAACCGACACTTTCGGCAAACAGGATTTGATCATGAAAAGATTCACAGGAGGACTCTGCCTAGTCCCACTCATAACACTTCCTAGGACTGAGCTGTGGGGTACGTACCTTCAGGGTCTCTCTGCAGGAAAGCTACATTCTCTTCCTCCTGGTGTCCACGTAGATCTGAAATCAAGAACATGATCTTGACCCAGAGCCCAGCACTGCACAGCTCATAGAATATTAGAATTGGAAGGGACCTCAAGAGGTCATCTAGTCCCACCCCCTGCTCAAAGCAGGACAAACCCCAGCTAAATCATCCCAGCCAGGGCTTTGTCAAGCCGGGCCTTAAAAACCTCCAAGGAAGGAGACTCCACCACCTCCCTAGGTAACGCATTCCAGTGTTTCACCACCCTCCTAGTGAAATAGTGTTTCCTAATATCCAACCTGGACCTCCCCCACTGCAACTTGAGACCATTACTCCTTGTTCTGTCATCTGGTACCACTGAGAACAGCCGAGCTCCATCCTCTCTGGAACCCCCCTTCAGGTAGTTGAAAGCAGCTATCAAATCCCCCCTCATTCTTCTCTTCTGGAGACTAAACAATCCCAGTTCCCTCAGCCTCTCCTCATAAGTCATGTGCTCCAGCCCTCTACTCATTTTTGTTGCCCTCCACTGGACTTTCCAATTTTTCCACATCCTTCTTGTAGTGTGGGGCCCAAAACTGGACACAGTATTCCAGATGAGGCCTCACCAATGTCGAATAAAATGAGCTCAACTCATGCTGTCTCATATTATCCATACAAACAGCCCTTTGCAGCCAGGAGAGATGGCTGTAATTTTTCAGACAAAGGCTGATTTAAGCAATAGGTTACATGCCACACCACAATTAGTAGTTCTGCAATTTCACATTTGAGTTCCTTCAGAACTCTTGGATGATACCATCTGGTTGTGCAAATTCAATTAGTTTCCTTGAGTTTTACTTTAGTACCTCAATAGTCCACTGATCCCACTGATTGTATAACAGGTTTCCTGCTTCAAATGTACTTACAAATTTTCTTATTAGTTTTTATGTCTTTAGCTAATTGGTTTTCAAATTCTTTCCTGGCCTGCCTAAGGCCTTGTCTACACTACAGAGTTTTGTGGCAAAAGACAAAACAGTGGAGGGGCACACACTACAAAGCTTATTTTGGCAGCAAAACTCTGCTGCTTTGCTGAAATAAAACCACCTCAATGAGAGGCATAGAGCCTTTGCCTGCAAAGTTAAAGTGACAAAGCATCAGTGCAGACGCCCCTCCCCTTTCAAAGCTGCAGAGAGCAGGAGGCTGTGGGAGAACTGGGAGGGAATCACAGAACCATCTGTGTGGAATCGGCAGGCAGGCAGAGCGGGCGCTGCTGCTGTTGGGGAGCGGGGTGGGACACGACACTGCTGTGAGGTTCAGAGCTGGAGGCTGATGTGCGGGGTGTCCCCCCCACCCTTCCCCAGGATAGGTCAGTCAGGCTGCTGTCTGAACTTAACGAGATAGCGTGCTGACACACTGCCCCCAACGCACACTTCTGTCTCTCACATATACACTCCCCCACACACAAGCACACACACACACACACACACTCCCTGTCACACACTCTGCACACAGACCCCTTCAGTTGAAAAGCAGCTGGCAATGTAGTAGGAGGCCCATGGAAGAATGGGATTGGGAAACCTGCATCATGTGACACTGGGCCTGCCCCTTGAGGCACTGCAAACCCTTCCCAAAGCGCCCTGCGGCCAGTTACACAGTGCGATAGCTACCCACAGTGCACTGCTCTCTGTGGTGATACAAGAGCTGCTAGTGCACATGCGCTCTGCTGACACAAGGAGCTAGTGTGGACACACAACAGCACTTTAATTACAGCAGCGTAACTTTTGTCAACAAAACTCTGCAGTGTAGACAAGGCTTAATTATACTTTTACCTTTGACTTGTCAGCGTTTATGCTCCTTTCTATTGTCCTCAGGAGAATTTGACTTCCAGTTTTTAAAAGGATGCCTTTGTGCCTGTAACCAACTCTTCTACTCAGCTATTTGGCCATTTTTGGGGTCCTCTTACTTTTTTGGGGGGTATACATTGAGTGTGAGTGTCTATTATGATGCTTTTAAATAGTCTCCATGCAGCCTTCAGGCATTTCTTTGTGACTATTCCTTTTAGTTTCCATTTAACTAGCTTCATCGTTTTTGTGTAGTTCCCCTTTTGGAAGTTCAATGGTGCTGTGGTGGGTTGCCTTGGCATTCCCAGCCCCACCAAGGGTGTTAAATTTAATTACATCAAGGTGGCTATTACTGAGCGGTCCAGCTATATTCATGTCTTGGACCTGATCCTGTGCTCCACTTAGGACTAAATCAAGAATTGCCTCTCCTCTTGTGGGTTCCAGGACCAGCTGCTCCAAGAAGCAGTCACTTAAGGTGTCAAGAAACTTTATCTCTGCATCTCGTCCTGAGGTGACATGTACCCAGTCAATATGGGGGTAGTTGAAATCCCCCATTATTATTGGGTTTCCTGCCTTTATAGCCTCTCTAATCTCCCTGAGTGTTTCACAATCACCAACCCGGTCAGGTGCTCAGTAATATATCCCTACTGCTATATTCTTATTATTCCAGCGTGGAATTTCTGTCCATAGACAATCTGCGGTACAGTTTGGTTCATTTCAGATTTTTCCTATATTAGCCTCTATGGTTTCACATATAGTGCCACTCTCTCACCAAGATGATCTACTCTGTCATATTTTGATTGATTATACTCAGTCCACCAAACTTCCAAAATGCCCATTATATCAATATCCTTATATAAAACGAGGCACTCTAGTTCACCCAACTTAGTATTTAGACTTCTAGCATTTGTACATTTTGTCCATATTCGGTGCTTGCCTTCATGTGTTATGTTTAAATGTGGCTGTTCCTCACTAGCTCCTACCTGGACTTTACCAACTTCTTTCCTATCCTTTTTACTAGGCTATAGAGTTCTCCCTTTAATAAAATCATCCCTAAGGGATATCTCTGCCCAAACTGTGTGTTCCTCCGCACCCATCAGCTTTCCCCCAGCCCTTAGTTTAAATTGCATTGGGTGCAATAAACTGGGTAGCCCCCACTTTGTTGTTGGACTTCTGCCTGTGTTAATGTTTCTCTTGCAGGGATTGTTTTTGTTTGGGGCTGGGGGGTTGGCTAAGTTTAGCATGTGCTTGTTGGGTGTATCTGCCTGTCATGCTCCCTCTAAACAACCCAGCTCATGAGCTCCTCTGGTCACTTAGGAGTGAGCTTTTGAAACCCATGTTCTCCCTGAGTAGCCCCGCCCCTTCTCAAGAGACCCTGGAAGGGTCAGGGATCAAAGGATAGCAGGCCAGAGCATCGATAGGAAGCCCTCAACCATGCCTAGTAGGCAGCTAGGCTCAGCACACACACACATCCCAAACAGAGCACACAACAGCCTTCAAGCACCCAGCAAACAAGGTGTCAGACAAACTCACCCCAAAAAGCACATGGTCTCGATGCCTTCTCTTGGAGAAATCCCTCGGTAATGCTCCTCTTGTAAATACAGAGGGCAACCCCCAAGATCACAGCTATTCCCATAGCTCCTGCGACATAGACCCCAATATGGCTGTGATCAGAGCTCTCAGCCTCTGAAGCTGCAATAGGAGAAATTAAAGGGATTTTTTCCAGAATTCAGATTACAAATGGAAGGTAGATGGAATCATTGACCATGGTGGGAGGCTCTGGAAGAAACCTGCTTGAAATAATTTCCCCACCGCTGGTGAGTTCCCACCAGAGTCCCTGTCTGCAGGGTGGTTGTATCCTTTTCAAATGACGGGGCTGTATTATAGACTTTGGTAGAGGCTGGCGGGTGCGTGGAACCTTAAGAGATAAAATGGCAGCTGAGACGACAATAAGCAGATATGGCAAAGATCTGTTAGATCCGATCTCTTCCCAACCTCCCCATCCCCTGGCCAGCCAGGATCATTCCCTCCAGTTCCCTCTGTAGACTTGCCCCGGCCCATCGCATGGAACTTGCCTCTTCTTAGCTCAACTCCCCTCCACTGTCCTTCTGTCGGTCTATCACAGGCCTCCTCTCTGGTCTCTCCCCACTGTGGGGGCCTCCTCTCTGCCGCCCAGCCCCGTCAGAGCAGCTGACTTGTTATATCTCCGCCTCTGAGAAAACTGTCTCAGAGAAATGATACCAATGATAAGAACTCATCTCTACCTAATTCATTCCCTCAATGTAGGGTGAACTTCACTTCTTCCACGGACCATTTCAATTTGTAACCTTCAGGTGCTCAGAGTTACATTAACTCACCCATATTGCACACGGGTAATATTTTCACTTACTACTTCAGTTTGATCAAGGGGCCCTTACTAAGGAATGGGCCTGGGTTAAGGGTAGTGGAGAAATCTGAAAGTTTGCCTTCTCCTGTTCTTGGTGGCGTGTTTGTTTCTCTTATGTCTAAACCCTGATGTTGTTGTATTAACATAAGGTCATAAACATACAGCTAAGGGTAACATAAAATCCCTCCTTTACCTGTAAGGGGTTAAGAAGCTCAAATAACCTGGTTGGCACCTGACCAAAAGGACCAATGAGGGGAGAAGATACTTTCAAATCTGTGGGGGAAGGTTTTGTTTGTGTTCTTTGTTTTGTTCTCTCTCGGACAGAGAGGAACCAGGGCAGGGGAAAAAAACCTCTCCTAAAACCCTACCTGAAATAAGCATCTAAGATTACAAAAATTGTAAGTAAAGCAAGGAAATGCGTTAGATTATCTTTGTTGTAGCTTGTGAATTTTCCCTATGCTAAGAGGGAGGTTTTTTCCTGTTTTTGTAACTTTAAAGTTGAGCCTAGAGGGGAATCCTCTGTGTTTTAAATCTTATTACCCTGTAAAATTACCTTCCACCCTGATTTTAGAGAGATGCTTCTTTTACATTTTTCTTTATAATAAAGTTCCTCTTTTAAGAACCTGATTGATTTTAGTGTCCTAAAGATAAAGGGTCTGTGCTCACTTTGTTAATCTATTGGTTAGTATATATTCTCAAGGCTCCCCAGGAAAGGGGGTGAAGGGGCTTGGGGGGATATTTTGGGGAAACAGGGACTCCAAGTGGCCCTTTTCCCTGGATGTTTGTCTAAATCACTTGGTGGTGGCAGCAGTACCCATCCAAGGACAAGGAAAGGATTTGTGCCTTGGGGAAATTTTAACCTAAGCAGGTAGAAATAAGCTTAAGGCGTCTTTCATGCAGATCCCCATATCTGTTCAGTGTGGGGAGGGAACCCTGACACATAACTTTCATATTTAATTGCGAGTCACTCACCTGGAAGCTTGTGACAGACGCTGGTGTTCTGGCGTAAGAGTTTGTGGAGAACAGAACAGCAAACGGAGCGCTCGCCATGGACACGTGCTGTCAGGTTGCTCTGCACAATAAAGACTCCCTCCCTGGTTCTCAGGAATTCCGTTCGCTCCGACTGCGTCAGCCGCTTTCCATTCCCATCGTGCCACGTCACTTCGGGCTCAGGATAACCGCCTCTGGCCTCGCACTGCCAGCGAACCTCATTGCCATCCCGGTAAAGAACGCTGAGCTGTGGGGTTTCATAGGGCACTGAAAAGCAAGAGAACCACCCTGAGGCAGAGCCTTGTGAATCCTCATGTGATGAGCAAACAGTGGGTTACCGGACAGATAGAACTGCGCAGGAAACACTCCCTCACCACTTACTTTTTGTTTTATTTTAGTTCCGAACATACTTCCTGCTGCCATATCCCATTACAGAACGTGCTGACATGGGAATTGTCTGTAATGTTTTTTTATTCCTATGCGTGTCTTTGTTTCTCTCTGTGCCTTGCACGGCTACCCAGCGGGTGCAGGCGCTGCTCCTGGAGCAGAGCTGGGGGGATGTGAGGTGTGTGTGTGTGTGTCACAGAACTATCTGGATCCTTAACAAGCAGATTGACACCCACCCATGTCACTGGAGGGCCCACGAAGACAATGGGAGCCCCAGGGACTGAGCAGATGACACCTGCCCGGGGAAATTCCAACAGGCGGAGCGTGTGAACTCAGCCGGGGCCTGTCGGAGGGCAATGGACTGAGAGGTGTGTGATGGAGCAGGGAGCGGAGCGGATTAATGTGGGAATGTTGCAGGGGAGTTACATTGGGGATGGGGGGCTTCCCTTTCAGGAAGATACCTGAGCTGTAACCTGAGCCAGGAGGGGGGTGGTAGAAGTGACACCTTCTGCCCGGGAGACTGAACAAAGGAAAGGAGGAG
Source organism: Graptemys geographica (assembly GCA_037349215.1). NCBI lineage: Eukaryota > Metazoa > Chordata > Testudines > Emydidae > Graptemys > Graptemys geographica. The sequence continues at coordinate 166,479 of JBAIFT010000129.1, read as the reverse complement.
CAGAGGGGAGGGGAAGAGAGCTCCTGTTGCAGTTTTTAGTTTCAGTTTTGGGCTGGGTGGTGGAACGCAGGGAACCCCAAGCTGGGGTATAAGCTCCCTGCCCACCCAGAAGGACTTGACTGAGGGGTCTGGGTTGTATCCACAAGCTCTGCTGTAGACTGCGCTCCTACTGACCAATAAACCTTCCATTTTACTGGCTGGCTGAGAGTCACAGTGAATCCCAGGAAGAGGGGTGTAGGGCCCTGACCCCCCCATATACTCCGTGACAAGATGTCAGGCAGGGGATACGAGCTGGCTTTTGGAGAGACACCAGGCTCCCACCGCGGGCTGGCACAGAGACAGGGGAGAGAACTAACAAAAGGATCCCACGGCAGCTTGGCTGGCTGATGGCACTGGCTTGGCCAGAACGGTCTGTGCTTTAACCCTTATTTCTCTGTGCAAACCTACAGCCTGCCTGTGCTCTGTGCCAGGTAGCCACTAAACTCTGCTCTGTTCTGGCAGCGCTGGGCAAGGTGCGTCCATCCCTGCGGAGTGCACACCTCTCCCCCAGGACATCACCTCAGCTGGGCTCGTTGAACAGAGCTGACGGACGGTGTGACTCAGGGATGCTGGAGCCCAGAGATTCAGTCTGAGGAGGTGGACAGGCTGCATTGCTGACCCCAGAGGAGGAGCGTGGCCCCTTGGGGGTCTGGCACACAAAAGGGGCTCCTCCTACAGACGGGCTGTAGCACCGATCCTGTGGCTCCATGGCATTGCGCATGGACGCTACAGCAGAGCCCTTCTGGCCACTCAGACTGGTTCCAGACAGGATAAATCCGCAGCAGCCTCCCTTCCCGTTCCAGAGACTCCCCCATCCGAGAGGCAGTCAGACTAAATCTCTCTGGGGACGTTACCATATTATCACAGTTTCAGTGTCTGGTGATAAACACGTTTACCTGATACTTGGAGAATGACGTCGCCCGTGACTGCATAGTGAGTGTCAACGACGATGCACCGGTACTCCCCGCTGTCCGCTGGCTGCACACGGGCGAGGCCCAGGGAAACCCGCCCCTGGCTGAGCGTTCTCAGAGAGAGATGGGTCCGACCCTGGAACTCCCCAGCCTGGTCCTGCAGCCTGTCGGCCCCAGCGTAGTAGCTGTGCACCACAGAGCCCTCCCCATCTCGGAAGACGTGCCAGTGGATCCGGAGGTTCTGCATCTGCAGCTCTGTCAGTAGCTTGACTTTGCAGTTGAGGGTGACGTCCTCTCCAGCTCGTGAGTGAACCATTGTTTTTTCACCAGTCAGAGAAGGAATGTCTGAGAGAAGGAAGGAGCGGATGTTATTACACTGCCTGGAGACGTGGGGCTGCTTTGCGGACCCCCTTAGCAGTTCCCCATTATACTTCACGATCGCTTGGGATTAGAGCTGGATGAAAAGTTTCTCACTAAAGAGTTTTCCATCAGAAAATGCTAATTCAAACCGAAGGGTTCTGCAGCAATGTGCCAATTCCATCCAAACGATGCAGGCCGACCAGCCTGTCCACCGGCTCCCTGGGAGCCTGGCTCCCTGGCTGGCTGGCTGGCTTCGAAGCTGGCCAGCAAACGGGGCTGCCCAGGGGAGGAGCACTACTTGGGTTTCTTTTCTATTTTATTGTTTGATATTTGCATTACAGCAGTGCTGAGAATCCCAGATCCGGCTCAGGGCCCGGCTCTGTGGGACCCATAGTCCAGGCCCTCAAGCGTTATAACTTACATTGGCCTGCGGTGACACATCCCAGGAGCACTGGAAACCAAAGCAGCTGCATCGTCTCTGCAGGAGGGGAGCACGGGCGGGAGCTAAAACGATATTCAGAAAGTAGAGAGTCTGTTACTAGAAATGTTAGCGCTCAAGGTAACAAGGACCAGTAAACTCGTCCTCCAGTCAATGACACCGACTCAACTCCCTGCCCATCACAACAGCTACCTGCGGAAGGACAGGGCCTTCTCGCCCTCAGCTAGTCCTCGGCCCACTGCTCAGCTTGAGAACTGGTAAAAGGGGACGTGGAAAACCCTCACACCTGGTTTCTAGGCATAAAACATCTGAATGTATGCCTGCTTCTAAGGGTTAAAAAATATACGTAGGGGAGGTGTGTGAAACACTGTTTTCTCACCAATCCTGTCAATAAAATTATGGACACATTCTTCCTGATACTTAAAATCTCTCTCTCACTCACCTGAACTGAAGCCCTGCCTAACATTAAAACATGTAGCAGCTAAACTCAGTTCTAATGGATAGGAATCCGGGCAATTATCGGTCCCTGTTTTATCAGCATGCAGTCCTATGTACAAACTGTTAAAATCAGAGTTGGCTGCAGTAGGGTTCCAGTATGCTTGTCAAATTTGATAGAAATGACTGTTGCTCAAGATTTAAGTGAATGAGGTTTCTAACCTACCAGTAACTGTAACAAAGCTGATGAAAAAACCAGAACTATGCATTTAATTTTAAATGTTGGACAGATTTTGATTTCATTTTTTCACCAGACATTTTCCTGTCTCTGTATTTTGCAATGATGCAGAAAGCTAAAAAGTGTGCAAGAAGATGCAAATAGATCCTAATTCGAAGGCGAAAGGGGTGGAATTATTGCATTATAAGTGAGTATGGGGCTGGGATGAGATTTCCTGTTACTAATTGTTCAAGCGAGGAAAGAGGGCACGTGCTCTAACAGCACCCGTGATTTTACAAAGGCCTCAAGGGACCCTTGACACCTTTTTAAGATGGGGAGGAGGGAGGACTGGATCCTCCCCCGCACCCTCCCCTGCACCCTCCCATTGCCATTAAACAATTTTTTAAAGAAGATGGAAACTGTATTAAATGTATAAAATAAACCCAACAACCAAAATTAGACCAAAGTATTACAAGCTACAGGAGACCAGGCTATTATGTGCCACAGGCAGAGAATAGGCATGTGACCAATGCAGAAACATTTGCCTGAGTCTGCAGAGAGCCTGAACCAATTGCTCTGAGAGGGGTGAGCTGCCCTGACCATGATGAACACAGCAACACTGCCTGAGTCAGTGGAGCACCTGAGCCATTGACTCAGAGCTGTGACTGCTCCTGCTCTCTTTTAACCTCATAGGAGCATCAGCCCCACCCAATGATGAAGTTCAATGAAACTGGCTTCCAGGGTGTGACATTATTGACATGAACTGTGACTGTATAGATCATTGTGGAAACCAACATCTTATAGTTGCACCAAATCTTGTACACAGGAGGTCAAGTAAGGTGTCTATGAAAAGGTTGTAATTTGCTGGTTATGATTATGCTGTCTGTATGGGTGTGTCATTTTTGTATTTGAAGTTATGAATATGGGCTCTGTACTTGTATCTCAATGTGTGTGTTTGTAAGTAGTGTGACAGGGTCGGGCCAGATGGCTACAGGAAAGAGATCCTTTTGAGTACCGGGACGCTAGCTCGCCCACTGCTGAAAGCCCCTCCTCCAGCCTAGGGAGGGGCTACTAAACCCGGAACTCAGAGTTCGGGGACAACAAAGGCAACAACAGGAACTGGCGTGTAGGTCAAAGGGCCAAAAGTAAGGAACCGGAAGGGGACACCGAGCAGAGAACCCTGGACAGCACCCACTGCTCCTCGAAAACATGGAGAGAACCAGCAGATGGTGCCCAGAGGAACTCTGCCTAGATACGTGAACAGATGAAAGTACGAAAAACGGCCCCACAGTCGCAGGCCCCACCCCTGCCAACCTCCTCTCCCTGATGTTACGAATGGCCACCTTGGCCATGGCTAGGAGGAGGTTGAAGAGGTGGTCCTGCGACTTCGTGAGGCCTCGGGTTGGGAAAAGAGGATTGGTTCTGGAGGAGCCGGAACAGGGGCTGCAGCCTGGCGCACTGAAGGTACGCGTGTGCCAGGGTCTCCCTCACACCACAGAAGGGACAGGCTTCAGGGTCAGTGGTAAACCGCGCCAAGTACACGCCCGTGCTCACAGCTCCATGCAGGAGCCGCCAGCTGATATCCCCGGCGGGCCACGGGACTAAGGTGGAATAGAAACTAGCCCACCGGGGTTCCCCACCCTCCTCTGCTGGTAGAAGGTCCTGGCACTTGGTATCTGGGCGAGACACGAGGGTGGGGTAATGAAGCGTGTGCAGCACGAGCGTGTACAGATGGTCCCTTGGTGCGGTTTGGAAACGAACCGGCTGCATGTCATGCAGCCGGCTGAAGGTATGTGGGGGAGAAGGCCGGGAAGGCTCACGGGGCAGGGGGCTGATGGAAAGATCCGGAGGGCCTGAAGTGAGGGGTGGGCGGGGCGCACCCTCTCGCAGGACCCGCTCAAGGAAAAACCGAGCCGCGGGAGACAGGGCTGCCTCCACTTCCTGGAGTACGCGCCGATGGGGTCGTAAGGGTGGAGAGCCCCATGTGCCGACCAAGTGCCTGGGGATCCACCCAGCCCCCTAGGTCATAGTCCAGGAGGTCTCCAATCTTGGTGACTCCTGCCAGAACCAACCTCTGGCGCACCAAGGAGGACTCCGCCACCCGCACACTAAGATGGGGATTGTGTAACAGGGGCTCCGCAAGGAGATCCACCCCCTTGGTGGCCACAAATGACCTGGTTGCTGAAACCAGCCTCCAGGCCCGGAGGAGGTCGTGGTAGAAGACCGGCAGCTTAGAGAGGTCTCGGGGAAGACTTCTCGGATGGAGAAAAAAGAGCTGCCGGTCGTATTGGAGCCCTCACGGGCGGCAGAGGAAGGTGTGTGCCAACATGCTCCACGCGGAGCCACCTGCACTATAAAGGAGTCTCTGCAGAGCCTGGAGGCGGAAGACATGGACCTGCGTGCGCATGCATGTCAGGCCCTGTCCACCCTCCTCCAGGGGGAGATGGAGAACCCCTGCAGAGACCCAGTGTAGTCCTGGCTAAAAAACCCCCCAGAACCAACCTCTGGAGATTGGCCAGGAACCCCGGGGGCAGGCACAGGGTGTTGAGTCGGTACCAGAGCATGGACTGGACCAGTTGGTTAAGCACCAGCGCCCTCCCCCTGGAGGGAGAGGCACCGGAGGAGTCCTGTCCAGCTCCACAAGCGCCCAGTCACCCTGCCCTCTAAACTGTGCCAGTTCTCCAGCGGAGACAGATGCGTGGCAGAAAAATAAACGCCAAGATAGAGCAGCGGACCCGCGCTCCACCGGATTAATTGAAGTGCGGGTGGGAGAGGGCTTACCTGCCACCCAGCCCCGACCACCAGGCCAGAGCTCTTGACCCAGCTGACCCGGGCAGAGGAGGCCGCTGAATAGCTTGACAAGCCTCCACCCGCACCAGGTCGTCCGGGTCCTGGACCACGAGTATCACATCGTCGGCATACACTGCCAGGACCAGCCGCAGCTCCGGCTCATGGAGCACCGACCCCGTCAACCTCTTGCGAAGGAGACAGAGGAAGGGCTCAATGGCCAGAGTGTACAGCTGACCTGACAGCGGGCTACCTTGACGCACCCCTCGCCCGAAGCTGACCGGTTCGGTCAGGGTCCAGTTGAGCTTGACCAAGCACTCTGCGGAGGCGTACAGCACCTGGAGAAACCCCACACACCGGGGTCCGAAGATGAATGCCCACAGAGTGACAGGAGATACCCGTGGTCCATCCGGTCGAACGCCTTCTCCTGATCCAGGGACAGGAGGGCGAACCACAGACCATCCCTGCACCCAAGCTCCAAGAGATCCCAGACCAGATAAAAGTTGTCAAAGATGGTACGGCCCGGGACAGTGTAGGTCTGGTCTGGATGGACCACGTCCACCAGCACGGACTGTAGCCGCAGCGAGATGGCCTTCGCCACGACCTTATAGTCCGTGCTGAGGAGCGAGACGGGACGCCAATTCCGAAGATGGCAGAGGTCCCCCTCCTTCGACAATAAGGCGAGCACCTCTCGCCTGCATGAAAGAGGGAGGACCCCGCTCTCCAAGGACTCTGCCCAGACGGTGGCAAGGTCCGGGCCAAGGACGTCCCAGAACACATGGTAGAACTCCACGGTCAGCCCATCCATACCCGGAGATTTATTGGTGGGTGTTGCGGAGTGTGGGGGAGTCAGGGCCCTGCACCCCTCTTCCCGAGATTCACTGCGACTCTCAGCCAGCCAGTAAAGCAGAAGGTTTATTTAAGGACAGGAACACAGTCTCAAGCAGAGCGTGTAGGTACGACTAGACCCCCTCAATTAGGTCCCTCTGGGAGGTTCAGGGAGCTTAGACCCCAGCTTGGGGTTCCCTGCGTTGCACCACCCAGCCCCAACCGAAAACTAAAAAACCAAACTCCTCCCGCTGCTCCTCTCCTTTGTTCAGTCTCCCGGGCAGAAGGTGTTAATTCTCCCCACCCCCGTTCCTGGCTCAGGTTACAGCTCAGGTAGCTTCCTTCAAGGGAAGTCCCACATCCCCACTGCAACCCCCCTGCAACATTCCCAGGTCAAATCTGCCCTGCTCCCTGCTCCGTCACAGTGGGCATGCGGCGGAGGGCTTCCGAGAACTCGGCCAGAGTGAGAGGCAGCTCCAGCCGGTCCCGGTCGCCCGTGCTGACCGTCGGGAGTCTGTCCCAAAGCACTCCGCGGGCATCGGCATCAGTTGGATCCGGGGAGAAAAGGCCAGCGTAGAAGGCCCTAGCCCTCTTGCACATCTCCACCAGATCTGTGAGGGGGGCGCCATCCTCTGCCAAGAGGCAAAGGACATGCTTTTCCACCCCCCTCTTCTTCTCCAGGGCGTAGAAGAAGTGGGAGCCACGATCCATCTCCTGCAGGAGACAGATGCGGGATCGTACGAAAGCACCCTGGGCCCAAAGATTGTCGAGGGCCCGGAGCTCTTCCCGCTTCTCCCGGTACGCTCCACAGGGGGTGGATTTCCGGGGCTGGTGGCCAGACGCCTCTCCATCTCCAATACCTCCCACTCCAGCTGCTCTATCACCACATCCCTCCGCCAGCTGGCGCCCAGGGTGTGGCTACGGCAGAAGAGCCGGGCGCACACCTTCCCCATATCCCCCTACCACCGCGCTGAGGGAAAGGCACGCCTCTGTTCCCGCCAAGTCAGCCAAAACTCCTGGAAGGATGCCACAAATCCCACATCCTCCAGCAGGCTGTTATTGAAATGCCAATACGCCGGCCCCGGCCTCTCCGAAGAAAGAGAGGCCATCACAGCCACCAAATGGTGGTCCGAGAATGGGGCTGGCTGTACGCTGGAGGAGTGGGCCTGAGAAAGATGACAACGAGAGAAATAGATGCGATCCAACCGGGAGTGGCTCGACCGTTGTTCCTCCACCCGGACAAAAGTGAACGTAGAGTCATCGTCTGGATGGTGGTCGCACCAGACGTCCACCAGGGAGTGATGGACTACGATCTCCCTGAGGACGTCTGCAGCAGCCGGGCTCGGCTCGATCCCCATGCGGTCCCACTCCTCGACGGTGCAGTTGAAGTCTCCGCCCTGGACCAGGCACTTGCGAGGATCCAAAGTACTGAGGAAGGCGGACGCCTGCTGAAAGAAGCATGCTCTCACCGGGCCGGACGCTGGGGCATAGACATTGACAAGATGCAACGTCAGCCCCTCCACCCGAACCCAGAGGTGCAGCAGGCAACCCGGCACGACCTCGGTAATCCCCAGCACCTCGGGCTGTAGGTGCGGGGAGAACAGGGTCGCCACCCCGCCCTGACGGGCTGAAAGGTGGCTAAAGTAGACCCTGTCCCCCCACTCCAGCCGCCAGCTCGCTTCAGCGGCTGGATCCGCATGGGTCTCCTGCAGGAAAATAACCGAGTACCCCCGCTCCCGAAGGAAGGGGAGCACCTGGCACCTGCGGAGACCTGACCTACAGCCGCGGATGTTCAAAGTGGCAAAGATGGACGGCGACATAAGGAGGCCTGGGGATGATCCTCGCGGTCTGGGGCCCATTGGACCCCCGCAGCAAACTGTGACCAACCCCGAAAGCCAGCAGGGTGTCACGGAAGCCGCGGGCCCGCTGGTAAGCCGCAGCATCTCGCTTCCCGGTCCCTTTGCCCTCCCCCATAATGGCCCTCACGGTCTGGAGAACAAGATGGAAATTGCCCCAGTGCTGAAGAGTGAGATGCACTCTGTTCGTGGAGCCACGAGTGTCCTCCAAGAAAGAGCGCATCTCACTCCTCTGCATGGCAGGGACCGGGGTCACGGACCCCGGGGCGTCCCCCGATTGGACCCCCCTGCCAGCCCTGTGGCCCATCGAGACGGACACGCAGGGATCAGAGCCCCGCCTTGGCGCCCGTCCCTCCGGCACCCCGCCACCCGATGCAGCACTTGGCCCTAGGAACAATGGCGGAGGGAGAACTGCAGGCCCAGATGGGCCAGAAGAAGGAAAAACAAAAACCGCCTCCTGGGGGCCTCCGTAAAAAGAAAATGAGGCAACCCCGGGGGCGGCAGCAACAGGAGCGGGGAGGGAAAAGAGGTTAAGGACAGGAACAAGGGCTGGAACAGGGTCAGGGACAGGCAGGGCCGGCTTTAAGCCAATTCCACCAATTCCCCCGAATCGGGCCCCGCGCCTAAGAGGGCCCCGCACCCAGTGGCAGGGTCGCCCAGAGTGGGGGGCAAGTGGCAGAGAATCCCTTCCCTGGCTAGAGGCACCTTTTTAATTTTTACTCACCCGGCGGCGCTCCGGGTCTTTGGCGGCACTTTGGCGGCGGGTCCTTCAGTGCCGCCGAAGCGGAGTGAGTGAAGGACCCGCTGCCAAAGACTAGGAGCGCGGCCCGGTGAGTACAAGCCCCATGTGTTTTTTTTTTTTTAACGTGTTTTTTTTTTTAGTCATCCCTCCCGGGGCCCCATCGAAACTCTTTGAATTGGGCCCCGCACTTCCTAAAACTGGCTCTGGGGACAGGAACAGAACACAGATCTAGGACCGGGGCAGGGAGCGGGGACAAAATCTAGGGCCTGAGCGGCAAAGCCTCCGGGGCATGGAACCTCATGACCCAACACGGTAGTTAAAGGGGCAGCAAGGGAGTGGGACACCTCCACAGCGCTAGGCTCAGGTGCCCCACTAAATGAGGCACCCACGATTACAGCGCTGGGGGGAGATGAGAGCAGCGGCCCCGCCTCATGGGGTAAGGTGCCCGTGGGCTCAGTGCCCGGCCGCTTGGCATCGGCCGTCGCCACAATGGGCATGGCGGCGTCAGCCAGATTACCATTCACGGCCGGGCAGGTGGACATGACATGGCCCCGGGCGTTGCAGAGGCCAAAACGGGGGCAAACACCTGAGGTGGAGGGAAGGTGAAGGGGGGGGGGGGCGGGCACCAGAGAGCAATCACCCTTACCAAGGCCTTCTAACAGGGGCATCCACTCCCTCAGTGGTTGGGGTCAAGCCCAGGGTCTCGATCTCAGCAAAAATAGAGGCAAAGTCCCCACCCGCCTCTACTGGTTCCCCCTCGACAGCAGCCAGGGCAGTAGCCATTGCGGTGCCTACAGGGGGCACAGGTGGCAACGGAGCAGCGGGGGCGCTGTCCATAACCCCCTCGGGGAGGGACTCCATAGGAGAGGTGGTACTACTGCCCCGACGCCCGGCGAAGAAAGCACCGGGCCGCCCCCGAAGAATAATAAACCCGGTACTGGGCCCCTCGATGGGGCACCAGAAGTGACCCCTCCAAAGCCTCCCTGTCACGTGCCGCTGGCGGAACTTGAACCTGCACCTGCCGACAGAATGAAAAAACGTGGCAGATGGCAGGGTCCTTACAGCTCAACGAAAGGGGGCTGAGGACGGACAGGGGCCTCCCCAGGGTGGCGAGGAATGGCAAAAGGGCGGCATTGGGGAGGAAGGGAGGAACAGAGGAGAAAACCACCCATACGCCCAGGTCCTCCAAAGGCTTGAGGGGGACATGAATGCCCCCCACCGCCAAGCCCCTCTCCGCCGCCTCCTGGGCAGCAGCCTCCGACGCCAGGAAGAACATCACCTTCCCAAACATCTTAGAGGCTGCCACCACGGCCGTGGGCCCCACCACCCGTGCCAATGCCCACACGTAGGTTTCTACGTGAGGTGAGGCCGGCACCAGCAGACAACGCAGCCCGTACTCCCTGGTGAGGGTGGGAAAGGGGTCCCGGCCACTGGGAATGGTATTCCGGGAGGAGGCTGGAGCAAACGGCAAGGCTGGAAGCAGAGGGGTCGTAGCCACCTGGGCGTACGCCCCGGGGGCCGAGGGAGCAGCACCCCCAAAGCTGGTGGAGGGAACAACTGGCAAGGGAGAAAGGGGAACTGTGGCCGTTGACGGGGCCGCAGCGGGAGAAGGAACCACTGTCACCGGGGGTTTCACCTTCCAGGCAGGGCCCTTGCCCTTTTTCAACCCTCGGCCCTTCCCACCGGCCAAGGGAGTGGTCCCAGAAATGGAGGCGGCTGAGGTCACGGCAGCAGCAGCGGCAGAGTCTCGGGAGCCCCTATCTGTGCCTGCCAGTGCCTCAATGGCAGTGATGGCAGGCAGCCCGGTGGCGGGAGTCGAGGCGGCCATCGCAAGGGAGAGTGTAGGGAGGGGGACTGGAAGGGAACTGCAGGGGCATCCACGGAAGTCCAAACCCCTGAATCACCCACCACAGAAAGGGAGGGAAGGGGACAGCCACTAGGGCAGGGAAATGGAAGGAAGGAGAAGGAGGAGTGGGAGGGGAGGGAAAGGGAGGAAAACAGCTACCACACCCCACCCGCTAGGCTGAAAGCAGGGTGGAGGGGTGCCAACAGAAAGGGACAAAAGAAGACAAGGAACACAATTCCAGCACAAGATGAAAAAGAAACCAGCTCCCCCGGCTTCACTAAGGAAAGGAAGGGAAAAACTAAAACATCATGGGAAAGTGCATCAGTGAAGGAATCAATAAAAAAAAAAAAAAAAAGTGTGTGTGTGGGAAGAATCTCACATGCCAACAGCGGAACGTGGGCATGCAGGCAATAAGGGCTGAACTGGAGGGGGGCAAGAAGCTTGGGGGCGGAATGCAGGGGAGGGCTAAATCAGGGATGCCTCAGGCATGGAAAAAAGAACAGGGTGGGTTCAAAAAACAACCAAGCTAGAAGAGGGGAAAATGGGACTGGCAACCACGCCTGCACCATGGGACAAGGTTGGGGCAAACAAACTAATCAAGGACCAAAAAACAAAACAGGGCAAACCAGAGCAAACAGGGCAGTAGAAAGGGGAAGGGCGGGGCAGGCAGCAAAGGGAAAGGAGGCAAGCAGTTGCAAGAACAGGGCAGTGGACGAGGCAGAGGAAAAGGGGGCCCACCGGCCAAATGCAGCAGGGGAGGGAGGACAAAGCCAAGGGAGGGGAAAGGAAACGAGCACCCACGGGCATCTGAAATACAAATGCCCGTTCACTGCCGCTATGGTCTCTGGATGTTTAGAAAGGCAGAGCAAACTGCTGGGCCGGGGAGCAGAGAACAGAGCCAGAAGGCAGGTGGAAAGGTGGAGGGTGCAGTGGTGGTGGAGTGGGTGGACTAGGGGGAGGGCCCCAGGCCACTCCCCCAGCTCTCCACAGTAAAGGCACCTACCACCACAGAAGCAAGGATGTAACAAACCCCCTCCACAAAACAAGGCCTCCTCTACTCCCTCCTCAGCTCCAGCAGCAGTAACAGGCTCTCCCCAGCAGCAGCAGCAAGGGCAGCAGCAACCCAGCCAGGGAAAACCCCAAAAATGATGGACAAAGTGGGGCCTCGCACTCTCACACCAGCAGGGTCCTCCCCGCAGCAGCAGCAGCCAGGGAGCAACCAGCCAGCAGGACAGCCTCAAAAAGAGTAGAAGGCAGATCTCTCAGCCCTCAGAACAGACAGGTTCCTTGGGTAAGGTAACAGGGGCGGTTCCAGAACAAGCATGAACTTACTAGAACCAGTTAAGGCAGGCAGGCTAATTAGGACACCTGGAGCCAATTAAGAAGCTGCTAGAATCAATTAAGACAGGCTAATCAGGGCATCTGGTTTAAAAAGGACCTCACTGCAGTCAGTGAGGGGTGCACAAGGAGCTGAGAGTGAGAGGGTGTGCTGCTGGAGGACTGAGGAGTACAAATGTTATCTGGTATCAGGAGGAAGGTCCTGCGGTGAGGATAAAGAAGGTGTTGGGAGGAGGCCATGGGGCAGTAGCCCAGGGAGTTGTAGCTGTCACACAGGTGTTACACGAAACACTGTAGACAGATGCACTCCACAGGGCCCTGGGCTGGAACCCGGAGTAGAGGGCGGGCCCGGGTTCCCCCCATCCCCTCACCTCCCTATTTGATATAAGAGGAGTTGATCTGGACTGTGGGTCCCACCAGAGGGCAAGGTCTCTGGCCTGTCCCCCAACCCATTAGGTGGGCCAGCGGAGACTGCAGGGCTTGTTCTCCTTTTCCCCAGGCTGGCCAGTGATGAGGTTAGCTGAGTGAACGTCAGGTTTGTGCCACTAACAAAAGGAGCCAAACTGAGGACTACTGTAAACCTCTGAGGCGACAAATCTGCCATAAAGCGCAGAACCCAGCAAGGCAGAGGAGGAACTTTGTCACAGTAGCATCAGTGAAGCATTTGGTCAGCTTCTTGAGAAAGGACTTTTCAGATTAAGTGCCCAATAAAGAAACACTTCACTGACAATGGACCTTGGGAGACGCCAGTCCACATCTGAGGAGCCTTTCTAGGAATGTTCAAGGTAGTATGTGAGCAATGGCTGCTCTACTTGCAAACTGAGTCCTGTATGGACATGTGATTGGCCCATGTGACTCCAAACTCCATCTTGCTGCTGTGATTTTCCACGGTAAGAACAATGGGGATCTTCCACATGGGAGAAACTACATAAGGCCCCTGGGGGACCTCTCCATTTTGTCTTCAATCCTGCTTCTAACCTCTGGAGGGACTTTGCTACAAACTGAAGCTCTACACAAAGGACTGAATGACCCATCCCAGCTGGGGATGTTCCAGAGACTCGATTTGAACCTGCAGTTTATTCTATCACCGCTACAAGCCTGAACCAAGAACTTTGCCATCACTGTATGGAATTGATTCCATTTAACCAATTCTAGCTCTCATCTCTATCTTTTTCTTTTTATGAATAAACCTTTAGATTTTAGATTCTAAAGGATTGGCAACAGCGTGATTTGTGGGTAAGATCTGACTTGTATATTGGTCTAGGGCTTGGTCCTTTGGGAGCAGGAGAACCTTTAATTGGGGACACTGGTTTTCATAATCATTTGTTCCTGTGAGGTGTGCTACTGGTGGTGATACAAGGAAACTGGGGTATCTGAGGGAATTGCTTGTATGACTTCTGGTTAGCCAGTGGGGAGAAACTCAAACTTCTGGCTGGCTGGTTTGGTGCCTTAGTAGTGAAGGACCCCCAGCCTTGAGCTGTGACTGCCCTGCTCTAAGCAATTTGTCCTGAACTGATACTCTCAGTAGTGTCCTGCCAAAAGGCTGCCTTTTTACACAGGAGCGGATCGTGTTAGTGGCTGGAGAGGGAAAGAATGGGCTTGAACACAAGGCTCATGGGGCTAAAGGATTCAGAGCTGCTCCAGGGAAGGACATGCAGAGACAAGAACAGATGCTCTCTGAGACAAGGAAGAGGGAGAGAAACTGGAGAAGGAAGAGAAAGAAAGGGTAGAAATGACAGTGGCTTAAAGAGGAGCAGATTTTCTCACTGAAAGATAGTGCTGTGATTATAGAGTACAGAACAAATAAGAAACAAAGCCTAGCTACTCTGTAAAGGCCCCATTCTTCCCTTACTGTCTGTGCAGCCCCCACTCCTCAGTGGGAGATCCTTTGTGGATTGAGTAGGAAGTCCTGAATTGAGGTCTTAGCCCATGAACTAGAAACGACCATGGATTCCAGCCCTCTCTCCCATATGCTTTCCACACCTTTGTTGTGAACTCAGCAGACTTGTTCTGGAATCACTGATGCCATAAACCAAAAGCCCAGCCAGTTACCAAACTCCCTGCAAAGTAAAGGGCAAAAGTACAAGTGCTAATTACACTTATCTTCAGTGAGAGCCATTTAATGACAGACATATCCTGTGTACTTTAACCTATGGATGGAAAGATACGATCATTCTTGTAAAACTCACCAGTCACGGAAGCGAGTGGATGCTGCCGGGGTCTGCACTAGACCCAAATATATTTGATGCTTTCATCCCAGTCCTACAGGAAGACAAGGCACAATTAAGGGAGCAGTGTGGTAAAAGCTGGGTTACTAGAAACCCATGGTTTGATCGGACACACGTGCCCAGGCCCACAGGAACATGCCTTGCCCTGGTCTGGTGAAAATCCATTTACATTTGGCTGAGTTATAGAGGGTTTAAAAGTCCCAGAATCTGCACATGCAGAGTAATATTTTTTTACTAACAATGCTACTAATGATCTTCCAGCATTTCATTTGTTCTGCACAGGCACATGTGACAAAGCTGAGTGGGATTTGCTGTCGCCTCTGTTTCTTATCAGTGCCAGCAATCCTGGGACATGCCCAGTAATTTGTCCTCGCTGCTGGGCAATTGTGTGGTTTAGAGGTGAGCCTTCAGTCTCCAGCACTTCAGAGCTGAGAATTAGCAGGACTATGAGCTCGGCTTCTTGGAGGAGACTTGGCAGCTTGTCTCTCCAGATCAAAGGGACTGGACTCTATGCCTCAGACTTTGACTCCAGTTCCTAGGCAGAGATTCAAGCCATCCAATCAGGAACCCCGGCTGGAGTGCCAGGAGCTCTTGGTTCTGTTGTCAGATACCTCTATTTAAAAGAAAAACAAAACCAATCAGCATTCCCAGCTGCAGTTTTCTGGCCTGCTGGATGAGATGCCCTGGAAAGTTTTAGATCAGGTGGCCCAAAGAGTAGATCTTTTTATCCCAGGATTGGGGTTTGCACTGTGGAAAGTTTGAGAACTAATGCATTAGAAAGTCTTATACTGTTCAATGGATTGATTTCCCCCCCCCCCCCCCGTTCACAAAAAGCGATGCACTTTGTGGTTCTTCCCCTATGTCAGTCTGCCTTTACCTACGTGAGGTTCTGCTTCTTGACAAACACACACACGCAAACTAGGATGTCCTGATATTATTGGGACCATCCCAATGTTAGGGTGTGACGAAGTGGGGAATTTTCTTGTTTGTTTTCTTGTTTTCTGTGGAGTTTCAATGGTTTGCATGAGGAGGGGGTGGGACTCAGTTTCCCTGGGTGTTACTGGTTTAACGAGGTGAGGGGAGAGGGAGTGTGTTTTGCAGAGGACCGGAGAGGGAACTTGGGGACCCAGCCGATGGCCGGGAGGATGGATACCCCAGCGACCGGTGACCTGGCGACCCGGAGGCCCAGCTGAGGAGACACAGCCGGTTCTGGCCAGTGGGCGGACAATGGGTTGCAGAGTGAGGACCCAGTGACCGAACCAGCCGGTTCCAGCCAGAGGACAGAAGCAGGAGAGGAGGCCCCAGTTAACGACCCTGTTTCCCTGGAGAGAAGACAATGGACAGAGGTGGGGCTTGGGGCCGGGGATTTCAGATGCGCAGCTTGGAAGCAGGGGGGCTCGGGGCTGGAGAGGGGAAGCAGGCAGAGCCCACCTGGATGCAGAGAGACTGGGATGTGCTGGGCTGAGGGAGGCCAGGCCTGAGGCCCTGAGAGTTTCCTGTGCTGGGTTCAACTCTCAATAAACCCTCCTGTGTCACGCTGGCTGAGAGTCACTCCGGGCTAGAGAACAGGGGGTGGCCCCGGGGGTCCAGAGCGAGTGGACTCCCTGAGGGGGCCCACGGCAGAGACAGACGTGCTAAGGCTCAGAGAGGTGCGGCTCCAGGAGGTGGTGAGGCCTGACCCCGAGAGAGAGTGGACCCCCGAGAAGGGCTGTCGCACTGAAAGGGGCACCCCCCACGGCCCTCACAGGGCCCAGAGTGGGCACGATCTGTGAGTCCATGACATAGGGGTTTTGTCTTATACATGCTACTCCTCTCCCCCCAAAAAAGTGTCCTGATTTTTCACACTTGCTACCTGGTCACCCTAACACAGACACACACACACGTTAAAGCCCTCATCTTTACACTTTTGTTCACTAACCTATTTCATCGTGGGTTTTAATGCAGACCCATTTGCTAGTGGAGCTAAATTCTGCAGCAGTGTTAATTATGTTAATTTATTCTGGTGCCATGCCCTTCATTATTTTATGAAATCATTGTAAAAGAAACCAAACCACAAAGTGTCCGCACTCATTAGATACAGTTAGACAGGAAGACATTTCATTAAAGCCCCAGCGGATGCCAGACTGTGTAAAACAAAACTGCCTTTAAGTTTGGAGCCGTAGACAGAGCACCTGGGAAAAGAGAATTCCCTCTTCCCTTTGAGCATAGACAACAAATCTGACATCAAAATACACATAAAAAAACAACGAGAAGTCTGGTGGTACCTTAAAGACTAACAGATTTATTTGGGCAGATGCTTTCGTGGGTAAAAACTTAACTTCTTCAGATGCATGGATGCATCTGATGCTTATGCCCAAATAAATCTGTTAGTCTTTAAGGTGCCACCAGACTCCTAGTTGTTTTTGTGGATACAGACTAACACGGCTACCCCTTTTATACAAATAAAAGACTCACCTATGGGGAGAAGGTCCCTCAGACCTGCAGGTCTTGTACTAAACAGTGGACAAATTATAAGGTTTAGTTCCTGGTACAAGAACTACCAGGAATCAGTTAATCATTGCTAGATGTAAAAGTGAAAGGAATTTGGGGTAACCTTGGGAATGTGATCACATTGGCTCAGTGATTGCATGCTACACTCAAATGTACATATACACCCTCTGCTTCCAGACATGTACGTACACACACATGACAGTCTGGCTCCCAGCCCAGTGACCCAAAGGGGGGCCTTTCCATTGAGGTCAATGGGCCCCGATCCCTCTTTCCCATAATTCAGTCCCTGGGCAGCTGGACCCTTTGCTGAATTTGACTCTCTCCCCCGGAACGGGCGCACATGCCCTTCCCCCCCCCTTTGCTGTGCTGGGCCTGCGCTGTTACTGACACTGGGGCTGGCACTAGCTAGAGACGTTGCTGGTTGGTTCCTCCAAGTCGGGCCGGGCGTCTCCCTGGCAGAGAGCAGGAACAAGCCTGAGAGCCGGGAGAGGTTAGTGGGCCTGGGCCGCGTCTTTCACACATTCACAACCAGGCTTTTCTAACACGAGACGTGATTGTAGGGCCCAGCCTAAGACCCCAGTGTCGCAAAACGCTGAGGACCCACGCTCTGAAAAATGGGCCCCTGGGTGGCGTCTCATGTAGGACTCCCAAAATCACAAACCATATTTGAAAATCTTGGCATGCACCACACTTTGCAGGCTGTGAGATGCAGCCAGGGACACAGAGACTCAAGGAGCTGTAAGCAGCCCTCTAGTGTGTTCCCCGCTCCACTGGCCTGGGTGCTGCCGGATTTCCTTAGGTAGATGCAGAGACGGTAAACAAAATGCAGAGACTCTAGCAGCCCAGAGGAAGCACCGTTCACTGCTCTTCTGTTAGTTGTTCGGCCCCTTTCACCTACGCACGCTGGTGTGTGTCTGATCTGACCCCACCCACATGCATCTGCCTGAGTGATTCCTTGTCGTCTGCTGCTCTGGGGCTTGGTGGTTTGTGTGTCTCACTAGGGCTGTGATGTCAGAAGTGAGCACCTCCGATCTGTGCTCTGAGCATACGGATTGCCAGTTACCAATGCCTTACTCTGTTAGTCCCTTCCTGTCACACGGCCTCACAGACCCGGCCATCCTCTTGTGCAGGCAAGACGCACCAGGTCAGAGGTGGACGGGTTACCTCTCAGTCTAGCTGTTTGTGTAACACCCCCGTTCGCCCTCCCAACATGAGGTGGTTTAAGATAGGGTGAGTCTGTGCTGTGGCTTTTTACATGTGTGACCAGGGTCCCAATGGAGGCCAGCTATGATCACTCAATCAGGGTGAACTGCAAAGAATGGGGCAGACAAACCCCATAAAGCTGGTGGATATTCCAATACTTAGATTTACCAAACCAGCACAAAACAGCTTCTGTATTACCTTACTGGTTACACAGAAGTCCAAACAACACAGTGCCCTTAAAGTGCCCAGTCTCAGGCCACCATCCAGGTACCCACGTCAAATATGATGACAATTTCTGTAAATCTTATTTCATCATATAAAGGTTCTACCAATCCCAGAGGATCGGACATATCACCTCCCAGGTTAATGAATGTTTCAGATCTTACCCAAATACACACTACTGCCAATTCTTATGAACTAAACTAAAAAATTTTAAAAAAGAAAAGAGAGAGAGTCTGGTTAAAAGATCTATACACATACAGACATAAGTTTAATCCATTGAAGCTCAGATTCACAGCAGAGATGGTGAGCTGTGTAGTTGCAAAGAGTTCCTTTAGAACTCAGTTCATAGGTCATAGTCCAATGTCCAAATCTCATATTCAGGGTGAACCAGCATAACTACAGGTTTCAGAGTAGCAGCCGTGTTAGTCTCTAAGGTGCCACAAGTACTCCTGTTCTTTTTGTGGATACAGACTAACACATTTATTAGAGCATAAGCTTTCGTGGACTACAGCCCACTTCTTCGGATATCCGAAGAAGTGGGCTGTAGTCCACGAAAGCTTATGCTCTAATAAATTTGTTAATCTCTAAGGTGCCACAAGTACTCCTGTTCTTCTTCCAGCATAACTGGGACCTCAGCCTTGTGACTCAAACTTCCCCTGATGAAGCCTACGCAGATCTGAGATGACAGAATCAGGACCCAAGGATCTTTTATACAATTTCATGTCCTCTTTGACACGTTGGGAGTTCCTCCAGGAACAAAAGATCATTAGGATGACTTTGAAGGAGGTCCATCACCAGGTACTTAGCTATAGAATTAACATACGGCCATTTGCTGGTTCCTCCACCATTCACAGTACACTTCAAAGAGAGATGAATACCGAGATATCCTGTGTCTACAATTCATTTACATGCTAGGATGTTCTTTTGATCTCTGAACTATCAGAATACATCAGAGAGAGGGACTGTTGATTACATTGTCCAACCCTACTCATACATATGTAAATACACAAACATTATCTCCCCACATGTCTTTTGAGGGGTATTTATTTTGCAGGATGTTTAACCCTTTCTGGACAAGTGTCACAAAACGATTTTGGGAAGATGGGCCTGAGGCTTCACAAGGTGCTCTGGTTGTGTGTCAGTGTGTGTCACCTCAGACCAACCACCAGGAGCAAATTTTTTTTCTGTAAGGAAACACAGAGCAGGAGTCCGGTCCAGCCGCCTCCTCTCTGCTTGGGTCAGTGCTGGAGCTTCCCGCTGGGAGGGCTGGGCAGCAGGGACCTGCTGGCAGGAACCGGGAAGTTCTCCCAACACACAGCCGTTTGCAGGCCACAACTTCTCGCTCCCACGGCTGCGGCTGAAGCACCTGCACCTCCGGCTACACTTGTGATCACTTAGTTGGGAACAGGAAGCTGTAATGGTGGGATCTTACTCAGGGGGGAATATCACTGTTCACATCTGCTAGAGCCAATCCAGAATTGGAGCGTAAATACCGGTGTGAATTATGTCTCCCAGGAGTGTGAAGTCCACACGCAAGAGAGACATTGCTACACTGACCTAACCCCCAGTGTAGACAGAACTAGGTCGATGGAAGAATTCTTCTGTCATCCTAGCTACCGCCTCCTGGGAAGATGGGTTACCTGTGCCAATGGAGAAGCCTTCCTGGCTCCTGTCAGCATTGGGAGTGTCTACACAGAAGTGTTACAGCAGTGTAGCAGTACCAGTGCTACTGTGCCATGGTAGAGTTGTGAGTGTAGAGTGTCGACCTACCCTGAGTCACCAGAAATCACAGGCTCAGCAGACAAGCTGGTTTTATGGCTCGTTACAGTAATTTGTAACCTTCCTTTGTCTTATGCCTGCAGAGATGTTAATTTCCTACGTCACTTTAACTGGTCTCCTGCAACATGTATTAATCACGTATACGGAACAATCTGTCCCACCTTGTGTTGAGCTGTGACACTACTCCCTTAAAAGACCCACTCCAGATTTGCTACAGCCTCTGTCTCTGGTGGTGATACGTAGTTTTTGTAACCAGCACCTTTGGTGGTAGCATTTACCTTCATCCCACGTCACCCATGAAGGTAGGCTTATTTGACAAATGAAGCTCTGATAAAGACATGATTCCTGATCGAAGAAGCTTCCATCTCATTTGAGCGGATGTCCTGGAGCACCACCCTGGTCACGCTCTGGGCTGAGAGGGTGTAGCAGGGTGGTCACCCACTCCGGGCCTGAAAGGGTTACAGACAGCCCTGGCAGAGGGCTGGGGCTGTGAGCCAAAGACTAGGCTGATTGGGGGAAGCAGCCACAGCTGGGCCACGCCCCAATCAGGGCCCAGCTGGCCCTATAAAAGGCTGTGAGCCAGGAGCTCAGGCAGAGACTCTCTCTAGCTGTGGAGAAAGAAGGACCTGGCTGCTGGGAGCTGAGCAGGATAGCTGAGAGAAGCAGGGCTGGGGAAAGGCCAGAGGAGCTGGGGAGCTCCACCCTGGAAAACCCCCAGGGTGCAGGCCTTGATGAAGGCCTAAAGCAGGTACTGGGGTTGCAGAGGGCAGCCCAAGGTTAGGCCAAGGCAGCAGGTCCAAACCCCCCTTGCGGGTGATGAGTGGCCATCACAGACTGCAGTCTGCCCCAGAGAGTGGGGGCTGGATGACGACTGGCAGTAGCCACTGAGGCAAGGTGGGTTTAGAGGGTTGGGGATTCCCTGGGGAGGAGAGACCCAGCCTGCGGGGATACTGCAGTGGGCAGAACCCCGAGGGAAGGGGCACTGGGGTCCGGGAGGGACATGGGGGGCCTGAGGCAAGCAGGACATCAGCCAGCAGAGGGCGCTCCAGAGGCTGGAGAGCTAATTCCCAGGGCGACCAGCAGGAGGTGCTGCGCCGGTGAGTCATCGCTTCGCTACAGAGGGGTTGAGTATGAAACTAGCAGTGTTACATTTCAAAAAGTGAGACAAGAACGACATAGGAAGGGGCACTCTAGCTAACGGTGGTGTAGTATCTGATGGAGCAGCGCTGGCAGGTTGTGCCAAGGGGTCTGTGGGTGTTCGTTGGGAACAGAGCTGGCTCCATTTAGGCAGAGAAAAGCTGCTCTCAAAAACTGGGCTGAGCTTGGTGTGTCCTTCTAGTGTGTCACGTTCCTGTCTCCTCCCATGGGCCAGGACAGACAGCCCCACGCTGCTGTCCTTTTAGTATCTGAGCCTATTGACAGAGACCTCCAGCGACCTGCCAGCAGCTGCTCTTGCTGAAATGTATTTCCTTTTCTGTGTGTCGCTCCTGCCACTTGCGTTCACAGACTGGTCACCAGACAGCAGTAAGTCACAGGATTTTGTTCTTTTAGCACTTTTGATACATAACATTTTCAGTGTGCGGTTTAGAATGTCTTACTAATGTCTGTGTTTTTACCCTTTGCCATGTGATGGAGCGTTTCCATTGTCTGGGGATCAGAACCCCAGCACTTTCCCCGTATTATTGTCCTATGTCCAGACCATCCTCCAGAGCCTAATGCAGACCTTTCCCCTTTGGGACACGTTCTAGTGCTGTTTATCCACAGGGGAGCACTTAGAGGGAGGTTTGTCCCATGCATCTAAATACCTTTGTAAATCTGGGCCAGAATCTTTCTGGGCCTCGGTTCTCCATCTGTCCAATGCAGAGAATACCTCTTCCCTACCTCACAGCGGTGTGTGAGGATAAATACAGCAAAGATGTGAGGTGCCCAGATACTGTGGTGATGGGCCTGAAAATTACAGTTGTGTAAAACTGGCTGAACCAAAAAAGCGACAGAAAAATTTGTTTCGGGTCAAACAAAACATTTATGTTTTTGCATTTTGTTAGCCCTTTTTAATAAAACTTGACTCAAATTCTAAACAAAATGTTGTTTCCAATAAAAAATCAAAATGTTTTACTTCAGAAATGTCAGTGAAGTTGACTCACATCTGCATCTTTCAGTGAACAAGAGAGTATCTTCTGAAAAATTTGTCCCAGCTCAAATCTATGTAGCGAGGCAGATCAGCGTTTTGTGTGATACGCTGCCATTTCGTCATGGATGGAGCCAGTAACACACCTAAAACAGCAGGAATAAGGGATGGATTCCCCTGTAGAAGTGCTGTAGAAATGCAGGCAGAGCCATGACAGGTGCTTCCCAGACACAGCGCGCTGACCTCCGGCTTGGACAGGGAGCTCTTCAAGGAAGGGGTTTTGTCCCTCTGCCAGGGCTGTGAAGTGCCTCACACATCCACTGGGCTTGATACATAATTGGCCACGCTTGTGCAGTCAGACATTCAGCCCAGCGGTATTTCTGTGTCTGTCTGTCCATCTGTAACGCTATAACCAGGGTTTCAATTCAGCAGGAGCTGTCCGGAGTGGAGCCCTGTGCCCTGCCGCGCCTCCCGCAGGAGTGAGGAAGCCCTGAGCCCCGGCACCCCCCTCCCCACACGGCTAAAGCCCTGAGACCCCCCATCCCAATGGGGCTGAAGTCTTGAGCCCTGCTGCCCCGCAGGGCAGAAGCCCCTAGCCCCACCACCTCCCAGACAGAAAGGAGAGACGTGATAATGGAGACCTGGGGGTGAAGATGGAAGGGGGGGCACACACTGCTCCAGGCATGGGAGGAGGAAATGAGGGACCTGGGTATGGGGAGGGGACATGGGAGGGCACACGAAGCCCCAGGCATGAGGGGAAGTTCGTGACAGGGAATGGGGGACGCAAGGAGCCCCGGGGCGTGCAGTGAGCTCAGCAGACACAGGCTCTGAGGTGCACAACCCCCTGGCGATACAGTCTCCCCGAGGCCATCAGAACCGCCATCTGCAAATCTCCGGCTGCGTGGCAATGCTGTCTGAATGGTGAAATGTTGGCGTAGCGAGAGACGGGCTCATCCCAGCCCATCCCAGGTCCCTGGCACCACACTCTCCTCCCAGCAAACACACACGGCTCCAGCTCGAACCGGCTCCTGCACTGCTCACCAAAACCCAGGAGCCTGGCTTTACAATCAGGAGATTACGTACAACTACTAGATGTGGGGCTGTTTATTGGCCTTCTGCTTTTTGAGCCTTTAGGGTGCCCGGGGGCCATAGTTTGGAGCTTTCTCCGCAGCCAGGAGGGCTAGAAACGTATGGCTTCTTTAAGAACAAAGGCTGAAATCATCACATCTCCACGGGACTCCAGGAGCTGGGGCTGTAAGGAAAACAATCATTACCGTGAGACGCATGACAGAAGCATACTGGGATGGCCCCTTCCCCTGCTCGGCATTTCCTTTAAAACTCTTCAATGCCACTGTAGTTAAGACCCCGTCGCTCCCTTTCCCTCCCCACAGACAGGTGCTTGCAGAGGGGCAGCGAGTTCTCCGTGGTGCAGCAGCCCCCGCGGGCAGAGAAGGAGGCAGGAGACTCTGTGGAGATGAACTGCACCCTGGAGCCACCCCGGCTTCTCCAGAGCCCCGACAGCCTCACAGTCGCCTGGTACCGGGACGCAGCCGGGGGCTACGCGGCTGTGACGAGCAGAGACCCTGAGACAGACCCAGGAGGGACCCGTCGAGCCAGGATCACCCGGCTGGAGCATGTCTCTGCCAGTGTCCTGCACATCCGCGCCCTGCAGCAGAACGACTCAGCCCGTTACCTGTGCCAGGCTGTCCTCCTCCTCTCCGGCCAGCCCTGCGTCCTGCTGGGCAACGGGACCAGCCTGACGGTCACCAGTAAGTTGGGGCTTATTCTGTCTGTGTCTTGTCTTGGGGATTAACCAGCTGGCAGCAGCCACATCTGGTGCCCAAACCTGCCAGGTACCTGAATCCTGCATGTCACCGAGCCCAAGGCTCAAAGCTTCGCCGTCTTGGGGCTCAGCTGGGAGGAGTCACCTCCCCTCAAATCCTGGCTTTACAACCGACTCAGCCAACTGTATTTCATGCAGGTCGGAGCTGGCTGTGTTTGTGATGTCACAGAGGTGATCTCATGGTGATCTCATACTAGAGGGGGTTTTCAAACAAAAGCTGAGAATCTCCTATAATCACAAGATCCCGTCACAACATTGGGAGACTTGCCATAAATTCACCAGGGCTGAGATCCTGAATTCAGAGGCAGCCCAGCGAGCAGCATGGAGGTAACTGATATCTATGCAGCACTTTGGAGATACAGACAGACAACGGGTGCATTGAACATCGTCTGGTGTTTACCTGCTTTTAGAGTCCGTGCAGTGCAGTTACCACCATCAAATGCTGAATGGAGATTTCTGTTTCCTCTTGCAGATTTCACTGCTCAGCCAAACGCGACTCAGACGGACGCTGGATGCAGAAATCCGACGCCATCTAACTGGGCAATTCCCTTCTGGGCTCTGGGTGCCGTGGTGATTCTTACAGGTGCTTTGGTGCTGTGCCGGTGCTG
Source organism: Graptemys geographica (assembly GCA_037349215.1). Taxonomy (NCBI): domain Eukaryota; kingdom Metazoa; phylum Chordata; order Testudines; family Emydidae; genus Graptemys; species Graptemys geographica. The sequence continues at coordinate 142,180 of JBAIFT010000129.1, read as the reverse complement.
GGTGAGGAGAGGTGAGGACCGGAAGTTAAAATCCCCGAGGCCTTAGCAATGCTACTGCTTTTATTAAGAGCTCCCACCCTTGCCCTAGGACCAGTGCAGCTCCCCGAGCGGGTAGGCACAGCATTTGCATTTTAAAGACCTGGACCTGCTCTGAGTAGGTTCTGAGGCCAGCTGGCTAGCTCGGCTTTCCACTAACAACGCTGCCTCTCTCTCACTTATCCTTGCTCCACAAACAGTTCTTGCTTCTGGAGAAATGCGCACGTCGTCTCCTCTGAGGTCAGGCGATCCCATCGCTTCCGGGCTTCAGCCAGGGATGGTGAGTCTCCACTCTGAATACTCAGACACAGTTCATGCCATAATCACTTATCTATATGTTTTTATACCAGACCATCCACTATGGCTTCTAAGGCCCTATAGAAACCTCCTTTTTTGTCACCTGTTGTGATCACTATATTCTGTGAGTGCCGGTGTGTGTTACATGCCTTTGCATCTGTTGCTAATGGTGCCGTAAAACGTTATCCCATGAAACGAGGGCGTTTCTGTGCTGCATGTTTAGTTTACTTGGCCTTTAGATCTAGGCAGTCACCAGTGGCTGTGTCTCTCTGTGCTCTGCAGGCAACCCCAGATGAGGCAGGAGAAATCACCTATGCAGACCTCACTATCCACCCGCAAACACAGACGAGAACAACAAGAGTCAACTCCCGAGGGAGGGCAGCAGCTGACTGCGAGTACGCTGAACTCAGAAAGTGTAGTGCAAACAGTGCCCTGCAGTCCAAAAAGGGCCTGTCATAAATATAACGGAAAGAGTAGCATAAAATCCCTCCTGGGTAGCTGTACTGAATAGCTTTACCTGTAAGGGGTTAAGAAGCTCAAATAACCTAGTTACCACCTGACCAGAAGGACCAATAAGGAAAGAAGATACTTTCAAATGGGGGGGGGGGGGTTTGTTTGTGGCTCTCTTGGTTTGTTCCCTCTCTGGACCGAGAGAGAGACCAGGCAGGTACAACATCTCCTGAAAATATACCTGGACTATTCCATCTAAAATCACAGAAATTGTAAGTAAGGCAAGGAAATGCATTACATAATCTTTTGTTTTAGCTTGTGAATTTTCCTATGCTACAGAGGTCGTTTTATTCCTGTTTTTGTAATTGTGAAGCTGAGCCAGGGGGGAATCCTCTGTGTTTTAAATCTTTTTATTTCCCTGTAAAGTTATCTTCCATCCTGATTTTGCAGGTGGGATTCTTTTACTTTTTTCTTTATAATAAAGTTCTTCTTTTAAGAACCTGATTGATTTTCAATGTCCTGAAGACAAAGCGTCTGGTCTGTGCTTACATTGCTAACCAATTGGTTGGTATATTATTCTCAAAAGTGAGGGTTTTTTTTCATTTTTGTTAATTCTTATCACAGGAACAGAACATTTCCCAAGTTCCCAAACAACTCTAGCTGTAAATACCAACAAACACCTAAAGAGACAGAATGATGTATTTGTCCTGTCCTTGTCTCGGCCTGTGTTGGTGCAGCGCCCAACACAATAGGGTGTTATTACAAGTACAAAGTTTATACAACAAAAAGAGAATCTAAAAATATAGAACGGAGAGAAATAAAACAACATGTACAAACGACATCCATTCAGTGTGTAGAATCAAGAACACGTAAATCAAGAGAGACAGTAAGTGGTTGTAGCTAATGCTAGTCATTAGTTAAAGCTGTCTCATGGGGGTGGCTGAAACATGCTAGGAATGGAGGGTGAGATTTTCAAAAGCCCTTATGTCAGTGGTTCCCAAACTTTAACAACCAGCAAACCCCTTGTCACGGAGTGTGGGGGAGACCAGGCCCTACACCCCCGGCTTCCTGCGATTCACCATGACTCTCAGCCAGCCAGTAAAGCAGAAGGTTTATTTAGACGACAGGAACACAGTCCACAACAGGTCTTGCCGGTACAGACAACAGCCCCCTCCCCCTTTAGTTAGGTCCATCTGGGGGCCCCACGGAGGCCACAGCCCCGTTGGGAAGCCCAAGCCCCATCGGGTCACCACTCTCCATCTTCCAGCCAGCTCCAAACCTGACCACTCCCTTCAGCCCCCTCCATTCTGGCCTTTTCCCGGCTCCACCCCCAGCCTTTGTGTCCTTTGTCCAGTTTCCCAGGCAGAGGTGTTACCTGGACTCCAATCCCCCTCCTGGGTTCTCAGGTTACGTGCTCAGGTATCCTCCCTTCCCCAATGCAAGCAGTCCCAGCAAAACTCCCCTGCAACCTTCCCAGGTCAATACTCCCCACTCAGCATTCAAATAACACATCAAGAACATTCCCACTTCGTCACATCCCTTTCACTAAAATGTCAAGTCTCATGAACCCCCACCTAAAAATGAATATTTCCAGGGATTTTCTCCCTTACCTCAATATAAATGATAAAAGCAGTGATCTTGGGAATATAAAATTTGTTTTTATGACATGCTTATTACACACTATTTATTAGTATTTATCATTACAGTATTTTTATTACATTATGAAAACGGCAACACTCTTCCAAGATCTCACTTTTGTAGCTTGTATCACTTTTGATGAAGCCTGTTATAAGACAAGGCTCCTATCAGAGGGACCAATAGAAAAAGGGGGTGGGGGGTGAAGCCCCCATGCACCCGGGGCCTGGGGAGGGCACTGCCGGAAAAGTGGGGGGGCCCGCAGGGGCCACCGGAAAAAACGGGGAGGGACCCGTGGGGGGGCATGCTGACACAGGGCCAGCACGTGACCCCCACCCCCACTGGTGCCTCTAGCTCCGATGTTTCATCAAGGAGTATCAGATGTGAAACAGCAGGAAGGTATTTAAGAAGCCAACTCAAAGAGTTCCTCCTACACAAGCATTCAGGGCTTGAGCAGTCCAGGCAAACAACGAACGTTACAACAAAGCTTAAACTTGTTCTATTCATTACAAACCCTCCCCAGCCTGGTATCCGAGGTGCTGTTCTCTGCACTGGGCTCTGATCTTTCACTCCCAGCTCCCTTCCCCGCATGGGGGTCTGGCGGACTGACCCAGCAAACACATACATATCAGCTAGCGTTGTCTGAACAAGGGTAAACATTTACCAGGAAATATTTCAAAAGAAACCTAAAATCCTGCATCTTGGCAGAGAGTGCGACCACATGGCCCTTGCCATCCCTACTAACCTGTGGTTCTATGACTGTAAAATATCACAGGGTTTTTTTCCTAGAAAAAGTTGCATGGGGATTTCAAGTTTTTGGTCAATTTCATTTTGATTCATAAATTGAAACAAACCAAAAAATGTTCTTACCATTTGGGAATTTTTTTACCTGGAGGGGGAAAAGTGAGTAACCTTCCCACCACCTCCCCAAAAAAACAAAATTAAAAATGCTTCATTTTGCTTAGACGAAAAATCAAAACAATTAAACAATACAACTTTCCATTCAAAACGCCACGTTCAACCAACAGATGCCAGCCAGCTTGGTTCTCGGTCTTACCAGCATTTGGCTGAAGTGTGTGACCTATTTGCTAGCTCCAGCACCATCAAGTTGGTGTCAGCACCTGGATAGCGGAACCTTCCTAGTGCCTGCCTGAGTCTGCAGAGAGCCTGAGCCAGTCACTGGGAGAAGGGGAGTTATCTTGAGAATGACCAAAGCAGTGACACGACCTGAGTCTGCAGAGAGCCTGGGCCAGTTGCCTCGCGATGAGACGCTATCTCGGCTGTTTTCACGGGTTATATACACCACTGGCCCAACCAGACATTCTGGGCTGGAAGCAGGGATCACTGGGTGAGATTCTCTGGGCTGGGCTATGCAGGAGGTACAAACAGGATTTTCTGGCCCTGATATCTATGACTGTAGGAAACAGATAGAGAAAAACAATGTACTAGAGATTTAAGAAGGCAGAATTTTTACCCACTGGAACAATTCCCCAGGGCTGTGGTGGATTCTCCGGCCCTGCCCATGTGTAAATCAGGACTGGCTGCTTTGCTAAACGCTCTGCTCTGGGTGATTTGGGGCGGGTCTCTGGCCTGCGCCGTACAGGAGGTCAGACCAGATGATCACAGGGGGCCTTGCATGACATCGAGGGAGGCGTTGCCGGGATGCTGGGTTAGCAGCCCGACCCTCGGGACAGCGGCGTGGAGATTGGTAATGACTCGCAGGGGTCAGGGCTGTACGGTCTCCTCTCTGACTGGCACTGGCCCCTGCTCTGCCCCCTCGCTGGGGTCAGTTCTCAGAGGGGCAGGGCCCCCCGCTGTGCCCCCTCAATGCTCCCTGTAGTAGCTGGTAGCGATGCCTGCTCGGTCTGGGCTCCCATCTACCGGGGACCCGTGTCCGGGTATTCACAGCAGACGGAGTCGTGCTGGCGAGCCAGAGCTGGCCGCGCCCGTGGCAGGCCTGGGGCAGACCCAGGCGAGGGGGTCGGGGACCTGTGTCCGGGTATTCACAGCAGACGGAGTCGCGCTGGCGAGCCAGAGCTGGCCGCGCCCGTGGCAGGCCTGGTGCAGACCCAGGCGAGGGGGTCGGGGGCGAGGGGCCAGGCGACAGGAAGGGGCGACGCAGACAGAGCGCGAAGTTACTACTTTCCACTCTGCGTGGTCAGGGCCGGATACCAGAGCCTCGCTTCTGACATCAGAGACCTGCTGCGAGGCGCAAACCACGCAGGCCGCGCTCAGGGGACACGTCCCGGGCGGACAGCAGCTGAGCAGGGCCAGTGACTGTGGGCCCAGGGCAGGGCATGGGGCTCGGCTGGGGGGACGTGTTCATGGCCCGGGGGTCACAGTTGGGGCTTTCAATTCTCACCTCCCCGGGGGCACACGGTGTTTCCCCCCCAGGCTCCCAGCCCGGTGCGGGATTCGGGAGCAGCCCAGCCCACTCCGATGGGATTTCCTCAGGGGATTCACGTCTCAGAACAGAGTTCAAATAGCCCGGGCCGTACCAGCCCCCCCGCGGCCCCGGCTGCTGCGACTTCACGGCTCCGGTACCCGGGCTGGGGAGAGCAGAGCTGGCTCCCGGGTGGCTCCGGGTCTGCAGTGCAGGCAGCCCTTGGCGGCATTTCTCCCTCCACGCAGGGGCAGGCCCTGGAGAGCGGGCGGGGGAGACGCGGTCACAGGGAAACTGAACTCAGGGCACAGCTAAGGTGGGCGAGTCGCGGCTTTTCTGATTTCCCGGCAGTGCTGAAAACGTCAGGGGACGGGGGGGGGGGGGGGGGGGGTGTTGGGGGGAATTGCTTCACCTTCAACCAAAAGCAAAAGGTGCCAGAATTGCCACCGACTGAGACAGCCAAACCCCCCAGGGGGATTCAGGCCAATCCCGGGGGGACTCAGGCCAATCCCGGGGGGACTCAGGCCAAACCCCGGGGGGACTCAGGCCAACCCCAGGGGGACTCAGGCCAATCCCGGGGGGACTCAGGCCAACCCCGGGGGGACTCAGGCCAATCCCAGGGGGACTCAGGCCAAACCCCGGGGGGACTCAGGCCAACCCCAGGGGGACTCAGGCCAATCCCAGGGGGGACTCAGGCCAATCCCGGGGAGACTCAGGCCAATCCCAGGGGGACTCAGGCCAATCCCGGGGGGACTCAGGCCAAACCCCAGGGGGACTCAGGCTGACGGACGCAGCCGAAAGCTAGTTCAGGGCAGGTCTCTGGCCCGGGTGGTGCAGGGGCTCAGAGCAGCTGATCGCCGGGGTCCCCTCTGGCCGCGGGATCTGTCAGTCTGGGAACAAAAGTAGTTCGAAAGGAAACGGTTTGTTTAGATTTCAGGCATTTGAAACCGTTGCTTACGTTTTTAAAAAGAAAAAGGAAATTGGGAGCTGAAAGGTCCCGGAGTCACCAAATCTGCGTTTTTCCCCAAAAAGGATTTGCTTGACAAGTTTCACCCAGCTCTAGCCACCGGGCATCACTTGCCAGAGGGAGGATTTCTAGCCCTGGGGGCAGAGGTTGTGTCTGAAGGGTGTCAGCTCCCTGCCTGCCCGGCTCCGCACGGCTCCCGGACGCGCCCGGCATTTCCCTCAGGCTCCTGGGCACAGGGGCGGCCATGGGGGCTCCATGCGCTGCCCCCACCCCGAGCGCCGGCTCCACAGCTCCCATTGGCTGGGGGGCAGCGCACAGAGCCCCCTGGCCCCTCTGCCTAGGAGCTGGACTTGCTGGCTGCTTCCGGGAGTCGCCTGAGGCCACCCTGAGCCTGCTCCCCACACCCCTTCCTGCACCCCAACTCCCTGCCCCAGCCCTGAGCCCCCTCCCACACCCCAAACCCCTCACCCCCGTGCACCCCAATCTCCTGCCCCAGCCCTGTACCCCCTCCGACACTCAAACTCTTTCCCAGAGCCTGCACCCTGTACCCCCTCCCGCACCCCAACCCCCTGCCCCAGCCCTGTACCCCCTCCGACACCCAAACTCCCTCCTGGAGCCTGCACCCTGTATCCCCTCCCACCCACACCCCAACCCCCTGCCCCAGACCGGTGAAAGTGAGTGGGGGTGGGGGAGAGTAAGCGACGGAGGGAGGGGGAATGGAGGGAGACAGGGCAGGGCAGAGGCGGGGCCTCGGGGAAGGGGCGGGGCAAGGGTGTTCGGCTTTGTGAGATTAGAAAGTTGACGTCCCTGGGAGACAGAAGCAGAAAGTGGCTCCTGGCTCACGGCTCTCAGCAGCCACAAGGACTCTGGTAACCGGGGGGGTTGCCTGGGCCTGGTGCTCAGACCCCAGGGCCTCGTCCCCCCGCGCGGTATAAATCAGACGAGTGCCGGCCGGCCGGGCGAGAGCGCACTCAGGCGCGGGGAGGAGAGAGGGGGGTTTGAAGCCAGTCTCCAGGCGGGTTTATGGCAGGGGTGATATTTTGAGCAGTGTACACAGATGTCGTCCCTTGGTCTCAGGCACGTCGCCCACGTTCCAAAGGGAGCCGGTCTGCGACAGCCGAGCCCCGCCGGGATCAGCAATGCTGGGGGGCTGGGACACGCTGGGGTCACGGCTCCTATGGGACGCTGGAGAGAAAGTGCCGCTGGCTCCACCTCCCTGCCGGCCCGCCGGGTGCCTGCCCCTCTCTGTGCCGCCCCGTTCCCACCTCTAGCCTGCACCCGATTCTGCACCTGGCCAGGGCCGGTCTCTGCAGGGGCTGCTCCGCACAGGGATCAGAGCCGCCAGCGCGGGTTGTGACCCATGGGGACCCGTGCGCTGGGCACTGGGACATCCCCACCCCGGGGGTCCGGGGAAGGAGGGACTGAGCCAGGGAACAAGCAGACGGGGCGGATGCTGGTTTCATTCGGATTCAGCGCTTGGTCCCCGGTCGTTATTGATTCTCTGTGTCCCCAGAGCACCTGAGAGCCCCAGTCCTGGAGCAGGGCCCCGTGGTGCCGGGCGCTGCCCAGACACAGGACAGGCCCCTGCCCCCAGGAGCTCGGGTCTGGCCCCAGTGCTGTGGGCAGCGTTGGCCTGAGGGGCCCCACACGCTGAGTTGAATCACCAGGGGCTGCTGCTCTGCCAGGCAGGGGCGCCCCCCTGTGGGCATCTGGGGCCGTTGCAAGCAGCGTTCCCACAGGGCACCCTGCAGACTCACCCCATCGCCCGCTGGTCCTGCCCCATTCCCCTGCCCCACTCCTTGCAGTGCCCTGTGTGACAAACTGGGCCTGTTCTTACTGTGGTGTGTGAATGCTGACAGGGGAGTGTGGCTAGGATAGTCTGCATTGGGGGATGGGAGACTGACCGAAGGAGAATACCTGAGCGTGTAACATGAGAACCCAGGAAGGGGTTAGAGGCCAGGTGACACCTTTGCCCGGGAAACTGAACAAAGGCTGTGGGAGAGAGTTCAGAGCTGGCTGGTGATATGGCTGGGAGGCAGACGGGGCTCTGACCTCCCAAGGGGGCTGTGGTGCCCTGGGACCCCAAGATGGACCTATCTGAGAGGGGTCCTGTTGTCTGTGCCTGCAAGACCTGTCTTGGACTGTGTTCCTGTCGTCTAAATAAACCTTCTGCTTTACTGGCTGGCTGAGAGTCATGGTGAATCGCAGGAAGCCGGGGGTGCAGGGCCCTGAGTCCCCCACACTCTGTGACAACCCCACTCCCCTCCCAGAGCCAAGGAGAGAACCCAGGAGTCCTGGCTCCCAGCCCCCCTGCTCTAATCACCAGCCCTCACTCCCCTCCCAGAGCCAGGAGAGAACTCAGAAGTCCTGGCTCCCAGCCCCCCTGCTCTAACCACCAGCCCCCACTCCCCTCCCAGAGCCGGGGAGAGAACCCAGGAGTCCTGGCTCCCAGCCCCTCCTGCTCTAACCACCAGCCCCCACTCCCCTCCCAGAGCCGGGGAGAGAACCCAGGAGTCCTGGCTCCCAGCCCCCCCTGCTCTAACCACCAGCCCCCACTCCCCTCCCAGAGCCAGGAGAGAACCCAGGAGTCCTGGCTCCCAGCCCCCCCTGCTCTACCCCACTACACCCCACACCTCTCCCAGAGCCAGAAGAGAACCCAGGAGTCCGGGCTCCCCGTCCCCGCTCCCCTCGCAGAACCAGGTGTCTCACCCTATGTTTCTTGGCGATGCCCTTGTGCAGGAAGATGCAGGCGGGCCGCAGTGGGGAGGAGCGGGAGGAGGAATCGCAGTAGGCGGGGCGGCTAGTAACACGCACCGAGTATCCCTGGCACCCCGTCATCCCGGGGCTCCTTCTTCCCTGAAAGATAGACGCCCGAATGCCTGAGTTCCCGTAGGGCCCGACCCCCGTGGGCATCACCCCACTCGTTCCCGGGGCCGGGGACAGGCCCAGGGGCGGCAGGTTTCCCTGCAGACGTTGGCTAGTGCCTGTATTAATGAAACAACCCCTGCCACGGCTCAGGGCCCCAGCCCCTGTACCAGCCGGGCACCCTCCTCAGGCTCCCCAGCCAGCGCCTCTCCGGGGGAGCCCGTGTCTCTCTCCCCCTGCCCGGGGCATTTCCCGCGCCCTGCCTACGCCGTGAGCACCCCGGAGAGTCCGGCTGCCTGGCCACCTCTCTGTTTGCTTTTCTCCTCAGTCATGGTGCCTTGTGTAACCGCCACGGGCCAGGTGCCACCAGCCCTTCCACGCCGGCCCCTTTATCCCGGAGGTAAAAGCAGTGCAGAGAAAACACATTCCCGCAGCCAGAGACACGACACGCAGGCTAGTGACCGTACTGGAGCTCGCCCCAGCGCCCAGCTGGGACTGTCCTGTGCCTCCCAGTCCATCGCCCCCTTCGCACCAAACCAGACCCGGGACAGGGCGGCGAGCCGCGTGGCTGCCCAGCCTGGCTCCTGGCAGAGCCCTGAAGGGGGTGAGCCGGGCACGGGGCCTGGGCTCAGAGCGCAGCTCCAGAAGGACAGATCTGAGCGGGGTCATTTCCCTTCCCCTCCCCCCCCCCCCGGGAGCCTGAGGAAACCCCCTTCACCCCGGCTGGCCCACGAGGTGACCGCTGGACAGCCCCACAGGAGCAGGGTAACGTTCACGTTTTCGGTACAAACGGCTCCCAAAATACCTCAGGTTAATTCCGTGAGGTTTGTCCAGGCCATGGCAGAGTATTGTCATATATGTGACGCCCCACCCCCAAACGACAGCCCCCACTCCTGCCTCTGGCCCTAGACTCACCGGAGCCAGGGAGGGGCAGGTCAATGGGACTAAGTGTCAGGCGACGCCAACGCACTCCGATACGGCAGGGACGGGGGGTCGGGTCCCCGCGAGAGCAGGTGTCACCGGGCAGCAGCCAGCCGAGGGGGCAGGAGCCGAAACGCTCGCTTGGCTTCATGCCACGGCAGCCCTGGGGGTCGAGCAGTGCGAGAGGGGGTCTGGGAGCCGAAGGGCAGAGCTCTGAGCCCCACGTGCAGCCGGATCGGCCTGGCCAGGGGCCAGCACCACATCCACCGCGCCAGGTAGTGACAGCCCCGGGCACCCGGCAGAATGGGGGTGTGACATTCTGTACCTTGGGGGGCGCCCTATAGCCCCCACATTCCTCATCGGTGTATAATTGTGATCTTGCATAGCCAGCAGGGCGTGTGAGGTATCCGCTGAAAGTCCCTGTTCTAGCTAAATACGTGTCATTAGTGCAAGCTCTGAGCGTGTGTTGTGTGGTTGTCACTGAACCATGCTGTGAGCTGGGGAATCAGCCAGATATTGGCTCCCCAGAGGCAACAGCAAGGAAAGTAACTAACACCCGGGCGGGGTGTGAAACAGCCCATCACCAGCCATTGTCCAGCCAGGGAGCTACAATGCAATGACTCACCTGCACGAGGCCCCACCAGGGGAATTGCTCAGCCTGGCCTGGGGACTCAGCAACGCCCCCAGACAGGCCTGGCCTTGTGCCCCCCAAGCCCATGGACTGAGGGTATGAACCAGACACAGGGGCCCCACGCTGGGCCTTTCTCCTCCCCCCACCTACGCTGCAAACAACAAGGACACTCAGAAGACTCCAGGTGAGGGGACTGGGCCAGGTTTCAAGGGTGAAATCTGTGTACTAGGAACTGCAATATCCAGTGGGGTGAGAGAAACTGCTTAGCCTAGATGTTGCCCAGTCTAGTAGGGTTGAGAGGTCAGACTGCAGGCTTATATTTTATTTCTTTTGGTAACTAACTCTGACTTCTTGCCTTTCATAGACTCATAGAATCTCAGGGTTGGAAGGGATCTCAGGAGGTATCTAGTCCAACCCCCTGCTCATGGCAGGACCAATCCCCAACTAAATCATCCCAGCCAGGGCTTTGTCAAGCCGGGCCTTAAAAACCTCCAAGGCAGGAGATTCCACCACCTCCCTAGGTAACGCATTCCAGTGCTTCACCACCCTCCTAGGGAAATAGTGTTTCCTAATATCTTTGGTGGTCAATAAACTTCTTTTCCTGTTTCTCTTTCCCAGTGAGTTTGTGTGAAGGGTTTGGTGAATCTGCTCAGGTTACAAAGGCTGATCTATGTCCACCTTCCACTGATGAAGTGGGGAACCAATTAATACACTTCATTGGTCGTCTTGAGCAGCGCAGGATGGTCCATTCCTGAGGTACGAGGCTGGGAGCTGGGGGGGATTTGGCTTGTGCCTGTCTCTGTGTGATTCGTGAGCGGCTCTGGGAGCATTCGTGCAATCGAACTGTGGTGGTTGTGCTGAGTGATCACAGCGCCTGGAGGGGTGGCTGCTGGTCACTAGGAAAGCATTGCGATAGACAGCTCAGGCTGGAGAGTTCAGGGGGCCCAGTGGTCCCACAGTCCCCAGCTGCACCCCGGAGATCCCGTCACACCTTCTGCCAGGTGGAGCCGGCAGCAACCAGGGCCGGGTTCAATATCTAGGGGTTCCTCTGCACCGACACAGCACAGAACCGGCTCCAGCCTCCAGCCAGTAACTTGGGGAAATTACACCCCCCCCCGGGCGCCTCTGAGAGGTAAAACTCCCCCCTCGCACGCACAGAGTCTGAGTGTAGAAAAGACACTTTTCATGAGAGGAGGGAAGTCACCCGGCATTAATTAGGGAAAATGCCACAAGCAGGATTCATACACATAACGCTGTGAGCAGGACGCCCGCCCCAGAGTGCATGGGGCAGAGCTTCCCCCACGTGTTCCTGAGACCTACAACCCCCAGTTCCTTTCCTGTACCCCTCCCGTCTCCCTCCACTCACAGGGGGGTCCCTGGTCAGTGAGGACCCCGCGTCTGTGTGAGCTCCCCTCCCACCCAGGAGAAGGCACCTGGCTTGTTCCCCCCTCTGAGCACTTGATTTGGCTGGTCCCCCTGCCAGCCACAGTGCCTCTCCACTAGCCGCCCCGCCAGCCACGGCTCCTCTCCGCTAACCGCCCCGTCAGCCACGGCTCCTCTCTACTAGCCGCCCCACCAGCCACGGCTCCTCTCTACTAGCCGCCCCACCAGCCACGGCTCCTCTCTGCTGCCCCCCGCCAGCCACGGCTCCTCTCTGCTAGCCGCCCCGCCAGCCACGGTGCCTCTCCACTAGCTGCCCCGCCAGCCACGGCTCCTCTCTACTAGCCGCCCCACCAGCCACGGCTCCTCTCCGCTAGCCGCCCCGCCAGCCACGGCTCCTCTCCACTAGCCTCCCCGCCAGCCACGGCTCCTCTCCGCTAGCCGCCCCGCCAGCCACGGCTCCTCTCTGCTGCCCCCCGCCAGCCACGTCTCCTCTCTGCTAGCTGCCCCGCCAACCACGGTGCCTCTCCACTAGCCACCCCACCAGCCACAGTGCCTCTCCACTAGCCGCCCCGCCAGCCACAGCTCCTCTCCACTAGCCGCCCCGCCAGCCACGGCTCCTCTCTACTAGCCGCCCCGCCAGCCACGGCTCCTCTCTACTAGCCGCCCCCCCAGCCACGGCGCCTCTCCGCTAGCCGCCCCGCCAGCCACGGCTCCTCTCCGCTAGCCGCCCCGCCAGCCACGGCTCCTCTCCACTAGCCACCCCGCCAGCCACGGCGCCTCTCCGCTAGCCGCCCCGCCAGCCACGGCTCCTCTCCGCTAGCCGCCCCGCCAGCCACGGCGCCTCTCCGCTAGCCGCCCCGCCAGCCACGGCTCCTCTCCACTAGCCGCCCCGCCAGCCACGGCTCCTCTCTACTAGCCGCCCCGCCAGCCACGGCTCCTCTCCACTAGCCGCCCCGCCAGCCACAGTGCCTCTCCGCTGGCCGCCCCGCCAGCCACGGCTCCTCTCTACTAGCCGCCCCACCAGCCACGGTGCCTCTCCGCTAGCCGCCCCGCCAGCCACGGTGCCTCTCCACTAGCCGCCCCGCCAGCCACGGCTCCTCTCTGCTGCCCCCCGCCAGCCACATCTCCTCTCTGCTAGCCGCCCCGCCAGCCACGGCTCCTCTCCGCTTGCCGCCCCGCCAGCCACGGCTCCTCTCTGCTAGCCGCCCCGCAAGCCATGGCTCCTCTCCGCTGGCCACCCCACCAGCCACGGTGCCTCTCCACTAGCTGCCCCACCAGCCACGGTGCCTCTCCGCTAGCCGCCCCACCAGCCACGGTGCCTCTCAACTAGCCGCCCTACCAGCCACGGCTCCTCTCCGCTAGCCACCCCACCAGCCACGATGCCTCTCCACTAGCTGCCCCACCAGCCACAGTGCCTCTCCACTAGCCGCCCTGCCAGCCACGGCGCCTCTCCGCTAGCCGCCCCACCAGCCACAGTGCCTCTCCGCTAGCCACCCCGTAAGCCATGGCTCCTCTCCGCTGGCCACCCCGCCAGCCACGGTGCCTCTCTGCTGCCCCCTGCCAGCCACGGCTCCTCTCCGCTAGCCGCCCTACCAGCCACGGTTCCTCTCTGCTAGCCACCCCGCCAGCCACGGCTCCTCTCCGCTAGCCGCCTCACCACTCCACCATCTGCTCTTGCTGGCCATACTTTGCTCACCTTCTGCTGCCACTTGCCTCTGTGGTGACCTCGGCAGGTCAGTCTCTTGAGGTCACCCCCAGCTCTCGGTGAGTGTCAGCTCTCGCGAGCACGTCACATAACAAAAGCTGTTTATCTCTGTCTTGAACAACGGGAGGAACAGTTACTACGCTTGATCTTAGTTCATAGCAGCTAAACCAGGCAGGGCTCTGGCATTTGAGTCCCTGGCTTAGCAAGGTCGTTTCAGCTGAGGGTGACCCCCCCCTCCACTGGGGACAGGTTAAGCACAGTTCTGCTCCTCTTTATCCATACAATAAAGACAACAACACTGATAACATTTCACTCCCCCGGCGTTCAGCACTAAAGTGACATGTAACCCAACACCAGCCAAAGCTGATCACTCGGAGCAACGCAGCTCTGTCTGCTGGGTACCTAGGCAGAGCAGGTGTGTTCATGTAAATCTAGTTTGCTCTGGCAGTCTCTCCCCCGCCCAGCTGTCTGTCAGGGGGGAGCTCATTCTGGTCCTGCTGACATATTTTTACTCAAAGGAGGGAGCTAAGGATAGGTGTGTGCGTGAGGGAGCTGGCCAGTGTGTGAGTCCCACGCCCAATGGGTGAGACTTGACATGTCAGAGGCCAGGTCATTTCGACAGTCCCCTTGTAAGGTCTCAGATACGGGCCACCGGCAGGCAGCTCACGTCCTGGGATGCTGACAGATGGGGGCCTCTGTCCCCTCAATATCCCATCAATGATTTAGATAATAGCATAGGGAGGACACTGTCACATTTTGCAGATGATACGAAGCTGGGAGAGGATGAAAGTGCTTTGGAGGACAGGATTAAAATTCAAAATGATCTGGACAAACTGGAGAAATCATCTGAAGCCAGTAGGATGAGATTCAATAAGGACAAATGCAAAGTGCTCCACTTAGGAAGGACCAATCAGTTGCACACATACACAATGGGCAATGACTGCCGAGGAAGGAGTACGGCAGAAAGGGATCTGGGGGTCAGAGTGGATCACAAGCTAAATACGAGTCAACAGTGTAATGCTGTTGCAACAAAAGCAAACATCCTTCTGGGAGGTATTAGCAGGGGTGTTGTAAGCAAGACACGAGAAGTAATTCTTCCACTCTACTGACTAGGCCTCAGCTGGAGTATTGTGGCCAGTTCTGGGCGTCACATTTCAGGAAGGATGTGGACAAATTGGAGAGAGTCCAGAGAACAGCAACAAAAATGATGAAAGGTCTAGAAAACATGAGCTATGAGGGAAGATTGAAAACACTGGGTGTGTTTAGTCTGGAGAAGAGAAGACTGAGAGGGGACATGAGAACAGTTTTCAAGTACGTAAAAGGTTGTTACAAGGAGGAGGGAGAAAAATTGCTCTTCTTAACCTCTGAGGACAGGACAAGAAGTAATGGGCTTAAATTGCAGCAAGGGAGGTTTAGGTTGGACATTAGGAAAAACTTCCTGTCAGGGTGGTTAAACACTGGAATAAATTGCCCAGGGAGGTTGTGGAATCTCCGTCATTGGGGATGTTTAAGAGCAGGTTGGACAAACCCCTGTCAGGGATGCTCTAGATAATTTGATTTAGTTGGGGATTGGTCCAGCTTTGAGCAGGGGGTTGGACTAGATACCTCCTGAGGTCCCTTCCAACCTGGATACTCTGTGATTCTGTGACTCTAATACTCAGTCCTGCCACGAGTGCAGGGGACGGGACTAGCCACCTCGCGAGGTCCCTTTGTGACACCAGGGTGCGAGCTGGACTTTCAAAGAGCAGTGTCCCCTTAACTCTCCAGCCCAGAGCACCTCTCCCACGGCTCTGCCAGTGACCAGCAGCCTCTTCCGGCCTTGCTCTCCCCAGCCATTAGCCTGTGACGGCCCAGCCAGCACAGATACGCAGGCTCTGCCGGCCCCTCCGGCACGGTGTAGAGGGAAACGCCCGCACAGCCCCCAGCCCCAGCCTTGCCCCCGGGAATGTGCATCTTGCCCAGCTCCGGACCCCCCTGGGTCAGTGTACGCTCGTTGATTAGTTCATCGTCCCATCGAAGGGTAACGGACGGCACCAGCCGTGGTTAACCTGAGTCGAGATTCCCCAGAGGCACCCGTCAGATAGAAAATATTCAAACGAGGTGATTACCTAGAGACAGACCGATCTGAAATGATGGTAAGTGACCCAGCCCAGCAGTCAGAGCGGGTTACAAAAGAGAACAAAAGGGTAAAGCCGCAATTGAATTCCTGAACTTTATAAGGCTGATGGTTCTACAGGCCGAATGGATGGGCCCCCAGACGCTGCCGTACACGTCCCAGGCTGTCTCCATTCAGCGGGGGCCAGTCCCCCAGGTCAGCGATGGAGCTTTGTCTTTCCCGTGTTCATGCTGCCAGGCAGGGATAGGGGTGGAGAGGGGACCAGACGCCTCTGCCCGCTTTTCATACCGTGCCGGGTCACGGGCTCAGGCATCCCTGGCCTGCGTGAGCTGCCACGTGTCCTTCAGGTGACTGGTAAATTTCTCGTCTACACCTCTCCGATGAAGCAGTTAACGGTGTGTCAACCCCTGTGCTCATTCCTAGTGTCTCTGAAGGGCGGGTCGGTGGGCGTCCCCCAGAACGACAGCGTGTTTCAGTAACAAACACATAGCAGAACCTTGCACCTCCACGTGCAACGACTCTACATACATTTTAGCCGGACAATGAGGTTCAGCAAATTATGACTTTTCAAATGAGACCTCACACGGCGTTGTTTGTACAAAACACGTCATACCCCTACAGCAGTGGGGACTGTGGGCTGGAGGGTGTTACCTGGGGTCCAGCGGGTCGCGCCCTTCCAGGCCTTCCCCTCTGGGATTCTAGGGTGAAAGGCTGGTCTGGCTGCTGGGGGACGGGAGGAGGGCAGCAGCGAGACCGATGGGGACGGGGGCCTTTCCCCAGTGCCGGCTCCTGGCAGATCCTCCAGCTCGGATCTCCCAGCCTGGTGCTTTGCCGCTGTGGCCCTGCTCATTGCCAGCGGCCGGGCGGCCTCAGGGCAAGTGGTGCCTGGGCCCTCACTGCCTCCCCGGGCCCCCACTCACACCTCCCCAGCCCCCCAGGGTGCTGCTGCATCCCTGGGCTCCCCACCCCCATCACCACAGGCCCCCATTTCCTCCCCTGGCCCCCCACCCACCCCTCCATGCCAAACTCCCGCTGCCTCTCTGGGACCCCCACCCAGCCCCCTGTGCCAAACTCCCGCTGCTGCCCTGAGCCCCCCACCCAGCCCCCCGTGCCAAACTCCCACCCACCCATCCCCCCAAGCTGCTGCTGCCTCCCTGGGCCCCCCACCCACTCCCCCATCCCGCACTGTTTCCCCAACCCCATTGCCCCGAGCTCCCTCTCGCAGCCCTGGAGCCCAGACCTGCCCTGCTTCTTGCCTTTCGACCCCGGCGCTCACCCGTAAAGCCCATCAGCGGATCAAACCCCCATGGCTCCTGGCCCCCTGGCACTGCCCCAGCCCCCATGTGGCCGCCCCGTTCTCCGTGTACACCACCACGTACACCACCCCCGGCCGGTGCTCCCCGCGGTGGCTCCCGTTCAGGCACTTGGGGGAGGCCCCGTACTGGTCGATCAGGCACCGCTCGCTGAACCTCGCCAGGTCTCGGCTTCTCACCCAGCCGTAGTAGACGGCTTCTTTGATGAAGGACGCCTTCCTCTGAGGCCAGTCCGCTGCCTTGGGCCCCGTGCTTCGGAGATAGGGGGACACCGTTTCAGTGTAGCCAATGTAGAAATACTTCGCATGGCTCCAGAAGATCTCCAGGATTTTCCTCTCCAGCTCTTCACACGACAGCTCCATTTCTGGCACCATCCTCCAGCTCCTTTGGCCACGCCGAGCTTAGCCCCAGGGCCCCACGGCCTGCGTCCAGCCGGTGACCTGCACGGGAGAGACACGTCCCCTTTCAGCCAGGCGTAGCCCAGCCGGCCCCTGAGCGTGAGCTCCCCGTGCCCCGCGGTGACTCAGTGAGCAAGGACAAGCCCTGCTGGGGTAAGCAGGGAGCATGGAGCTGGGTGGGGGTCGATGAGCAGCGTCTGTGGGTCCATCACGGCCCGGGGGGAGGCAGGGCTGGAACCCGGCAGTGTAGCCGTTCGGCTGGGGCAGGAGCCTGAGCTCTGGGACCCTCCAGCCCCACCTGAACATCTGCGCTGCACTTGTACCCCGGCGAGCCCGAGTCAGCCAGGCCGGCCGCGGGGGGCACCGCAGCGCAGAGACGCCCCAGGAGCCCAGCGCTGGAGCCTGCCTCCGGCTCCGGTGTCTGCCCGGCTCAAGAGAGGGCAACAGACTGGACGGGGCTCAGGGAAGGGCCACGGGAAGGCGGCGAGGGCCGGAAAACCCGCCTGGCAGCCCGACGCTGAGGGAGCTCGGATGTGGAGCCGGGAGGGAGGGTGAGAAATGACACGACCAGGGGTGACATTACACCAGCCTCTGCTGTGATTTGTACACGATACCCCACGAGGGGTGTCACCTGGCACAGGAATCCATCGAGGATACCAGGGCTCGCCCCCTGACAGACGTGCGAACCCCGCTTGAAAACAAACCCTGTAAGGCAGGGAGCGACCTCACTGGGGTTCTTCTCTTTCTCTGACTCCCTGCCCAAGGCCGGTGCTTGGAAACACCCGAGAAACACGGACTGAAGTGGGGACAAGGGTTGAACCCAGGCTAGAAAGATTCCTAGCCTGGGAAAGTGAGACCTGGAGTTTTAAGCTGCCAGGAAGCGCATCTGGCCTTCAAGAGTCTCGGCAGCCTGCCTGAAACAACGTTCGGGGGGGTTTGCTACAGCTCCAATTTCATTACTATTGTCAGCTTAGATCGTGTGTTTTGTTTATTTCCTAGGTGTGACCAAGTGAGGTTTTATTCACCTTGTTGTGTTGCAGGTGAGTCTTACTGTCCTGTACTAATACTGTGTGTGCCTCGGTTTCCCTGGGTGCTGCACCCGGTGGCGGGAACTGGGGGTGTGAGTTTTGCTGGAAATGAGGCTGCTGGGCTGTCTGCACGTAGGCGATGGCCGATGCCCTTTGTAACCTGAGAGCCAGGAGGGGGGTGCTACCGGTGACGCTTTGCCCGGGAAGCAGGACAAACGCCACACGGGTGGGTCAGAGGCCAGGCAGGGGGGTCCAGGGCAGTCTGCTGTGGGGGACTCGGAGGGGGGAGTCCAGGCTGTCTGGCCCGGGGTTCCCCCAAGATGGACTTGGCTGAAAGTCACTGATTTCTGTGCTAACAAGCTCTGTGCTACCCAACAAACCTTCTGCTTTACCTGGCTGGCTGAGAGGCACGTCTGAGTGTGGAGTTGGGGGGCAGGTCCCCTGGCTGCCCTCCAAGGGGAAGTGTGGGTGGGAACAGGGATACTGGCTGCTCCGAGGTCAGACCCAGGAAGGTCGAAGCCAAGGAGGCTTTTTGCCCTGACCAGCGAGCTCTGAGGGGGTCGCGCCGGCTGGGACCGGTGCCAGACGCATTCACGTGAGAAATAAGGCACAAAGATTCGGCGGGGAAGGGAATAGGCAGGTGCTGGTGCTCACTGGGGCTGGGGCAGATTCTCCCTCCTTCACAGGCTCAAAACTCACCGCTCGAGCCCAGCCGGGAGCAATGGGGCCGGGGCAGGAATCGCCGGGGAGAGTCTCTGGCCTGGGTCACGCAGGAGCTCAGACGGGATGGGCACCACGGGCCCTGCTGGCCTCGGCGTCTGGGAAACTCCAGTCTCTGCCCAGGACCCGATCCCCCCACAAACACCCAGCTCTCCCACCACCCCAGAGACCCTTGGCAGCCCCAACTCTGACCCCCGCCCCCTGCCTGGACTCACCCAGCCGCAGGAGGAGCCGTGTTAGCGCCGTGGCCGTTCCCTGCTCCGCATCGCTGCTCCCAGCGCCCGGCTTTAAACCACATCGGGCCCCGCCCCGCAGGGAATCGGCGACGCTTTGTTTGCACACGGGCCGGTCTCTGTCAGGTGCGTTTGTTGGACGACAGACCTGTTCCTCCACTGTTTCCAGGTGTTCTCCTGTATGGGGCGAGAGGCCCAGAAGTGACGTCTCTCCCATCCTTTAGAGCCTTTCCCTTGGCGAGAACGAGCTTGTTTTAAGCTAAGTTCTCAGCCCCGTTTGAGGAAAACGACGGGTCCCAAAATGGAGTTCGGTGTCACGTGGCCTGTCCCACGCCCTGCAGAGTCATAGCCGCCATTATCCACCGGTGAAGCTCTGCCACGGTCCATTGTCTTTGCTGACGGGCCGTTAGTCGTCTCTAGGATAATTATATTCAGCAAATCAGTTTTGTGTCCGAAGCTCTGAACACGGACTGTCTCCGTATCTCAAACGTGGTTCCACCTGGGGACCGCCCACGAGGCAGTCGGCTTCCAGCCCAGACAGCTGGCTGGGACCGGCCTGTTCAGGGCAATGGGCCATTAGGAAATGCAATAGGCCTGAGGTGAAGCGTATCCCACCTGGGGAGCCTGCCTGAGAACGCCCCAGACAGCCTGGGAGCGAGGGCCGCCATGGCTCCGCGGGACCCACAGGCGTCACATCGGCAGCAGCGCTGGCTGGGTTGGTCTGAACGGATGATCAGCGTGTGCATGGGGCTGCCTGGAGAGACCACGGGGACCCGCGACCGGCCACAGACACACAAACTTCTACGGGAAGCAGGGGGCAGCCAGGGGACCAGACTGGGCACACAGGCTGGGGGGCCAGAGAGGCAGGGATGTGGCCCCCATGGGCGAAGACCCCATTAGCTCTGGATTGCAGGTGATGGCGAATAAATGCCACCTTGCGTTGCTGACAATTCCTTCTGGCTGCATCGTTCCCAAAGGGGTAAAGTCTCTGGCGGGGTCTAAATCCATCTGGACTCGCTGGGGAGCCCTGGGGGGAGGGACGCATGGGGGAGCCAGAGGGCCCAGCTTGGGGGTGTGCGGCCACAGAGCGCGTCGCCCTGGAGCCCCAGCTTGGCCAGACGTGGCTGCAGAGATCACTGGGGAGATGGTCTGGCTGGGGCTGTGCGGGGGGCCGGCTGGATGGGCCCAGGGCCCGGCTGGCCTGAGGGGCTCTGGGCCTGTGTGCGGTAGGGAGAGCTGCTCCCCACCCACAAAGACACAGTGACTGGCTATCTCAGCACCTGCCCTGGGGGTGATTCCCAGCAACGCTCCTGACTCTGACTCAGCTCCTGCAAGCCACCCTGGGGGGAGAGGGCGGGGGGGCCGACACTTACCAGGCTCACGCAGTGAGTCACCGGATCGGCTCGTCCAAGAGTCCTGAAGGAAGTGAAATATGAAATTGCAGAACTACTAACTGTGGTTTGTTACTTATCGCTTAGATCAGCTTCTGTCCCAGACGCCTGGGGGATAGCTCATGTGAATCCGATTTTTAAAAAAGGCTTCAGAGGAGACCCCGGCAATCACCGGCCGGTAAGTCTGACTTCAGTACCGGGCAAACTGGTTGAAACTATAGTAAAGAACCGAATTGTCAGACCCATCGATGAACATAATTTGTTGGGGAAGAGCCAACGTGGTTTTAGTAAAGAGAAATCATGCCTCAGCCATCTACTAGAATTCTTTGAGGGGGTCGACAAGCACACGGACATGGGGGATCCAGTGGACAGAGTGTGCTTGGACTTTCAGAAAGCCTTTGACAAGATCCCTCACCAAAGGCTCTTAAACCAAGTAAGTGACAAGGGCTAAGAGGGAAGGTTCTCTCATGGATCAGTAACTGGTTAAAAGACAGGAAACAAAGTGTGGCAACAGGGTTAAAGGATTTAAATATAGGCCTCTCAGTTGTAAGAAACAGAGCAAGTGTCGTGCTAAGTCTTAGCCTAATATCGCGTGATCTGTAGAAGCAGGGCTCACGTCAGAAGCGGGTGGGAAGACAGCAGAGTAGAGTCAGCGTGACCCAGCCTTGAGATAGCGATGTTTTGAGAACAGAAGTGAGAAAATACAGGAATGGGCAGGACAGAACATAAACAAACTGCAGATGTTTGTGATTAATGCAGGCCACTAAACTGTATAAACGCTTGTGTGATATTGTTTGTACTTTGAAGAACCGAGGCAGAGATGCTCTCTGCCAGCTGTGTCCTTCCCTTGCAATTGCATGTCCTCAATGAAGCTGTCTCTGACTTTGTTGCTTCCAACCTGAGAGTGGAGTTCGTTTCTTCCACAAAAGGGTAGGAATAAATGGTCAGTTTTCAGAACGGAGAGGGGTAAACAATGAGGTGACAGCGCTCTCTTGTTCCCTGCAGGGATCTCCAGCGAGTCCAGATGGATTTAGACCCCGGCAGAGACTTCACGCCTTTGGGAATGATGCAGCCAGCCCGGATTGTCAGCGGCACAGGGCTCCGGGCGGCCTTTGCAAAGCAAGCTGGTGTTTATTCATCCCCTGCAATCCAGGACTAACGGGGCACACACACAAGAATAGGTCAGGGATTTTTAAAAACTGTATTATTACAGTTTGTAACTAATTCGGGGGATTGTGTTATTATTATTGTTGTTGTTGTTGTTGTTACTTCTTGGTACTGCCTCCCCTTAGCAGTGCCAGTTTCATGAAAGAAAGAAAGAAAGCTACTCTGTAATATCGACAAGTGCTTAACAGCAGCTAAACACAGAACGTTAGACACTGCGCAGATGACAGGCGCTTATTTTCAAATTGTATTTTTACTTATATCTGTAAAATAACAAAATTTGTGCAAAAGTGAGTGCGGTGCCGTGTCTCATACCAATAGCAGTAATGGAGTCAGGTGCTAGTGAGTCACGTGCGTGATTGTGATCGGTAAACAGAAATGCCAAAATAATTAGAAAAATCAATTCCTGTTCTTAATACCAGAGAAAACCCTTAATCGCGGACGTTACCATGAGGTCAATATGTTTTTAGTGGAGTGACTAACCTGGAGTAGGTAATGGCAGGAACAGAGCGTGTTGGTGAGAGAAAGCACCAGAGCCACCGTTCAGCGTGTGACAGCCGGAGCCGGGAAGCCGCCCGCCAGGCAGAGTTCCTTGCTCAATTCCGGGCCCAGACGCGGCTGGCTTTTTGGGCTGGGTTCTGAGTTACCGAGTGGCGTTACGCAGACCGCTAGCACGCTTTGTGCAGCTTTTAATCGTCAGCTCCACTTACGATAATCAGATTTGGGTTTGTATTTTTTTATTTGTTCATCACATGTTATAAGTAGCGGGTGACAGGTTCTGGGTTTGGGGGGTTCTTCCGCTTTTTGTTTTTTGCTTTTCATCCTCACTCCATCTCTGCTGCGCACGCACACACAGATCTAGGGGGAACTTTAAAAGCCTTTAAAAAACCTTCCTTGGTTGGCCCCGAGGCAGGTCCGAATTGTGTTTATAAACAGGTGATTAAGAGAAGAAAGGGCTCTTAGGATGTTTCCTAAAGTTAAAGGATCTGTTCCAAGCTTGGGGAACCGCAAAAAGTGAGTCACCGAAATGATAGAAAGTAACTGAAGATTTTTCTACAATTGTTTCAATTGTTGGGTTCAAGAGGTGGTAACAGTTACTAATCTCACACAGGACGTGCAGTGGATCCAATCCACCCGGATGTCCGGAAGGGTTTGGATCCAGTTCCACATGGGAAACCATTCATTACATTGAAGAAGAGGGGGATTAATAGGAGAACTGGAAGGTGGGTAAGGAACTGGTTGAAGGAGAGACTACGATGGGTCACGCTGGAAGTTGACCTGTCAGGCTGGAGGGAGGTCACTAGCAGAGTTCCTCAGGGATCTTGGAACAAACCTTATTTAATGTTTTGTTACTGACCTTGGCACAAAAAGTGGGCGTGTGCTAATAAAATCTGCAGGTGACACAAAGTGGGGAGGTGTTGCCAATACAGAGAATGACTGGAATATCCTACAAGAAAATCTGGACGACCTTAAGTATTGGGAGTAGCCATGTTAGTCTGTATACACAAAAACAATGAGGAGTCCGGTGGCACCTTAAAGACTAACAGAGTTATTTGGGCATAAGCTTTCGTGGACGACCTTGTAAACTGGAGTAATAGAAATGGGATGAAATGTAATAGTGCAAAGTGCAGGGTCCTGCATTTAGGGACTAACAACAAGAATTTGTGCTATAAACTAGGGACGGATTGGTTGGAAGTGACAGGAGGAGGAGAAAGACCTGGGCGTGTTTGTTGATCACAGGAGGATGACTAGGAGCCGTCAATGTGATGCGCCCGTGAAAAAGACTAACATGGGCCTGGGGAGGATCAGGTGAGGTGTTTCCAGCAGAGACAGGCCCAGGAAGTGTTAGGATACGCTGGTGGAGCTGGTGGTGAGATCTCAGCTGGAGCACTGTTTGTGAGCAATTCTGGTCTCCCAGAGGTTTTTTACCCACGAAAGCTTATGCCCAAATAAATCTGTTCGTCTTTAAGGTGCCACCGGATCCTTGTTGTTTTGTAGATACAGACTAACACGGCTACCCCCGACACCAGGGACCCACAGACACCAGGACCCAGAGACGGAGCGTGGACTGTGACGAGTTCTCTGCTGCTAACAACTTCCACCCCCGGGCAGGGAGTTTGTTTGTAAACACAGGCAGGGTGATTCAGATAACGAAAGGCTTGTCATTAAATTAAATTAAATTAAATTAAGGTGATCCTGAAAACACTGCCAGGCTCTCCAGTTAAAAGACAGGGAACAAAGGGTAGGAATAAATGGTCCTTTTCAGACTGGAGAGAGGTAAATAGTGGTGTCCCCTGAGGGCTTGTGCTGGTCTGGGAAGGGCCAGGGCTGTTCAGCATATTCATAAATGATCTGCGAAAAGGGGTAACCAGGGAGGTGGCAAAGTTTGCAGATGATACAAAATCCCTCAAGATAATTAAGCCCAAAACAGTCTGGGAAGGGCTACCTTTGCCTTGGCAGACCTGGCAGTCGAAAAAGCAACCAGAGCGTTGGGAATCATTAGGAACGGGCGAGAGAAGATGGAAAATGTCAGAACGCCGCTATATAAATCCCTGGGACGCCCACAGCTTGAACACTGTGCGCAGATGTGGTCGCCCCATCTCCAAACACAGACTGGAATTGGAAAGGGTTCAGAAAAGGGCAACAAACATGATTGGGAGTCTGGAACAGCTTCTGTGTGAGGAGAGATTAAAAACACTGAGACCGTTCAGCTTGGCAAAGAGACGGTTAAGGGGAGATATGATTGAGGTCTATAAAACCATGACGGGTGCGGAGAAAGTGGATAAGGAAGTGTTGTTTACTCCTCCTCATAGCACAAGAACTAGGGGTCACCCAATGACATTAGTTGGCAGCAGGTTTAAAACAAAGGAAGTATTTCTTCCCCCAACGCCCGGACAGCCTGGGGAACTCAGTGCCAGAGGATGTTGTGAAGGCCAAGACTATAACAGGGTTCAGACAAGAACTAGATAAGTTCATGGAGGATGGGCCCTTCAGTGGCTATTAGCCAGGATGGGCAGGGAGGGTGTCCCTAGCCTCTGTTTGCCAGAAGCTGGGAATGGGCGACAGGGGATGGATCACTGGATGATTCCCTGTTCTGTTCATTCCCTCTGGGGCACCTGGCACCAGCCCCTGCCGGCAGACAGGATGCTGGGCTGGACAGAGCAGTGTGGCCGTTCTCATGTTCTTAAAGAAATGAGGCCCCGTGATCCATCGGCCACATGCCCCGACATCCAGGCTCAGCAGAGACAGAACTAACTGAACTGAAATAGCCAAAGGCCGAGCTGTTCTCTCCAGGTTTGGGTGGGCCTGGGAGACGCTCTCCTCCCAACCCTCACACACAGTTGTGCCGGGCAGAGGGCTGTGAGGTGACTCAGCCGGGAACACCCCCAGGCTCCAGCTGCAGGGGGAAGCCGCTCTGCTACCAATCAGCTTGGCTGGAAAGCAGCGGCTGAGTGGTGCCCCACAAGGACTTGACATTTCCTCGCTGACTTTTAGCTTTAAAGCAGGGGCTGACATGGGCTCCTGTGATTCAGATACACTGTCTCCTGCCATTAGCAGTGTGACGAAGTGGGAATGTTTTTAATGTTTTCTCTGAATACTGTGTGGGTGCCTCAGTTTCCCCTTTGCATTTCTTAGGTATCTAGGTGGGGGGATCAGGGGGTGTGATTGTTGCAGAGCCCAAGAAGGCCCCTGTGATCCTGTCTGCACAGAGAATGGCCGACACCCTGTCTCCTGATGGCCTGGGCCCCTCCCCTGCAAGGTGCCAGCCGAAGGTGTTGGAGAACAAAGAGATCAGGTGACCTCCTGGCCCCGGAAAGAGACAAAGGCAGAGGAGGGGCTGGAGAGTTTCAGTTTGGAGCTGGCTGGGGAAACAGAGGGAGCCCCAGGGCCGGAGTCTGGGCTCACTGCCCCCCAAGATGGACCTGACTGAGGGGTCCTGTTCGCTGTACCTACAAACTCTGGTTTAGACCATGCTCCTGTTGTCTAATGTTGTGAGAGGCTACCGGTGTGGTGCTTCTGCTTTCTCCTGTTGATATCACTCGGCTGCGTGCGTGTGTTCCCTCTGTGTGCTGCCCCATCTCTGCGCAGATCACTGACACAGCAAACCCGACGAGATCCCCCAATAACCACAGAGTCTAGTAAGGTACAAAGGCACCTCGGCCAGGTTTATTGCGACCCTGACACAATTTCAGTTCCCGTAGATTACTTAGTCTACCGGGCATACTGCTAGAAAGTGCCGCTCGGCAATGGACTCAGCTCAGTGGCGGGACTTTCCACTGCCCCCTCGGCCGGACAAAGACACCACCCCAGGGATACATTCTTATACACAGGTACAAACAAGTTACACATCACTCCTGACATATTGAGGTGCAACCCCTCTACGTAGCAAGGTACAACCCCTCTATGTAGTAAGGTGCCGCCTCGCACCTTGTATCTGTTGGTTCGATCAAAACAACTCTATCCATCATTTTACCCTTTTGCCCCCGTCATTGGGATGGGTCGGCTTGTTCCCTGTTATCTGTGGAATGTTCCGGTATAGTGTATCTTGGTACCATGTTTATACTGTAACTATGTTAAATTAATATATATTTATGCAGCATCAGCCCTTTCCTTGCCAACTTCTGCGAGCAGGGCCTGCCTCTGGCTCACAGCTTCACTTTGCTTTATGTTAGCAAAGTCTTGACCATTACTTTGGTTCAGGCCTTAGGCCTCATACCAGGCCTCTGATACCAAGGTTTATATCTCAGGGCCTCCTCTTACTACATCTAATAAACCTCTGTGTTACCGGCTGGCTGAGAGTCATGTCTGACTGCGAAGTGGGGTGTGTGACAGTGCCGCCCGTGGAGCCAGCTGAGGTCACTCAATCAGGGTGAACTGCAAACAGAACGGGGCAGACAAACCCCAGAAGTTGGTGGTTATTGCAATACTTAGATTTACCAACCAGCCTCTGTATTACCTCACTGGTTACTCAGAGTCCAACCAACGCAGTTCCCTTAAAGTGCCCAGCGTCCGGCCTCCGTCCAGACACACACGTCAGATATGATGAGGATTCCTGACAATCTGATCTCATCATATAAAAGACAAGGTTCTTCCAACCCCAAAGGGTCAGCCACATACCCAGGTTCAATTATAACTTAGATCTTACCCAAAATACACCCTATAGCCAATTCTTATTAACTAAACTAAAATTTATTAAAAAGAAAAGGGAGAGAGTGTTGGTTAAAAGATCAATATACAGACAGACTCGAATTCAATTCTTGAGGTTCAGACACAGCAGAGATGAGCTTGTAGTTGCGAAAAGTCCTTTTAGAAATAGTCCAGAGGTTATAGTACAATGCCCATATTCAGGGTGGCTCCAGTCAGTGACTGGGGATCTCAATCCTTGTGGCTTAAGGTTTCCCCCTCTTGAAACCCAAAGCAGATCTGAGATGAAGCAGGATCGTGTCCCAGGGTGTTTATACATTTCCAGCAGCCTTTCGGCCTGAGAAAACAATAGGCCTAACTCTCCTTCTCCCAAATATCCTGGCAATTAGCACAGGGTCATTTATCCATTAAACAGTTCAGATCCAGGTTACCACAACCTTCAAAGAGACATAAAGACAGTAATACTATTTCCCTCAAGTGTCTTCCTAAATGTTAATATTCCTTTTTTAATCTTTGAATTAAAACTATAGCAATAGACAAGACTTGTTAGCTTATATCACAAGCCCTGAGTAAACATCTACCCTTTTACCTCTAAAATGCAGACTTACATTTCAAAGCTCTATTCATTTATCTCTCTTCCTACCCAGTCTAGGTTCACCCATGGGTCAGGTCAGTCTGTGAGTTAATTCACTCTTTCTGGCCCTGTCACCTTCTAATGAAATATTATATTACACTCATAACGTCACAGGGGGTGCAGGACCCTCTGGCTGCCCCAGGACCCCGCCGGGGCGGACTCGCTGTGGGAAGCGCACGGAGGGGCATGTGCTGAATGCTCCCAGGAGAGACCCAGGAGGTGAAGCCGTGTGAGCTCCTTGCCCTGGAGACAGTCTGCTCCGAGGGAGAGGAGGCTCCCCAGAGTCCTGCCTGGCTTTGTGGGGAGCAGTTCCAGAGCATCGCCCAGGGACTCCGTGACAGGCAGCCTCCAGACAAGTCCTGCCCCGTGCCCCGGAGAGCTGTTCCGATTCCTGATCTACGAAGGTCCTTTAAACTCTGAGATAAGCCTGACCTGGGCCCTTCCCACCACCGAGCTCAATAACCAGGCCAGCTCTTCCCCAGAAGCTCTGCGGGAAATCTGCCAGGTTCATTCCCGCGCAGAAAGAGCAGCTCCCCTGCCAGAAAACTGGAACTTTTCAGCCAAAAAACCTGAAACACGTGGTGGCTCCGGGATTCCAGGCTTTTCAATGAAAAGTTTCAATTTTCAGCAGGAAAAACTTTCCAGCCAGCTGAAACCAGGACAAGGTCCCGCTGGGAAGGCTGGGTTCCCCCTTCCCACCCCCCGGGATGAGTAGAGGGCATGGCCCAGAACAATCCCAAGTATTCCCTCTCCAGCGCCCCGCCCCGGCTCTTTTCCTTGTCCCATCTTCCCCTCTGCCTCCTGCCCCGTCCCGCTCCCTGCTGCTTCCCCCAGACGCCCTGCGCGTTCGGCAGGATCGGCCCCGGCTGTTCTCCCCTCCGGCCAAGATGCTGCGGCTGCTGTGGTGTCCCGTGCTGCTGGGGTGGGTCACTGCGGGACCAGGTGAGTTAGAAGCCGAGAGCGGAGGGGTGCGGGGACCCCGCTGAGTCACGCAGGCCCTGGGATCCGCTGGCTGCAGCTGCGCTGACAGGAAATGAAACCATCTGCACTGACGCGTGCGGGGGGCCTGGCCCGAGAGCACTGTTCTTTATCTTACAGCCAGAGACGACTCCTGGCTCCCCACACGGGGGGCTCCAGCTACAGGGGAGGACATGTGACCGCCCCACGTCTCCTTTGCCCGGTGACCCACCGCCTTGTGCCCAGCATGGAGCCGCCGCGTCCTCCCCGCCCCATGTGACCTGCGGGGGGCTCTGTCCTCCGGCTGCGTCTCCCCCCACACACACGTTTGGCCGGGGTCCCTGGCCGCCGGGCGCAGGCGGGGAACGGGCGGGAGCCACTGGCCGCTCCGGGTCCCGGCTCTGTGCAGCGCAGTAGCTGCGTGCAGGCCAAGAGCCCGGCTGGGAAGGGGGCTGCTGGGGCCAGGGCCAAGCCGAGACCAGGGCCCGCCTGTGCCGGGCGCTGCCCAGACCCCGAAGATCAGGGCCCTGTCGCACTGGGCGCTGCACCGACCCCGACCAAGCTCAGGCCCCGTCAGGCCGGGCGCTGCCCAGACGCAGAGTGATACGCAGCCCCCACGGCGCTCACAGTCTGAACAGACAAAGGCAGGAGGGGAAACAGAGGCACCGAGAGGGGCAGAGCCCACGGCAAGGCCCCGATTTTCCAGTGTGGCCCCTGACTTGGCAGAGCCCCACCGGAGCCTGGTCAGCGCAGGGCCGTCTGCAGACCAGGCCCTGGTGGCTGCAGTGAGGCTCTCCGAAGTCAGGAGCTGTCCTGAGCCCAATCTGAGTGTGGTGGGCTCATTCCCACGGGTTCTCGTGTGTGTCCCTTCTCTCAGACACGGCCCCTCAGGCGAGCGACGGCCCCCAGCTCTGGGCCCGGGCCGGCCAGGACATCACGCTGGTGTGCAGGGCCCGAGCGCCCCCAAACGCCGACCTGCGTCACCTGCGCATGCACTGGCACCTCCTGCGGGGGCCGGCGGGGGGCTCCGTGGTGCACAGCTACCACGCGGGGGCCGACCAGCTGGGAGACCAGGCCGAGGAGTTCAGGGGCCGGACGCGGCTTCTCCTACAGGGGATCCGCCAGGGGGTGGTGGCCCTGAGCCTGACCGGTGTGCGGCCCTCGGACAGCGGCACGTACCGGTGCTTCATCATGGACAGCCAGGCTGACAGCATCATGGACATCGTCCTCCACGTGGCAGGTAACCGCTTGCACCCAGATCAGGTGCGCACACTCCTTGCAGGCTGGCACCTGGGCCCATCCACAGGCGCGGTCTTGGGCAGCAGGGTCCGCAAGGGAGGCTCTGGCTCTGCAGATAAACAGGGCAGCGGGTGTTACCCGCACAAAACTCTCTGTCGCAGACACTCTAGGACACCTCACCTTTTCTCAGTCCCTCGGGCTCCAGGCGAAAGGCACCGAACTTTACCCCTCTGAGGCTCCAGGCTCTACTCCTCCGTGGGCTTCGGGCAAACCCCCTTTCCCTGTGGGCTCAGGGCTTAATCTTTTGTGTGTTTACGGGGTCTTTTACCAGTGAAAGAGCCTTACACAGTAATATCCTACGTAACGTCTCTTTATTAACAATCCCCAAACCAGACGGCACACGCTACGCAGACAACGCTCACCACTCCCAATAAGGCAGGTGAACTTTTCCTGCTGGCCAGTCAGGATCAGGTCATCTGGGGGAGTCCAGTTTCCTGCACACTGTGATTGGCAGGGCGTTGAGGTCTGGCAGCTCTGATCTCTGGGGCTGTGTCCTGGAGTTGCTAAAATATCACTAACCAATCCTACCATAATGTAAAACAATTCTTTACACAATCATACCCCACCACTTTCATTGTTTTACACCTTACCAAATTAGTTCTGCAACGGACAGAACCCTACAAATAAACCACAGAGACGTGGGAACCGGAAAGGCAAAACAATAGAGACGTAGGGATTTCACTGTCACCACTGTTGGTAAGTGGTTCCCGGCCAGAAGGAACATTCTCTTTAAAGAGTTTAAGGTCTGTTTCTTTACCTGGCGGCGGTGGGTGCGATGAGGACAGACGCGCCCTGTGATTGGCCCCATATCACAGGGCTTTGATGTCATTTGGATGGCACGTCTCTCCTGATCCCGACACGGCTAAGTCAGTCCTTGTGTCTCCCTGCCGTGCTGCTCCCATTGGTTGTTGCTGGTGCGGGCTGGGGGCGCACGGCGTGAGCTCTCACACCCACGGTCAGGGCAGCGTTGTCAGCCCAGGTATTACAACACACCCCACGTGTTCCCTGCACTGGCCAGGGGGACCCCAGGAGAATTGCAATGCGGGGTTGGGGGGCGGCTCATATCTCACACTGTTGGTAGTCCTAGATCTGACAGGCCCAGGCCAGCCCCCCCACATGCCCCAGACAGGAGAACCTCACCCAGCAATTCCCATGTTCCTGCATTTATGGATCTCTCCTTTCCCAGCCCCGTACGAGCCCCCCCAGCTCGCCGTGCTCTCCCGGGCTGGGGGGCGGCTGGCCCTGCAGTGCCGCTCCGCGGGGGGTTACCCCCAGCCCGAGATAACGTGGCACGATGGGAACGGGACCCGGCTGAGCCAGGACGAGCCGGTGGAGCTGCAGCGGAGCAGACAGGGGGGCTTCGAGGTGCGGAGCAGCCTGTCGCTGACGCCCCGCCCCGGGGGGTCCGTCTGCTGCGCCCTGAGCCACCGGCCCCTGCAGCAGAACATGAGCGTCTGCGAGACCCTCCCAGGTGAGCAGGGCCGGGACGCTACCCACAATGCCCGGGACGGCTGTCAGTGCTGTGGGGCGAGAGCCCCCTTCCCCCGCGCCCCGTCTTCGCCGCTCGGTGGGTGGCCACCCGGGGCCTGCTGCTGGGGACACCCCTCCAACAGCGATCCGAGCGGTAGAGTTCAGAGGGCCGTGCCCATCACCTGGGCGTCTGGGCTGTGGAGGCTGGATCCAGGGAGAGGGGCATGTCCGTGGGGCCGGGGCTGGGGTCTGCGCTGCCGGGGGCTGCAGGCCGGCCAGCTCCTGGCTGGGCCGGGGGCCCCCTGGCTCTGGGTTCAGTCACAGCCCATGTCAGCCCCCCTCTCCCTGCCCCACAGCAGGGCTGCAGGCGCTGGAGCAGCGATTCCCCGGGTGGGCAATGGCTGTCGTGACGCTGGCGCTCGTGACCCTCGTGTGCATGGTGCTGATCCATTGGGGGCTGCCGCGTATCCCCGCCGAAGGTGAGTGACGGCCGGGGGGGCGGGTCCGTGAGACCCCCGTGCCGTGTGGAGCCGCCTCCCAGCCGGGTTCCCGCCCGGCCCTGCTCCTGTGGGGCGCTGGGCCAGACCCTCCGGCTCTGACGGGTCGAAACCGTCTCCAGCCGCCCCCAGTCCCTGGCCAGTCGCCCGCCGCGTCCCGGGGCCCCCCAGAGCGACCAGACCCCCCCCCCCCCCCGGCCTGCGGCCCGGCCGAGCTGTGACTCCTTGCGTGTGATGGGCTCTGTTCCCCGGGCCTGATGCCTCTAGCCCCAGCCAGGCCCAGGTTTGTCCCTCACCACCGGCCGGCTCTGCTCCGCCTGCACCCCGCCCCGCCCCCGAGGCCTGGGCTGAGACTGGGCCCAAGTGACTTAGGCGCCCTGCGTTTTAGTGCAAAGCTGGGCTTGCTCTGGGTTGTCTCAGGAGCAACGCGGCCACCTCAGAGCCTTTACTAATAACGCTGCCACCTCGCGCGTTCCACCCCGGGTGTGCCAGCCCCTCGGTGTCAGGACCCTCATCCCACAGGTGGGGAAACTGAGTCACGGAGGGGTGAGTTCCCCAGGTGTCCCAGTTCAACGCGCGACCCACTAGGCCACGCTGCTTCTCCGCTTGCTCAGCTCCACTGTTGGTAGCAGCAAGTGTGTGTGTGTGTGTGTGAGACGGGGGAGGGAAACCCCCCCCCCCCCCCAAACCTAACATTGAATTTTTAGAAGCAAAAGTTTCCGTTGAAAGGAATCTGTTATCTGGGTGGGAAAATCTGTTTACTGAAAATGTTTGCGGGTCAGTGGGACCCCGGTCCGGCTAACGCTGCCCCCCCCATCCCATCAGGGCTTCACCTTGGATGGCGAAGAGCGCCCAGCTCCCAGCACTGGCACCGTGTCCGGACGGACCCCCCCCGAAGTGGACATGGCTGAGCGCTAGGTCTGCATGGCCCCCCCCTCGTCCGCCCCTCTGCCGGCGGGGAGTGACGGGCTCAGACTGCAGCGGGGAAGAACGGAGGTTTCTGAGGGGAGAGATGTGACGAAGTGGGGGATTTTCTTGTTGTTTCCAATGGTTTGCATGCGGAGGGGGTGGGACTCAGTTTTCCTGGGTGTTACTGGTTTAACGAGGTGAGGGGAGAGGGAGTATGTTCTGCAGAGGACCGGAGAGAGGATGTGGGACCCCAGCCAATGGCCTGGAGGATGGACACCCCAGCGACCGGTGACCTGAGACCCCGACCCGGAGACCCAGCTGAGGAGACGCAGCCGGCTCTGGCCAGTGGGCGGACAATGGGCTGCAGAGTGAGGGCCCAGTGACCTAACCAGCCGGTTCCAGCCAGAGGACAGACGCAGGAGAGGAGGCCCCGGTTTACAACCCTGTTTCCCTGGAGAGAAGACAATGGACAGAGGTGGGGGCTGGGGCCGGGGATCTCAGATGCCCAGCTGTGAGCAGGGGGGCTCTGGGCTGGAGAGGGGGAGCAGACAGAGCCCACCTGGATGCAGAGAGACTGGGGTGTGCTGGGCTGAGGGAGGCCAGGCCTGAGGGTCAGAGAGTTTCCTATGCTGTGTTCAACTAGGGTTACCATTCGTCCGGATTTCCCCGGACATGTCCTCCTTTTTGTGCTAAAAATAGCGTCCGGGGGGAATTTGTAAAGCACTCACAATGTCCGGGATTTCCCCCCTGCCCCGGCAGAGCAGAGCGAGCGGCAGGGAGGGCTGCAGGGAAGTCCCGGGCTGGACTCCGGAGCAGCTGGAGAGGAGCCGGATCCGCCCTGCATTCTGAGCAAGTGTCTCAGCACAAAGTGCAGCCCTCCCCTTTTGCAACTGGGAGCGGTTTCTGCCATGCAGCGTAGCAAAACGGGAGCGAGAGCACTTTGTGCTGATACAAGGGCAGCTCTCCCCTGCAGCCCGGTCTGGGCCAGGGACCGGGTTTTGTTGTGCTGGGGAGCTCAACCATGTGTCCGGCTGGCACAGAGCCCAACACCCTGTTCTGAGCAGCAGGGTAAGGGGGCCAGGGGGCCAGGGAGGTTCTGGAGGGGGCAGTCAAGAAACGGGGGGGGGGCTTTTTGGGGGGAGTGGAGAAAGTTTTGGGCAGTCAGGGTACAGGTAGGGGGTAGGGTCCTGGGGGGCAGTTGGGGGGGGTCTTAGGAGGGGGCAGTTAGGGGACAAGGAACAGGGAGTCTTAGGTAGGGGGTGGGGTTCTGGAGGGCAGTTAGGAGCAGGGGTCCCAGGAGGGGGCAGTCGGGGGACAAGGAGCGGGGGGGTGGGGGGCTGAGAGTTCTGGGGGGGAGCTGTCAGGGGACAGGAGTGGGGAGAGGGATCGGAGCAGTCAGGGGACAGGGAGCAGAGGGGTTTAGATGGGTTGGGAGTTCTGGGGGGGGGCTGTCAGGGGGCAGGAGTGCGGAGAGGGATCGGAGCAGTCAGGGGACAGGGAGCAGAGGGGTTTAGATGGGTTGGGAGTTCTGGGGGGGGCTGTCAGGGGGCAGGAGTGGGGAGAGGGATCGGCGCAGTCCGGGGACAGGGAGCAGAGGGGTTTAGATGGGTTGGGAGTTCGGGGGGGGGGCTGTCAGGGGGTGGGGAGTGGTTGGATGGGGCGTGGGAGTCCCAGGGGTCTGTCTGGGGGTGGGGGTGTGGATAAAGGTTGGGGCAGTCAGGGGACAAGAGGCAGGGAGGCTTAGATAGTCCTGGGGGGCAGTTAGGGGCAGGGGTCCCAGGAGGGGGTAGTCAGGGGACAAGGAATGGGGGGAGGGTTGGGGGTTCTGGGGGGGCAGGAAGTGGGAGGGGCAGGGGCGGGGCTAGGGCGGGGCTCCTCCCGTCCTCTTTTTTGCTCGCTGAAATATGGTAACCCTAGTTCAACTCTCAATAAACGCTCCTGTTTCATGCTGGCTGAGAGTCACTCCGGGCTAGAGAACAGGGTTGCATCAACCCCTTCGGGAGTGGAGGCCTGGGGGGACCCAGAGCGAGTGGACTCCCTGAGGGGGCCCACGGCAGAGACAGATGTGCTAAGGCTCAGAGAGGTGCGGCTCCAGGAGGTGGAGGGGCCTGACCCTGAGAGAGAGTGGACCCCCGAGAAGGGCTGTCGCACTGAAAGGGGCGCCCCCCACGGACCACACGGGGCCACGAGTGGGCACGATCTGTGAGTCCGTGGCAGGCAGGACGGGAGCTCGCACCACGCGGAGCAGAAACTCTGGGCTGGCTGCAGAGATGCCTGTGAAGTAACCCGTGCTCCTGCCGGGTGGCAATGCAGCTGGCGAGGGGCCGGGAGGGGTGAGACGCTGCGTGGAGCCCTGGGATGGGCGGGCGAGAGCTTGGGGCACCCTGAGCAACCCTGGGGAAGGACTGAACGAGGTGAACCCCTTACAAGTGCGACTGTGTCTGTGTCCCTGGGGAACTGTACGGCCCTTCTCTAATGAACGTCTCAGTTCTCAGCCTTGGCAGCCCCCGGGGCAGACATGCGTCTACTGGTCCCCGCCGGCTCCTCCAGAGACCCCCAGACAGAGAAAGGACCTGGGGAGCAAACCCCCGAGTTTAGGCCTTTCTTCCGGATCCCGGTTCACCTGACCCCGGAGGGGCGACACAGGAGCAGCGGCCTGGAGCTGGGACAGCCGGTTCACGCCAGCCAGGGCCGCTTGTTTCTCGGGCGGTTTGCTCGCGGCACGGCACTGCACGGGCTCCGGGCGCACCTGGCTCTGGTCGCTGGACCCACCCTCCACCCTGCTGCGGGGAAGCAGCGGGTCCGTCGCTCCCGGGGCCCACCAGGGGAGGGTGCGTTCGGGGACAAGCCAGAGCTGGGGGCAAGCCCCGGCCCCTCGCCCTCCCTGCCGCCAGGCTCTGCGGGTGCCGGGTTTGCGGCTCCCCCTCAGCTGGGCAGCTCCCAACCCCCTCCCCCCGCAGGCTGCTCGTCAGGCCAAGGAGCCGGGCAAGGGCGCCCCAGAGCGATGCTTGGGGGGCCCACACATCCAGGGTCTCCCTTCTGCCCTCCACGCGGGGCAGCAGGGACCCCGGGGCTGTCGTGTGAATTGTGCTGGAAGAGCGAGAGGTGTCAGCGCGACACGTCCCCGGCCCGGCACACGGTCGGGTTCGGGATCCAGAGCCCTCGGCCGGCTCAGCGCTGGGCGCCCGCGGCTCCTGCGTGACACAGAGCACAAGGGCAGCCCGGCCGAGCCGTGCAAATGCCAAGCGTTGAGCCAGGCTGCCACTGTCCCAGCATCCCCGGGGCCCGGTACCGGAGAGAGGTCGGGGACGGACCGTGGGTCAGAGCTGGTCGCAGGAAGGGCGAGATCCAGCCTTTCGGGGTCTGGCGAAGACGGGGGCACAGTGGGGCTGCAGCTGTGGGGGTCTGTGATAAACATAGGGAGAAGGGTAACATAAAATCCCTCCTTGGCAGCTGTACTGAATCGCCTTACCCCTAAGGGGTTAAGACGCTCAAATCACCTAGTTGGCACCTGACGAGAAGGGCCAATGAGGAAAGAGGATACTTTCCAATCTTTCCCTATGCTAAGAAGTAATTTCATTCCTGTTTTGTAACTGGGAAGCTGAACCAGAGAGGAATCCTCTGTGTTTTAAATCTTTTTATTTACCCTGTAAAGTTATCTTCAAGCCTGATTTTGCAGGTGTGATTCTCTTACTTTTTTTTTTTTATATAAATAAAATTCTTCTTTTAAGAACCTGATTGATTTTCAGTGTCCTAAAAACCCAGGGGTTTGGTCCATGCTCACATTGCTAGGGCAATTGGTTGGTATATTATTCTCAAGCCTCCCCAGGAAAGGGGGTGAAGGGGCTTGGGAGGACAGGGATTCCAAGTGACCCTTCCCTGAATTTTTGTGTAAATCACTTGTTGGTGGCAGCAATACTGTCCAAGGGCAAGGAAGGAATTTGTGCCTCGGGGAAGTTTTAACCTAAGCTGGTAGAAATAAGCTTAGGGGGTCTTTCATGTGGGTCCCCACATCTGTACCCCAGAGTTCAGAGTGGGGGAGGGACCCCTGACAGGGTCTGACCCGCTTTCCTAGCAGGGGGGAGAGACGCGCCAGGGAGAGAGGCGAGTAGCCAGCCAGCAAACGCAGCGTCTGGCTCTGCCGGTCACTTGCCTGGAGCGATGCCCAGCCCCCCCCCCACCCCCTTACCTCTGCACCAATTAGACCTAATTTCTCACACCCCATCGGGGTCACTGATTTCCGGCCCCCCACGTCACCTGTTCACCAGGCCGATCCCCACACAGCCCTTGTGTTCTCTCTGCCTGCACGGATTCAGCCCCTGCTGTCCCCTTTGCACCGAGCCGTGCGAGGTGTCCAGGCCGCTCTCTGAGCTCCCACGTCTCACACTGCGCGCTCGCCGACGGGGCATTTGTAGGCCCCGTTATTACCCCACGGGTCCTCTCCCCTGGGCTGGCTCAGCTCCCGGCTCCAGGCCCCAGCTGGGGGTCTGGCCCCATTGACACACAACAGCGGTTCCCACTCACCCCATCTGGGAACGGTTTCTGGCCCGTTCCCCGGTGGGTGGGTTTGGTTTCCGCTAGCAGCCAGCGGATCCGCTTGTGCGTGGGGTCAAAGTGGGCGCTGAGTCCCTGGCGTGCTGGGCTTGCTGCCGGAGTCGGTGGTTCCTGGAGAGGAACAGGGGCCGCCCAGCTGGGCTGCATTGGGTAACTTTCAGGAAACGCAGCTGGGATTCCCCTGCAGGGCGGGGCCCGATGTGGTTTAAACCCGGGTGCTGGGAGCAGCGATGCGGAGCAGGGAACGGCCACGGCGCTAACACGGCTCCTCCCGCGGCTGGGTGAGTCCGGGCAGGGGGCGGGGGTCAGAGCCGGGCTCCCTGATGCCCCATCCCTACCAGTCCTGCTGGATATGCCCCCAGGATCCTGTCCCGCCTGGCAGGGGGAGCTCTTGCCGAGGGGGGGTTGGTCGGACTGTCTGTCTGTTTGAGCCCTGGCTGAGAGGGGACGTGTCTCTCCCATGCAGATCACCAGTACGGATGCAGGCTGTGGGGCCCTGGGGCTGAGCTCGGCGTGGCCAAAGGAGCCGGAGGATGGTGCCGGTTTTGGAGCTGTCGTGTGAACAGCTGGAGGAGAAGATCCAGGAGGTCTCCAGGAGCCATACAAAGGATTTCTACATTGGCTAGACTGAAACAGTGTCCTCCTATCTCCAACGCACGGGGCCCAAGTCGGAGGAGTGGACAGAACTCAAGAATCTCTTCCTCAAAGACACCGTCTACTACTCCCAGGTGACAGCCAGACACGTGGTGAGGTTCAGCGAGCAGCACCTGATCGACCGATACAGGGACCGTCACAAGCGCCTGCACGAGAGCCCCCAGGGGAAGCACCGGGCAGGGGTGGTCTACGTGGTGGTGTACACGGAGAACCGGGCGGCCCCGTGGAGAGGACCATTTCGGGGAGGTGGGGCAGTGGTGCGGGATCCATGGAAGAACGATCTGCTGCTGCAGATCAAGGAGATAAAGGAAAAGTACCAGGCCTGGGCCATCTGAGCAGCAGGATCTGCCAGGAGCAGGCGCTAGGGAACGGTCCCCAGGGCCGGGGGAACCAGAGCCCCGTCCCCTCCCCTAACCACGGGTCCACATTTCTCCTTCGGGTGCTCAGCGCCTCTGGCCTTCCCTTCCCCACTCCCAATTTGACCACTGTGATGGGTTGGATCACAGAAACCCCCTTGGGAGCTGCCACCCAATGTGCCAAGACTACTTCTGCCCCTGCTTTCCCTGCCAGGTCAGGACCCCAGCACCCTGTCTTGCTGAGCCAGACACTCCCATCTGGCTCCAGACACAGACCCAGGGTCTGAATCACTTGTCCCAAAGCTGCAGGTTTACCTGAAAACAGCTCCCAGAAGTGTGCTTGTCTTTAGCACTCAGATGCACAACTCCCAATGGGGTCTAAATCCAGATAAATCCGTTTTACCCTGCATAAAGCTTATGCAGGGCAAACTCATAAATTGTTCGCCCTCTATAACACTGAGAGAGAGATATGCACAGTTGTTTGCTCCCCCAGGTATTAACACATACTCTGAGTAAATTACTAAATAGAAAGTGATTTTATTAAATACAGACAGTAGGATTTAAGTGGTTCCAAGTAGTAACAGACAGAACAAAGTAAGTCACCAAGCAAAATAAAACAAAATGCGCAAATCTATGTCTAATCAAACTGAATACAGATAATTTCCTCACCAGTTCCAGAGCACTCCCTTTTACAGGCTAAGCTCCTTTTAGCCTGGGTCCAGCAATCACTCACACGCCCTGTAGTTACTGTCCTTTGTTTCAGTCTCCTTCAAGTATCCTGGGGGGGGGGGGGGTGGAGAGGCTCCTTCTTTAGCCAGTTGAAGACCAAATGGAGGGGTCTCCCACAGGTTTAAATAGACTCTTGTGGGTGGAGACCCCCCCTCCTCCCTCCTATGCAAAGTCCAGCTCCAAGATGGAGTTTTGGAGTCACCTGGGCAAGTCACATGCCCCTGCATGACTCAGTCTTTACAGGCCAAAGCCATTGTCCACATGGCATCTTGCATGTCTCCAGGAAGACTTCTCATGTGGATTGGAGCATTCCAAGATGCATTGTTCCCCAAGTGTTTCCTGATCAGGTACTTAACCTGGCGAATTCCTTCCTAAAGAAGCTGACCAAATGCCTCACAAAGCTTACTTAGAAATCAGGCAAGCATACAGCCCATATTCTTAAGCTCGAGTAGAAAATGATATATACGTACAAATAGGATGAATAGATATAGTAGACCAGAACCTTTACGGAGATATGTTACATGGCACAGGCCGCACAAAACATATTCCAGTTATGTCATCCATACATTTATAAACACCCCCCCATAAAGCCTTATGGGGTGCACTGTCACAGACCCCAAAACCATGTGATTGGCGTAGAAATCATGAGGTTTTAAGCAATAATAAATGTTGGTTCTGAATGTTTACGGGGCGCTAGGGTCAGATTTTCAAACTTTTCTTCACGATCAGGAGGGTGTGACGTTATTAACACAAACTGGGACCGTATCAATCATTGTTGCAACCAAGGTCCTGTAGTGGCACCAAATCTTGTATAAAGAGGGGTTAAATAAAGTGTCTAAGACAAGGTTAGGGTTTGCTGGTTATGATTTTGCTATCTGTGTGTGTATCATTTTTGTATTTAAAGTTATAAGTATTGGCTCTATCCTGTCTGTATTTCACACTTGTGCTATGCTTCTGGGTGACATCCCAGACAAGTTGGTGTCAGCTCTGCCTAGCCTGCTTGATGGCCCATTAAGGCCCATCAGCTCCACAACTGACGCATTGAGAGAAGCAGATACACCTGGTGACTCAGCAAGGCTGGGACCTGCCTAGGGACAGATTCAGAGGCTGTGACTTCCCTGCTCTGAGCAATTTGTCCTGAATTGACACTCTCAGTTGGGTCCCACCAAAGGCAGCATCGTTCCAGCCTCCCAAGGGGAGCAGTGGGGGCAAAACCCCTGACTGGCTTCAAGCCGGCGCTGATAAGTGTGTGGAGAGGAGGGGATGGTGGGACTGCCTACGATGCCGTGTGGCCGATCCACGACTGCTCGCAGCAGAGATCTCGGATGGCCGGGGATGGGGCACTAGATGGGGAGGGCTCTGAGTTACTACAGGGAATTCTGTCCCAGGCGTCCGGCTGGTGGGTCTTGCCCACACGCTCAAGGTCTAACTGATCGCTGTATTTGGGGTCAGGAA
Source organism: Graptemys geographica (assembly GCA_037349215.1). NCBI lineage: Eukaryota > Metazoa > Chordata > Testudines > Emydidae > Graptemys > Graptemys geographica. Next base: position 101,885 of record JBAIFT010000129.1, on the reverse strand, counting down.
GGAATTTCCCCCCAGGTCAGACTGTCCGAGACCCTGGGGGGGTTCGCCTTCCCCTGCAGCCTGGGGCCCGGGCCACTGGCAGGTTTGAACTAGAGTAAACGTCGGATTTTCTGTAACTTCTGTTGTTTTAAAAGATGCATTAATACCCGAACATTCCCAGATATCACCCAAAACGTGCTCCAGGGACGCTAACTAAACATTTGCATCTCAGTACGTCCTATGGCCAAGGCAGTTTTATTCCCTAATTCTCTTTGTTGTTCATACAGCAGCCAGGAGGTGGTGCTCAACCACCACCACATAGTCCATGTTGCTTTTAGATTTCCCAGACCTATTTGTACCTAATCCACAATCCTAATCCTGCTGCAAGACAAGCCCAAGAAAGAAACCAACAGAACTCCACTGGCCATCACCTACAGTCCTCAGCTTAAACCTCTCCAACGCATCATCAGTGATCTACAACCCATCCTGGACAATGATCCCTCACTTTCACAGACCTTGGGAGGCAGGCCAGTCCTCGCCCACAGACAACCCGCCAACCTTAAGCATATTCTCACCAGCAACCACGCACCGCACCATAACAACTCTAACTCAGGAACCAACCCATGCAACAAACCTCGATGCCAACTCTGCCCACATATCTACACCAGCAACACCATCACAGGACCTAACCAGATCAGCTACAACATCACCGGCCCATTCACCTGCATGTCCACCAATGTTATATATGCCATCATGTGCCAGCAATGCCCCTCTGCTATGTACATTGGCCATACTGGACAGTCACTACGCAAGAGGATAAATGGACACAAGTCAGATATCAGGAATGGCAATATACAAAAACCTGTAGGAGAACACTTCAACCTCCCTGGCCACACAATAGCAGATGTAAAGGTTGCCATCTTACAGCAAAAAAACTTCAGGACCAGACTCCAAAGAGAAACTGCTGAGCTCCAGTTCATTTGCAAATTTGACACCATCAGATCAGGATTAAACAAAGACTGTGAATGGCTTTCCAACTACAGAAACAGTTTTTCCTCCCTTGGTGTTCACACCTCAACTGCCAGCAGAGCACCTCACCCTCCCTGATTGAACTAACCTCGGTATCTCCACACTGATATATACCTGCCTCTGGAGATTTCCATTACTTGCGTCTGATGAAGTGAGCATTCACCCACAAAAGTTTATGCTCCAATACATCTGTTAGTCTCAAAGGTGCCACAGGACCCTCTGTTGCTAATCCACAGTGTTATCTGCCTGCTTGTGAATGAGACGATCTTGCAGTTGTGACAAGGAACTTAACTTAGTCTTAATTACCTCCAGGTCGACAGTATTTATAATCCCTGCTCCCAGACCAGTCCCTCCTAGTATGGTGTCCGCTCCCTGAGGATGTTTCCCTGGTAACAGACCGGCATCCCTTGATCTCTGCCCAGCCATCCTTTCCCTGCTCCCTCCCCTGCCCCCAGAGAAACAGGACACCCCCCCGGCAGCGCCAGGAACACAGCCAAGGCAAGGTGGGGGCAGGGTGGGGCGAGGGGACAGGGCTTGCGGCCGCAGGGTCAGTCCGTGGGACGCCCCGGGGGGACTCTGCCCTGGCCCAGATGCCCTCAGCGGCAGTTGCCTGTGGTGGCAGGTTTGGCTCCAGCTGGACAGGAAAACGCCGGCACCAGGACCCGGCTCCTCTGTCTCGGCGTCACCGCACCACTCACAGGCGGGTGTCCCGGAGCCCAGGGTCTGGCCTATGCCCAGCCTGTGACCAGTCCCTTAGGGTGACCCTAAGCAGGTCGGGCCCCAAGGACCCACCCAGCTCCCTGGGGCAGGCCCGGGGACCCCCAGACTGGGCCTTGGGCACCAGTGACCCCCATCTCTCTCTGGGGCTCCAGGCAGTGAATCCAGCCACGCCAGACCCAGGAGCAATGAAAGCTGCCGAAAAGTGGGGGGCACAAGGGCCCGAAGTGTCGCCCCCCCCCCCCGGGTTCTGCTCTCGCACCGTCTCTAGCAGGGCCCCGTCAGTGAACCAGACCCCAGTGGGTCCCACCCTTCCTCCAGGGTCGACCACGCAGCCTCCCCACTTCCCCCAGACCATCATGTTCTCGTCTGACCTCCTGCCCCAGAACCTCCCCCCCACCCCGGTGACAGACCCCCAACCTCTGGCTGAGTCACGGACGCCCCCACATCCTGGGTTACAGACAGTGAGAGAGACTCCCCCACGGACACTCGCTCTAGCCTGCGAGTGACCCCGCCCCACGCTGGAAGCAAACACCCCCCAGGCCTTGGCCAGCCTGACCGGGGGAAATTCCTTCCCGACCCCAAACACAGCCATCAACTGGACCCTGAGCGCCTGGACCAGCCCCCGCGGCCGGACGCCTGGGAGAGACGCGCCTGCAGTAACTCCGAGCCCTGCCCGGCCAGTCCACTGAGCTCGGCCCTGGCTGCTGGCCAGGACACACCCAGCCCAGGGGTCCTGGGGGGCCCAGAGCCCGGCCACGCTTCAGCAAGCACCATTATAGCCTCTCCCTGTGCCCACGCTGGCAGGGTCGCCCGGGCCAGTCCTTCAGTGACCCCCTGCGGCTGGAACGGGGCCTGCAAACCGCACTCGGAGCCGCGGCAGCCGGGGAGGGCAGCCTCCCCCCGGCCCCCAGCAGCCAGTCACGGAGTCAGGCACTCACCGCTGCAACGCACGGGGGTAAGAGGAGAGATCAACAACGGGAGGAGGCAGAAAGGCCTGGGACAGCGATGGGGCAACACCCCTGCCCCGGCTGCCTCCGGAAACACAGCCCCACCCCCATGGGACTGAAGCCTCCCTAGGGGCCAGGGGCCAAGAACCGTCCTGACCAGGGGCTGGCCAAAGAAAGCCAGTGTGGGGGTACAAGAGACCAGGCTCAGACAGCAAGGCGACACACACACCCTGCCCTGCGAGCAAACTGTCCTTCCCCCCATGGGGCAGCCATGCAATATATAGGGGGAAACTGAGGCACGCAGCAGACTTAAAAAAAAAAAAGCTATAGAAGATTCCCAGTTCGTCCCACTCAGTCCTTTGCCCTCCTCGCACAGCGGGACGAAGCCCAGAGGTGTGCACAGGCCCCACGAACATATCACTAGAATTCCCATCGTTGTCACAGCGCCTGTGGAGCGACAGTGGAGACGCGCTGTGGGCGGCCGCTGTTCTTTGGGAGCCTCCGTGGCCAAAGCCCAGCCTCGCGGTCTAGCAGGAAAGCAGCTTGCAGGCAGGAGACCCATGCCAAAGGGGGCAGGTTTGTATTTCATTAAACCCAGTGACACCAAGGAGGGGCCAATGGATTCGTTTTCCGCGCTGCACAGGCTGGCCTTTGGGTTGGTGACCCTGCTAGCAAGCCGAGCGGCTCGCGCCACAGTTACCTTGCGCGCGATCTCGGCACACTGGGGAGCACCTCGAGTCCTTTGCCACTGTGGAGCATCCCGTGGGCAGCATGTGCTTCATCTTCCTCTTGCCACTGTGGCCAACGCTGGGCATCAAGCCTTGGCCCTTGGAGCTGCTGCGAGCTCGGTTATCGATACCGCTTGGTTTACGCCCGTCGCGTAGCCTGGCTGATGGTGGCTGAACGTCTTGGTTCCCCAGGGCTCTGAGTGCAGGCCAGGTGATAGGGCCTGTGCCCACGGGTGGGTGGTTTCCCGGTGACGCCCGCTGGCCTCTCCCAGAACGGACCTCGCGGGTTTCCCCCACTCACGCACTCCGTGGGTCGCACAGCTCCAGTGCCCCACAGGACAATCAGCACCGCAATGGCCACGTACCCAAGGGTTAGCCCCAGGATGACGTATGGCTCCTCGGGTCGGCTCCCTTCCTCCGAGGCTGTGGAGAGAGAGTCAGACTCAGGTCCCCATGTGGCCCTGGGTGGTTCAAGCTATTCTGCTGGCTGGGGTGATGGCTACAGCCCCCCCCCCCCCCCCAGGGACCCAGCAACGGAGCCGGACGGGGGGACGAGAGGAACCTGTGTCCGAGCCGAGGGCCGAGTCTGGGGCACCCACGAGGTCAGCAACACGGGGGCAGTCGGGTATCCTGGCTACGGGCACTGTACCGGTTAACGAGCGCCGGGGGGACATGGTCAGGGGAACCGTTTGCCCTGGGAATAGTGACGTGGGGCCTGGGAACGTGTCGGGTTTGGCAGGAAAAGGCAAAATGAAGGAGTTTCACTTCTGCATTCAATATGGTAAAACCTGGTTTGCTTCGCCTGAGGCCCTTCAGTTTTTGTTCTACTTTCTAGTCTATTGCTTGGGTCGGAGTGTGATAGCGCTATGTATGGACTGCCCCACCAGCGCTCGCAATGCCTGTGGAGCTGATGTTAATGGTTTAACCCTGCTGAAGCAGAACCCGTCAATGTTTTCCACGTTGAAATGTTTCTGAATTCTGGCTCTGTGGGAAATTTCGGCTTTTCATGCCGAAGCCAACGGCTCCGGTGATGGGCAGGGCCCGTGCATGCCACCGTTCCAAGCACACATCCCCCCCGCCCCCGACCTCCAGCTTGCGGAGGGGGTGGTATTTTCTGCTTGCATCCGGTTAAGTTGTCACCCCAAACCCCAGAGAGCGGTGATGACGGGGCGCGGGGGAAGGGGGCTCTCGCCCCACAGCGCTGACACCCGCCCCGGGCATTGTGGGTAGCGTCCCGGCCCTGCTCACCTGGGAGGGTCTCGCAGACACTCATGTTCTGCTGCAGGGGCCGGTGGCTCAGGGCGCAGCAGACGGACCCCCCGGGGCGGGGCGTCAGCGACAGGCTGCTCCGCACCTCGAAGGCCCCCTGTCTGCTCCGCTGCAGCTCCACCGGCTCGTTCTGGCTCAGCCGGGTCCCGTTCCCATCGTGCCACGTTATCTCGGGCTGGGGGTAACCCCCCGCGGAGCGGCACTGCAGGGCCAGCCGCCCCCCAGCCCGGGAGAGCACGGCGAGCTGGGGGGGCTCGTACGGGGCTGGGAAAGGAGAGAAGGGGGGGTGAGGCCTGCTGCCCCCAACCACAGAAAGGGCTGCCAGACTCAGCCCTCAACAGCCCCCCTGCCCTGGTACTGCAGCATCCCCTGCCCGGCGCCCAAAACTCCCCCCATTCCTAGTCACGACATCTTCAACCAGGGCGGTTTCCCGTCCGTGTTAGCGCCGGCTCCCCCGTGGGGGCCGCGTCTCCCCCTAGCTCTCCGGCTAGGAGGGGACTTCGTTTCCCACAATCCACGCCGGGGATTGATCCATCGGAGGGGTCAGAGAAAAGCCCCGGGAAGGATCAGAAACGTGCCCTCGAGGGAGAGATGCCAGGCGCTCCAGCCGCTTAGCTCAACAAAACACCCCCAGGGCAGGTTGGCTCCAGCCAGGCCCGGCGCGCCGCGATTACCTGACACACGGAGGACGATGTCCATGCTGTCAGCACCCTGACCGTCCATGATGAAGCACCGGTACGTGCCGCTGTCCGAGGGCCGCACGCCAGCCAGGCTCAGGGCCGCTACCCCCTCGCGGATCCCCTCCAGGAGGAGCCGCGTCCGGCCCCTGAACTCCTCGGCCTGGTCTCCCAGCTGGTCGGCCCCCGCGTGGTAGCTGTGCACCACGGAGCCCCCCGCCGGCCCCCGCAGGAGGTGCCAGTGCACGCGCAGGTGGTGCGGGTCGGGGTCCAGGGGTGCTCGGGTCCTGCACTCCAGCGTGACGTCCTGGCTGGCCCGGTGGTGGAGCTGGGGGCCGTCACTCGCCTGAGTGGCCGTGTCTGCCGGTGAGACAAGGAGGGGGGTTACCGGGTACAAGGGTCCCCTCCTGGACAACCCCCCACACCCAATGCAGCTGTATCACGGGTGCCATGCAGCTGCCAGCCCCAGCCCCTCCCAGGAGCTCAGGGAATCCTCTGGCACATGTGGGTAACAGCCTACTGCTGCCGCCAGCGGGCGAAGGACGCTCCGATGGGGAGACACCAGGGTTTGGATCCGAGAAGCGGGCCCAGCACGGGACTTTGGGCTCCGGCAGATCTCAGAACCGCGGCAGCCAAGCCAAGCGCCCCGTGACCAGCACTGGGACTCGAATGCACCGGTCTAGATTGTCCCTGGGGTCGCTTGGCAGGCTGGGGGCAGGGAGGGGATCAAAGCGGAGGACCCCACACGCACGGCTCTCAGGCATCCCATGGGACAGCACCCTGCCCTATCTCCCGGGGCGTCCGAGGATACATCCACTCAGAGGTGGTGCGGTGCTCAGATGCTCCGGTGATGGGCGCCAGATAAGCCCCTTGGACAGTAGTTCACGGAGTTCCTGCCTTCAATGCAGCCCAGCTGTTGGGCCCGACGGCATCGTTAGCCAGCCCCAGCCCCGCCCCCCCAGCGCCCGGGAAATGACCTCGTGGGACTCACCTGGTCCTGTGGCGACGTGTCCCAACAGCACTACCCAGCAAGCCAGCCACAGCATCTCCGCGGGCGGGGAGCGGCTCTTCCTAGCGCACAGCGACCCAGAACCGCCCGGCCTCCCACACAGCCCTGGCTGGAGAATCCCCCAGCGGTTCGCCAATCCGGCCCAGGGTGTCCAGGCGGTGTAGCGAGCTCGGCTGGAAGTGCAAGCGATCACTTTGAGATTTGGGCGTGGGCTCGGGCAGCTTGTCCCGAGCTCACAGCCTGTCTCTGTACCGATCCCTGGGCATGGCCACCCCTTGGGAGACTGGGGGGAGGAGCACTGACTTCCCCCCGGGACAAGGGGGCCAGGACAGGTGTTCAAGACAGGGAGCTGCTAGGACTGTCTGGGGTGGAATCAGCACAGGGGACTGGCCAACCCTGCCGAGACAAGGGGAACCCCAAGGGCTGAAGATGAACACCTGCCTTCATGGGGCACTGGATGCAATCAGAGTCAGTCTGCAGACAGAGCCTACAGGAGGGGTGAGTTTGCTTCCCGGCCACCGGGAGCAGCCTGCTTTGTCTCACACTGGTTTGGGGGTCTTGTATTATTCTCCTGGATCCAGGGCCGACTCTTCCATTTAGGTGACCTAGGTGGTTGGCTAGGGCACCACAATTTGGGGGGGCGGCATTTTGCCGCCCTCGGTGGCAATTCGGTGGCGGGGGGGTCCTTCCGCGCTCCGGGTCTTCAGCGGCAATTCTGCGGCGGGTCCTTCACTCACTCCGGGACCCGCCGCCAAAGTGCCCCGAAGACCGGGAGCGCAGAAGGACCCCCATCTCCCACCGCAGAATTGCCGACGACGACCGGGAGCGCGGAAGGACCCCCGCCTAGGGCGCTGCTCCTGCCTGGATCCTAAGCCAGGCAGCTGTATGTATTTCTTTGCAGCCTTCCAGTGGCAGCATGGATGTGTCTATTGAAGGGCTCTGGGGGCGGGCTGGGAACAGAGCATCGGGGTGAGCTAGAGTGGAGCTGTCAGCGGGAGACGCCCCGTTGCAATTTACAGACTCCCAGTGGTGCAGAATCCCCCCGTCTGGTCCTGTGGCTAATTCCCCGCTCGGTGGAAATCTGCCCATTATTTCCAGTCTGACTGTGTCTCCCGTCGGCTCCCGGCCACTGGGTCTCGCGCTGCCTTTGGCAGCTGCATTACAGAGGCCCCTGCCCTCAGAAATAGAGCTGGGCAAAGGAGAGATTCTCTGGAAATTCTGATAAATCCGTCTGGGGCCGAGCTAAATGTTCCGTTTCCATTTGAAGCATTACAGATTGTTTATAAAAAATAAAGTTAAAGACATTTTTGACTGGAAAAAAAATTGACTTGTGGGGCATTTTTTCTTTTTCCGACCTGAGTTCACAAAGCGTTTCCCTGTCACCGAATCTGGATTGTTCTGTCCTTGGAAAAACCTGTCAAGTGAAAAACGTCGCCCAGCACGAATCAGCAGCCTGCCTGGCCCGGTCGTGCAGCCCAGGCTCACCCATTGCGAAGCTGTCTGGCTTTCCTATCCCTGTTCTGACCCTTCCTGCAGGCTCACAGTCTTCCTGGGCAGGGGATCTACTAGTTAAAAGAGAAACAGTCTCCAGCCGGCCAGACCTATTAGCACAACACCGGAACTGTCAAAGAGCCATTCAAGGGGTAGTGAAGACATTTAACAGGCATTTGCCAACCCCCAGGTATCTCCTGTCAGTTTCTGAATGTATTCAGAGTAGCAACCGTGTTAGTCTGTATCCGCAAAAAGAACAGGAGTACTTGTGGCACCTTAGAGACTAACAAATTTATTAGAGCATAAGCTTTCGTGGACTACAGCCCACTTCTTCGGATGCATAAGTGGGCTGTAGTCCACGAAAGCTTATGCTCTAATAAATTTGTTAGTCTCTAAGGTGCCACAAGTACTCCTGTTCTTCTTTTTCTGAATGTACTGACAAAACCAGTTGTGCATAACTGTACTATTTACTCAGGACATGTCAGTCTATGGGACCATAGTGTAACATTTGCTTTAAAAATATTTCATTAGTGAGTTGGTGAAGATTATAAAATCACATCTCTAAAAAATCCTCGCATAGATTTTTAGATGCACAATCATCTTTAGCCTTAAATGCTGGGCTCTTCAGACATATGTTTTTTTAAATAAATCCTTCAAAAGACCCCCCCTTATCTAAAATACACATTTTAATTACTATAGTAAAAAAAACTTACTTCCAAAGTCTTCCTGTCCTTTCTGTCCATCCCTTCCTCCCTTCACCCCCTCTCCCCTCCCCACCATTGAAGGAAGCAACAGCCCTTTCCTTCCAGATAACTGGACAGAGTTTCCCTTTCTTTACTTCTGACTATCTGATGAACTAGTTTTAAGCAAAATCAGAACCTTAGTACGATATAAAATCCTTTGTTCTGCCTAAAATCTTTGGAAACATATTTTTTAAAGTTGGTGAAATTTCGTAAACATGTGGATTGTTCTGGAGATCACACCCAGTAAATTAGAGTTCCCTTTTTCTAAAAGCAATGAACATTGTTCCGAACACACTACTCCTCTGTGACTGATTTATTTCAAATAATCTGTTTCAGTGAGTTAAATATGTAGTAATCTGGAATTACTTTATGAAGGCTTAAGAGTACATTTAAAATATAAAATCAGCTTAGAAATACTGACTAAGAAAATGTCAAACAGAGAAGAGCTGCATCATGGATCCCATAATATTTAATGGTGTATTCAGCAAGACAGCTGACTCACCCTTACTACAAAGTTTTACAAATAAATCTCTGACAAACTTCAGGGCATATCAAAAAAACCTGTGACTGATATTTTTTATTCCCAAGTTTAGTGCTTTTAATTAGGTTCCTTCTGCACGTCCATTCTGCGTGAGGGAGAGGGTACAGGGGTCTCTGCGGGGAACTGTGACTCTACGCCACTGTGAGGGGGGCCGGGAGCCTTGTTATTCCTTCTGCCTTGTCCCTCCACCCCTGCCCCCGCCAGGCTGCAAGCTCAGGCTGCCGTCGGGCATAGGGGCACATGTTTAATAATACTGCGTAGGGCCCCAGAAATCCTAGGGACGGCCCTGGGGGCGCCAGAAAGCGGTGCCCTGGCTCGGCAGGGAGGAGCCGCCTTCCGGAGGCACCGGGGAGCCAGAGCGTCGGCGAGCCCCAGCCGTGGAGGAGCCGGCACGGCGCAGGGGGGCAGCAGCCCTGCAAAGGCGGCAGCGTTGCTAGCGGGGAGCAGTCGCATCCCCCCGCCCCTCCTGCCCAGCCTGAGGCCTGGCGCTGGCCCCGGGGGCTCCTGCAGGCTGCAGCAGATGCATGCGGGCAGAGGCCCCCGTGCGCCCCCCTGCTCCTCCCTCGCCGCGCTCGGGCTCTGCGGCTCCCGGGCATGTGAGCCGCCTGCCAGGGCGCGGGGCTCTGAGCCAAGGCAGGTGTGGGAAATGACAGTGAGCCTGTGTGACGGAGCAGGGAGTGGGGTGGACTGACCTGGGGATGTCGCAGGGGAGTTTTACTGGGACTGTCTGCATTGGTGCTGGATGGGGATGGGATACCAGGGTGGGACTTCACTGGAGGGAGGATACCTGAGCCTGTAACCTGAGCCCAGGAGGGGAGTGGGGCCAGGTGACACTTTCTGTCCCAGAAACTGGACAAAGGCTGGGGGAGGAGCCGGGGGGAGGCTGGGTGAGACAGCTGGAGAGTTTCAGTTTGGAGCTGGCTGGGGAAACAGAGGGAGCCCAAGGGCTGGGGTCTCGGCTCCCTGCCCCCCAAGATGGACCTGACTGAGGGGTCCCGTTTTCCATACCTACAAGCTCTGGTCTGGACCGTGTTCCTGTCGTCTAATAACCCTTCTGTGTCACTGGCTGGTGGAGAGTCCTGGGGAATCGCAGGAAGTGGGGGTGCAGGACCCTGTCTCCCCCCCACACTCTGTGACACCCTGTTCTAACCAGCCAGAGGAATTCCCGGGGCTTGGCTGGCCGGTGGCCGCACAGAGCTAGCGGGGCAAGCCGAGGCTGCAGGCCCTCTGGGATCGACGGGCTGGGGGCTGACACTCCCGGCTCAGCGCAGACACGGGGAATCTCCGGCCCTGGCTGGAACAAAGCGCAGGCGGGGCTGGTGCCTACAGCTGGCCGAGGAACGTGCGGGACAGAACAAGGCCCAGTGCCCCCATGACTGGCCCAACTCACCTGGGAAAAAGGCAGGACCTGCCCCGGCGCGGGAGGCCTCGCAGCCTTCGAGGCAAAACTTCAGGGAACCCCAAGAGCTGTTTCCTTGCAGAGGCCGTGGAGAACAAGCCCAGCGCTGAGCTCCCGGCCGACGCCCCTGCCCTGCTTCCTAGGACGCGTGGCCACGGAATGAGGAAACAGACGAAAGATAAACTCTTGCAGTCCTTGTTTATGTCACTTTCCGCTGCAGCCGCTGGAGCCTGCGTCGGGGCGGAGAAGAAACGGGGCAGGGCCCTCATGGGACTCCCTGGATCTCGGCTGGAGTCTCTGCTTCGGGCTCAGCCCCTGGGTCCCAGCTGGGCCAGGAAATGATCTGGGAACGTGACAGATGATCTCCCCAGAACAAGGAGCCCCCCGCCCACACCCCACCAGTGCTGCTGTTTAAAATCTCCTGGATTTGGAGGCAGGAGGAGGCGGGAGGGGGCTGCGAACTCTGCAATAACAGCGCCAGCGTCTGAGCGACCTTTGTGAAACATTCACAGACTTCGCTCGGGACGTGCTCACAGCCGGGCTCCGTCTCCACCGGTTCATCCAGCGCCTGGCGTGACAGGGGCCCCAGGCTGGGCCGGGGTCCATGCGGGTCTGGGCCAGGGCGATGGGGGTCCCTGGCCAGGCTGGGGTCCGGGCCGGGGTCCGGGCGGGTCTCGGGCAGGGGCGATGGGGGCCCCAGGCTGGGCGGGTCTCGGGCCGGGGCGACGGGGGCCCCAGGCCGGGCAGGGGTCCGGGCAGGTCTCGGGCCGGGGCGACGGGGGTCCCAGGCCGGGCGGGTCTCAGGCAGGGGCGACGGGGGCCCCAGGCCGGGCGGGTCTCGGGCAGGGGTGACGGGGGCCCCAGGCCGGGCCAGGGTCCGTGCAGCGCCCGGCCCACTTGCAGTTCTGCTCAGAACAAAGGCAAGGCGGCAAGGCGGCAAGGCGGCAAGGCGGCAAGGCGGCAAGGCGGCAAGGCCATGTTGGATCTGAATTGACGACATAACGGGCTGTGCCGGCGGCTCTGTGAGAAGCGAGGGGCTGGGATCCAACACTAGGTCCACCCCACCCCCCATCACAGCCTCGGCTTGGATACAGACACCCCCACCTCTCTGGCTGGGAGGTCTGTTCCCCACTCTCCCCTTCCCCAACAGCAGGGAACAAGAGAGGGACAGGCCCCAGGCAGAGCCTCTCCAGGCGCGGGAGAATGAGCCCGACCAGAAGCCAGGGGGACGGGCTCTACTGTAACGCTGCTGCCTTTGGCGGGACACCCCTGAGAGCGTCAATTCAGGACAAATCGCTCAGAGCTGGGCAGTCACAGCCCAAAGCGGGGGTCCTTTACCATTAAGGCACCAAACCAGCCCGACAGAGAGAACTTCAATGTAAAAGGAAATCGTGTCTTACTAATCTATTAGAGTTCTTTGAAGGGGTCAACAAACATGTGGACAAGGGGGATCCAGTGGACATAGTATACTTAGATTTCCAGAAAGCCTTTGACAAGGTCCCTCACCAAAGGCTCTTACGTAAATTAAGCTGTCATGGGATAAAAGGGAAGGTCCTTTCATGGATTGAGAACTGGTTAAAAGACAGGGAACAAAGGGTAGGAATTAATGGTAAATTCTCAGAATGGAGAGGGGTAACTAGTGGTGTTCCCCAAGGGTCAGTCCTCGGACCGATCCTATTCAACTTATTCATAAATGATGTGGAGAAAGGGGTAAACAGTGAGGTGGCAAAGTTTGCAGATGATACTAAACTGCTCAAGATAGTTAAGACCAAAAAGATCTCACAAAACTAAGTGATTGGGCAACAAAATGGCAAATGAAATTTAATGTGGATACATGTAAAGTAATGCACATTGGAAAAAATAACCCCAACTATACATACAATATGATGGGGGCTAATTTAGCTACAACAAGTCAGGAAAAAGATCTTGGAGTCATCCTGGATAGTTCTCTGAAAATGTCCACGCAGTGTGCCGAGGCGGTCTAAAAAACAAACAGGATGTTAGGGATCATTAAAAAGGAGATAGAGAATAAGACGGAGAATATATTATTGCCCTTATATAAATCAATGGTACAACCTCATCTCGAATACTGCGTACAGATGTGGTCTCCTCATCTCAAAAAAGATATACTGGCACGGGAAAAGGTTCAGAAAAGGGCAACTAAAATAATGAGGGGTTTGGAACGGGTCCCATATGAGGAGAGATTAAAGAGGCTAGGACTCTTCAGCTTGGAAAAGAGGAGACTAAGGGGGTATATAATAGAGGTCTATAAAATCATGAGTGATGGGGAGAAAGTGGATAAGGAAAAGTTATTTACTTATTCCCATAATACAAGAACTAGGGGCCACCAAATGAAATTAATAGGCAGCAGGTTTAAAACAAATAAAAGGAAGTTCTTCTTCACACAGCGCACAGTCAACTTGTGGAACTCCTTGCCTGAGGAGGTTGTGAAGGCTAGGACTATAACAGAGTTTAGAAGAGAACTGGATAAATTCCTGGAGGTTAAGTCCAATAATGACTATTAGCCAGGATGGGTAAGGAAGGGTGTCCCTAGCCTCTGTCTGTCAGAGGATGGAGATGGATGGCAGGAGAGAGATCACTTGATCATTGCCTGTTGGGTTCACTCCCTCTGGGGCACCTGGCATTGGCCACTGTCGGTAGACAGGACACTGGGCTGGATGGACCTTTGGTCTGACCCCAGTACGGCCTTTCTTATGTTCGCCAAAAGTATTGGTTGTGCAATGATAGGGTTACCATATGTCCGGATTTTCCCGGACATGTCTGGCTTTTTGGGCTCCAAATCCCCGTCCGGGGGGAAATCCCAAAAAGCCGGACATGTCCGGGAAAATCGGGACATGCGGTGCCGGGCCGGGCTGGGGGCTCGGGGGCCGGGGGCTCGGGGGCTGGGCCGGCAGCTCGGGGGCTCGGGGGCCAGGCTGGCGGTGCCAGGCCGGGCCGGGGACTCGGGGGCCGGGCTGGCGGTGCCGAGCCGGGGGCTCGGGGGCCGGGCCGGCGGCTCGGGGGCCGGGCCGGCGGTGCCGGGGGACGGGCCGGCGGTGCCGGGGGACGGGCTGGGGACCGGCGGTGCGGTGCCGGGGGACGGGGGTGCTCGGCCGGGGGCCCAGGGGCCGGGCCAGGGACCGGCAGTGCTGGGCGGGCCGGGGGTGCTCGGCCGGGCCCGGGGCCGGCACCCCAGGGCCCGAGCCGACCCAGGCTGGAAACGCCGGGGGGGCCAGCCTGGGCCGCGCCTCCTCCCCCCACACCCTCCCTTACCTGCTTCAGGCTTCCCGTGAATCAAATGTTCGCGGGAAGCAGGGGAGGGGGCGGAGACTTTGGGAAGGGGGCGGAGTTGGGGAGGGGGTGTGGGCGGGGCTGGGGGCTGGGGGCGGGGCCCCGTGGAGTGTCCTCCTTTCGGAGGCACTAAATATGGTAACCCTATGCAATGAAAACAGGGAATGATTATTCTTATGTATGGGTAACCAGAAGTTATACAAACAATTCCCTCAGACACTCCAGTTTCCCAGTATCACCACCAGTGCCACTCCTTATAGGGACGAATGGTTATGAAAAATAAAAAAGGTTCTCCCGATCCCAAAGGACCAAGCCCCAGACCCAGGTCAATATACAAATCAGATCTTACCCACAAATCACGCTGTTCCCAATCCTTCAGAATCTAAAATCTAAAGGTTTATTCATAAAAGGAAAAAGATAGAGATGAGAGTTAGAATTGGTTAAATTGAATCAATTACATACAGTAATGGCAAAGTTCTTGGTTCAGGCTTGCAGCAGTGATAGAATAAACTGCAGGTTCAAATCAAGTCTCTGGAACATCCCCAGCTGGGATGGGTCCTCAGTCCTTTGTGTAGAGCTTCAGTTTGTAGCAAGGTCCCTCCAGAGGTACGAAGCAGGATTGAAGACAAGATGGAGATGAGGCATCAGCCTTTTATAGTCTCTTGCCATGTGGTCTCTGCTTTCTTTGTCCCAAAGACACAGATCCAGCACATGGCCTGGAAAACCTCAGAGCTCTGTCCATAGGCCTGTCCCTGCCTTGCTGAGTCACCAGGTGTATCTGCTTCTCTCAATGGGTCAGTTGTAGCTGATGGGCCTTAATGGGCCATCAAGCAGGCTAGGCAGAGCTAATGCCACATTGTCTGTATCCCTGCAGCCCCTTCGCACTGTCCCCACGTGTCTCTGTGCCCCAACTCAGCCACCTCCCTTCCCCCACGTGGCCCTGCTCTGTTCTAGAGCCACAGGGGCCCCTAGTGGGCAAAAGGTGGAACTGCAGCAACTTTCCTGCAGAAGTTATTTTCTGCGGGGGCGGGAAATTATGCACAGCACATGAATTATGCGCGCAGTGGCGCAGAATTCCCCCCAGGAGTAGAAGGTGACAGGGCAGGAGGGATCCAGGGTTGAAAGTGCCATTTCAGCTCTGAACGAGGCTCCTTTCAGCCCTGCAGAAATTATTCGAGTTCCTAAAGGAGCAGAGTGCCGCGGGTTTCATTCCCGGTTCTCCCTTCCCCGCCTCTTGTGCAGACAAAGCACAACGGCAGCCGTGAGAATAATTCCTGCTCCCAGCACCAGCAGCCGGATGGTCCAGTGATGTGGGGACAGCGTTCGACGTCTGGGCTCAGACTGGGTTGTGTTCCCCTGCAGACCGGGCCGGGTCGTGTTCTGAGCAGGGGGACCTGAGAGAGAGAGAGAGAGAAAGAGACATCCTGAGATCTCCTCCCAGTCAGCTCTGTCTGCGGAACTCTGAGGGGCTGCGGGTCGGGAGTGAGGGGCACCGGCAGAGCTGGGGGGGGCAGGTCTGGGCTGGCAGGGGCTGCGGGTCGGGAGTGAGGGGCACCGGCAGAGCTGGGGGGGGCAGGGCTGGGCTAGCAGGGGCTGCGGGTCGGGAGTGAGGGGCACCGGCAGAGCTGGGGGGCCAGGGCTGGGCTGGCAGGGGCTGCGGGTCGGGAGTGGGGGCACTGGCAGAGCTGGGGGGCCAGGGCTGGGCTAGCAGGGGATGCGGGTCGGGAGTGAGGGGCACCGGCAGAGCTGGAGGGCCAGGGCTGGGCTAGCAGGGGATGCGGGTCAGGAGTGAGGGGCACCGGCAGAGTGGGGGAAGGGGAGACGGGGGCGGGGCAGAACTGGGGGACGGGACAGGGATACAGGGGCAGGGCAGGACTGGGGGACAGGCTAGAAGCGGGGAAGGGGATACAGGGGCAGGGCAGAACTGGGGGACGGGACGGGGAGACGGGGCAGGGCAGGACTCGGGGCAGGGCAGGACTGGGGGGCAGGCTGGGGGCAGGGCAGGGGAGGACGGGGGGCAGGACTGGGGGCAGGGAAGGGGATACAGGGGCAGGGCAGAACTGGGGGACGGGACGGGGAGACAGGGGCAGGGCAGGACCGGGGGGCAGGCTGGCAGCAGGGCAGGGGAGGACCGGGGGGCGGGACTGGGGGCAGGGCAGGGGAGGACCGGGGGGCAGGGCAGGACCTGGGGGCAGGACCGGGGGGCAGGCCGGGGGTGGGGAAGGGGATATGGGGGAGGGAAGGGGAGACAGGGGCAGGGCGGGGGGGTACCTGTGACGACGAGGTGGGTCCCAGACCCCAGCAGCAGACAGGGCTGCCCCGAGAGCAGCAGGACGAGGTGGCAGCGATAGATGCCCGAGTCGTTGCCCCGCAGGGCCCAGATGCTCAGGACGCTGGTGGAGCCGTTCTCCAGCCGGGCCTGGCCCAGCCCCGTCGCCAGGCGTCCCCGGTGCCAGCTGGCCCTGAGGGCCCCGGGCGGCGGGGGGGGTTCCACAGTGCAGCTCATCTCCAGGGACGCCCCCTCCGGCCAGGCTGCCCACGGGGGGCGCTGCTGCACCCAGAACTCAGAGCCCCCCAGGCAGCGACCTGGGTGGGGGAGGAGAGTCAGAGCTGGGAGACGCTGGCCAGGCCCCCTGTGACAGAGTGGGGAGGGGGGCGGGCTGGCCTGGGGATGGGGCGGGGGAGTTGTACTGGGACTGGGATATCAGGGGTGACTTTACGCTCAGGTATCGTCCCTCAAGTGACCTCAGAGCCCGGGGGGGCTGGGGCCAGGTGACACCTGCCCGGGAAACTGGCCCAAGGCTGGGGGAGGAGCCGGGGGGGTGAGACGGCTGGGGATGGGGTTCAGTTTGGAGCTGTCTGGGGAAACAGAGGGAGGCCCAGCACCGGGGTCTGGGATCCCTGCCCCCCAAGATGGACCTGACTGAGGGGTCCTGTTCTCTGGACCTACAAGCTCTGGTTTAGACCATGTTCCTGTCGTCTAATAAATCATTAGAATCACAGGAAGTGGGGGGTGCAGGGCCTTTTCTCCCCCACAGTCCGTGACACCCCCCCACTGAGATCCCCCCCGCCACCCAGCCCCCCCACCCTGCACTAGATTGGGGCTCCCTCACCACCCAGCCTCCCCCACCCAAGACCGGGGCCCCCTTGCGGCCCAGCCCCCACCCCCACCCCCTGAGATCCGGGTTCAGCACCCACCCCCAGAGCAAGGACCAGCCCCTGCCCCGCAGCTCCATGCGTCTGACGTGGAGGTTTTGCCCCCTGCACTCACCGCGCTGCCGGGAGCCGCCCGCAAGCCACAGGAGAGTGGCCCAGAGCAGCAGGCGCATGGCGGCCGAGCACCCACCCCACACCCAGCCCCTGGCCCTGGCGACGCGATGCCCGGCGGGGGGAGCAGCGGCGCCTTCCTGAGTTTGCAACCAGCCTGGCACGACAGGTCCCCCCGAGGGGCCGGCTCCCGCTGCCCCCTGCCCCACGCCCAGCTGGCTCTGTGGGGCCCAGCACGCGGCTCTGAGCTCAGAGTCCCTGGGGGCAGGAAATGGTCTGGGGGCAGGAAACGGGTTGGGGGAGTGACCAGCGGACGAGCTGTGGGCTCTGATGCGGAGACAGGCGCAGGGCAGGAAATGGCAGCGAGAGCCGGGGGGAGGCAGAACTACCCGGCCCCCACTCCCACACAGCTCCATGTAGCCAGCCCCACACCCCTGTCTACCCAGCCCCCCTGCCCTCAGCCAGCCAGTGCCCCGCCCCGCCATCCCCATCTAGCCACCCAGCCCCCGGCCCCACACAGCTCCATGTAGCCACCCCCACACACCCTGTCTATGCAGCCCCCCACCTGCCCCACACCCCCGTCTACCCAGCCCCCCGCCTGCCCCCACACCCCCGTCTACCCAGCCCCCCGCCTGCCCCAACATCCCCGTCTACCCAGCCCCCACCACACAGCTCCATGTAGCCTGCTCCCAAATCCCCATCTACCCAGCTCCTGCCTGCCCCCAGCCAGCCAGCCAGCCCGCCCCCACAGCACCATCTAGCCCCCCAGCCCCCCAGCCACACAGCACCATCTACCCAGCTCCCCACCCCCCCAGGCACCCAGCTCCCCACCCCAGCACCCCTGTCTACCCAGCCCCCCCAATCCCCCCCTCCATCTAGCCAACCCCCCTTCCCCCATATGCAGCCAGGCCCCTGCCCCCCATCCAGCCCCCTTCTCGCGGGCTCTGGTTTCTCTGGCCCCTTTAAGGGCGCCTGGCTGCAGCTGGCCCCGGGCCAAGGCCGCGTTTAGAGACAGGAATCGCTGAGCCAGCGGAGGGGGGGGGCATACACAGGGACAGACAGACGGACGCAGGGAGGGCCGGACACAAGGACAGACAGGGGGACGGGCAGGGCCCAGCAGGGACAGACGGACACAGGTGGGCCTGACGCCCCCAGCCAGCTGCAGGCTCCATGGAGGGGACGTAAGTGCCCCCTCCCCCACCCCAGGCTGTCCCCAGCCCCGGCCATGGAGCTGAAGGGGGGGGGAGAGTTGGGGGGCAGGAATAGGGGGGTGGTTGGTACTTGGGGGCCGGACCCCTGACCCCCCCCCCACACACACACACACCTTTACCCAGGCAGCAGGGCACAGAGTGGCAGGGGGGGAGGGGGAGCAGTGGGGGGGTTGGTACTTGGGGGGGCTGGACCCCTGACCCCACACACACTGTTACCCAGGCAGCAGGGCACAGAGTGGCAGGGGGGAGGGGGAGCAGTGGGGGGGTTGGTACTTGGGGGGGCTGGACCCCTGACCCCACACACACTGTTACCCAGGCAGCAGGGCACAGAGTGGCAGGGGGGAGGGGGAGCAGTGGGGGGGTTGGTACTTGGGGGGGCTGGACCCCTGACCCCACACAAACTGTTACCCAGGCAGCAGGGCACAGAGTGGCAGGGGGGAGGGGGAGCAGTGGGGGGGTTGGTACTTGGGGGGGCTGGACCCCTGACCCCACACACACTGTTACCCAGGCAGCAGGGCCCTGAGCGGTGGGGGGAGGGGGTCTGGTATTTGGGGGACCAGATCCCTGACCCCGTCTCCCCCCAGGGTCCCCCCTCGGGCGGCGTACCGGGCGGCCATGGTGCTGAGCGGGGCGGGCGACGCGCTGGGCTACCGGAACCAGCGCTGGGAGTACTGCCCCTCGGGCCCCCAGATCCACGCCGAGCTGGCCCAGCTGGGGGGACTGGGGGGCATCCAGGCCGCACCCCCCGACTGGCCCGTCAGCGATGACACCGTCCTGCACCTGGCGACCGCGGAGGCCCTGGCCACCGGTGAGAGGGGCACAGATCTGGGGAGAGGAAAAGGGGGCACAGATCCAGGGGGGTGGGCATGAGGGGCACAGATCCAGGGGGGCAGAGAAAAGGGGGCTGTGACGGTGCTGCCCGTGGGAGCCAGCTGAGGTCACTCAATCAGGGTGAACTGCAAACAGAACGGGGCACCAAACCCCAAACGCTGGTGGATCTTCCAATACTTAGATTTACCAACCAGCCCAAAACAGCCTCTGTATTACCTCACTGGTTACTCAGAGTCCAACCAACGCGGTTCCCTTAAAGTGCCCAGCGTCCGGCCTCCGTCCAGACACACCTGTCAGATATGATGAGGATTCCTGACAATCTGATCTCATCATATAAAAGAAAAGGTTCTTCCAACCCCAAAGGATCAGCCACACATCCGGGTTCAATTATAACTTAGATCTTACCCAAAATACACGCTACAGCCAATTCTTATTAACTAAACTAAAATGTATTAAAAAAGAAAAGGGAGAGAGTGTTGGTTAAAAGATCAATATACAGACAGACTTGAATTCAATTCTTGAGGTTCAGACACAGCAGAGATGAGCTTGTCGTTGCCAAAAGTCCTTTTAGAAATAGTCCAGAGGTTATAGTCCAATGTCCATATTCAGGGTGGCTCCAGTCAGTGACTGGGGATCTCAATCCTTGTGGCTTAAGGTTTCCCCCTCTTGAAACCCAAAGCAGATCTGAGATGAAGCAGGATCGTGTCCCAGGGTCTTATACATTTCCAGCAGCCTTTCGGCCTGAGAAAACAATAGGGTTAATTCTCCTTCTCCCAAACATCCTGGCAATTAGCACAGGGTCATTTATCCATTAAACAGTTCAGATCCAGGTTACCACAACCTTCAAAGAGACATAGAGACAATAATACTATTTCCCTCAAGTATCCTACCCAGTCGCTACAGCTGGGCCCTGGGTCAGGTCAGTCTGGGAGGTAATTAACTCTTTCTGGCCCTGTCACCTTCCAATGAGATATTATATCACACTCAATGTCACAGGGGCACAGATATGGGGGAAGGGAATGGGGGGCACAGACACGGAGGGGAAATCAGGGATCAGGTTGGGCCGGTTAGCTGGACCCAGAGAAGTTGGGGTGTTGGGGGAGGAAGGGGACTGGCTGGGGGGGCCCAGACTGACCCCTCTCTCTGCCCCCCAGGACTGGAGGGGGAGGCGTTGCTGCAGGAGCTGGCGCGAGGCTACGTGGCAGCGATGGGCGACATGGAGGGCAGGAAACCCGGCCCCACCAGCATCCTGGGTATGGTAGGGACACCCCCTCATGCCTGGCACCCCCGGGGCACTGGGGCCCCCCCATGCCCACCAACACCTAGCCCACAGCTGCCTCCTGGGGCCCCCTCCACTGTCCTTCCCAGCTGCCCCACGCGCCCCCCGGAGCCTAGCAGCCCCCACGCCTGTGACATGTGGGGGGACGCATGGGAGGGTTGTTGGCTATGCATACCTGGGCTGGGTGTGGGGGGCTGGGGACAGGAGGGGGGTGCTATTTTGGGGACCCTGCAGGGCGCCCGTGTGACCCCCACTCTCTCTCCCCCCAGGGACGTCCCAGCTGCGCCCGGGCGAGCCGGCCGGGTACCGGATCCCCTTCAACCCCAGTGCCACCGGCTGCGGGGCCGCCATGCGCTCCATGGCCATCGGGCTCAGGTGGGGGGCGGGGCCCCAGGGGCCATGGGGCACCCCGGGGAAGGGGTGGAGGTGGGGGGGTCTCAGGAGGAGACTGGGGACAGAGCATCCAGGAAGATGGGAGCTCTGGGTCTTGGGGGTCTGGCGGGTGCATCCCAGGGGGCACTGGGGGGTTCTGGTGTCAGGGGACACCTGGCTGGGGGGCACGATCCTGTACTGCCCCTGCCTCCCCCAGGTACCCGCGTCCCACAGAGCTGCCGACCCTGATCCGGATCAGCGTGGAGAGCGGGCGCATGACGCACCATCACCCCACAGGTAGGGGGCACAGGGGCTGGAGGGAAAAACGGTCCCACACTCCCACCCCGGCATCCCCCTCCCCCTTGCAGGGGACTGGGGGGCCGTGTGGGGGGCCATCCTCCCAATCTCCCATTGGGGGTTTCTGGGAGGGCTGTGGGAGGTCCCAGCCCCCAACGCTGTGCCTGTTGCAGGGAACTGGGGGGGCCCGGTCTGAGCGGTGGCTCTGCCCCCAGGCCGGGGGGGAAGGGTACCGGCGTCTCTGTGCGGGGCCCCTGATGGACGCTTCCCTGCTGCAGGGTACCTGGGGGCGCTGGCCTCGGCCCTGTTCACGGCCTATGCGGTGCGGGGGCTCTCCCTGGCGCAGTGGGGGGCCGGCCTGCTGCAGACGCTGCCCCTGGCCCAAACCTACGTGCAGGACGCGGGCATCGACACCCAGCCCAACCTGGATGCCTGGGGGTACTTCCCCCAGAAATGGACCTGGTGAGTGCGGGGGTAATGGGGGGGACAGAGCCCTGGGCGAGGCTGGGGGTGCCAGGCGCAGGGCAGGAGATGGGAAAGGGGGCGCACAAACCCTGGGGGGCAGAGCCGGGGTGTCAGGTGCAGGGCAGGGGATTGGAAAGGGGGCGCACAACCCCTGGGGGGGCAGAGCTGGGGTGCCAGGCACAGGGCGGGGAAAGGGGGGTGAGGCCGGGAGCAGTCAGCGGTCTGGTCTCATCCCTGCCCGCAGGTATCTGGCTGAGCGGGGCCTGGCCGAAGGACATGGCCCCCCCCAGTTCCCCTCCCCCTACGGCCCGGCGGAGCGGGACGGGGTCTACCAGACCTTCAGCCTGGAGGGCTGGGCGGGGCGCAGCGGGCACGACGCCCCCATGATCGCCTACGACGCACTACTGGGCGCTGGCGACCGCTGGGACGAGCTCTGCAGCCGGGCCATGTTCCACGGGGGTGAGTCCGGCTGCCCCAGAGCCAGCCGCATCCCCGGCCCCACCGTGCCCTAGGGCCAGCCGCACCCCTTATGCTGCACCCCAGAGCCAGCCGCATCCCCGGCCCCACCGTGCCCTAGGGCCAGCCGCACCCCTTATGCTGCACCCCAGAGCCAGCCGCATCCCCGGCCCCACCGTGCCCTAGGGCCAGCCGCACCCCTTATGCTGCACCCCAGAGCCAGCTGCATCCCCAGCCCCACCGTGCCCTAGGGCCAGCCGCACCCCTTATGCTGCATCCCAGAGCCAGCCGCATCCCTGGCCCCACCACGCTCCAGGGCCAGCCGCACCCCCGGTCCCGCTGCTCCCCAGAGCCAGCCGCACCCCAGGGCCAGCCGCCTCCCAACTCTGAGCCCTGTATAACCAGCCCCCTCCGCCCGCCGCATCCTGGCCCCGATGCTGGTATACACAGCTCCTAGAGCCCTGCCCCAGAGCCAGCTGCATTTCGGCCCCCATACACACAGCCACCGGCACCCTGCCCTAGAACCAGCTGCATTCTGGTCCCGATGCCAGTATACACAGTCCCCGGTGTCTCACCCCAGAGCCAGCCGCATCCCGATGCCAGTACACATAGCTCATGGCCCCAGAGACTACCTCACCCCGGTTGACCCCGGCCAGACTCTCCCAGCTGGGGCAGGGCCTAGGGCGACCCCCAAACTCATCCTCCTGCCTGACCAACCTCCCTGCCCCCTCCAGGACTACGCCCCTGCTGGGCTCCAGCTGCCACAGGCCCTGCTCAGCCCCCCCAACCTCCACGGCTGCAGTGGGGCAGGTTAATTGGCCTGGTCTGACCCACACTGACCCACTCAGGGCTCGTGTGGGGCAAACACCCCATTGCAGGATCCCCATGTGCCCAGCCCCCGCCCCAGAGGGGTCCCCGGGTGCCCCACCCCAGAGGGTCCGCGTCTCACCTGTGCCGATCTCCCTGCAGGAGACAGCGACTCGACGGGCGTCATTGCGGGGTGCTGCTGGGGGCTGGCGCACGGGCTGGCCGGGGTCCCTGAGGGGAATCACCGACACCTGGAGTACCGGCACCGCATGGAGGCAGCCGCCGACCGGATCCACGCCCTGGCCTGGGGGGAGAGCGCCCCGTGAGCGGGGGGACCCCGCTCTGCCCGGACACCTGGGTTCCTTCTTAACCCCACCACCTTGGCCTCCCACCCTGCACTCAACAGCCAACCCCACCGCAGGCCAGGGCTGGATTTGGGGGGTCCCCCATTCCCCAGATACATGGGGGAGGGGCACCAAATTCCCATCCCCCCCAGTGCACGCTCCTGGCACCCCATGAGCCACGGGACCCCACTCGCTAGCACCTCCTACTGCTGCACCCAGGACACCAGGTCTCCCGGGTCAGCGTCGCTGCTCCTGGCACCATCCTGCTCAATAAACCCGTCTCCTGCTGTCCCATGCCGGCGGGGGTCATTTCAGGGGGGCCCGGGGCCTGTGCCAAGGAGCAGGCATCCCCTGGGGGATGGGCGAGGCCAGGGTGCAGGGGAGGAGTGGCCAGAACCCAGGCGTCCTGCTCCCTGCAGCGCAGCACCCCCAGCACCCCACTGATCCCAGCACTGACTGCCAGGGAAGGGCCCCCCACATCCCCCCCACGCCGGCTGCCTGCTGTGCTGTCCTCTCCTAGCCCTGCTCTGCAATCCCCCAGGGCCACCTTCCCGCAGGCCTTGTGCCCCAGCTGGGGGGGGGGAAAAATCAGCCCCCCGGGAACCCAGGCCCCCCTCTGCTCTAAGGGCTGTGCCCCCAAACCTGTTACTGGCTCCCCAGAGGGGCCTGCAGCCCCCAACTTTCTGCTCAGCCCCACCCGGCTGGACCCCATCAGCCATTAAACCAGCTCCTGTCAGCGCCCACCCGCTCTTCCCCCAGCTGCTCCCAGCTCTGGTCATTGGCCTCCGCCAGCCAGCCGAGGTCACTCAATCCGGGTGAACTGCAAACAGAACGGGGCACCAATGTTGTACTTAAAGTACTGCACAGGATCTTTTCAGGGGGAATAAGACAAAACGCCACATTTATTAGCAATACATGTATTCATTAACACTGTATCATATGCATATAATATATTACACTTACACTCACACACACACACAAACACACTCCGTCTTGTTGTTACCAATTAGTTGCTCCCCTTAACTTCACTGGCCAGGTGAGTTAGATGGGGGAGGGGGTGGAGCCGGGCTTCTGCCGATCCGGATCGATGCTCCCATGCTGACAAGACGAGACCCGGGGTCCTCTGCAAGACACCTCACTTTTATAGCAGCTTTCCTCTTATGCAAATCTAGACCAGATTCAAACTCTGTGTCTGTGTCCATTGGTCCTTTGTGCTGCTTTCTTTTGAGTGTTGTCCCAATGCTGCAAAGAGGGTGTTTCCAAAAGAAGGTGCTTGCTTCTAACCCCCGAGGCCGTCGGTATGTCTGCTTGTCTTTAATGAGCCCACTTGACACGTTTTATTGTCCTTGGGTCTGGCTCCCAGCCCCTCTCCAACAGTTGAGGCTGTCTGGAGGTGCTGCCTTCCATGCCTTGCTCATCCACACCTCATTCATTCAACAGGGCAATTGATTAAGAGTGGGGGGGGGGGGGGGAGCTCTTGTTCTACTGCTAACAAAAAGACATTTTTCTTCTATCTTATTCTATCCTTAGGGGCTATAATATTATACCAAGGGCAATGCAAAGTTTCTAAATGAGGCTTTGATACAAAGTCCCATGAAAACAGAGGTCACACGTGGGTAGACCCACCACAAGGTTATATGAAGAGGCACAATGTAAAGTTATATGAAAAATTATCAAGAGATTTATCTACATTGTCCCCCTTTTGACCTCTCAAGAACAATTCTTGAGTTGTCACCATATAAATCTTTTGTATTTGTTGCAAACAAACCAAACAATTATAACCAGGTGAATATAACTAAAACCATTACAGTTGACTAAACACCAGATATAACATAAACACAAATGCAAACAATTATAATTATAATAATTGGAAATACAACAAAACCATTACCATTACAATAATTGGGTACATTGACAAACAAGATGAGGCCCAAGTTTGATGCTGCAATAGCCATCAAACAAAAAAAGTCACTGAGGTCAGGACCTTCTTAAGCACACAGTTCAGATCCAGGTTACCACAACCTTCAAAGAGACATAGAGACAATAATACTATTTCCCTCAAGTATCAACATAAATGTTAATATTCCTGTTTTGACCTTTGAATCAAAGCTCTAGCAATAGACCAGACTTGTTTGCTGACCCCACAAGCCCTGAGCACCCAGCTCCCGTCTACCTCTAACAACCCCGGCTGCATTTCCCAGCTCTGCTCATGAACAGATCATCCGAACCAGTCGCTACAGTTGGGCCCTGGGTCAGGTCAGTCTGGGAGGTAATTAACTCTCTGGCCCTGTCACCTTCCAATGAGATATTATATCACACTCATAACGTCACACTCCCCCAAAATCCCCAACCTCAATTGCCCCCCTGCTCTGAGCCCCCCGGTTGGGCAGTCAGCTGGACAGGACATCTGAGTTCCTGGTCTTGTCCTCCTGCCCCATTGTCCACATGCAGCCTGGGGAAGCCACCTGCCATGCAGATGGGCAGGAAACCCATTGGCTGAGGAGTGGGCTCTCCCTTGGGGCCCTCCCACCAGGGTGATGTGCAGAGACAGCCTGGGCACCGCCCCAAAGGACAAACTGGGGCCACGGGGCTAAGTCTGTCCCATTCGCGCCCCCCACCCTGTGTGATAACCAGAGCAAGACGCCTGCTGAGAGGCTCAGTGAGAATCCAGAACGATACCACACAAGAACCCAAATCAAGGAGAGAAGAAGCAGGCTGCTCCCTGCGGCAGGGAGAGACAAAGCAGGCTGCTCCCCGCGGCAAAGGGCTTCACTCACCCCCTGGCTCTAGGCTGGCTACCCCACTGACTCTCCACACTGACAAACTGCCCCCAAAAGGCCCCATCTCCACTGCACCCTGCAGCCAGCTCAGCTCTGTGGGGGGAGAACGGGGGGGAAGCTGGACTAACTTACAGCATTAAAGGCTGCGCTGGGTGAGCTGCATTCACACTAGCAGCACTTCGCTGTATTGGGGGGCCGGGGGGATCAGGCTGTGGGAGCCTTGCGGGGAGGAGTTTTCTTAAGGTGGAATTGCCAAAGCAGGGTCTCACCGGGTAGAATAGTGGGGGGGGTAAGGGAGGCCCCATATCTCAGGGGGCTCTGGGCAAGCAGAGGGGGATTCTGCCCCCACCCTCTGACTGAAGCCCCCAGTGGAGGGGGAGCTGAGCTGGGTTTTCTGGGGTCTCTTGCAACTCCCACCATAACAGAGAGGGGCCATCCCATATCACCCAGCAGAGAGGGGCCCCTGCCCTAGAGGAAGGGCTTAGCCCCTGCCCCATGGGGGGAATCTCCTGTAACGGACACTAGTGATATCCCATAAGAGACCCCAGCCCTACCCCATGCCCCACGATGGGATTGAACCCCAGAACGGGGTCCTACACCCCACAATTCCCCCCTGCAAAGCTTGCCATCCCACAATACCCCCAGCCCCATATGCTCAGTGCCCCCAGAGATGGGTGTTAGCCCTCTCCCCACAACCGGGTTCTGGGAACCAAGGTTCCTGCGTCCCAAAATTTCCACCTTAAAAGCTTTGGAGGGGACACCCCATGAGACCCCCTGCCCCACCTCTGCAGGGGGGCTGAGCTGCAGGGAGCGCCCCGTGGGGGTCACAAAGGGGATGTGAACTCAGGACTCTAATCAGAGATATGGCACTGAGCCCTCTGCATCTGAACCCAGGCATCCTGGCTCCCAGCCCCCCTGCTATAACCACCAGCCCCCAGTCCTCTCCCAGAGCCAGGGAGAGAACCCAGGAGTCCAGGGTCCCAGCCCCCCTGCTCTAACCCCCCAGCTCCCCCTCCCTTCCCAGAGCCGGGAGTGAACCCAGGCATCTGGGCTCCCAGCTCCTGTGCCAGCCAGCAGATGTTGGCCAGGCGGGTTTATCCAGCAGCTGCCCTGGTCAGGATGGCGACAGGCCATGGGGGTGAGGATAATCCCCTGACGTGGGAGTGACTATAAACCCCCCCACCCAGCCTGGCACGGCCGCCTCCTCCTCCAGCCACGGCTCTGGCTCCGGGGCAGCAGCCAGCACCATGCAGAACGCCCTGGGGCCCGCCTGCATCTTCCTGCGCAAGGGCATCGCTGAGAAGCATGGGGTGAGACGCCTGGTTCTGCAAGGGAAGTGGGGGGCTGGGAGCTCGGACGCCTGGGTTCTCTCCCGGCTCTGGGAGAGGAGTGGGGGCTGGTGGGTTAGAGCAGGGGGGGTTGGGAGCCCAGACGCCTGGGTTCTCCCCGGCTCTGGGAGGGGAGCGGGGGCTGGTGGTTAGAGCAGGGGGGGCTGGGAGCCAGGACTCCTGGGTTCTCTCCCGGCTCTGGGAGGGGAGGGGAGGGGAGGGGGCTGGTGGGTTAGAGCAGGGGGGGCTGGGAGCCAGGACTCCTGGGTTCTCCCCGGCTCTGGGAGGGGAGGGGAGGGGGCTGGTGGGTTAGAGCAGGGGGGGCTGGGAGCCAGGACTCCTGGGTTCTCCCCGGCTCTGGGAGGGGAGGGGAGGGGGCTGGTGGGTTAGAGCAGGGGGGGCTGGGAGCCAGGACTCCTGGATTCTCTCCCTGGCTCTGGGAGAGGAGTGGGGGCTGGTGGGTTAGAGCAGGGGGGCTGGGAGCCAGGACTCCTGGGTTCTCTCACGGCTCTGGGAGGGGAGGGGGCCTGGTGGGTTAGAGCCAGGGCGGGGCTGGAAGTCCGGACACCTGGGTTCTCTCCCCAGCAGGACCGCACTGGGTCCCTGAGTGTGTCTCTTTATTGCAGCACCGGGAGCTGGGAGCCGATGAAATTGAAGGTAAGAAGCCCACAGGAGGGGAGTGGGATCTAGTGGTTAAAGCAGGGAAGGAGTGGTGGGGCTGGGAGCCCGGACGCCTGGGTTCTCGTTGCAGCCCAAAGGAGAGCGGGGTCTAGTAGGTTGGTGCAGGAGCCCCCGGTACTAGCCCCACCCCCAGGAGGGCTGTGGGGGAACACAGGTGCTGCAGGTCCCAGCACTCCTGGGTGCGGTGGGGAGGGGGCCCAGCAGTCCTGGGTTCCCCCCGGGGGGGAGCTCAGCCCGGACGGCAGGGGGGGCCCAGCCCGGTGGGGGGGATCAGCAAGGCGGGGGGGGCTCAGCCCAGCAGGGGGGGAGCTCAGCCTGGACGGCGGGGGGGCCCAGCCCGGTGGGGGGGCTCAGCCCAGCGGGGGGGGGCCCAGCCCAGCAGGGGGGGGCTCAGCACGACTGCAGGTGGCCCAGCCCGGCGGGGGGGGCTCAGCACGACTGCAGGGGGCCCAGCCCGGTGGGGGGGCTCAGCCCGGCGGGGGGGGCCCAGCCCAGCGGGGGGGGGCCAGCCCGGCACGGGGGGGCTCAGCACGACTGCAGGGGGCCCAGCCTCAGCCCGGCGGTTCCCGGCAGAGCTGCGCGAGGCCTTCGCGGAGTTCGACAAGGACAAGGACGGGCTGATCGGCTGCAAGGACCTGGGCAACCTGATGCGCACCATGGGCTACATGCCCACCGAGATGGAGCTCATCGAGCTCTCGCAGCAGATCAACATGAACCGTGAGCCGGGGTGACCGGGGGGGGGCTCCTAGCAGGGGGGTGCTCGGGAAGGGATGGGGCTCCTGGCAGGGCGGTGCCCGGGAAGGGGTGGGGCTCCTGGCAGAGGGGTGCCCAGAAGGGGCGGGGCTCCTAGCAGGGGGGTGCCTGGGAGGGGGCGGGGCTCCTGGCAGGGGGGTCCCTGGGAGGGGGCGGGGCTCCAGCCAGGGGACCCCGGCTGACCCCCACCTCCCATTGCAGTGGGGGGCCGGGTGGATTTCGAAGACTTCGTGGAGCTGATGACACCCAAGCTGCTGGCCGAGACGGCCGGGATGATTGGGCTGCAGGAGATGAGGGACGCCTTCAAGGAGGTGAGGGAGAGAGAACCCAGGCGTCCGGGCTCCCAGCCCCACCCCCCGGTCCTAACCCCCCTCCCCTCCCCTCCCAGAGCCAGGAGAGAACCCAGGAGTCCAGGCTCCCAGCCCCTGGCTCTAACCCCCCTTCCAGGGCTGGGAGAGAACCCAAGTGTCTGGGCTCTCAGCCCCCTCCCCTCTCAGAGCCAGGGAGCGAACCCAGGAGTCCTGACGGCTGCCCCCTCCCCGTCCCCCCGCAGTTTGACACCAACGGGGACGGGGAGATCACGCTGGACGAGCTGCAGCTGGCCATGCAGCGCCTCATGGGCGAGCGGCTCACCCCCCGCGAGATCAGCGACGTGGTCAAGGAGGCCGACATCAACGGGGACGGGACCGTCGACTTCGAGGGTGCGTGGGGCGCCCTGGGGGATTAACGCGCTGCTCGGCCAGAGCCCACACGGGTCACGCCCCACGGCCCTGGCAAGGGATTGTGGGTAACGCACCGCTCGGCCAGAGCCCACACGGGTCATCCCCCACGGCCTGGCAAGGGATTGTGGGTAACGCGCCGCTCGGCCAGAGCCCACACGGGTCATGCCCCACGGCCCTGCCAAGGGATTGTGGGTAACGCGCCGCTTGGCCAGAGCTCACACGGGTCATGCCCCACGGTCCTGGCAAGGGATTGTGGACCGGTGTTGGTGGACCATGGCCTGCCAGCTCTAAAAGGGGATTGTGGGTAAGGCACACTGGTGTGAGTGGCGCAGGGCTTCCTGGGGGCTGGGATCCCCTGGTGGGGCGGCTCCGTGGGGCTGGGATCAGTACTAATGGGGGTCTTTCCCCTGCAGAGTTTGTGAAGATGATGTCACGCTGAGGGGCCTGAGCCCCGCCGAGATCAGAGACTGACCTTGGGGGGGGGGGGTCGAGCCCGACTGGCTGTCAAGACACCACTATGAGTTACCCCCAAATCGCTGCATCCTGCCCCCCCACCTCCCTGCCAACTACCCCCAGAGTCCCCAATGCCTTCCCCAGCCTCCTCTTCCCCAGCCTCCTCACCCCCAGCCCCCTCCCACAGCCTTCCCCCACACCATGTCCCCCCCAGACCTCCACCCCCCCCAGCACTCACTCACCTCCCCCTCCACTCCCCACGGCCCTTCCTTTCCTGTCCCCCCCCCCGCCCCATGGCTCTCTGGATCCCACCGTCCCCCCAGCTCTCCTCCCCGGACCCCTCCACCGCAGACACGCAGCCCTTGTGTGCAATAAAAGCCATGTGCTGAACCCAGGCGTCCGAGGGAGGCTTTCTTGGCCAGGGGATCACGGTTACAACGCGGCAGCAGGGGCTGGGGAGAGGCCGAGCCGAGTGCAGGGCGAAAGGCTTAGAGACGATAATCACAGCCCGCGGGGACAACATATGGATGGGAATAACCGGCTTAGCATGGGTGGCTGGGGGGGCAGGGCAGGGCACGGCTGGGCTGGCAGGGGCTGTGGGTCGGGAGTGAGGGGCACCGGCAGAGCTGGGGGGAGCCCAGGACTGGGCTAGCAGGGGCTGTGGGTCAGGAGTGAGGGGCACCGGCAGGGCTGGGGCAGGGCTGGGCTAGCAGGGGCTGTGGGTCAGGAGTGAGGGGCACCGCCAGGGCTGGGGCTGGGGCAGGGCTGGGCTAGCAGGGGGCTGTGGGTCAGGAGTGAGGGGCACCAGCAGAGCTGTGGGGGAGTCCAGGGCTGGGCTAGCAGGAGTTGCGGGTCGGGAGTGAGGGGCACCGGCATGGGGGTCCTGGCAGCCCGTCCCCCTGTCCTCCCCAGGCACAGCTGTCTGTCATTAGGGGCTGAGATTAAATTGCGGCTTCAGCTCCAATCCTGGGAGTTTTTAATCCGGAAATATCGTTAAATGAAACGAGCAGCCGAGCCGGATAATCCCCCCGGTGCCCTGGGATTGCTCCAGCACCTGGGTGTCTTGGGGCTGAGATTGGGTGGTGGTGGGGTCCGTGGGTCTGTGGCACTGCAGGGAGATGGACGTACCCGCAGCCCCCCGCCAGCCCAGCCCTGCGGTGCCCCTCACTCCCGACCCGCAGCCCCTGCCAGCCCTGGGCCCCTCCCCAGCTCTCTACCACTCCCTCCCCCTTCAGTTCCTGCTCCCTGGCTCTACACCCCAGCACTCGGCTGTGTACAGACACATCCTGCTCTCATGGGAGGGGCTGAGACCCTGCGCCCTACACAACGGGACCCCCAATCTCGCTCACCACGGGTCTGCGCCACGCCCGGCCCGACAGGCCCCGATCTCGCTCACCGCGGGTCTGCGCCGCGCCCGGCCCGACGGGCCCCGATCTCGCTCACCGCGGGTCTGCACCGCGCCCGGCCCGACGGGCCCCGATCTCGCTCACCGCGGGTCTGCGCCACGCCCGGCCCGACGGGCCCCGATCTCGCTCACCACGGGTCTGCGCCACGCCCGGCCCGACGGGCCCCGATCTCGCTCACCGCGGGTCTGCGCCACGGCCGGCCCGACGGGCCCCGATCTCGCTCACCGCGGGTCTGCGCCGCAGCCAGCCCCCGATCTCGCTCCCTGCGGGTCTGCGCCACGCCTGGCCCGATGGGCCCCGGTCTTGCTCCATCCCCGCTGCTGTGAGCAGTGGGACCCACTGCCCTGCGGCGGAGTTAAGGCCCTTGGGCTGAGGGGTCAGTTCACACCAGGGTCCCGGCCGGGCTGCTGGCTCACATACAGGCCCCAATCCCTGGAGCTCTCACACTCGCTGGGCCTGTTCCCCGACGCAGACCGCGGAGGCTGGGACCCTGCCAGAGCAGGTGGCACGTAGGGGAGTGGGGGCCCCCGTACACCGTGTGTGCCCCACTGAGAGTCCTGGGGAGAAGTGGGGGGAAGGGCTGGGAAGGAACCCCAGTGCAGGGGGAAGGGGAGTCATAGTCTGTGACTCAGGACTCCAGGGTTCTCTCATACATCTGAGAGGGATGTGGGGTTTAGTGGTTTAGAGCAGGGTGGCTGGAAGCCAGGACTCCTGGGTTCTCTCCTGGCTCTGGGAGGGGAGTGCGGGCTGGTGGGGTAGAGCCAGGACTCCTGGGTTCTCTCCTGGCTCTGGGAGGGGAGTGTGGGCTGGTGGGGTAGAGCCAGGACTCCTGGGTCCCAAGCTGCTCTCTGTGATGTTGTCAGAGGGTGGGCTCCACCCATTCATTAGCGCTGATTGCAGCAGGGTGTGGCCAGGCAGTGCCAGGGGAGGGGATATATCAGACCCCTGTGG
This sequence comes from Graptemys geographica, assembly GCA_037349215.1. Taxonomy (NCBI): domain Eukaryota; kingdom Metazoa; phylum Chordata; order Testudines; family Emydidae; genus Graptemys; species Graptemys geographica. Next base: position 69,659 of record JBAIFT010000129.1, on the reverse strand, counting down.
AGGCCCAGAAGGGAGCTAGTGAGCAGGGGGAGGGGGTTTCCCTGGGGCAGGGCTTTGGGGTGCAGTGTGTCTTGCACAGCTGGGTGCCTGGGGCCACCCAGGGGTAAGCTCGCTGACCTGTCCCCTCAGCCATGGGCGAGTCCCCCGTGCGGGTGGAGGTGCTGACCCAGGTAAAGGGAAGGGGGCTCTGGGGTGTCATGGTGGGGGTGGAGGGCTTTGGGGGTGACCTGTGTTGGGGAAGGTGGGGGAGTGGTGATCCCTGAGGGAAGAGTGTCTGGAGAAGGAGGGACCCTGGGCTGGGGGACCCCTGGGGATGCACAGCTGTGTTAGGGGCAGGAAGGCTCTGGACTGTGGGGGGATGACCTAGGTGCTGGTGCCCCTCTAACCCCTCTCTCCCCCCAGCTGCAGCACCACGGCATCCCCTCAGAGCAGATCACCTACCCTCGCGTCACCCTCTCCGCGCCCTGGCGGCTCTGTGTCCGGCATGGCCCCCCTGAGGACCCTGCTGGGGCCCGAGTCACTCTGCTTGATCTGCGTGAGCCCCACGGCCCAGCCACCCACAGTTGGCCCCTGCACCAGGCCCAGGGTGCGCTGGCCCACCCCAGCCAGCCCCTGCTGGCCCTACGAGGTATGGGGGTCTCACGGGTACGAGGAGGGGGGCAGCAGGGGCCAGACCCCCAGGCCAGGGAACAGGGTAGGGGGTGTTCTAGGCTGACTGGTAATAGCATCAATTCCCCATAGAGGCCCCAGCCTGACCCTCAGCCCCATGGCCTCACTGCACCCCAATGGGGGTCCTCACCTCACCTCCCCCATGGCTCAGTTGGCCCGTCTCTGCCCGCAGCGGGCCGTGGCGCTGTGGGGCCGGGCCCCGGAGCCCCAGCCTGTCTCTGCCCGCAGCGGGCCGTGGCGCTGTGGGGCCGGGGCCTGGGGCGCTGACTCGTCTCTGCCCGCAGCGGGCCGTGGCGCTGTGGGGCCGGGGCCTGGGGCGCTGAGCTGTCTCTGCCCGCAGCGGGCTGTGTGGCACAGGTGTTCGACGTGGCGCAGCGCTGCCTACGCTGGCAGTGGACCTTTGCCCACCCCCTGGAGTTCTGGGCCTGGCTGGAGCCCAACACGCTGGCGCTGGTGACGGAGGAGGAGGTGTTCCACTGGGCCCTCAGCCGTGAGCATGCCACAGGCCACCCCCGTCGGGGAGCTGACAGGCGCCCTGGGAGGAGGGTGGGCTGGTCAATGGGGGGGCTAGCCTGGGGGTCCTGTGGAGCGGGACTGGTTGGCATGGGGGGGGGTCTGGCAGGGGGTTCTGTGGGGAGCAGGGCTGATCAGCGGGGGGGGTTGGGCAGGGGATGCCATGGGGAGGGGGGCTGGTTGGCAGGGGGCAGGCAGGAGGTGTCGGGGGGGGGGGGGCCGGTTGGTGTGGGGTGGAGTCAGGCAGGGGGTGCTGTGGGGAGGGGGGCTGGTTGACGTGGGGGGATCGGGCAGGGAGTGCTGTGGGGAGGGGGGCTGGTTGACGTGGGGGGATCGGGCAGGGAGTGCTGTGGGAGGTGGCCGGTCAGCGTGGGGCAGGGGGTGCCGTGAGGGGCGGTCGCTAAGCTCCTAACTCTAGTCTGTACCCCCGGCCAGCAGGACCAAAGCCGCGGCGTCAGTTCTGGCGCCATGAGCAGCTGTGGCACACGGAGGTGGTGGGATACCAGCAGGACGCCAGTGGGCTCTGGCTGGCGCTGTCCACGCTGGGCCTGGACCAGGTAAGGACCGCCCCCCCTGCCAGCTGCCCCCAGAATCCCAGCGGCCTCTCTGCCCAGCTGACCCTGTGTCTCTCCCCAGAAGGGCCAGGTGGTGGGGCTGACCCAGCTGCACTGGAGGGGGGGGCGGCTCTCCCAGGTCATCGAGGCCCAGGCAGTGGCGCTGCCCCGGCACAGCTTCTCCAGGAACCCCCACCCCTCCTCCGCCTTGCTGGCCGCCGTCCGGCACGGGGCAGAGCGCTACGGGCAGGTGTGTGACTGGGGGGGGCTGGCTCCCGGAGGGTTGTGGATAGTGCCTGCGGTGGGCAGGAGGGGAAAGGCAGGGCAGGTGGGGGCTGGCTCCCGGAGGGTTGTGGGTAGTGCCTGGGGTGGGCAGGAGTGGAGAGGGGCTGGCTCCCGGAGGGCTGTGGGTAGTGCCTGGGGTGGGCGGAAGGGGAAAGGCAGGGCAGGTGGGGGCTGGCTCCCGGAGGGCTGTGGGTAGTGCCTGGGGTGGGCGGGAGGGGAAAGGCAGGGCAGGTGGGGGCTGGCTCCCAGAGGGTTGTGGGTAGTGGCTGGGGTGGGCGGGAGGGGAAAGGCAGGGCAGGTGGGGGCTGGCTCCTGGAGGGTTGTGGGTAGTGCCTGGGGTGGGCGAGAGTGGAGGGGGGCTGGCTCCTGGTGGGTTGTGGGTAGTGCCTGCGGTGGGCGGGAGAGGAAAGGCAGGGCAGGTGTGGGCTGGCTCCCGGAGGGTTGTGGGTAGTGCTTGGGGTGGGCAGGAGTGGAGGGGGGTGACTCCTGGTGGGTTGTGGGTAGTGCTTGGGGTGGGCAGGAGTGGAGGTGGCAGAGGGCAGTGCCAGGGCGGGGGGGGCAGGCAGGTGGCAGATGGGGGCTGGGGAAGGGTTGTACCAGTCTGACCACCGCCCCCTCTCTCTCAGTTCCACGTGGTGGAGCTGGGCCCGCACCAGCCAGGCAACGCTGCCCTGCTCAGTGCCCGCGCCAGCCTGGCCTTCAAGGGTGCCAGGCCCGGGGACTTCCCCAGCGCCGTGCAGGTGAGTCAGGAGCAGGGTGTGTGGTGGGTCCCTGGAGGAGATGAGGGGGGTTGCTGGGGGTGCCTGCCAGCAGCGTTGGGCTATCTGGGCGTGCGTGACCCAGCCCCTCTCCTCCCCTCCCCGCAGTTCGCCCCACAGCTGGGCCTGGCCCTGGTGCTCACCAAGCACGCCCTGCTCTTCCTGGCCGACGTGGAGACCGCCCAGCCCCTGCACCGCGTCCAGCTGGCCTGGGACATCGTCTTCACCACGGTGCCCGACCCCCCCCGCCACGGCCTGGTGGGGGTGTGCCGCAGCGGCAAGGTGAGCCGGGGGGCAGCCTGCCGAGGGGGAGGGATGCCCTGCTGGGAGGCTGGGCTAGGGGCACGGGTGGGGAGGGGAGAGCCCTGGGCAGCTCCAGCCCTGCACCCCTGACAGCCCCTCTCTCCTTCCCCGCCCCCTCTGCAGGTGCTGTCCGTCTCGCTGGGCCCGGATCCCCTCCTGCAGCTGCTGTCGCGCCGCCCTGCCAGCCTCTATCTCACCCAGCGCCTGCTGCAGCTGGTGGGGCAGGCACCGCGCCCCGGGGCCAGCCCAGACCCCAAGTCGGGGGGCTGGGGAGCAGACAGGGCTGGGGGGCTCTGTCACTAGGGTAACTTGTACCGGGGGGGAGGTGTCTGGCGCTGAGAGGTGAAAGCAGGGACTGGCCTGAGTCTCCTGCAGCCCCAGGGGCTGGGAAGGGGAGGAGTCGGCCTGAGGTTCCCATCAGTGGGGGGGGGGGGGTAGGAGACCCTCTCTGCAGCTCTCCTGCCACTGACTGGGGGGGGGGCACCCCAGCTGCAATGTCCTGCGTCCTCGGTTTTACAATAAACGGAAGAAGCTGGAGCCCTGGACTGGGGCTGGCATCTGGCATTCAGCTGTGTGGGTCTCTGCCTGGGAGCCCTGGGGGGGGGGGGGGTTGTCTGCCTGGGAGCCGGGAGCAGGGGGCTCTGGTTAGATGCTGGGGGGCGGGGGGGGGAATGTGTCTCTGGCTCGGAGTCAGGAGCAGGGGGCTCCGGTTAGATGCCGGGGGGCGGGGGGGGAATGTGTCTCTGGCTCGGAGTCAGGAGCAGGGGGCTCTGGTTAGATGTCGGGGAGGGTGGGGGGTGTTGCTCTCTCACTGCGCACAGCCCCCAGCTCTGGCCAGGCCATTTATTTGTCATCAAGGGGGGAGCAGATCTCGGCCCGTTCACAGCGGTTGGGGTGGGGGTCTTAAAGGGAGGCCCAAGCCCCCCTCCCTCCCACACCCTAGCTGTCCTGGTGCAGGGGCACGGTGCCACTCTCGGCTGCTGCGTGGGACCGAGCTGTCCTCTTCTGTCGTGCTGCCCTAGAGGGGGGAGCTGGGGTTAGTGGAGGGTGGCAGGGATGGGGGAAGGCCCCGGGTGCTGGGTGAGGGGGGCAGTGTCCCTACCTGCTCTGCTCCCTGCCCGCCGGCCACCTGGTCCCGGCGTCTCCCGTGCCCTTCAGCTCGTCTATGATCTCCTGCAGCAGGTCCAGCCTGGGGGTGGGGGCAGGTTAGCAGGGAGGTGGGGATGGCCCAGCCCCCCCACATGGTGCACCTCATGGCTGCTGCAGGGAGCGATAGCGGGATCTGTCAAGCCACCGGCCTCCCTCCTCCCATTACACCTGCTCTCCAGCCCCAGCCCCCCTCGCCTCACCGCTCCCCCCACTCCCAGGCCTGCTGTGGTAACGGGGACATGAGCCAGGGTCAAGCATGTGCAGCCCAAGGGGGTGCTGCTCCCCATAACACATGCTCGAGGGTGGTTCTCAGCCCTGCTCCCTCCCTCCCCAACATGGGGGACTGCAGCAGAGGCTGCTGGGTAAAATGCTGAGGGGAGCGCTGGCCTCTGCTTCCCACCCCACTGCAGGGCTGCCCGGCCACTCACGACTGCAGGGTGCCAAAGGGGCTGTCCAGGGTCAACTCACGGGCCAGGTCGGAGCGTCCCAGGCCCTGCAGACAGACCGGGGGGGGAAGAGTCGGTGATGGTGGCAGATCTAGGGGGACAGCCCAGGGGAGGGGGGGGAGGGGTCTCCTCTCTCCGTTACCTGCTGCTCCTCCTGCATTCGTACCCAGGCGGAGAAATCGATGAGGGTCTGCAGGGGACGACCCCCAGGCCCTGTGCTGGCCCTGCTATGCTTGCCTGGGGAGGAGGGAGTGGGTGAGTGTGGGACACTGCCCTGGCCAGGGTGGGAGGAGGGGCCCCAGGTCAGGGGGTGCTGGCCAGGCCCTGGCAGGGGGAGGGATAACAGCCTGGCGGCAGTCACACCCCAGGAGTGGGGGGGGCCAGCATTGCTGAGCAGGCCCTGTGCTGCTCCTTGGTGCTGTCAGCCAGGCACCCAGGGGATCCCAAAGTTGGCACCCAGAGCAGCACGCCCGGGGCTCTGCAAGGGGGGCTGCCTACTACCCCCCCATCCACAGAGCTCATTGGAGCCCAGTGTGAAGGGGCTGGGGGGGAACCCACCTGCTCTGTTCTAGTGGAGGGAGGCTGGGAGGTATGACTCACCTGCTGGGGCCATGGGTGGCTGGCCGGACCCTTGCAGGGCCCCCAGGCTGCAGCATGCCCGGGTGGCCCCTGTTTGGCCAGCCCCACGCCTGCCGCAGCGTGGCTGGGCCGGGAGCGCCCCCTGGAGGCTGACGAAGTCCTGCAGGGCCTGGATGCCAGAGGCAAAGCGGCGCTCCAGGGTTTCCAGCGAGGCTTGGGCCTGATCCAGCAGGCAGGCTGAGGCTTGGAGGCTGCTCACGCAGGGCAGGGCTGGGGGCCGGGCCGGCTCCTACGGGTGACACAGCCAGGGTTAGATGCTGGGGATAGGGGGGTAAAGTCGGCCATCCCGACACTCAATTAATAGATTTTACCCACCCCTTAACGTTACCCATTAGCTATCCCCTCAACGTTAACAGTGTTTCTTCTGTTGCAAGAGCACCCCAGCTCACAACCTCCTTACAACCCGTTGTAACTGACGCACACGGCAAGCCTCGTTACGCTTGCGTTCACCAGTGCCCACGGCAGCTACAGATTTACGCCCCACGCTGGTAGGGCTATTGGCTGCGGTACCAGGCAGGTCATGGGTAACCCTTACAAGCGGCTTCGCCTCTCTCTCCCAGTCGGCCCTGCAGCATGCCCCTTCCTTGGAACGGGCTGTTGTGACGTTGTGCAGTCTATATGGTTTTATAAAAACTTGATAATAAGTCAATATAATGTAACTGAGCTGGTTTTAGAGAAAATACGGTAATAAGTGAATGTAACGTAACTGGGATATGCTTCATGCAAAAGGTCTCTTGTAAGGTATCATTACAAAGCTTATAATCTACTGAGTATGATCATCTGATTTGTATAAATGTACCACTCTTGTATCTAAAACTAGAAATATAAAATGTAACTCTGAGGGCCTATTGTAATTGTGTAAAGTGTGGACCATTAATGATGGTTTGGAATCTTGATGACTCCCATTGTCTGCAGATGGCTGTATTTACCTGTGAGTCTTCCTGTATATGTGTGTGCTGGCAAGTGAGTAATGAAGTCTTGCAGTGACATATGATCATGTCACCTGAACTGGAATCCATCTTTAACCTGGTGCTTTTCCAGTGAGGGGGGGTGGAAACCCAGAGAGACAAAGAGTTCCCGCCTTATGCAAAAGATATATAAAGGGGGGAAGAGAAGAGAGAGGGAGAGAAGCCATCATGAAGAATCCCCTAGCTATCACCTGAGCTGCAACAAGAGCTGCACCAGGGGAAAGAATTGTGCCCAGGCCTGGAAGGTGTCCAGTCTGAGAAAAACTTACTGAAGCATCTCTGAGGGTGAGATTATCTGTATTCAGTTTGATTAGGCATAGATTTGCGCATTTTATTTTATTTTGCTTGTGACTTACTTTGTTCTGTCTGTTACTACTTTGAACCACTTAAATCCTACTGTCTGTATTTAATAAAATCACTTTCTATTTAGTAATTTACTCAGAGTATGTATTAATACCTGGGGGAGCAAACAACTGTGCATATCTCTCTATCAGTGTTATAGAGGGCGAACAATTTATGAGTTTGCCCTGCATAAGCTTTATGCAGGGTAAAACGGATTTATCTGGGTTTAGACCCCATTGGGAGTTGGGCATCTGAGTGCTAAAGACAAGCACGCTACTGCGAGCTGTTTTCAGGTAAACTTGCAGCTTTGGGACAAGTGATTCAGACCCTGGGTCTGTGTCTGGGGCCAGACGGGAGTGTCTGGCTCAGCAAGACAGGGTGCTGGAGTCCTGAGCTGGCAGGGAAAACAGAAGCAGGGGTAGTCTTTGCACATCGGGTGGCAGCTCCCAAGGGGGTTTCTGTGATCCAACCCGTCACAGCTGTAATTCCACATCAGGTTCTGCGTCCAGCACAGGAGACTTCCTGTGGGCAGCACCTCCCCTTCCTTGGGCGTCGCGGCCCGCTCTGCAGCCATATCTGCCAGTGGGAGCTGTAATGGGGCCTCACAGCGTAGCCCGATTCTAGGCTCTGGGGGGTTCATAAAAGTAGTTAAACCCCAATCATTCATCGCCAGAGATGAATGATGCTCTCCCCTTCGTGTCTCTGTTCTGTCACAGCTGGCCCATCCTAGTTCTGTGGAACAGCCAGATTGCTACTAGCAGACGTAGTGGCCGGCTCACTTCCAGGGAACCGTACCAACTGCCCAATTGCCAACCAGCGATTCCTGTCAAGAGTTCTGATCTCTCTCCTTCCTTCTTCTCTCCGGAGCTGATCTATGGGAATCCCAGGTCGTTTCTGAACAACCTGATAGGGTTCTGATTTCCAACAGTCTCCTGGCTTGTTCTTCCATTTTACTCCTGAGTTCCTTATCAAACCGCAGTCACCTGGGAGTAGTTCTTGCTCTCTTATGCACTGGTCACGTCAGATCTTATTCTGAGTTGCGCTCTTCATAGCCAGTCAATAGGCGTTTCTCCTGTTGTTGTGTTGTTTTCTTTACACACTGAAGACGTCAAGGCCACCTCCCTCTGGAGTCACTCCAAAACAAATGTCCACGGGTAGTCTCGCTTCCCTCCCAAACATTAGACAACGAGGGGAGAATCCAGTGGCATCATTCCTGGCACAATTATAAGTGTGTGCTAGTTGTGAAACATGTTGGCTCCATTTGTGCTTTTGTATCGGGCTGAGAGTCCCAAGCATGTTCAAAAGCGCCCCAGTGAAACGTTCTGGCTGTGGGGCCCCTTGTGGGTGATATGGTGAGGTCTGGGATTTCTTTGCCCCAATTATTTGTAGTAGTTCTTTGATAAGTATAGTTGCAAAGTCACACCCCGGATCAGAGTGAATTCTGGAAGGCCAGCAGTAGTGCACAATACTATCTTGGCTACAGCGGGAGTGCGCTGATGTTTCACGGGGAATGCTTGTGCTTACTGAGTGAAATGATCAGTTACCACTAATACGCTAGTGTTCCCTTCGTTGTCAGATTCTAGGAACACACAAGATCCATGGGTTGCTTGCTTTGGATGTTAACTAACTGGGCACATGGTTTGGGTAACGTCTTCCAAGCTCAACAGCTGCCAACCCCTCCTCTTTGCACCCTGCCCCCATGTGAGCTATGGCACGGCCTCAGGGAGGAGCATGGGTGGGCCAGGGAGCAGGGCCATGGTCCAGGCACCAGGACCCACAAAAGGTTAATCCAGCCCTACCCATCCATCTGTATATTCTTGATAGACGATTCCTCCAAATCCTTCCATATTAGCATCAATGTGTAGAAGATACGGTTAGTTAGTATCAGCAAAAGCTAACACAGGAGCATGCACCAGTGCATCTATTAACATCAAAAAAGCATTCTCACTACAGAGTCCACTGGCTTCCAAAGGGTTCTTTGACTGGTAGTTGTCAGGTTCTGCATCCAGATACCCTTTTCCTATGGGGAATATGCCTTGGTGAGTTCATCTAAGGGATGACAAAGGGCAGAAAATCCCACTACAAATCACCTATAATAATTGCAGAAACCCCCGACCAAAAAACAACAAACAAAAACTCTGTAATTCTTTCAAGGTTTTGGGGCTTGATCATGTCCACAGGGTTTTTGGTTTGTCCGGATCTGCAGCAACTCCATCTCGAGATGCAGTGTATGCCCTACAGACTTTGTTTTCCTGACAGAACTGGCATTTGTCTAGAGATGGCTTCAATCCATGTCACTGCAGACAGTCATACATTTTTTAATAAGCATTCTTCGTGCTCTTCCAAAGTGCGACTGAATACTATCAAATCATCCAGATACACCAGGACTTGCAGAAGGTTCATGTCACCCCCAACCATCCACTCACTTAATCTCTGGAATGGCCCCACATATTCCCTGAAGCCGAGTGGACAGATGAAGGCTCTTTTGCGTATCTGATAGTTTTCCTTTTTGGATCTGAGAAGAGTTACTAACTGCTTCCTATTAGGCAGTGACTCTAAGGCATCATCCACTCTTAGTGGTACATTGGTCAGGTACATCTATTCAAAATGTGATAATCTATGCAAATGCGTAATCCTCATTCTTTTTTCTGGCCACAACAACTGGGGAGGCATAAAGACTTGTAGGATTCCTTCAGTCTTCATCTCCTGCACAGGTTTCTGAACATCTTCTATATCTGCAGGTGCTAGTCCCTTCGATCTTTCATAGAAAGGCCTATCATTCTGCGGAATGTGATGTGCCAAGGAGTTGACCAACCCACTCACAAGTGGAGAACACTTGGGCTCTCTGCACAAGTTTCCATTTCAATCTCTCTTTCCACACCAGAGGAATTGGGGAGTTCCTAAAGTTCAACTTCTCTGGGTCAAATATGGGTATAATCTTCCTGCGGGGGGCAGATGGGCCACCGCTGCAGCCCAGTATACCTGCACTAACACAGTTCCCCGAAGGATAGTGATTGGGTGCTCAGTTTCATTAGCCACCAGTAGCTTTACTGACGCGTTCTGTACGAGACGAGGTTTTGGCTACACCTCTCTTCAACATCAGTCCTCCCCGCAGCACATCTGTATCTGAGGCTTCAACCAAGATCAACTGATTGATTGGTGGCTGTGACGAAGTGGGAATGTTCTTAATGTGTTCTTTGAATGCTGAGCGGGGAGTGTTGGCCTGGGAAGGCTGCAGGGGAGTTTTGCTGGGACGGTCTGCATTGGGGGTGGGAGACTGGCCTTGAGGGAGGATACCTGAGCATGTAACATGAGAACCCAGGAAGGGAGGGGAGCCCAGACGGGGCTTGGGCTTCCCAACAGGGCTCTGGTGTCCCTGGGGCCCCTAGATGGACCAAACTGAGGGGGTCCTGTTGTCTGTACCTGCCAGACCTGTCTTGGACTGTGTTCCTGTCGTCTAAATAAACCTTCTGTGTTACTGGCTGGCTGAGAGTCATGGTGAATCGCAGGAAGCCGGGGGGTGCAGGGCCTTGTCTCCCCCACACTCCGTGACAGTGGCCTTCTGATCCCCTTGAGCCATTCCATCCTAGCAGGAATGGTAACTGGAGTCCCCTATCCTAGTTTCACCGGTCCTCTGAGTCCACCTGGTCTCGCTCTCCTTCTTTAGCTTGGTATGCTTCCAAACACAGCGCATGGAGCTTCAGGCTTTGTGTATATTTAGGTCCAGCAAACTCTTGGCATAGCTGGGCCAAAGCTCCGGCCATGGCTGCATGTGTTCCTACAATACAAGGCGCCAGGTTTGACTATCTGGTGGAGACAGATCAAAGCAAGAGTGTCTCTCTCAACTCCAACCACATCCTTTGGGAATTGTAACTTCACTAGCATATTTCACAGATATGGGCACTGGTCATCTCCTGACCCCCATGTGGCCAACCCCGTTAGGGGCAGATGGGGCAGATGTTGCCAGTAAAAGTGTTCAGAGACAATAATGAGCTGAGATAGGGTTACCCCCATCCGGGGGGAATTGCCAAAAAGCTGAACATGTCCGGGAAAATACCAGTCGGGCACTTCCCGTCCCGGGCTCCAGCTGCTCTGCTCCGGCGGCGCAGGGTCCGGAGGCATAGTGCTTGGGCAGCTCGGCTCTTAAACAGAGCCGAAGAGTCAGGGGAGGAGCAGAGCAGCTGGAGCCCGGAAGGGGAAGTGCCCGGCCGGGGGGCGCAGGGTCCGGAGGCAAGGGGGCTGCCCGAAGCCCGAGCGCTACCGGCTTCACGGTTTGCTGGGCAGCCTCCAGACCCTGCGCCCCCGGCTGGGCGCTCCCTTCCCGGGCTCCAGCTGCACTGGGGAAGCGCCGGCCGGGGGCGCAGGGTCTGGAGGCTGCCTGGCAAACCATGAAGCCGGTAGCGCTTGGGCAGCCCTTTTCGCGTGGTTGGGAGGGAGGAGGGGGAGTTAGGGCAGGGACTTTGGGGAAGGGGCCGGGAATGGGCGGAGTTAGGGCAGGGCCGGTGGTGGGAAAGGGGCAGGGCCAGGGCCCGTGGAGTGTCCTCTTTTTTTATTTTTTAAATATGGTAACCCTAAACTGAGAGCCACTATGAAGAACAGCTGTACATGCTATTCCCTCAATAGCCACTCCAACCTCAGACTTTGGTCCACAGTCCTACAGCCAAGCCTGGCGTAGCTGGAGGCAAAGCCTAAGCCTTCACATCTTTGAGTTGGGGGGAGCGAAGGTGACTATGGGACCCAGGGTGAGTCCTTCTCTGATCGCTCTGAAGTTTCCCGCTGTCTTACTGACATAGAGGGCTTTAAATTGTTCCTCAACTCTCTACATCAACAACAGAAAGGCATGGGCTCCAAGAGGCAAGGATTCCACCAGGCCTTATGACTTTCTTGACCCCTGCCTCTTTAGTCCAGCAGTCCATCTTGCATTTGCTCTGGGGGACAAATACTTGACCTCTTGTCATTTGTTGGGGAGACACTAGACCAGGGGTCGGCAACCTTTCAGAAGTGGGGTGCCGAGTCTTCATTTATTCACTCTGATTTAAGATTTCCCATGCCAGTCATACATTTTAATGTTTTTAGAAGGTCTCTTTCTATACGTCTATAGTATAGAACTAAACTATTGTTGTATGTAAAATAAGGGTTTTTAAATGTTGAAGAAGCTTCATTTAAAATTAAATTAAAATGCAGAGCCCCCCCGGACCGGTGGCCAGGACCCAGGCAGTGTGAGTGCCACTGAAAATCAGCTCACGTGTCACCTTCGGCACGCGTGCCTACCTCTGCACTACAGAGTGCTGTTTCACTGTCAGGACGGCTACTTTCTCTCGCAATTCACCTAGCTGTTTCATCCTATCGTCACTTTCAGGAGGGATGTTATACTAAGCAGCTTCCAAAGTACACACATTTCAGTCCCTCGGGAAGGGTTATCTTTAGAGTCCTGAGTTTCCCATTCCCTGACCTCTCTGGGCAGTGTAGCAAAAGATGGGGAATTTCCCTTTCTGTCTTTTAATCGCATCAATCCAGCATGTCTCACACCATTTCACACTTGCTCCAGTCTGAGGCAATCCAAATCACTCCCTGCAATTTCCTTCTTATAATGGACCCTCCGCAGGAGTTGTTCCACCTCTGCCAGATACTGAGATAGCTTCTCTCCCAGTTCCTGATGGGTGGTCTGGAATTTTAATATAACATCCTCTCCACTTTACCTCTCTTCTTTGGAAGCTCTGATTCAGCTGCAGTTGCCTCTGGGCTACTGGCCCAGGTCCGTGCAGACTTTCCACTAGTCTCTTTTTTCGCTTTTGGCGCATGCCCATTCCTATTCCATCTGACCAGCATGATCCAACCAGGTCTCAAATTCTTCTTCATGTGCAGGGGTAGGTTTTATCCCTGAAAAGGTTCTTAGTTCCAACTTCCAGGCCTACCACTTGTCCCATGGCCTGGGTAATGGCCTTCAGGAATGATCTTCTGTCAAAGGGTGAGAAGATGGGGCAGGACTATCCAATGCCCTCAGATCTTCTTCCCTATTTCCCATTCTCTGGGGAAAACGCTGAACTTCTCCTTGAAAGTCAGATGTCTCATCCCATGGGCATAGTTCTAGCTTGTAGAGTCCATTGCATTCCCTCGCCATCCACAGTTATGTCTCCAGGTCCCATCTGCACATCGAACCTCCTGGAGGCATACCATCTCTGTTCTGTCTCCTGATAGCTTCTGCCATGGAAGGTGGCCTGGCCCAAGGCCTTTTCTGTAGCCATGGCCTGTACAATCTGTACTCTGGAGATACCCTGCCAAAGCCTCCCACCACCACAGCCTGTTGTGGGTCTACTTCATCCCCGTCACACCACTCTGGGACCTGTCCTCTGTCCATGCTGACTCACACGGGATAAAAGGGAGTTGGTTTTTTCTCTTTACAATCCCAGCGGTGCCTCCAGGAGTGTAAGGGGGTTTTACGCGTTGCCATACCACTAAGGCCTGGTCTACACTAACCCCTCAATTCGAACTAAGGTACGCAACTTCAGCTACATGAATAACGTAGCTGAAGTTCGAAGTACCTTAGTTCGACCTTACCTCGGTCCAGACGCGGCAGGCAGGCTCCCCCGTCGACTTCGCGGTACTCCTCTCGCCGAGCTGGAGTACCGCAGTCGACGGCGAGCAATTCCGGGTTCGACTTATCTCGTCCAGACAAGATAAGTCGAACCCAGAAGTTCGATTTGCTTGCCGCCGAACTACCGGGTAGTGTAGACCTACCCTAAGGGCAGCTAATCGTCAACAGGAGCTCTGACCTGGCGCTGTCCCTCTGCTCTGGCCGCAGTGGGTTTCAGCGGCCTGGTTCTTAGCTACGCCCTGGTGTTGCCTCCACCTGACTGTTGTCACAGAGTCAGAGGATCAGTGCTACAGCCCCAGCTCTGGAACTGTGTCTAGAAGGAACCCCTTCAGTGAGCCAGACCCCCCAGGGGTCTCACACTTCCTTCAAGGTTAGCCACGTGGCTTCACCGCCCCCTCAGACTGAACATCGACCTGGGCCTGCATTCTTCCTGCTTCACTCTGTGAGCTGTGTTCACTGCATCTCACTGAGACAGACGCCCAACGGAGACTCGTCCACTCTGCAGGGACTAATGCCCCTCACCCAGCATTTGCAGTGACCCTCACAGCGCACTATCTACGCCTGGGGGCATTCTGCACCAAAAAATTAAAAATTCTGCAAAATTCTGCAAATTGTATTTGTCAAAATAACACTACATAATCATGTCAGTTTCAATTATTTTGGTAATTTATTTCAAAATACCTGTCAGCAAGTACGTCTGAAACAATACAGACGCACACAAAAATCCCCCCAGGAGCAGAGAGTTAAAGAAACCCCTCTGACAACCCAGTTCCTGTTTCTCTGCCCCCTTCCCCCTCCCAGAGCCCAGCTGGGGGGCCAGACACTCACAACACCTCCCCGCAAAGCCCAACCGCAGGGTCCCCCGGCCCAGATACCAGCACCCCTTCTCCCGCAGAACCCAGCCGCAAGCCCCCTCGGCCCAGGTACCCTCCCCCCCAGAGTCCAGCCAGGGGGCCCCCCTTGCCCAGACATCCACCCCCAGAGCCCAGGGATCCAGGGGGAGAAACAGCCTGATGCTCATCCCAGGCTTGCACGGAGTTTCCTGCGCACTGCCCTCTCCTCCCAGGGCAGTCTGGGAGCTGCAGCTGCCAGGAGCCCTCCAGCTCCCTCCCCATCCCCCCAGCAGTGTCTTCTATGTACAAGCTGGGCTCTACCGGGTTCAGCAGCCCATTTCTGCGGGGGGGAAAGGAAATTCTGCACGCATGTTAATTTCTACAAAATTCTGCATTGACCAGTGGCGCAGAATTCCCCCAGGAGTAGGAGATGCAGACCAAGACGGGGTTAGATGCCGGGGTGCAGGCCGGGGAGATGCAGACACAGACGGGATTAGATGCCGGGGTGCAGGCCGGGGAGATGCAGACGCAGTCGGGTTAGGTGCCAGGGTGCAGGCCGGGGAGAAGCAGACGTAGATGGGGTTAGATGCCGGGGTGCAGGCCGGGGAGATGCAGACACAGACGGGTTAGATGCAGGGGAGATGCAGACACAGACGGGTTAGATGCCGGGGAGATGCAGACACAGACGGGTTAGATGCAGGGGAGATGCAGACACAGACGGGGTTAGATGCCAGGGTGCAGGCCGGGGAGAAGCAGACACAGACGGGTTAGGTGCCAGGGTGCAGGCCGGGGAGAAGCAGACGTAGATGGGTTAGATGCCGGGATGCAGGCTGAGGAGATGCAGATACAGATGGGGTTAGATGCAGGGCTGCAGGCCGGGGAGATGCAGACACAGACGGGTTAGATTCCGGGGTGCAGGCCCGGGGAGATGCAGACACAGACGGGTTTAGATGCTGGAAGTGCAGGCAGGGGAGATGCAGACACAGATGGTTTAGGTGCTGGGGGTGCAGGCCAAGGAGACACAGACGGGGCTAGGTGCTGGGGGTGCAGGCTGGGAAGACAGACGCAGACAGGGTTAGATTGCGGGGGTGCAGGCCAGGGATACAAAGACAGGGTTAGGTGCCAGGGGTGCAGGGCAAGGGGTGCAGGCTGAGGAGATGCCGACACAGACGGGATTAGATGCCGGGGTGCAGGGCAGGGGAGATGCAGACACAGACGGGATTAGATGCCGGGGTGCAGGGCAGGGGAGATGCAGACGTAGGTGGGGTTAGGTGCCGGGGTGCAGGCCGGGGAGATGCAGACACAGACAGGTTAGATGCCGGGGTGCAGGGCAGGGGAGATGCAGACACAGACGGGATTAGATGTCAGGGGTGCAGGGCAGGGGAGATGCAGACACAGACGGGATTAGATGTCAGGGGTGCAGGGCAGGGGAGATGCAGACACAGACGGGTTAGGTGCCGGGGTGCAGGCCGGGGAGATGCAGACACAGACAGGTTAGGTGCCGGGGTGCAGGCCGGGGAGATGCAGACACAGACGGGTTAGGTGCCGAGGTGCAGGCCGGGGAGATGCAGACATAGATGGGGTTAGGTGCCGGGGTGTAGGCCGGGGAGATGCAGACGCAGACAGGATTAGATGCCGGGGTGCAGGCCGGGGAGATGCAGACGCAGAGGGGTTAAATGCCGGGGGAGCTGAGGCGAGCAGGGCAGGGGGCACAGACCCACATACCGTGGTGCTGGAGCCTGGGCTGCCACTCTCACTGCCCCTTGTCTCCTCCTGGCTGCTGCTGTCCACCTCCAAGCTGCTGTCTGAGGCTGCTCTGGCCTGGCGCGCCAGGGGGCTGGGCTGCCCCTTGCCCTGCAGCCCTGGCACTGGGCTGCCACTGCCCGGCTGAGGGGAAGCAGGGGGCATTGCTGAGAAAGGGGCTGGGGGGCTGGAGTGAATCCTGCCCCATTCCTCATCTCTTTACCTTGTTCCCTGGCCCTTACCCCCTCATTCCCTCACTCTGCCCCTGGTGCCTGTGCCCAGCCGTTCCACCCTGCACTTACCAACTCCTGGTAGCTGGGCGCTGGAGCCCACCCTGTGATTTCCACCCAGCCATTCTCACCCCCACCCCTGGACCCTGCCTGCACCCCATTCATCCCGACCTCCTGATACCAGCCCCCAGGTGCTGTCCCAGGGTCCTGCCCCACCCCCTTACCTCAGCCCATCGGCCTGCGTTGCCATCGGCTGCTGCCCGCTCTGGACTGCCATCCCCTACCTCATAGTAGAGTGGTTCTGGGGAGCAGAGGGGTGGGGGTGAGGGCCTGGCGTCAGTACCCCCTGTCCACCCCACCCGCACCCCATGGCTCTCACCTGCAGGGGCTGCAGGGAGGCACTCCAGGGGGGTCCAGGCCTCTCCTGCCCACGCGCACAGCCTCCTGGGAGACAGGGACAGCGGGCCGCCCAGCCGCCCCGCGGCCTCCTGGGAAGGGGATGGACAGGTCAGTTAGATCCTGGTGGGGCAGAGCAGGGTGGGGAATCCCCCCAGGGAATCCCCTCCCCCCGTTACCTGCAGGGCCTTGCGCAGGACGTAGCGAATGTCAGGCAGGGAGCCACAGCGTTCCCGCTCCCGGAAGGCCAGCCCAGCCCTCACCACCTCATAGCAGGGTGGGGGCACGCAGGCATCGGGGGCCAGAGCCCGGCCTGCCTGCATCCACTGCCGCACAGCCGCACCCGCCGCCCCGTACCAGGGCACGGCACCTGGAACACAGAGCAGCCGGGTTAGCTCTGCGGGGGCTGGCCCCACTCCCCTGCCCATCACCTTCCAGGGGCCAGTGCCTGGAACACAGAGCAGCCGGGTTAGCTCCAGGGGGGCAGGCCCCACTCCCCAGCCCATCACCTCCCAGGGGCCAGTGCCTGGAACACAGAGCAGCCGGGTTAGCTCCAGGGGGGCAGGCCCCACTCCCCAGCCCATCACCTCCCAGGGGCCAGTGCCTGGAACACAGAGCAGCCGAGTTAGCTCTGGGGGGGCTCACACTGGCCCCACTCCCCTGCCCATCACCTCCCAGGGGCCGGTGCCTGGAACACAGAGCCGCCGGGCTAGCTCCAGGGGGGCGCTGGCCCCACTCCCCTGCCCATCACCTCCCAGGGGCCAGTGCCTGGAACACAGAGCAGTCGGGTTAGCTCTGGGGGGGCTCACACTGGCCCCACTCCCCTGCCCATCACCTCCCTGGAACACAGAGTGGCTGGGTTAGATTGATGGCGAGGGTCCAGCCCCACTCCGCCTCGCCAGGCACTGACCTGTGAAGATCTCCTGGGTGACGGCACAGAAGCTGTACAGGTCGGAGGTCGTGGAGGCTGGGCGGTCACGGATCACCTCCGGGGGCAGCCAGTTATAGAGCTCAGGGGGTGGTGTGGGGTCCCGAGACCCAGTTTCAGCCCTGAAAGCCAAGGGAGAGAGGCATCAGGGTGGGGTTCTCCAAGGGTCCCCCAGGCCTCACCCTGACAGGACTCACCGTGGCTGCATGTACTCCAGGCTGCCGAGTTTGGCCAGGCCGGGGCGCGGCAGCTGGACTGCGTGGGAGGTGAGAGCGCGGTGCACATACCCCTGCCCGTGCAGGAACAGCAGCGCCTCACACAGCTGCAACAGCAGGCGCAAGGCGGCCAGGCAGGAGGGGGGTGCCGGGGGGCGGGGGGCCTGCAGCAGGAGACACAGCATGAGTGGGGAGCCCCTTGCCCCCCCATGTTCCCATCCCACCTCCTTGCACAAACAGCCTGTCACACCGGCGCCAGGCCGGCTCCCCTCTTAAGACAGGGCCCGGTAGAGGGAGCCCCTCACCCTGGCCCCAGGCCGGCTCCCCTCCTGGTGCAGGGCCCAGCACAGGGAGCCCCTCACCCTGGCCCCAGGCCGGCTCCCCTCCTGGTGCAGGGCCCAGTAGAGGGAGCCCCTCACCCTGGCCCCAGGCCAGCTCACCTCCTGGTGCAGGGCCCAGTAGAGGGAGCCCCTCACCCTGGCCCCAGGCCAGCTCACCTCCTGGTGCAGGGCCCAGTAGAGGGAGCCCCTCACCCTGGCCCCAGGCCAGCTCACCTCCTGGTGCAGGGCCCAGTAGAGGGAGCCCATCTCCACCCTCTCAAACACCAGACGCACCTCGCGCAGGTCCAGGGAAGGGCTCACGGCCAGGAGCAGCAGCAGCTGCGGGTGGTGCAGATGGCTACAAGGGAGAGGGCGGCTTATTGAGGTGTAGCCCAATGCAGGGCCTCCCACGGGGAAAAGGAGGGGCAGCCACAGCCGCTCCGCTAACAGGAGAGGCTCCCCATGGGGACAGGGGCAGTGATGGCTAACAGGGGAAGGGAGGGTTCACAGGGCTGGGATTCAGAGGGGAAGAGCCCCCCAGGGCCGGGATGCCCGGGACAGTGAGTGGGATTGGGCCGGGATGCCTGGGGTAGAGGGATTCGGAGGGGAAGGGCCCCCCGGGGCCGGGATGCCCGGGGCAGTGGGATTAGGTGGCCGGGGTTCCCCGGAGCCAGGATGCCCGGGGCAGTGGGATTCGGTGGGCGGGGCTCCCTGGGGTGGGGTGGAGGTGCTACCTGCAGTGCTGTTGCTCTGCCACCAGCAGGTCTGTGGGGCCGTGGGGCCTGCTGCCTGGGGGCTCCGGTTTCAGCCCTCGCACAGTGACGAGCTGTCCCTTCCATAGGCAGCTGGGTGGTAGAAAGGTGGGGTCAACATCGGGGATCACCCTCTCACATACCCCATTCCCCCACTCTTACTTGCTCATGAGTGTGTAGGGCCCATTCTCATAGCTCCGGTCCGGCTCGGCCTGGGCCCGCAGCAGCTCGTCCGGGTCCGCGATGGGGGTGACAGAGGCGAAACTGGGGCGCAGGGGGCCACTGGGGCACAGCTGTGGGGGGGTACACAAGGGTGATCAGATGGGACTGCCCCCCGTGGAGATCAGGTTACCCCCCACCCGGCTGTGCCAACCATGCCCTTAGCCCGTGAGCTTCATACTGCCCCCACACCAGCCATTCAAGGGCCCCACTTACCTGGGAATGCCCCATCCCTTCAGGGACCCCCACTTACCTGGGAGCACCCTCCACCCCTCCGGCCATTCAGGGACCCCTGCTACCTGGGAATGCCCCCTTCACCAGTCCAAACAGAGACCCTTGTTTACCTGAAACCACCCCCCTGCTTACCTGGCCAAACCCCACCACAGGCCCCCTGCCACTCCAATCCGTCCCGGAGCTGTCCAGAGACCTGTGCGGCAGGCTGAAAGTTAAACTTTTACATACTAACCCCCTGCCCACCCCACCCCATTTTGGCACTTCACTGTGGCAGAGAGAGGAGGGGAGCATCTCTAAATAGCAGGGACTGGAGTAGGGTGACCAGATGTCCCAATTTTATAGGGACAGTCCCGATATTTGAGGCTTTTTCTTATATAGAAGCCTATTATCCCCGTCCCCCATCCCGATTTTTCACAGTTGCTGTCTGGTCTCCCTAGACTGGAGTCACAAGGGGTCTCAGAGACAGACACTTCAGTTATAACCAGCCCCCACCCCTGTGCTGCCCTCTTGAGGCTGGTTTCAGAGGGGTAGCCCTGTTAGTCTGTATCAGCAAAAACAACTAGGAGTCTGGTGGCACCTTAGAGACTAACAAATTTATTTGGGCCTAAGCTTTCGTGGGCTAGAACCCACTTCATCAGATGCATGGAGTGGAAAATACAGTAGCAGGTATAAATACACAGCACATGAAAAGATGGGCGTTGCCTTACCAAGTGGGGTCAGGGCTAAGGAAAAGATGGGCGTTGCCTTACCAAGTGGGGTCAGGGCTAAGGAGCCAATTCAATTAAGGTGGACGTGGGCTATTCTCAACAGTTGACAAGAAGGGGTGGAAATCACTTGTGTAGTGCTAATGAGGTCAATGTAATCAAGGTGGCCCATTTCAAACAGTTAACAAGAAGGTGTGAGTAGCTGCAGTTTTTGGAGTGAGCCATCCACTCTTGAGGCTGTTTCATGCCACCAAATAAAAATAGCTTTCCCGCTCTCCGAGAATGCAGTGCATCACCTTGACATGCTCAGACAGGACTTGGCCTGTGAGGCTGCAGGTCCCATCATACAATGCTCCATCTTGATGGGAGTGGACAGGCCGTGGCTCTATACGATAGTTCCCAGCATGCAACACACCATCTTTAGCCAGCACTAACCCAGACACTCCCTATCCACTCATGTCACGATAAAGTAGGGGTCGGCAACCTTTCAGAAGTGGCGTGCCAAGTCTTCATTTATTCACTCGAATTTAAGGTTTCACGTGCCGGTAATACATTTTAACGTTTTTAGAAGATCACTTTCTATAAGTCTATAATATATAACTAAACTATTGATGTATTGTCACGGAGTCCCCGGGCGATGCTCTGGAACTGCTCCCACAAAGCCAGTCAGGACTCTGGGGAGCCTCCTCTCCCTCGGAGCAGACTGTCTTCAGGGCAAGAAGCTCACATGGCTTCACCTCCTGGGTCTCTCCTGGGAGCATTCAGCATATGCCCCTCCATGCGCTTCCCACATCAAGTCCGCCCAGGCAGGGTCCTGGGGAAGCCAAAGGGTTCTTCACCCTCCACTTCACACTCAGACGTGACTCTCAGCCAGCCAGTAAAACAGAGGTTTATTAGACGACAGGAACATGGTCTAAAACAGAGCTTGTAGGTCCAGCAAACGGGACCCCTCCGCCGGGTTCATTCTGGGGCCCAGCGAGGCAGACCCCCGTCTGCCCTCCCTTCCAGTCCCCAGCTAGCTTCAAACTCCCGTCCAGCCCCTCCTTCTCTGGGCTTTGTCTCTTTCCCAGGCCAGGAGGTCACCTGATCCCTTTGTCTCCAACACCTTCAGTTGGCACCTTTGCAGAGGAGGGGCCCAGGCCATCAGTTGCTAGGAGACAGAGTGTCGGGCATTTGTGTACCCTGGTCCTTTGCTCTGCAGCAACCATACACCCTTATCCCACCACCTAGATACTTAAGAACTGCATAGGGGAAGCTGAGGAAAACATTAAGAACAGTCCCACTTCGTCACATGTATGTAAAGTAAATAAGATTTTTGAAATGTTTAAGAAGCTTCATTGAAAATTAAATTAAAATGCAGAGCCCCCTGGACCGGTGGCCAGGACCCGGGCAGTGTGAGTGCCACTGAAAATCAGCTCGTGTGCCGCCTTCGGCACGCGTGCCATAGGTTGCCTACCCCTGCGATAGAGCATTACATGCTACATTACATGAGTCTCATCGGAGCAGTGCATGACGGGGATGGTAACCTCATGCGCTACCTCCCATCCACTCACATCAGAATGGCTGCTGGGATCAAGATGGAGCAATGCATGCTGGGAGCTGCTGCACTGTCGGAACCCCAGCTTTGTGGGGAGGGGGTCTTACCAGAAGGAGGCAGAGAGCAGGGAGGACAGGGAGGAGAAGGAGGAACGCGGGCTGCGTGGTGAGCCCCCTACCCTGCTGGAAAGCGTCTGCGTGGCTCCCTGCTCCCCATGCTGAGTCAGCCCCACCATTCGGGCACGGCACTGCTGAATGAATGCCAGCACCTGGAGGGGGTGACAGGCAGACAATTCAGGCTAAGCTCCTTATCCCATACAGAGGCCCCCAGTGCTTAATTTGTGCCAGGGCTTGCCAGGGCTGAGCCTTGGCACCTCTTGGCCTGGCGGTTCAGAGACCCGGCACCTCCGGGCTTGGCGGTTCAGAGCCCTGCCGCTTCCGGGCCGGGCGGGTCAGAGCCCAGAACCTCTGGGCCTGGCAGTTCAGAGCCCGTCACCTCTGGGCCTGGCAATTCAGAGCCCCAGCGTCTCTGGGCTGGGCGGTTCAGAGCCCGGCACCTCTGGGCCTGGCGGTTCAGAGCCCCGTCGCCTCCGGGCCGGGTGGGTCAGAGCCCCGGTGTCTCTGGGCTTCCTGCATCAGTTGTAAATATACAAAAATTGCTTGAGCCCAGGCACCTCTGTCATTACAAATTAAGCACTGGAGGCCGCCCACCTCGATTGCATAGGTACCTTGGCATTCTGGTCACTCCCAGCTTGTTCGGCCCAGTCCTGGGGGGTCCTGCCCTGCTGATCATGGAGTCTCAGGTCACCCCCCGCCTCCAGGACTTGGGCGAAGAGGGGCCGCTGGCAGGAGAAGGCGGCGGCGTGGACAGGGGTGCTGCCATCGTAACACCGGCTGGGGAAGGACGTGCACGGGACAGGTGTTAGGAGGCACTGCTGAGACCCCAGGGCAACAAGGGAAGATTTTCCCACAATGCACTGCTTCCAGTCTGGCTTGGGGGAATGGGATCCAGAGCCTTCCCAGGGCGCCAGCTCCGATCTGGCCCCAGGCAGGGGACTGGTTGGCTCCGGGGGAGGGGAATGGGATATGGGACGTTTCCTCTCTCAGGCCACTGGCTCCACCATGAGGGCCACTCACTGGTTGGGATCTGCTCTGAACCGGAGGAAGAGCCGGGCGACCGCAGTGTGTCCCAGCAGTGCGGCAATGAAGAGACCTGTCTGTCCAGCTGTGTTTTGGCCGTCCACATCCACCCCTAAGGAGGCAGGCACAAAGATTACCCACAGCTGACCAGGAATATGGCCCATCACCCAAAAGGTGTGACCCACAGAGACCACATCTCCCAGCATGCAACACTCCCATCTTCATCCAAGCTGCAGGAGTGTGGCTCATGGGGACCCCAGCTCCCAGCATGCAATGCTCCCATCTCGGCTTGGCCGCTCAGTTCATGGCAGAGCCTTGCACGCTGGATCCATGGTCTCTCTAGGCCAGGGTGGATTCACTGAGGGGCTTTACCTCTCTTCAGCAGCCTCTTGGCCTTCTTGAGCCTGCCCTCAGTCGCGTGCTGGTGTAACTGCCCCGCCAGGGAGCACGGCTCGGCGACATAGCCCAGGCTGGTGGGGCAGCATGGCGGAAGCACTGGGGGCTTCGGCATTGCTCTAGAAAGAGGGAGAGGCAGAAGGGAGGTTACCCGAGCTGGCTGTACTAAAGGGTGGAGGGGCGTCACCTGACAGTGCCGTGTATTTCATACACCCCAGGGTTCCCCTTGGGGTATGCTGGGGATCGGTGCTCTCAATCAGTGGCTTTCTGCCTGTGCTCCTGCCCTTTCTCCCCATTTAAGGGTGGTTGGCCACGTCTGAACAAACTAACCCCTTGGTCACTCTTGGCATGACCCCACACACACACACACACCATGCTCTCACCCCACCCCACCCCACCCCCCAGGAGGGTCCCAGTGCTCTCAACCCATTAATCACTCTCCCCCCATGCCGGGGTGGGTGGCCATATCGGAGCAAACCAAACTCTCCTCCATCCTTGGCATGACCACAGTCCCTGCAGCCTACGTGTGGGCTAAAGAGCCTCCCCACTGCAGGCGGGGACAGAGTTACCCAGCTAACTCCCTGGGGGTGGGTGTCACTGTTGCCCACTCGCCCCCTTTCAGGTTCGGCGGCCATATTGGTGTGACCCAAACACCCGCCCGCCCACCTGTGGCATGGCCACCGCCCGCCCCCATGCCGGGGGAGCGTATCCGTTCACCTGCCCCATGCCCGCCCTAGTGAGGGGGGTGCTCTCGCCCCACCTTGGGCTGGGCGGCCATTTTGGAACGATTGCTGTGGGGTGGGCGGCCATACTGGGGCCAACCGAAGTCTGGCCCCCCTTGGCGGGACTGTGCCCCTCCCCCCTTTGCTACGGCCCAGTCCCTTCCCCCACAGGGTGTGGAAGGCCCCCCCACCCCAGGGGCCAGTCAGCACCTGGGGGGGGGCTCTGAGGGAGCACCCCAAGAAATCAATAGGGGAGCAGTGAAATCTGTCACTGCGCATGCGCGCGGCGTGGGAGGGGCCACGGGAGGGGGTGGTGCCTGTTGCCGGGGCAGTTCGCCGGCCCCCCTGCGCTGTGATTGGCTGAGAGAGCCGCGGTGGGCGGGGCCGGAGTCCGGAGCCCAACGGCCGCCCCGGCGCGAGGAGCTGGAAAAAGGCGCCAAAAGGCGGCCGGGGTCGGGCTCGCGCTGCAGCCGTTGGCGCCTCAGCGCCCCGCCCCCATTGCAGCGGGAGGGGGGGCAGGAGCCCACGGGCGCAACACAGGGGCCGCCCCGCCCCCACCGCGTCACTGCGGCCCGGCCACGTGACCCCCCCCGCCTTGGGAGCGGCAGAGACTCAAGTCATCTCCGCGTGGGGGGGCTGTGGGGCGGGGCTGGGGAGGAGGGGTTTGGGGGCTCAGGGCTGGGGCAGAGGGTTTGGGGTGGGGGGGTGAGGGCTGTGGGGTGGGCTGGGGAGGAGGGGTTTGGGGGGCTCAGGGCTGGGGCAGAGGGTTTGGGGTGGGGGGGCGGGCTGTGGGGTGGGACGGGGATGAGGGGTTTGGGGGCTCAGGGCTGGGGCAGAGGGTTTGGGGTGTGGGGGGGTGAGGGCTCTGAGGTGGGCTGGGGAGGAGGGGTTTGGGGGGCTCAGGGCTGGGGCGGAGGGTTGGGGTGTGGGGGGGTGCGGGCTGTGGGGTGGGACGGGGATGAGGGGTTTGGGGGGCTCAGGGCTGGGGCAGAGGGTTGGGGTGTGGGGGGGTGTGGGCTGTGGGGTGGGACGGGGATGAGGGGTTTGGGGGGCTCAGGGCTGGGGCAGAGGGTTGGGGTGTGGGGGGGTGCGGGCTGTGGGGTGGGACGGGGATGAGGGGTTTGGGGGGGCTCAGGGCTGGGGCAGAGGGTTTGGGTGGGCGGGTGAGGGCTCTGAGGTGGGCTGGGGAGGAGGGGTTTGGGGGGCTCAGGGCTGGGGCAGAGGGTTGGGGTGTGGGGGGGTGAGGGCTGTGGGGTGGGACGGGGAGGAGGGGTTTGGGGGCTCAGGACTGGGGCAGAGGGTTGGGGTGGGGGGCGGGCTGTGGGGTGGGCTGGGGAGGAGGGGTTTGGGGGCTCAGGGCTGGGGCAGAGGGTTTGGGGTGGGGGGGTGGGGCTGTGGGGTGGGACAGGGATGAGGGGTTTGGGGGCTCAGGGCTGGGGCAGAGGGTTGGGGTGGGGGGGCGGGCTGTGGGGTGGGCTGGGGAGGAGGGGTTTGGGGGCTCAGGGCTGGGGCAGAGGGTTGGGGTGTGGGGGGGGTGCGGGCTGTGGGGTGGGACGGGGAGGAGGGGTTTGGGGGGCTCAGGGCTGGGGCAGAGGGTTGGGGTGTGGGGGGGTGAGGGCTGTGGGGTGGGACGGGGAGGAGGGGTTTGGGGGCTCAGGACTGGGGCAGAGGGTTGGGGTGGGGGGGCGGGCTGTGGGGTGGGCTGGGGAGGAGGGGTTTGGGGGCTCAGGGCTGGGGCAGAGGGTTTGGGGTGGGGGGGTGAGGGCTGTGGGGTGGGCTGGGGAGGAGGGGTTTGGGGGCTCAGGGCTGGGGCAGAGGGTTTGGGGTGGGGGGGTGAGGGCTGTGGGGTGGGCTGGGGAGGAGGGGTTTGGGGGCTCAGGACTGGGGCAGAGGGTTGGGGTGTGGGGGGGTGAGGGCTCTGAGGTGGGCTGGGGAGGAGGGGTTTGGGGGGCTCAGGGCTGGGGCAGAGGGTTTGGGGTGGGGGGGTGAGGGCTGTGGGGTGGGACGGGGAGGAGGGGTTTGGGGGCTCAGGACTGGGGCAGAGGGTTGGGGTGGGGGGGCGGGCTGTGGGGTGGGCTGGGGAGGAGGGGTTTGGGGGCTCAGGGCTGGGGCAGAGGGTTTGGGTGGGCGGGTGAGGGCTCTGAGGTGGGCTGGGGAGGAGGGGTTTGGGGGGCTCAGGGCTGGGGCAGAGGGTTGGGGTGTGGGGGGGTGAGGGCTGTGGGGTGGGACGGGGAGGAGGGGTTTGGGGGGCTCAGGGCTGAGGCGGAGGGTTGGGATGTGGGGGGGTGCGGGCTGTGGGGTGGGACGGGGATGAGGGGTTTGGGGGGCTCAGGGCTGGGGCAGAGGGTTGGGGTGTGGGGGGGGTGTGGGCTGTGGGGTGGGACGGGGAGGAGGGGTTTGGGGGGCTCAGGGCTGAGGCGGAGGGTTGGGATGTGGGGGGGTGCGGGCTGTGGGGTGGGACGGGGATGAGGGGTTTGGGGGGGCTCAGGGCTGCGGCAGAGGGTTTTGGGTGGGGGGGGTGCGGGCTGTGGGGTGGGACGGGGATGAGGGCTTTGGGGGCTCAGGGCTGGGGCAGAGGGTTTGGGTGGGCGGGTGAGGGCTCTGAGGTGGGCTGGGGAGGAGGGGTTTGGGGGGCTCAGGGCTGGGGCAGAGGGTTGGGGTGTGGGGGGGTGAGGGCTGTGGGGTGGGACGGGGAGGAGGGGTTTGGGGGCTCAGGACTGGGGCAGAGGGTTGGGGTGGGGGGGCGGGCTGTGGGGTGGGCTGGGGAGGAGGGGTTTGGGGGCTCAGGGCTGGGGCAGAGGGTTTGGGGTGGGGGGGTGGGGCTGTGGGGTGGGACAGGGATGAGGGGTTTGGGGGCTCAGGGCTGGGGCAGAGGGTTGGGGTGGGGGGGCGGGCTGTGGGGTGGGCTGGGGAGGAGGGGTTTGGGGGCTCA
Source organism: Graptemys geographica (assembly GCA_037349215.1). Lineage (NCBI taxonomy): Eukaryota > Metazoa > Chordata > Testudines > Emydidae > Graptemys > Graptemys geographica. Next base: position 43,138 of record JBAIFT010000129.1, on the reverse strand, counting down.
GGGCTGGGGCAGAGGGTTGGGGTGTGGGGGGGGTGCGGGCTGTGGGGTGGGACGGGGAGGAGGGGTTTGGGGGGCTCAGGGCTGGGGCAGAGGGTTGGGGTGTGGGGGGGTGAGGGCTGTGGGGTGGGACGGGGAGGAGGGGTTTGGGGGCTCAGGACTGGGGCAGAGGGTTGGGGTGGGGGGGCGGGCTGTGGGGTGGGCTGGGGAGGAGGGGTTTGGGGGCTCAGGGCTGGGGCAGAGGGTTTGGGTGGGCGGGTGAGGGCTCTGAGGTGGGCTGGGGAGGAGGGGTTTGGGGGGCTCAGGGCTGGGGCAGAGGGTTGGGGTGTGGGGGGGTGAGGGCTGTGGGGTGGGACGGGGAGGAGGGGTTTGGGGGCTCAGGACTGGGGCAGAGGGTTGGGGTGGGGGGGGCGGGCTGTGGGGTGGGCTGGGGAGGAGGGGTTTGGGGGCTCAGGGCTGGGGCAGAGGGTTTGGGGTGGGGGGGGTGCGGGCTGTGGGGTGGGACGGGGATGAGGGGTTTGGGGGCTCAGGGCTGGGGCAGAGGGTTGGGGTGTGGGGGGGTGCAGGCTGTGGGGTGGGACGGGGAGGAGGGGTTTGGGGGGCTCAGGGCTGAGGCGGAGGGTTGGGATGTGGGGGGGTGCGGGCTGTGGGGTGGGACGGGGCTGGGGAGGAGGGGTTTGGGGGCTCAGGGCTGAGGCGGAGGGTTCGGATGTGGGGGGGTGCGGGCTGTGGGGTGGGACGGGGATGAGGGGTTTGGGGGCTCAGGGCTGGGGCAGAGGGTTTGGGTGTGTGGGGGGGTGGGCTGTGGGGTGGGACGGGGATGAGGGGTTTGGGGGGGCTCAGGGCTGGGGCAGAGGGTTGGGGTGTGGGCGGGTGAGGGCTGAGGTGGGCTGGGGAGGAAGGGTTTGGGGGGCTCAGGGCTGGGGCACAGGGTTGGGGTGTGGGGGGGGGTGAGGGCTGTGGGGTGGGACGGGGAGGAGGGGTGTGGGGGCTCAGGACTGGGGCAGAGGGTGGGGGGGCGGGCTGTGGGGTGGGCTGGGGAGGAGGGGTTTGGGGGCTCAGGGCTGGGGCAGAGGGTTTGGGGTGGGGGGGTGCGGGCTGTGGGGTGGGCTGGGGAGGAGGGGTTTGGGGGCTCAGGGCTGGGGCAGAGGGTTTGGGGTCGGGGGGTGCAGGCTGTGGGGTGGGACAGGGAGGAGGGGTTTGGGGGCTCAGGGCTGGGGCAGAGGGTTGGGATGTGGGGGTGTGTGGGCTGTGGGACGGGGCTGGGGAGGAGGGGTTTGGGGGCTCAGGGCTGGGGCAGAGGGTTGGGATGTTGGGGGGGGCTGTGGGGTGGGACGGGGATGAGGGGTTTGGGGGCTCAGGGCTGGGGCAGAGGGTTGGGGTGAGGAGGTGAGGGCTGGGGAGGAGGGGTTTGGGGCTCAGGGCTGGGGCAGAGGGTTTGGGGTTGGGGGGTGCGGGCTGTGGGGTGGGCTGGGGAGGAGGGGTTTGGGGGCTCAGGGCTGAGGCAGAGGGTTGGGGTGTGGGGGGGTGAGGGCTGGGGGCAGGGCTGGGGATGAGGGGTTTGGGGGCTCAGGGCTGGGGCAGAGGGTTTGGGGTGGGGGGTGCGGGCTGTGGGGTGGGCTGGGGAGGAGGGGTTTGGGGGCTCAGGGCTGGGGCAGAGGGTTTGGGGTGGGGGGTGAGGGCTGTGGGGTGGGCTGGGGAGGAGGGGTTTGGGGGCTCAGGGCTGGGGCAGAGGGTTTGGGGTGGGGGGTGCGGGCTGTGGGGTGGGACGGGGATGAGGGCTTTGGGGGCTCAGGGCTGGGGCAGAGGGTTTGGGGTGGGGGGTGGGCTGGGGATGAGGGGTTTGGGGGCTCAGGGCTGGGGCAGAGGGTTTGGGTGGGCGGGTGAGGGCTCTGAGGTGGGCTGGGGAGGAGGGGTTTGGGGGGCTCAGGGCTGGGGCAGAGGGTTGGGGTGTGGGGGGGTGAGGGCTGTGGGGTGGGGGGTGGGCTGGGGATGAGGGGTTTGGGGGCTCAGGGCTGGGGCAGAGGGTTTGGGTGGGCGGGTGAGGGCTCTGAGGTGGGCTGGGGAGGAGGGGTTTGGGGGCTCAGGGCTGGGGCAGAGGGTTTGGGGTGGGGGGGTGAGAGCTGTGGGGTGGGACGGGGAGGAGGGGTTTGGGGGCTCAGGACTGGGGCAGAGGGTTGGGGTGGGGGGGCGGGCTGTGGGGTGGGCTGGGGAGGAGGGGTTTGGGGGCTCAGGGCTGGGGCAGAGGGTTGGGGTGGGCGGGTGAGGGCTCTGAGGTGGGCTGGGGAGGAGGGGTTTGGGGGGCTCAGGGCTGGGGCAGAGGGTTGGGGTGTGGGGGGGTGAGGGCTGTGGGGTGGGACGGGGAGGAGGGGTTTGGGGGGCTCAGGGCTGAGGCGGAGGGTTGGGATGTGGGGGGGTGCGGGCTGTGGGGTGGGACGGGGATGAGGGGTTTGGGGGGCTCAGGGCTGGGGCAGAGGGTTGGGGTGTGGGGGGGTGAGGGCTCTGAGGTGGGCTGGGGAGGAGGGCTTTGGGGGCTCAGGGCTGGGGCAGAGGGTTTGGGGTGGGGGGGTGAGGGCTGTGGGGTGGGACGGGGAGGAGGGGTTTGGGGGCTCAGGACTGGGGCAGAGGGTTGGGGTGGGGGGGCGGGCTGTGGGGTGGGCTGGGGAGGAGGGGTTTGGGGGCTCAGGGCTGGGGCAGAGGGTTTGGGTGGGCGGGTGAGGGCTCTGAGGTGGGCTGGGGAGGAGGGGTTTGGGGGGCTCAGGGCTGGGGCAGAGGGTTGGGGTGTGGGGGGTGAGGGCTGTGGGGTGGGACGGGGAGGAGGGGTTTGGGGGGCTCAGGGCTGAGGCGGAGGGTTGGGATGTGGGGGGGTGCGGGCTGTGGGGTGGGACGGGGATGAGGGGTTTGGGGGGCTCAGGGCTGGGGCAGAGGGTTGGGGTGTGGGGGGGGTGCGGGCTGTGGGGTGGGACGGGGAGGAGGGGTTTGGGGGGCTCAGGGCTGAGGCGGAGGGTTGGGATGTGGGGGGGTGCGGGCTGTGGGGTGGGCTGGGGATGAGGGGTTTGGGGGCTCAGGGCTGGGGCAGAGGGTTTGGGTGGGCGGGTGAGGGCTCTGAGGTGGGCTGGGGAGGAGGGCTTTGGGGGCTCAGGGCTGGGGCAGAGGGTTTGGGGTGGGGGGGTGAGGGCTGTGGGGTGGGACGGGGAGGAGGGGTTTGGGGGCTCAGGACTGGGGCAGAGGGTTGGGGTGGGGGGGCGGGCTGTGGGGTGGGCTGGGGAGGAGGGGTTTGGGGGCTCAGGGCTGGGGCAGAGGGTTTGGGTGGGCGGGTGAGGGCTCTGAGGTGGGCTGGGGAGGAGGGGTTTGGGGGGCTCAGGGCTGGGGCAGAGGGTTGGGGTGTGGGGGGGTGAGGGCTGTGGGGTGGGACGGGGAGGAGGGGTTTGGGGGGCTCAGGGCTGAGGCGGAGGGTTGGGATGTGGGGGGGTGCGGGCTGTGGGGTGGGACGGGGATGAGGGGTTTGGGGGGCTCAGGGCTGGGGCAGAGGGTTGGGGTGTGGGGGGGTGAGGGCTCTGAGGTGGGCTGGGGAGGAGGGCTTTGGGGGCTCAGGGCTGGGGCAGAGGGTTTGGGGTGGGGGGTGAGGGCTGTGGGGTGGGACGGGGAGGAGGGGTTTGGGGGCTCAGGACTGGGGCAGAGGGTTGGGGTGGGGGGGCGGGCTGTGGGGTGGGCTGGGGAGGAGGGGTTTGGGGGCTCAGGGCTGGGGCAGAGGGTTTGGGTGGGCGGGTGAGGGCTCTGAGGTGGGCTGGGGAGGAGGGGTTTGGGGGGCTCAGGGCTGGGGCAGAGGGTTGGGGTGTGGGGGGGTGAGGGCTGTGGGGTGGGACGGGGAGGAGGGGTTTGGGGGGCTCAGGGCTGAGGCGGAGGGTTGGGATGTGGGGGGGTGCGGGCTGTGGGGTGGGACGGGGATGAGGGGTTTGGGGGGCTCAGGGCTGGGGCAGAGGGTTGGGGTGTGGGGGGGGTGCGGGCTGTGGGGTGGGACGGGGAGGAGGGGTTTGGGGGGCTCAGGGCTGAGGCGGAGGGTTGGGATGTGGGGGGGTGCGGACTGTGGGGTGGGACGGGGATGAGGGGTTTGGGGGGTCTCAGGGCTGGGGCAGAGGGTTGGGGTGAGGAGGTGAGGGCTGGGGGTGGGGCTGGGGACGAGGGGTTTGGGGGCTCAGGGCTGGGGCAGAGGGTTTGGGTGGGCGGGTGAGGGCTCTGAGGTGGGCTGGGGAGGAGGGGTTTGGGGGGCTCAGGGCTGGGGCAGAGGGTTGGGGTGTGGGGGGGTGAGGGCTGTGGGGTGGGACGGGGAGGAGGGGTTTGGGGGGCTCAGGGCTGAGGCGGAGGGTTGGGATGTGGGGGGGTGCGGGCTGTGGGGTGGGACGGGGATGAGGGGTTTGGGGGGCTCAGGGCTGGGGCAGAGGGTTGGGGTGTGGGGGGGGTGCGGGCTGTGGGGTGGGACGGGGAGGAGGGGTTTGGGGGGCTCAGGGCTGAGGCGGAGGGTTGGGATGTGGGGGGGTGCGGGCTGTGGGGTGGGACGGGGATGAGGGGTTTGGGGGGGCTCAGGGCTGCGGCAGAGGGTTTTGGGTGGGGGGGGTGCGGGCTGTGGGGTGGGACGGGGATGAGGGCTTTGGGGGCTCAGGGCTGGGGCAGAGGGTTTGGGTGGGCGGGTGAGGGCTCTGAGGTGGGCTGGGGAGGAGGGGTTTGGGGGGCTCAGGGCTGGGGCAGAGGGTTGGGGTGTGGGGGGGTGAGGGCTGTGGGGTGGGACGGGGAGGAGGGGTTTGGGGGCTCAGGACTGGGGCAGAGGGTTGGGGTGGGGGGGCGGGCTGTGGGGTGGGCTGGGGAGGAGGGGTTTGGGGGCTCAGGGCTGGGGCAGAGGGTTTGGGGTGGGGGGGTGGGGCTGTGGGGTGGGACAGGGATGAGGGGTTTGGGGGCTCAGGGCTGGGGCAGAGGGTTGGGGTGGGGGGGCGGGCTGTGGGGTGGGCTGGGGAGGAGGGGTTTGGGGGCTCAGGGCTGGGGTAGAGGGTTGGGGTGTGGGGGGGGTGCGGGCTGTGGGGTGGGACGGGGAGGAGGGGTTTGGGGGGCTCAGGGCTGGGGCAGAGGGTTGGGGTGTGGGGGGGTGAGGGCTGTGGGGTGGGACGGGGAGGAGGGGTTTGGGGGCTCAGGACTGGGGCAGAGGGTTGGGGTGGGGGGGCGGGCTGTGGGGTGGGCTGGGGAGGAGGGGTTTGGGGGCTCAGGGCTGGGGCAGAGGGTTTGGGTGGGCGGGTGAGGGCTCTGAGGTGGGCTGGGGAGGAGGGGTTTGGGGGGCTCAGGGCTGGGGCAGAGGGTTGCGGTGTGGGGGGGTGAGGGCTGTGGGGTGGGACGGGGAGGAGGGGTTTGGGGGCTCAGGACTGGGGCAGAGGGTTGGGGTGGGGGGGGCGGGCTGTGGGGTGGGCTGGGGAGGAGGGGTTTGGGGGCTCAGGGCTGGGGCAGAGGGTTTGGGGTGGGGGGGGTGCGGGCTGTGGGGTGGGACGGGGATGAGGGGTTTGGGGGCTCAGGGCTGGGGCAGAGGGTTGGGGTGTGGGGGGGTGCAGGCTGTGGGGTGGGACGGGGAGGAGGGGTTTGGGGGGCTCAGGGCTGAGGCGGAGGGTTGGGATGTGGGGGGGTGCGGGCTGTGGGGTGGGACGGGGCTGGGGAGGAGGGGTTTGGGGGCTCAGGGCTGAGGCGGAGGGTTGGGATGTGGGGGGGTGCGGGCTGTGGGGTGGGACGGGGATGAGGGGTTTGGGGGCTCAGGGCTGGGGCAGAGGGTTTGGGTGTGTGGGGGGGTGGGCTGTGGGGTGGGACGGGGATGAGGGGTTTGGGGGGGCTCAGGGCTGGGGCAGAGGGTTGGGGTGTGGGCGGGTGAGGGCTGAGGTGGGCTGGGGAGGAAGGGTTTGGGGGGCTCAGGGCTGGGGCACAGGGTTGGGGTGTGGGGGGGGGTGAGGGCTGTGGGGTGGGACGGGGAGGAGGGGTGTGGGGGCTCAGGACTGGGGCAGAGGGTGGGGGTGCGGGCTGTGGGGTGGGCTGGGGAGGAGGGGTTTGGGGGCTCAGGGCTGGGGCAGAGGGTTTGGGGTGGGGGGGTGCGGGCTGTGGGGTGGGCTGGGGAGGAGGGGTTTGGGGGCTCAGGGCTGGGGCAGAGGGTTTGGGGTGGGGGGGTGCAGGCTGTGGGGTGGGACAGGGAGGAGGGGTTTGGGGGCTCAGGGCTGGGGCAGAGGGTTGGGATGTGGGGGTGTGTGGGCTGTGGGACGGGGCTGGGGAGGAGGGGTTTGGGGGCTCAGGGCTGGGGCAGAGGGTTGGGATGTTGGGGGGTGCTGTGGGGTGGGACGGGGATGAGGGGTTTGGGGGCTCAGGGCTGGGGCAGAGGGTTGGGGTGAGGAGGTGAGGGCTGGGGAGGAGGGGTTTGGGGGCTCAGGGCTGGGGCAGAGGGTTTGGGGTTGGGGGGTGCGGGCTGTGGGGTGGGCTGGGGAGGAGGGGTTTGGGGGGCTCAGGGCTGGGGCAGAGGGTTGGGGTGTGGGGGGGTGAGGGCTGTGGGGTGGGACGGGGAGGAGGGGTTTGGGGGCTCAGGACTGGGGCAGAGGGTTGGGGTGGGGGGGCGGGCTGTGGGGTGGGCTGGGGAGGAGGGGTTTGGGGGCTCAGGGCTGGGGCAGAGGGTTTGGGGTGGGGGGGTGAGGGCTGTGGGGTGGGCTGGGGAGGAGGGGTTTGGGGGCTCAGGGCTGGGGCAGAGGGTTTGGGGTGGGGGGTTGTGGGCTGTGGGGTGGGACGGGGATGAGGGGTTTTGGGGTCTCAGGGCTGGGGTAGAGGGTTGGGGTGGGGGGGGTGAGGGCTGGGGATGAGGGGTTTGGGGGCTCAGGGCTGGGGCAGAGGGTTTGCGGTGGGGGGGTGAGGGCGGTGGGGCGGGGCTGGGGATTTGGGGTGGGGGGGTGAGGGCTGTGGGCGGGGCTCGGGAGGAAGGGTTTGGGTGCAGGCGAGTGAGGGCCCTGGGGTGGGACGGGGCTGGGGCAGAGGGTTTGGGGTGGGGGGGGTGGGGCTCTGGGGTGGGACGGGGAAGAGGGGTTTGGGGGGCTCAGGGCTGGGGCAGAGGGTTTGGGGTGGGGGGGTGCAGGCTGTGGGGTGGGAAGGGGAGGAGGGGTGGTGGGGCTCAGGACTGGGGCAGAGGGTTTGGGGTGGGGGGGTGCGGGCTGTGGGGTGGGCTGGGGAGGAGGGGTGCGGGGGCTCAGGGCTGAGGCAGAGGGTTGGGGTGTGGGGGGGTGAGGGCTGGGGGCAGGGCTGGGGATGAGGGGTTTGGGGGCTCAGGGCTGGGGCAGAGGGTTTGGGGTGGGGGGTGCAGGCTGTGGGGTGGGCTGGGGAGGAGGGGTTTGGGGGCTCAGGGCTGGGGCAGAGGGTTGGGGTGTGGGGGGGGTGCGGGCTGTGGGGTGGGACGGGGATGAGGGGTTTGGGGGCTCAGGGCTGGGGCAGAGGGTTGGGGTGGGGAGGTGAGGGCTGGGGGTGGGGCTGGGGAGGAGGGGTTTGGGGGCTCAGGGCTGGGGCAGAGGGTTTGGGGTGGGGGGGGTGCGGGCTGTGGGGTGGGCTGGGGAGGAGGGGTTTGGGGGCTCAGGGCTGGGGCAGAGGGTTTGGGGTGGGGGGTGGGCTGGGGAGGAGGGGTTTGGGGGCTCAGGGCTGGGGCAGAGGGTTTGGGGTGGGGGGTGGGCTGTGGGGTGGGCTGGGGAGGAGGGGTTTGGGGGCTCAGGGCTGGGGCAGAGGGTTTGGGGTGGGGGGGGTGCGGGCTGTGGGATGGGACGGGGATGAGGGGTTTGGGGGGGCTCAGGGCTGGGGCAGAGGGTTTGGGGGGGGTGAGGGCTGGGGGCGGGGCTGGGGAGGAGGGGTTTGGGGGGCTCAGGGCTGGGGTAGAGGTTTGGGATGTTGGGGGGGTGAGGGCTGGGGGCAGGGCTGGGGAGGAGGGGTTTGGGGGGCTCAGGGCTGGGGCAGAGGGTTGGGGTGTGGGGGGGTGAGGGCTGGAGGCGGGGCTGGGGAGGAGGGGTTTGGGGGCTCAGGGCTGGGGCAGAGGGTTTGGGATGTGGGGGGTGGGGCTGTGGGGCGGGGCTGGGGATGAGGGGTTTGGGGGCTCAGGGCTGGGGCAGAGGGTTTGGGGTGGGGGGGTGAGGGCTGTGGGGTGGGGCTGGGGATTTGGGGTGCGGGGTCTCAGGGAGGGGGTGAGGGCTGGAGGCGGGGTTTGGGAGGAGGGGTTTGGGTGCAGGCGAGTGAGGGCCCTGGGGTGGGACGGGGCTGGTGCAGAGGGTTTGGGGTGGGGGGGTGGGGCTCTGGGGTGGGACGGGGAAGAGGGGTTTGGGGGGCTCAGGGCTGGGGCAGAGGGTTTGGGGTGGGGGGGTGCAGGCTGTGGGGTGGGGGGGCTCAGGGCTGGGGCAGAGGGTTTGGGGTAGGGGGGTGCGGGCTGTGGGGTGGGCTGGGGAGGAGGGGTTTGGGGGCTCAGGGCTGAGGCAGAGGGTTGGGGTGTGGGGGGGTGAGGGCTGGGGGCAGGGCTGGGGAGGAGGGGTTTGGGGGCTCAGGGCTGGGGCAGAGGGTTTGGGGTGGGGGGGTGTGGGCTGTGGGGTGGGACAGGGATGAGGGGTTTGGGGGGGCTCAGGGCTGGGGCAGAGGGTTTGGGGTGGGGGGTGCGGTCTATGGGGTGGGCTGGGGATGACGGGTTCGAAGTGGGGGGGCTCAGGGCTGGGGGTGCGGGCTGTGGGGCGTGGCTGGGGATTTGGGGGGCGGGGTCTCAGGGAGGGGGTGAGGGCTGGGGGCGGGGCTGGGGATGAGGGGTTTGGGTGCAGGCGAGTGAGGGCTCTGGGGTGGGACGGGGCTGGGGAGGAGGGGTTTGGGGGTTCAGGGCTGAGGCAGAGGGTTGGGGTGTGGGGGGGTGAGGGCTGTGGGGTGGGCTCGGGATGAGGTGTTTGGGGGGGCTCAGGGCTGAGGCAGAGGGTTTGGGGTGGGGGGTGCGGGCTCTGGGGTGGGATGAGGGGTGGGGGGCTCAGGGCTGAGGCAGAGGGTTGGGATGTGGGGGGGTGTGGGCTATGGGGTGGGCTGGGGAGGAGGGGTTTGGGGGTTCAGGGCTCGGGCAGAGGGTTTGGGGTGGGGGGGTGAGGGCTCTGGGGTGGGCTGGGGATGAGGGGTGGGGGGCTCAGGGCTGGGGCAGAGGGTTTGGGGTGGGGGGTGAGGGCTCTGGGGTGGGCTGGGGATGAGGGGTTTGGGGGGCTCAGGGCTGGGGCAGAGGGTTTGGGATGTGGGGGGTGGGGCTGTGGGGCGGGGCTGGGGATGAGGGGTTTGGGGGCTCAGGGCTGGGGCAGAGGGTTTGGGGTGGGGGGGTGAGGGCTGTGGGGTGGGGCTGGGGATTTGGGGTGCGGGGTCTCAGGGAGGGGGTGAGGGCTGGAGGCGGGGTTTGGGAGGAGGGGTTTGGGTGCAGGCGAGTGAGGGCCCTGGGGTGGGACGGGGCTGGTGCAGAGGGTTTGGGGTGGGGGGGTGGGGCTCTGGGGTGGGACGGGGAAGAGGGGTTTGGGGGGCTCAGGGCTGGGGCAGAGGGTTTGGGGTGGGGGGGTGCAGGCTGTGGGGTGGGGGGGCTCAGGGCTGGGGCAGAGGGTTTGGGGTAGGGGGGTGCGGGCTGTGGGGTGGGCTGGGGAGGAGGGGTTTGGGGGCTCAGGGCTGAGGCAGAGGGTTGGGGTGTGGGGGGGTGAGGGCTGGGGGCAGGGCTGGGGAGGAGGGGTTTGGGGGCTCAGGGCTGGGGCAGAGGGTTTGGGGTGGGGGGGTGTGGGCTGTGGGGTGGGACAGGGATGAGGGGTTTGGGGGGGCTCAGGGCTGGGGCAGAGGGTTTGGGGTGGGGGGTGCGGTCTATGGGGTGGGCTGGGGATGACGGGTTCGAAGTGGGGGGGCTCAGGGCTGGGGGTGCGGGCTGTGGGGCGTGGCTGGGGATTTGGGGGGCGGGGTCTCAGGGAGGGGGTGAGGGCTGGGGGCGGGGCTGGGGATGAGGGGTTTGGGTGCAGGCGAGTGAGGGCTCTGGGGTGGGACGGGGCTGGGGAGGAGGGGTTTGGGGGTTCAGGGCTGAGGCAGAGGGTTGGGGTGTGGGGGGGTGAGGGCTGTGGGGTGGGCTCGGGATGAGGTGTTTGGGGGGGCTCAGGGCTGAGGCAGAGGGTTTGGGGTGGGGGGTGCGGGCTCTGGGGTGGGATGAGGGGTGGGGGGCTCAGGGCTGAGGCAGAGGGTTGGGATGTGGGGGGGTGTGGGCTATGGGGTGGGCTGGGGAGGAGGGGTTTGGGGGTTCAGGGCTCGGGCAGAGGGTTTGGGGTGGGGGGGTGAGGGCTCTGGGGTGGGCTGGGGATGAGGGGTGGGGGGCTCAGGGCTGGGGCAGAGGGTTTGGGGTGGGGGGTGAGGGCTCTGGGGTGGGCTGGGGATGAGGGGTTTGGGGGGCTCAGGGCTGGGGCAGAGGGTTGGGGTGCGGGCTGGGGGCAGGGCTGCGGTGAGGGGTTCGAGGGGTGGGGGGTCCCACCGGAAAAGGCAGGGGTCTGAGGCGGGAGGGCAGTGCCCTGGCACGAGGGGGTGTGGGCACTAGGACCCTGCGGCGGCAGTGGACGCTGGTAGCTAGCAGAGGGGAGGCAGTGGGGAGCTGCAGGGGCCACCCACCTGCTTGCGGCAGGGACGGCCCGGGCCCGGGGATGCATGTGGGGGCAGCAAGTGGGGGCCGGGGGCACCAGGCAGGGCCAGGGGAGAGACCTGGCCCCAAATATTGGTGGTGCTGGGCCCCCAATATTGCTGGATCCCAGGCACCAGGGGCCCATAGAACTCGCCGCCCCTGCCAGCCCCTCTATCACCCAGTCGTGGGGGGGTTTGTCCCATCATGCCTTTGGGGCAGCTGCTCATGGGGGCATGGCACAAGCACGGTATCCCCTAGTGGGGCTTATCAGAGTCCCCGGGCGATGCTCTGGAACTGCTCCCCACAAAGCCAGTCAGGACTCTGGGGAGCCTCCTCTCCCTCGGAGCAGACTGTCTTCAGGGCAAGAAGCTCACACGGCTTCACCTCCTGGGTCTGACCCCGGAGCATTCAGCATATGCCCCTCCGTGCGCTTCCCACAGCGAGTCCGCCCCGGCGGGGTCCTGGGGGAGCCAGAGGGTCCTGCACCCCCACTCCGCAGCCAGACGGGACTCTCAGCCAGCCAGTAACACAGAGGTTTCTGAGATGACAGGAACACGGTCTAACACAGAGCTTGTAGGTACGGAGAACGGGACCCCTCAGCTGGGTCCATTCTGGGGGGCAGGTGTAGAACTGATGAATGAAATTGTTTTTAATTGTTCACTTTATTAATTATCAGAGGGGTAGCCGTGTTAGTCTGAATCTGTAAAAAGCAACAGAGGGTCCTGTGGCACCTTTGAGACTAACAGAAGTATTGGGAGCATAAGCTTTCGTGGGTAAGAACCTCACTTCTTCAGATGCAGTCTTGCATCTGAAGAAGTGAGGTTCTTACCCACGAAAGCTTATGCTCCCAGTACTTCTGTTAGTCTCAAAGGTGCCACAGGACCCTCTGTCACTTTATTAATGTAACTTCATAAGCAAAGTTTTATGAATGAAACAATATTCATTCATAAAACCAGTTACCCCAATAACTGGCTAATTAACAGTTAAGATGCTTGTTAAGAGCCATAGCTGTTCAGTCAGCTGCCTTTGTAAGTTTCACTATCAATCCAATTCCTGCTTAAATCACTGAGACTTGCACTGTTTCAGTATTGGAACTCCTGTTCACCATTTATTACACTTGCCTACAGTGTAACTTCTGTTCACTGTTTGCCATCCATTATACTTGTCTATATTGTAACTTCTGTTCACTGTTTGCCATAAGGACTGGGAATGGCTGAGCCATTACAAACATTGACTCTATCTCCCCTTGTAAGTACTCTCACACTTCTTATCAAACTGTCTGTACTCGGCTAGCTTGATTATCACTTCAAAAGTTTTTTTTCTCTTACTTAATTGGCCTCTGAGTTGGTAAGACAACTCCCACCTGTTCATGCTCTCTGTATGTGTGTATATATATCTCCTCAATATTTATTCCACTCTATATGCATCCGAAGAAGTGGGCTGTAGCCCACGAAAGCTTCTGCTCCAATAAATGTGTTAGTCTCTAAGGTGCCACAAGTACTCCTGTTCTTTTTGCGGATACAGACTAACACGGCTGCTACTCTGAAACCTGTTTGCCCTATTGTAATTCAAACCCCATTTTAAAACGCTTACTCCATTTTGTAAGGGCTTGCTGCAACCTTCATTTCTGCAAACCCTGCTGTAATCTTATTAGTTTAGTTTAGATGTGTGAATGAGGGATGGATGGATGATGGACTCAACCTCCAGCCCCAGCCTGTCCTGATGAAATAGAGTTCAGACACCCAGGGCTGAAGATGCAGACAAGAGCCCTAACAAAGTAAGAAGAATCCACCCTAAAAGGAAAAGGTCCAATAGAAGGAAGATCAAAGCCAGGTCCGAGGCTGAAAGTCATGTCTGCAATTGACGGGTGATCAATCACCAAACCCAGAGGCAGCGTGACACAGCAAGACCTCTATGTTTCAGAGTAGCAGCCGTGTTAGTCTGTATCCGCAAAAAGAACAGGAGTCCTTGTGGCACCTTAGAGACTAACACATTTATTAGAGCATAAGCTTTCGTGGGCTACAGCCCACTTCTTCGGATGCATAGAATGGAACATATATTGAGGAGATATATATACACACATACAGAGAGCATGAACAGGTGGGAGTTGTCTTACCAACTCTGAGAGGCCAATTAAGTAAGAGGGAAAAAAAAAATTTGAAGTGATAATCAAGATAGCCCAGTACAAGACCTATAGACTCTGGATTCAAACTAAAGCCTACACAAAGGATGGGTGAGATGGAAAACTTTGGAGGAGGGTAACATTCTGCTGCCAACATGGGAGGGCATCGGTGCGCCCAACAGAGACCCAGCTCGTCCTTGTGCCCGGCTTTCCTGGCTGGTTACCACCACGAGCTACGAACCCAAGCTGCCAACTCAAGCCACAGACTCAAGCAGGACTGGTAACTATGCAGCAGCTGCAGAACATCTGATTGTGTGTGTGTGTGTGGGTATTAGGTATAATGTGTGTGTATTAGGATTAAAATATTAGTTATTGGTCATAAATCAAATTATCATAACAAATGTGGCATCTTTATCTTGTCCCCTTTAATAAGATCCTGCTAGTTTTTATTGGTATAACACAGGGAGGCCAGAGCCCTGTCTGGGCTCCCCTCCATTTCCCCAGCCAGCTCCAAACTGAGACTCTCCAGCCCCTCCTCTGGCCTTTGTCTCTTTCCTGGGCCAGGAGGCACCTGATCTCTTTGTTCTCCAACACCTTCAGCTGGCACCTTTGCCGGGGAGGGGCCCAGGCCATCAGGAGACAGGGTATCGGCCATTCTCTGTGCAGACAGGATCACAGGGGCCCACTTGGGCTCTGCAACAATCACACCCTCTGATCCCCCCCCCCACCTAGATACCTAAGAACTGCAAAGGGGAAACTGAGGCACCCACACAGTATTCAGAGACAACATTAAGAACATTCCCACTTTGTTACAGGGGCCAAGCCATTCACACCCTCACTGCCAGCACATGCCTGCCTGGCCCCGAGCCCTGGGCTAGCCACTCACACCAGCGCCATGCTATGCAACCAGATACTAGACCAGGGGTCGGCAACCTTTCAGAAGTGGTGTGCCGAGTCTTCATCTATTCACTCTGATTTAAGGTTTCGCGTGCCAGTAATACATTTTAACGTTTTTAGAAGGTCTCTTTCTATACGTCTGTAGTATAGAACTAAACTATTGTTGTATGTAAAATAAATAAGGGTTTTAAAATGTTGAAGAAGCTTCATTTAAAATTAAATTAAAATGCAGATCCCCCCGGACCGGTGGCCAGGACCCGGACAGTGTGAGTGCCACTGAAAATCAGCTCGTGTGCCGCCTTCGGCACGTGCCATAGGTTGCCTACCCCTGCCCTAGGGTGACCAGATGTTCCAATTTTATAGGGACAGTCCCGATGTTTGAGGCTTTTTCTTATATAGGCTCCTATTACCCCCCACCCCCGTCCCGATTTTTCCCACTTGCTGTCTGGTCACCCCAAGACACCCCCACATACTGGGCTGCAGGGAGGGACAGCACTGGCTGCCCAGACGGACAGTCTAGCGGCACTAGCTTGGCATGGAGGAGTCACGCCGTAGAGAAGCAGGCGAGGGGACAGCGAGCGTGCCCTGAGCCTGTGCCGCCCGCTCATCTCGCTGACCTGCTCCCGCCGGATTACTGGGGCTTGGCAGCGGGTTCGCTCCTGGAGCAGCTCATGTCAAAGCTGCCAGGGGCCGAGGGGCTTTATCCAGGCTGGGAAATGAGCCGGACATCGGTCAGGCTCAGAGTCGTTGGCATGGGTGGGTGCCTCCCGCAGGGGCTCACATGTCACCCAGTTGGGGGATAGAGAGATGGCGCTGTACAGGGATCGGGTTTTAAATCCAGGCTCCCCATGCCAATCTGAACCCTGGACCCCAGCCACTGGGCCAGGGTTGGCGCGAGCGAGGGCTTAGCAGTCGTGCTGCTGCCAAGCGCTCGAGAGCGGAGGACTTGGCACCAGGCCCAGAGCAGGACGTGCCAGCCACGCCCGCACATGACGGGGCCAGCTCAAGCCACCCCCAGCTCCCAGAGCCCCCTGCGCAGCTCCCCCCGGGTCGCTGTCAGCAGCTGGGCTGGGGCAGCAGGGCAGAGTCAAAGTGTCTGAACGCAGCAGCTGCCCGCAGGGAAAAATGAAAGTGTCCCTGCACCCTGGGGGGATCAAGGCTGAGGATAGGGAGGGAACGGGGCTGCCAGGGCCGCTTTCGCTTTCCCTTCGCCTCGGCCCGGCTGGGAACAGGATCGGCACAGCACGGCAGCCGAGCAGTTCGGGGTGCAGCCGCAGGGACACCGCCCCGGTGCTGATGAGAGAGCACCGGCTGCCCCATGAGTGAGTTGGGGGTGGGACCCGGGGTCTTTCCCCTCTAGGGGGCGCCAGCTCGGATCCAGCCACAGGGCAGGGGCTCGGGACAGAGTGGGAATGGGGCTGGTACTGGGTTATGCTCACCCCTCTCCTCTCCCCCCACAGGCCGCACGGTCGCTCTCCTGCTCTTCACCCAGCTCAGCTCCCGGTGGGGGCTGAGAACAGGTACGTACAGCTCGCCCCACCGTGGGGACCCCGGACGCAGCCCTCTCCCCCTCGCCCCGCCGTGGGGACCCCAGACGCGGCCCTCTCCCCCTCGCCCCGCCGTGGGGACCCCGGACGCTGCCCTCACCCCCTCGCCCCGCCGTGGGGACCCCGGACGCGGCCCTCGCCCCGCCGTGGGGACCCCGGACGCGGCCCTCTCCCCCTCGGCCCGCCGTGGGGACCCCGGACGCGGCCCTCTCCCCCTCACTCCCTCGCCCCGCCGTGGGGACCCGGGACGCGGCCCTCACCCCCTCGCCCCGCCGTGGGGACCCCCGGACACGGCTGTCACCCCCTCGCCCAGCCGTGGGGACCCCGGACGCAGCCCTCCCCCGATCCCCCTGCCGTAGTCCTCCCCCGCTCACACCCGGACACAGCCCTCCCCCACCGTGGGGACCCACGAACACAGCCCTCCCCGGCTCACCCCGCTGTGGGGACCCCCGGATGCAGCCCTCTCCCCCTCGCCCCGCTGTGGGGATCCCCGGACGCAGCCCTCTCCCCCTCACTCAGCCGTGGGGATCCCCGGACGCAGCCCTCTCCCCCTCGCTCAGCCGTGGGGACCCCCGGACGCGGCCTTCCCCCCCTCGCTCAGCCGTGGGGACCCCCGGACGCGGCCTTCCCCCCCTCGCCCCGCCGTGGGGACCCCCGGACGCGGCCCTCCCCCCCTCGCCCCGCCGTGGGGACCCCTGGACGCGGCCCTCACCCCCTCGCTCAGCCGTGGGGACCCCCGGACGCGGCTGTCACCCCCTCGCCCAGCCGTGGGGACCCCGGACGCAGCCCTCCCCCGATCCCCCCGCCGTAGTCCTCCCCCGCTCACACCCGGACACAGCCCTCCCCCGCCGTGGGGACCGCCGAACACAGCCCTCCCCGGCTCACCCCGCTGTGGGGACCCCCGGATGCAGCCCTTCCCCCCTCCCCCCGCCGTCGGGACCCCTGACACAGCCCTCCCCCCCCCCCCCGCCTCAGGGACCCCCAGACTCAGCCCTCGCCTCTCTCATTGCAGACGAGCTACCTGTGCTGCTGCCCGCAACCTCGGAGGCCGTGCTGGGGGGCACAGCGCTGCTGAACTGCACCTACCCGCCCGCGGCGGACCTGATCCTGTACTGGACCCGGCTGGGGCCGGACAGCGAGAGGAACGTCTACACCTACAACAGAGGGGAACACCTGGCCTCACATGAGGACCTTGCCTATCAGGGCCGGACCACTGTCCCAGCTGGGCAGCCCGGGCGCGGGGACGGGGCCCTCCGGCTACACAACGTGACGCTGGCTGACGAGGGCAGGTACCGGTGCCGGGTAAAGAGCAACCGCGGCATGGGCATAGCAGAGACGGAGCTACGGCTCATAGGTAAATGGGACACAGGGCCTGGCCCCTCCACGGGTGGGGAATGGCCCCTCTCAGGGGTGCCGGCTCTGATCTGGCCCCATATTGGGGACCTGGCTGGCTCACAGGAGTGGGAAATGGAGCATGGGGTCTTTCCCCTCTCGGGGGCGCTGTCTTCAATACAACGCGTATAGGAACAGCCACAGGTCAGATCAATGGTCCATCGAGCCCAGTATCCTCTGTGACCGTGGCCAATGCCAGGCGCTTCAGAGAAATGAACAGCACAGGCAGTTATCGTGTGTCCATCCCCTCTCGCCCACTCCCGTCCCTGCTTCCAGCAGGCAGAGGCTACGGCCGCTCAGAGCAGGGGGTTGTGTCCTGACCCATCCTCCAGGAACTTGGCTAGTTCTTTGTTGAGCCCTGTTATAGCCTTGGCCTTCACAACATCCCCCTGGCACCGAGTTCCCCAGGCTGTCCGGGCGTTGGGGGAAGAAATACTTCCTTTGTTTGTTTTAAACCTGCTGCCAACTAATGTCATTGGGTGACCCCTAGTTCTTGTGCTATGAGGAGGAGTAAACAACACTTCCTTATCTACTTTCTCCGCACCCGTCATGATTTTATAGACCTCAATCGTATCTCCCCTTAGCCGTCTCTTTGCCAAGCTGAACAGCCCCAGTCTTATTAATCTCTCCTCACACGGCAGCCGTTCCATGCCCCTAATCATTTCTGTTCCCTTTTCTGTCCCTGTTCCGATTCCAGTCTGTCTGGTTGGAGATGGGGGTCCCCTGTCTTATTATCTCTCCCTTTCCTAATGATGCCCAACCCTGGTCGCTGTTTTGACTGCGGCTGGACACTGAGTGGATGTTCTCAGGGAACTCTCCGCAGTGCCGCCAAGATCTCTCAAACCCCGTCCTTTTCACGTGGCTCTTTCCCACAGGCCTCTATCATCTATCCTGGCTCCAGCCCCAGCTCTGCTCCCCCTCCCTGCAGAACGTGACACTCACCTGCCTCGCAGAGGGCGGCTATCCCCTCGCCACCGTCACCATCCACGACAGCACTGGCAGGGACTACGGGGCTGGGACACGAGCTGCCAAGGACCCCCAAGGGCTGTATAGCACTGCCCACACAGCTGACGTGCCCTGCTCCCCCACCGCCAGCTACACCTGCATCGTCAACACCACCCTCCACCAGCAGAACCTCACCGGGACGCTTGGCCTGGAAGGTGAGGACCCAGGACTCTGGGGGGCAGAAGGGGGTCAAGGCAGCCTGGCCTGCTAGGCCAGACCCTGCCATTCACTTGGCCATGGTTTTGTCTCCCCAGAGCCGCAGCCAGCATGGAAGGGCTGGGCCGGCGTTGGCGTTGGTATTGGCATGGGCGTGGCGGTGGTAGTGCTGGGGAGCGGAGCACTCTGGGTAAGCACCTGCCCCACTCCTGACTCACTCCCACGGCACTCTGGAGGCCCCACACGCTCACCCTGGCCTTGTCTTTCCTTCCTACAGGCTGGGCACCAGAGGAGGAAGGTGAGATAGTGGGCAGGGGGGAGGGGTACTGAGATGGGGCCATATTCCATTCCCACCCCACCCCCGAGCCAGCCAGTCCCTGCCCTGGGGCCGGATGGGAGCTGGCACCCCCTGGAGGGGAACGGCCCCGTATTCCATCCCTCGAACCAGCCAGTCCCTGCCCCATGGCCAGATGGGAGCTGGCACCCCCTGGAGGGGAACGGCCCCGTATTCCATCCCTCGAACCAGCCAGTCCCTGCCCCATGGCCAGATGGGAGCTGGCACCCCCTGGAGGGGAACGGCCCCGTATTCCATCCCTCGAACCAGCCAGTCCCTGCCCTGGGGCCAGATGGGAGCTGGCGCACCCTGGAGGGGAACGGCCCCAGCTGTCGCTCTCAGGAAGGCAGGGCCATGACCCTCTCTGTGTTGCTCTGACAGGGGCAGAGGCACCAGGGACCCAGCCCCCCACGGGAGGCGGACCCAGCCCGGGAAGAGGCCCTGTTGGAGGGCACCGGCCCCACCTGCACAAGGAGGGGGGACCTACCAGACATCCTCCAGGAGCCACCCCCACCCAGCAAACATCTCACACCGCACCCGTCGGTCACTGAGCCCTGCCCCACACCTCACCCTGGGCCCAGCAGTGCCTAGCAGCCCCCTGCGGCTCGGGGCGGCCGCAGTGCTGGGAGCCAGGACGCCTGGGTTCACCTCCTGACGGCCTGAGACGGTTTCCCCCTTCAATGGGTTGGAGCTTCGCTCGGCATCACTACCCAGACCCCCAGCCCAGGGCCCCCCATTGTCAATAAACACGGCTCTGGAAGGGGGACCCCTGGGGTGAGGTGCATGTGGTTTTATTGGGCAGGCAGTGGCAGAATCATTGGGGGTCCTCGCTTCCAGGGGGATGCTGGGAGTAGGAAGTGTCTCCCCCACACCCGAGCCTGCCTGGGTAAGTCAGGCTACAATTCCCCCCTCCCAGAATCCCTCAGGGCAGGCTGGGAGGGGCCCGGCTGGCTCACTCCCACAATGTCTCGGGGCAAAGAGCAGGACGGGTTGTGGGGGGCAGCGGTTCTCGGACGCCTGGGTTCCTCAGGGGCGGCGCAGCAGGCGCCTCCAGAGCTCGCGGCGGAGGAGGTCCCGCTCTTTGCGGATGCCCTGCAGCACGCTCTGGTTCTCCTGGGCCCGGCGCACCAGGTACGGCAGCACGTCCTCCACCGCCCCGTACGGGATGGACTTGTAGATGGCGTATCCAGCCTGGCCTGCAGGAGAGAGACGGTCAGCAGGGGGCGCCGCGCTGTGAGAGGGGGCACTGCATGCTGTGAGGGGGCCAGCAAGGGGGGGGAGGCGCCGCACACTGTGAGGAGGTGCAGCGGGGGGGGGACCGTGCTGGGGCGGAGGGGGGTGCTGCGCACTGTGAGGGGGGGGTGTCTCCATGCACTGTGGGAGGGGCCAGTGGGAGTACCGTGCACCATGAGGCGGGAGTGCCGTGCACCATGAGGGGGGGTAACCACACTCTGAGGGGGGTCAGCGGGGGGGCACCGCACGCTGTGAGGTGGGGCAGCGGGGGAGGGCCACGCCTGTGAAGTGGGCAGCGGGGGGGTCTCCACACGCCATGAGGGGGGCCAGCAGGGGGGGATATACCCAAGGCCAGGGAGACGTGGTCACACATGCCCAGCAGCTGCCCGAAGCAGACGGCCCCTCCATCCTTGGCAATGCCCAGCTCCTCCATCCTGTAAGGGGATGCGGATTAGGCACCGCGGGGGGGTCTCTGCCCTGCCCCCCGAGCTGCCATCCTTCACCCCTCCTTTCCACTCCGGGCACGAGGGAGCAGTGCATGCTGGGAGTGTAACCGACCTGCGGATGGCGTGGCTCACAGAGGTCTCGTTGTGGCTGGCCACGATCAGCTGGTACTGCTGCCCATCCCGTGCCACCAACTCCAGCAGCAGGTCCAGGCAGTGCTGGTAGCTGCAATACAGAGTGCCAGTGTGGGTATTGTCCCCCAATCTCACACAGCGCCAGCGTGGGCCTGGGACCCCGGCATCCTGCCCCCCAATCTCACATGGCACCGGCGTGGGCCCGGGACCCCGGCATCCTGCCCCCCAATCTCACACGGCACCGGCGTGGGCTCGGGACCCCGGCGTCCTGCCCCCCCAATCTCACACAGTGCTGGCGTGGGCCCGGGACCCCAGTGTCCTGCATCCTCAACCTCGCCCCCGCCCGGGGATTATTTCTCCTCCAGTTCAGCATGAGACCCAGGCGTCCTGCACCCCACCACACATGCACACAAACCATGGGGTCACCACAGGCCCCCCAGCTTCCTGTTGGAGTCAAGGCACCAGGGGCTGCGGGGGAGCCAGATATCCAAGCCCCTACCCCACTCACCTGTGGTTGGTGGCCTCCCAGGTGGGGTGCAGGGGGTCAGGGTATCCCTTCTCCCGCGCCAGCTGCCGCTCCTGCTCCAAGTAGGCCCCACGCACCAGCTTCACCCCAAAACAGAAGCCCCGGCGCTCGGCCAGCGCCGCGTCCGCGCCAAGCCGCACCAGGCAGTCCTGCGAGAGCAGCACCAGGCTCAGGGGACAGGCCTTGGCGGGAGACTGGACAGGGGGTGCAGGGGAGGGGCGGGAGGAGGCTGGCCAAGGGGGTGCAGGTGGGGGCAGGAGCAGGGGTGCAGGCTGGGGGAGGAGGGGCAGGAGGAGGCTGGTCAAGGGGGTGCAGGTGGGGGTAGGAGCGGGGGCGCAGGCTGGGGGAGGAGGGGCTGGAGAAGGCTGGCCAAGGGGCTGCGGGTGGGGGCAGGAGCGGGGGCGCAGGCCAGGGGGCGCAGGCTGGGGGAGGAGGGGCTGGAGGAGGCTGGCCAAGGGGGTGCGGGTGGGGGCACAGGGGGGAGGCCAGCCTAGGGCATGCAGGTCGGCCCAGGGGTTGCGGCGGGGGCTTTGGGGGCACTCTGGCCAGGGGGTGCAGGCTGGGAGAGGCTGGCCCAGGGGGTGCGGGTGGGGGCACAGGGGGGAGGCCAGCCTAGGGCATGCAGGTCGGCCCAGGGGTTGCGGCGAGGGCTTTGGGGGCACTCTGGCCAGGGGGTGCAGGCTGGGGGAGGCTGCCCAGGGGGTCTGGGGTGGGGTGGGGTTGGGGTACCTGCAGGTAGCACTGGTAGGTGTTCCACACCCAAGGCTGGGCGCGATTCCAACGCCCCATCAGCGCCAGGGTGACAAGCGTCAGCGCGGGGTTCACGTAGGTGTACTCGGCGTCCACCAGCACCCGCACCCCCGCCTCCACCGCCCGCTGGGGGGAGACACAGTCAGATCCCCAGTACCCCCGACACCTGCCTCCACCCCCCGCTGGGGGGGGAGACAGTCAGACCCCTGGTACCCCCGACACCTGCACTCCCACCTCCACCGCCCGCTGGGGGGGGGAAGACAGTCAGACCCCTGGTACACCCGCACCCCCGCCTCCACCCCCCGCTGGGGGGAGACACAATCAGACCCCTGGTACACCCCCACCTCCACCGGCCACTGGGGGAAGAGACACAGTCAAAGCCCCGGTACCTGCATCCCCACCTCCACAGCCCACTGGGGGGGAGACAGTCAGAACCCCAGTAGGAGGAGGAGTGCTAGGCAGAGACGGGCTCCACCTAACGAAGAGAGGGAAGAGCATCTTCGCCAGCAGGCTGGCTAACCTAGTGAGGAGGGCTTTAAACTAGGTTCACCGGGGGAAGGAGACCAAAGCCCTGAGGTAAGTGGGGAAATGGGATCCTGGGAGGAAGCACAAGCAGGAGAGCGCAAGAGGGGAGGACTCCTGTCTCTTGCTGAGAAAGAGGGACGATCATTGAGTTATCTTAAGTGCCTATACACAAATGCAAGAAGCCTGGGAAACAAGCAGGGAGAACTGGAAGTCCTGGCACAGTCAGGGAACTATGATGTGATTGGAATAACAGAGACTTGGTGGGATAACTCACATGACTGGAGTACTGTCATGGATGGATATAAACTGTTCAGGAAGGACAGGCAGGGCAGAAAAGGTGGGGGAGTTGCGTTGTATGTAAGAGAGGAGTATGACTGCTCAGAGCTCTGGTATGAAACTGCAGAAAAACCTGACAGTCTCTGGATAAAGTTGAGAAGTGTGAGCAACAAGGGTGATGTCGTGGTTGGAGTCTGCTATAGACCACCAGACCAGGGGGATGAGGTGGACGAGGCTTTCTTCTGGCAATTAGCAGAAGTTGCTAGATCGCAGGCCCTGGTTCTCATGGGAGACTTTAATCACCCTGATATCTGCTAGGAGAGCAATACAGCAGTGCACAGACTATCCAGGAAGTTTTTGGAACGTGTAGGGCACAATTTCCTGGTGCAAGTGCTGGAGGAACCAACTAGGGGCAGAGCTTTTCTTGACCTGCTGCTCACAAACAGGGAAGAATTAGTAGGGGAAGCAAAAGTGGATGGGAACCTGGGAGGCAGTGACCATGAGATGGTCGAGTTCAGGATCCTGACACAAGGAAGAAAGGAGAGCAGCAGAATACGGACCCTGGACTTCAGAAAAGCAGATTTTGACTCCCTCAGGGAACAGATGGGCAGGATCCCCTGGGAGAATAACATGAAGGGCAAAGGGGTCCAGGAGAGCTGGCTGTATTTTAAAGAATCCTTATTGCGGTTGCAGGAACAAACCATCCCGATGTGTAGAAAGCATAGTAAATATGGCAGGCGACCAGCTTGGCTAGACAGTGAAATCCTTGCTGATCTTAAACGCAAAAAAGAAGCTTACAAGAAGTGGAAGATTGGACAAATGACCAGGGAGGAGTATAAAAATATTGCTCAGGCATACAGGAGTGAAATCAGGAAGGCCAAATCACACTTGGAGTTGCAGCTAGCAAGAGATGTTAAGAGTAACAAGAAGGGTTTCTTCAGGTATGTTAGCAAGAAGAAGAAAGTCAAGGAAAGTGTGGGCCCCTTACTGAATGAGTGACGGAGGATGTGGAAAAAGCTGAAGTACTCAATGCTTTTTTTGCCTCTGTCTTCACGCACAAGGTCAGCTCCCAGACTGCTGCACTGGGCAGCACAGCATGGGGAGGAGGTGACCAGCCCTCTGTGGAGAAAGAAGTGGTTCGGGACTATTTAGAAAAACTGGACGAGCACAAGTCCATGGGGCCGGATGCGCTGCATCCGAGGGTGCTAAAGGAGTTGGCGGATGTGATTGCAGAGCCATTGGCCATTATCTTTGAAAACTCATGGCGAGCGGGGGAGGTCCCAGATGACTGGAAAAAGGCTAATGTCGTGCCTATCTTTAAAAAAGGGAAGAAGGAGGATCCGGGGAACTACAGGCCAGTCAGCCTCACCTCAGTCCCTGGAAAAATCATGGAGCAGGTCCTCAAGGAATCAATTATGAAGCACTTAGAGGAGAGGAAAGTGATCAGGAGCAGTCAGCATGGATTCACCAAGGGCAAGTCATGCCTGACTAACCTAATTGCCTTCTATGAGGAGATAACTGGCTCTGTGGATGAGGGGAAAGCAGTGGATGTGTTATTCCTTGACTTTAGCAAAGCTTTTGATACTGTCTCCCACAGTATTCTTGCCGCCAAGTTAAAGAAGTATGGCTGGATGAATGGACTGTAAGGTGGATAGAAAGCTGGCTAGATCGTCAGGCTCAACGGGTAGTGATCAATGGCTCCATGTCTAGTTGGCAGCCGGTTTTAAGTGGAGTGCCCCAAGGGTCGGTCCTGGGGCCGGTTTTGTTCAACATCTTCATTAATGATCTGGAGGATGGCGTGGACTGCACTCTCAGCAAGTTTGCAGATGACACTAAACTGGGAGGAGTGGTAGATATGCTGGAGGGTAGGCAGCGGATACAGAGGGACCTAGACAAATGAGAGGATTGGGCCAAAAGAAACCTGATGAGGTTCAACAAGGACAAGTGCAGAGTCCTGCACTTAGGACGGAAGAATCCCATGCACTGCTACAGACTAGGGACCGAGTGGCTAGGCAGCAGTTCTGCAGAAAAGGACCTGGGGTTACAGTGGATGAGAAGCTGAATATGGCATTTTGGGCTGTATAAGTAGGGGCATTGCCAGCAGATCGAGGGACGTGATCATTCCCCTCTATTCGACATTGGTGAGGCCTCATCTGGAATACTGTGTCCAGTTTTGGGCCCCACACTACAAGAAGGATGTGGACAAATTGGAGAGAGTCCAGTGGAGGGCAACAAAAATGATCAGGGGGCTGGAGCACGTGACTTATGAGGAGAGGCTGAAGGAACTGGGATTGTTTAGTCTCCAGAAGAGAAGAATGTGACGGAGCAGGGAGCAGGGCAGATTTGACCTGGGAATGTTGCAGGGGGGTTGCAGTGGGGATGTGGGACTTCCCTTGAAGGAAGCTACCTGAGCTGTAACCTGAGCCAGGAACGGGGGTGGGGAGAATTAACACCTTCTGCCCGGGAGACTGAACAAAGGAGAGGAGCAGCGGGAGGGGCTGGGAGTTTAGTTTCGGTTGGGGCTGGGTGGTGCAACGCAGGGAACCCCAAGCTGGGGTCTAAGCTCCCTGAACCTCCCAGAGGGACCTAATTGAGGGGGTCTGGTCGTACCTACACGCTCTGCTTGAGACTGTGTTCCTGTCCTTAAATAAACCTTCTGCTTTACTGGCTGGTTGAGAGTCGCAGTGAATCTCGGGAAGAGGGGTGCAGGGCCCTAACTCCCCCACAATCCGCAACAACTGGTGGCAGTGGTGGGATCTACTGCACCCCGTGGACGGCGCTTCCTGCAGTAAGTGACTGGGGAGCAGTAAAACGAAGGGGGATTGACGGGGACCAGGCCTGCTGAAGAGTGGGAGAGAGACGGTTATTACCCCTGGGAGTGTGTGACCAGCGAGAAGGACTTTTGCAGTAACAGGGTCCCCCGGGGGGATCGCAGCGAGTGGTCCCAGGGGCGGAGAAGTCTGCAGCTCGACCCTGGCAGAGAGGCGGTGACCTCGAGAAGGGCTGGCACACTAGGGGTCCCCCTGGGAACTGTGGGGAGCTGTGAGCACACAGGCCGGTGAGTGGCCAGCAGGAAGATGTATGCCAAGCGGCTTAAGAGCGACCTGGTGGAGCTGTGCAAGCAGAGGCGGCTGCGCATTGGGAGGCTCACCAAAGAACAGCTCATTGCCCAGCTGGAAGCGGAAGATCGCGCGAATGAACTGATCCCTGTGTCTCAGGGAAGCAGCCTGGCAAATGCAGCGCAGGCACCAGTGTCTGTCCCAGCTGGGAGTGGTCAGCCGGCTGCTGAGGGCTTCCCGAGACCCCTCCTTCCTATGCCTAGGGGAAGGGTGGGGAGGAGCCCAGCAAATACCGAAGGCGCCGTGACCCCCCCGGCCAGCAGGGGATCCCCCCGGCGAAGCCCGCCGGCCAGCAGAGGATCCTCCCGGCGACGTTCGGCATCCGTGGAGCGGAATTGGCTGGAATGGGAGAAAGAGCTAAAACTGAGAGAGCTGGAGGATCGTGAACGACAGAGACAGCATGAACGGGAGGAGAATGAGGGACAGAGACAGCATGAAGAGAGACAGCGTCAGCATGACCTGGAACTGGCGAGATTGAAGGGCAGCGAACCCCCGGCTGCGGTGAGTGAGGGGGGACCCAGGACTGCACGGAGCTTTGATAAGTGCATCATGGCCGCATACAAGGAGGGGGAGGACATGGATGACTTCCTGGAGGCCTTTGAGACGGCCTGCGAGCTGCACCGGGTTGATCCTGCGGACAGACTCCGGGTCCTTACCCCCTTACTGGACCCCAAAGCCGTGGCATTGTACCGCCAACTGGAAGAGGCAGAGAAAGGGGACTACGAACTATTCAAAAAGGCCCTACTACGTGAGTTTGGGCTGACTCCTGAGATGTACCGGGAAAGGTTCCGGAGTCAAGATAAAACCCCTGAGATCTCATATCTGCAACTAGCCGTCCGCATGGAAAGATACGCCAGCAAGTGGGCTGGTGGGGCCCAGACGAAGGAGGACCTGATTAAACTGCTGGTACTGGAGCAACTGTATGAGCGGTGCCCATCCGACCTGAGGCTGTGGTTGGTGGACAGAAAGCCAGAGAACCCGCGACACGCCGGGCAGCTGGCTGATGAGTTTGTAAAGAGCCGGTCAGGGGGTGGCAGGGAGGAGCCCCAAAGGAACAGGCCCGCCGCGATGCAGAGAGAGAGTCACCCTGGGACCTCCCAAAGGGGGAATATGGGGAATCCCCTCCCACGGGGAATGCCCAGCATCAGGGACAACCGACCGGCTCGAGGGGACCCACGGGACCTGAGCTGCTATTACTGCGGCCGAAGAGGCCACGTTCGGGCCCAGTGCCCCAAGCTCAAGGACAGACTGAGCAGACCGAACCCGCACCGGGTTAACTTGGTAGAGGCCCAGACGGACGAGGGGCAGGCTTCCCACGCAAGAGGGGTGGCAGCTTATCAACTGCTCAAGAGAGAGAAGGGCCCCCGGCCAGCTTCTCTGGGGGGCCAGATGCTCCGGATTCAAAGTTCTCCGTTTACAGGGTTGGCGCGGGGCTGTCCCTGCGGAGCGAGTGCCTTGTTCCCCTGGAGGTGGATGGGAAGAAAGTTTATGGATACTGGGACACGGGCACAGAGGTGACACTGGCCCGGCCCGAGGTGGTGGCCCCAGATCGGGTGGTGCCCAACACCTTCCTGACCCTGACCGGGGTGGGCGGGACCCCATTCAAGGTTCCCGTAGCGAGGGTACACCTGAAATGGGGGGCCAAGGAGGGCCCCAAGGACGTGGGAGTGCACCACCATTTGCCCACTGAGGTGTTGATGGGGGGGGACCTAGAGGACTGGCCAAGCAGCCCCCAGACCGCCTTAGTCGTGACCCGTAGCCAGAGCCGGCGAGGGGCACTACGCCCTGACCTTGGGAAGGATGTCCCACCGGAGGCACCGAACCCTTCCCGGGTGGGGAGGGAACACCCAAGGACAAGGCTCGGGGTGGCTGGGGCTTCCGACCCAGCCGACGAGAGGGAGCAGGTCCCCATCCCTTCCCCAGCCGCCGAGTTCCAGGCCGAGTTGCAGAAGGACCCCTCCCTGCAGAAGCTAAGGGGCCTGGCTGACCTCAGTGTGGTACAGACCATGAGGAGAGGATGCAAGGAGAGGTTCCTGTGGGAGAAGGGGTTCCTGTACCGAGAGTGGGCTCCCCCGGGGGAAGTGGAGTCGTGGGGGATCAGGAGGCAGCTGGTGGTTCCCCAGAAGTTTCGCCACAAGCTACTGTACCTGGCCCATGACATCCCTCTCGCAGGGCACCAGGGGATCCAGCGCACCAGGCAGAGGCTGCTACAGAACTTTTACTGGCCCGGGGTCTTCACCAACGTCCGGCAGTACTGCCGATCCTGTGACCCCTGCCAGAGGGTGGGGAAGGCCCGGGACAAGGGGAAGGCAGCATTGAGACCTTTGCCCATCATAGAGGAGCCTTTCCAGAAGGTGGCCATGGACATAGTGGGACCTCTCAGCAAGACGACCCGGTCTGGGAAGAAATACATCCTGGTGGTGGTAGATTTCGCCACCCGCTACCCCGAGGCAGTGCCCTTATCGTCCATTGAAGCAGACACTGTGGCGGATGCGCTGCTGACCATTTTCAGCCGAGTGGGGTTCCCCAAGGAAGTCTTGACGGGCCAAGGGTCCAACTTCATGTCGGCCCTACTCCGGTGCTTGTGGGAGAGATGTGGGGTCCGGCACAACTGGGCCTCAGCATATCACCCCCAATCCAACGGGCTGGTGGAGAGGTTCAATGGGACGCTAAAAATGATGCTGAAAACATTTATGAATCAGCACCCGCAGGACTGGGACAAGTACTTACCTCACCTGCTGTTTGCGTACAGGGAGGTACCCCAGGAGTCTACCGGGTTTTCGCCTTTCGAACTGCTATATGGAAGGCGGGTAAGGGGGCCCCTGGACCTGATGAGAGACGAATGGGAGGGGAAGGCCACTCCTGACGGAGAGTCGGTGGTGGAGTATGTCCTGACCTTCCGGGAACGACTTGCCGAGCTCATGGGCCTGGCCAGGGAGAATCTGGCCAGAGCCCAGAGGAAGCAGAAGGTCTGGTATGACCGCACAGCACGGGCCCGCGCCTTCGCCACTGGGGATCAGGTGATGGTCCTCATCCCCGTGAGGAAAAACAAACTCCAGGCCGCTTGGGAAGGGCCCTTCAAGGTTGTCAAGCAACTAAACGAGGTAAACTATGTGGTGGAGCTGTCGAACCGGGCACACCACCACCGGGTGTACCATGTGAATATGATGAAGCCATATTATGACAGGGGGAATATGGTGTTGGCCGTGTGTGGACAGTGGGAGGGGCAGGGAGATGACCCTTTAGTAGATCTATTCCCTGGGACAAGAGTTGGCTTCCCCCTGGAAGCAATTCCCCTCTCTGATCGGCTAACCCCTGCCCAGCGAGCTGAGATCGGAGGGGTGCTGCATCTGTACCAGCAGCTGTTTTCCAACCAGCCTGGACGCACTAATCTGACTGTCCACCGGGTGCAGACAGGATCGCACCCGCCTATAAAATGCTCCCCCTTCCGAGCCACAGGGAAAACTGCTCAGGACCTGGAAAGAGAGGTCAATGACGTGCTGGCTTTGGGGGTGATCCAGCCGTCTTCCAGCCCTTGGGCCTCGCCGGTGGTGCTGGTCCCCAAAAAGGACGGGTCGATCCGGTTCTGTGTGGACTATCGGAAGCTCAATGCCATCACTGTAGCCGATGCCTACCCCATGCCCAGGCCGGACGAGCTCCTAGACAAGCTGGGAGGTGCTCGGTACCTTACCACCATGGATCTTACAAAGGGCTATTGGCAAGTGCCGCTGGATGCAGATGTCAGGCTGAAATCGGCCTTTGTCACCCCTCTGGGGCTCTATGAGTTCCTGACCCTGCCCTTCGGCCTCAAGGGAGCGCCGGCCACCTTCCAGCGCCTGGTGGATCAGCTACTGAGGGGGATGGAGAGTTTTGCCGTGGCGTATATCGATGACATCTGTGTCTTTAGCCAGACCTGGGAGGACCACATGTCCCAGGTTAGACAAGTGCTGGACCGACTCCAGAAGGCTGGGCTGACCGTAAAAACGGAGAAGTGCAAGGTGGGGATGGCTGAGGTATCCTACCTAGGCCACCGGGTGGGAAGCGGCTGCCTAAAGCCGGAACCAGCCAAAGTGGAGGTGATCAGAGACTGGCCCGCTCCTCAAACCAAAAAGCAGGTCCAAGCCTTTATTGGGATGGCAGGGTACTATCGGAGGTTCATGCCCCACTTTAGCGCCATAGCCGCCCCCATCACTGAGCTGTGCAAGAAGGGGAAGCCAGACAAAGTGGTCTGGACCGAGGAGTGCCAGGAGGCTCTCCGGGCGCTGAAGGAGGCTCTGGTCAGTGGCCCAGTTCTGGCAAACCCAGACTTTGACAAGCCCTTTATGGTGTTCACCGACGCCTCAGACACGGGACTGGGGGCAGTGTTAATGCAGGAGGATGAAAAGGGGGAGAGACACCCCATCGTGTACCTGAGCAAGAAGTTGCTACCCCGGGAGCAGAACTACGCGGCCATCGAGAAGGAATGCCTGGCCATGGTGTGGGCCCTCAAGAAACTAGAGCCATATCTCTTTGGGCGTCACTTCACCGTGCACACCGACCACTCTCCCCTGACCTGGCTGCACCAGATGAAAGGAGCCAACGCCAAGCTCCTGAGATGGAGCCTGCTCCTGCAGGATTATGACATGGACGTGGTCCATGTGAAGGGACGTGACAACCTGATAGCGGACGCGTTATCCCGGAGAGGGAGCCCTGAACTTCCCCAGGTCACTGGTCAGAGTGACCCCGCTCAGTTCAGTCTCGAAGGGGGGAGAGATGTGACGGAGCAGGGCAGATTTGACCTGGGAATATTGCAGGGGGGTTGCACTGGGGATGTGGGACTTCCCTTGAAGGAAGCTACCTGAGCTGTAACCTGAGCCAGGAACGGGGGTGGGGAGAATTAACACCTTCTGCCCGGGTGACTGAACAAAGGAGAGGAGCAGCGGGAAGGGCTGGGAGTTTAGTTTCGGTTGGGGCTGGGTGGTGCAACGCAGGGAACCCCAAGCTGGGGTCTAAGCTCCCTGAACCTCCCAGAGGGACCTAATTGAGGGGGTCTGGTCGTACCTACACGCTCTGCTTGAGACTGTGTTCCTGTCCTTAAATAAACCTTCTGCTTTACTGGCTGGTTGAGAGTCGCAGTGAATCTCGGGAAGAGGGGTGCAGGGCCCTAACTCCCCCACAATCCGCAACAAAGAATGAGGTGGGATTTGATAGCTGCTTTCAACTACCTGACGGGGGTTCCAAAGAGGATGGAGCTCGGCTGTTCTCAGTGGTGGCAGATGACAGAACAAGGAGTAATGGTCTCAAGTTGCAGTGGGGGAGGTTTAGGTTGGATATTAGGAAACACTATTTCACTAGGAGGGTGGTGAAGCACTGGAATGGGTTCCCTAGGGAGGTGGTGGAATCTCCTTCCTTGGAGGTTTTTAAGGCCCGGCTTGACAAAGCCCTGGCTGGGATGATTTAGTTGGGGTTGGTCCTGCTTTGAGCAGGGGGTTGGACTAGATACCTCCTGAGGTCCCTTCCAACGCTGATATTCTATGAGTCTACCCCCGACACCCACACCCACGCTTCCACTGCCCGCTGGGGGGAGACATGGTGAGAGCCCCAGCACCCCCGACACCCGCATCCCCGCCTCCACCGCCCACTGGGGGGAGACATGGTGAGAGCCCCCCCTCCAAGCTCCTGCACGTGGCCCCAGCTCTGACCTGGGTGACCCCGTCCAGCCGCAGCAGGGAGGCCTGTAGGTGCCGGTTCTCGGCTGGGCTCAGGCCGGAGAAGTTCGCCTCCTGGGGGCAGCATTAGGGGCAGCGTTAGGGGCAGGGTTGGTCCAGCTCTAAGGAATGTGCACAGGGCAAGCTGGCGGCGGGGTGAGGCAGGGCTGGGCTCCTGATGGGGGGGGTGCTGAGGGGGGCTGGGCCGGGGCCCACAGCGGGTTCTGGGGTGAGCCCAAGCGCCCCTGGGACTGGCAGAAGCTGTGTGGTCCAGGCTGACCCCCAAGACCTTCCATGGGGAGAGATGCTGGCTGGGGCCAAAGGGTGGGTGGGAGCAGGGCAGGGAGCAGTGTGGGGCAGGGGCCCTAGCGTCACACTCAAGGCCTGGCTAAAGGCCTGGACAGGACCAGCCCCCCTGTGTCTCGGTGATGGGGCCGCCCTAGGGGCAGGATTCGGGGGCGAGGGGACAGCACTGACCTCTCCACCCATCACTGCCATGACTCTGTCCATGCTAAACTCCGACAGCCCCCCCGGCTCTCCCAGCCGCAGCGACACTGTCCTCTGGGGGGAGACAGCATGGGGGGAGTCGGGGGGCTGCTGGGAGCACCCCCATCCTGCCACCTCCTCCCCTACGCCCCATCCCCCTTCCTGCCCCTGCTCCCCCTCAGCCCCCCCATCCCACCTCCTCCCCTACGCCCCATCCCCCTTCCTGCCCCTGCTCCCCCTCAGCCCCCCACCTCCTCCCCTACACCCCATCCCCCTTCCTGTCCCCCTCAGCCCCCCCATCCTACCACCTCCTCCCCTACGCCCCATCCCCCTTCCTGTCCCCCTCAGCCCCCCCATCCCACCTCCTCCCCTACGCCCCATCCCCCTTCCTGCCCCTGCTCCCCCTCAGCCCCCCACCTCCTCCCCTACACCCCATCCCCCTTCCTGTCCCCCTCAGCCCCCCCATCCTGCCACCTCCTCCCCACGCCCCATCCCCCTTCCTGCCCCCTCAGCCCCCCCATCATGCCACCTTCTCCCCTATGCCCCATCCCCCTTCCTGCCCCCTCAGCCCCCCACCTCCTCCCCTACGTCCCATCCCCTTCCCTTCCTGCCACCCCGCTCCTCCCCAGCTCCCCATCCCGGCACCTCCTCCCCTATGCCTCCCACACCCCATCCCCCTACCCTTCCTGTGACCCAACAGCGCCCCATCCCGCCACCTCCTCCCCCATGCCCCTTGTTCCTCCCCAACCCCCAATCCTGCCACCTCCCCCATGCCCTCTACCCCTTCCCTTCCTGCCATCCTGCTCCTTCCCAGCCCCCCATCCCACCACCTCCTCCTCCCACGCCCCCTACCCCTTCCCTTCCTGCCATCCCACTCCCCCCCAGCACCCCATCCCACCACCTCCTCCCCCTCCCCTTCCTGCTCCTTCTCCCTCTCAGCCCCCCACACCACTGCCTCCTCCCCCATTCCCCAGCCCCCTTCCTGCCCCTGCTCCCCCACACCCCCTTCCCTTCCCCTATTCAGTGGGTCTCACTTGCATGCCCCAGCTGGCTCCCGCCCGCCAGCCTGCAAACAGATTGGCATGGGCAGCAATGAGGGGACCCAGGCGTCCGGGACCCAGCCCCTCAAGTCCCCATAGGCATGGAGCAGAGTCCCAGGCACCCTACATCTTTCTCTCCCAAAAGGGGGCGTCGGCAGCTCCCCCCCCCCCCCGCCCCGCAGTACTCACACAGAGCCGGGCGCTCATCAGGGCCGTCACCTTCAGCTGCATCATGGGCTGGGATCCCCCCTGGGCCGAGAGCCCCACGCAGCCTAGCACGGCCCCCCGGTTCCCCTCGTACCAGCCCTCCCTGTGGGGAGAGAGAGCTGGGCCCCCGCCCGGACCCCCCCCACACAGCCCCCCAGTTCCCCTCGTACCAGCCCTCCCTGCGCGGGGAGAGAGCTGGGCCCCCGCCCGGACCCCCCCCACACAGCCCCCCGGTTCCCCTCAGCCCAGCCCTCCCTGCGCAGGGAGAGAGCTGGGCCCCCGCCCGGACCCCCCCCACACAGCCCCCCGGTTCCCCTCGGCCCAGCCCTCCCTGCGGGGAGAGAGAGCTGGGCCCCCGCCCGGAACCCTCCCCCCCACAACCCCCCGGTTCCCCTCGGCCCAGCCCTCCCTATGCGGAGAGAGAGCTGGGCCCCTGCCCGGACCCCCCCCCACAGCCCCCCGGGTTCCCCTCGGCCCAGCCCTCCCTGCGCGGTGAGAGAGCTGGGCCCCCGCCCGGACCCCCCCCCACAGCCCCCCGGGTTCCCCTCGGCCCAGCCCTCCCTGTGGGGAGAGAGAGCTGGGCCCCCGCCCGGACCCCCCCCCCACAGCCCCCCGGTTCCCCTCGGCCCAGCCCTCCCTGCGCGGGTAGAGCTGGGCCCCCGCCCGGACCCCCCCCCACAGCCCCCCTGGTTCCCCTCGGCCCAGCCCTCCCTGCGCGGGGAGAGAGCTGGGCCCCCGCCCGGACCCCCACCCCACAGCCCCCCGGGTTCCCCTCGGCCCAGGCCTCCCTGTGCGGGGAGAGAGCTGGGCCCCCGCCCGGACCCCCCCCACAGCCCCCCAGCCCAGCCCTCCCTTGGGGGGGGGGGGGGAGAGAGAGCTGGGCCCTCTCGAATGTGCAACCCACCCTCCGGGACCATCCCCACTGCCCCCCCAAGACCCATCCTCTGGGACTCCCCATAACCAAACTCCCTTGGATTCCCATAATGCTCCCCCCCATAATCCCATGGCCCCACCCTACCCTTCCTTGTCCTGCCCCACGTCCTCCTCGATGGGCACGGCCAGGAGGGGGCGCAGCCCCAGGGCACGGAGGCGCTGCACTGTGACCCCCACCTCAGGGGGCGTCTGCCCCGCCACAAACTGCCCGTAGAAGGAGGCGCGCAGCAGGGACCCCCAGAGCCGGTGCCCCAGCAGCCGCCGGGACACGGAGAGCAGCTGGGGAGGAGACGGGCATCAGTGACCCCCATCAACAGCCCCCTGGCACACGCCCCTCACTGGGGGGCCTAATGCAGGAGCCGTAGGGGGCACACAAGGTTGTGCTGTGGGGCAATCTCACAGTGGGACACAGGGCATGGTGTGGGCAGTCTTGGAGAGCAGCAGGGGTTCTCATGGGGGTGCAGTCTCAGCATGGGGCCAGGCCCTGGGAAGCGGGGGGACCCAGCCGGGGGGCAGGGTCTGGCTGGGGGGGCCCATCCCAGGGAAGTGTGGGGCAGGGGGCCCCGCTTGGGGCAGGGTCTGGCTGGGGGGGCCCATCCCAGGGAAGTGTGGGGCAGGGGGCCCTGCATGGGGCAGGGTCTGGCCCTGGGAAGCGGGGGATCCAGCCGGGGGGCAGGGTCTGGCTGGGGGGGCCCGTCCCAGGGAAGTGTGGGGCAGGGTCTCACCATGGGGGCCCATCCCAGGGAAGTGTGGGGCAGGGGGCCCCGCATGGGGCAGGGTCTGGCCCTGGGAAGCGGGGGATCCAGCCGGGGGGCAGGGTCTGGCTGGGGGGGCCCGTCCCAGGGAAGCGTGGGACAGGGGGCCCCGCGTGGGGCAGGGTCTCACCGTGGGGGCCCGGCGCACCAGCCCTGGCAGGCCGCACAGCCTGAGCACCAGCAGCCCCCGCGCCAGCTCCCAGCCGCTCTTGAGCCGCAGAACGGCGCCGTCAAAGCTGAGCTGGGCCCCATGGGGGGCTGGGGCCCCCCCCGCCCGCTGCAGCCAGCGCCCCCCGCGCCCCAGCATTGCGCCCGCTGTCTGGCCGGGCCGGGAGCGAAGGTCGCCCGCCGTGGGGCAGGGCCAGCGGAGAGTGAAATCCAGCCCTGCGACCCCCAGGGCAGTCACTCATTAACCCCCTGGGCCAGCCCCCCCGCTCTGCCCCAGGACCCCCCCTCCCCCCACAGCGTGGGAGTGAATGGGGGCGGCGCCCGGCTGGGCCAATCCTGTGGGGCTGCGGGCAGAGAAGGGGGCCCTCAGGTGGCGGCTTCCCACCCTCTGGGTCCAGCCCCCCCGGCCCCTCAGGAACTCCAGGCCACGTCTCTCCCGCTCACGCTGTTTATTCCAACTCCAATACAGCGTGTGCAGCCCCCCCTCACCCCCACCCTCCGGCGAGGACCCAGGCGTCCGGGCGCTCAGTAGTTGGCCTGTCGCTCCTGCTGGCGGTAGCCGCCCCGGCGCATGTAGCCGCCCTCGTTCTTGCGGTAGCCGTCTTTCTGGTCTGGGGGAGAAGGGGGGTTAGAAACAGCGACAGGGAGCTGCTCACCCCCCAGGTACCCAGCGTGGGGTAGGGCTTCGGGGCAGAGGGCAGGCTATGGGGAGCAGGCACTCACCCCAGGGGATGGGTGCCTGCGGGCAGGTGGTGCATAGGGTAGATTGCTGTGGGGCAGACCGTGGGGAAGACACCTCGGAAGTACCCACCCTGGGGGGGTGGGTGTGTCAGGGAGGGGGGATAGGTGTGGGGCAGGCCGTGGGGCAGACTCACCGCGGAAGTACCCGCCGTAGGTGCCCTGCTTGTGGTCGAAGACGCGCTCGTTGTTCTCCACCAGGTTGCCCAGTTTCTCGGCCAGCTGCAGGGCCATGTTCTGCAGGGCGGTCGGCTCCGTGCGGTGCATCACCACCGTCTGCGTGGGCTGGTCCAGCGAGGCCTGTGGGGCCGGGGGTCAGCGGGGGGCCAGGCGCCCCCCCCAGCCCCCCAAGTGCCCTGTGTCCCCCCCCCCGCCCCCCAAGTGCCCTGTGTCCCCCCCCCCGCCCAGTCCGGGCCCTTTGGTGCATCACCACCGTCTGCGTGGGCTGGTCCAGCGAGGCCTGTGGGGCCGGGGGTCAGCGCGGGGCCTGGCGCCGCCCCCCAAGTGCCCTGTGTCGTCCCCCCCCCAGCCCCGCCTGTGCCCTGCCCCCCCCACCCCGAGTACCCTGACACACACCCCTGGTGAGCCAGCCCCCACCAGCCCCCCAAGTGCCCCTCCAGGCCTGCCTGTACCCTGACGGTCCCCCCAGGCAAGCCAGCCCCCGGCATCCCTCCCACCAGGCCCCCAAGTGCCCTGCATCCGCCCCCCAGCCCAGGCCCTGCGCCCCCCGTGGCCGGACCCCAGCCCCCCCTCACCATGAGCTCCTCGTTGATGATCATCTTGCTGATGATGCTGTGCACGGTGGGCAAGTCCAGCTGGAACATGTCCGACAGGATCTCCATGCTGGGGGGGCAAAGAGAGGGGGGGCTTAGGGACAGGCCCTGCCCCCAGCGCTAAGGCCCCGCCCCCGGCACCCAGGCCCCGCCCCTACCTGATGGAGTCATAGACACTGCTGTAGGTGAAGAGGTAGGTGCGCAGTGACTCCTCCTGGATTTTCCTGTAGGGGCAGCAAAGGGGGCGTGGTCACCGCTGGCTCCGCCCCTCGCTGAGCTCAGGGCACCGCCCACAGCCGGAAATCCCATGGCTGGGTATGGGACCCTTCCCCCTCCCCGCACTCCCGCCCCCTGCGCCACCCCAGAGCCCTGCTCCCCAGCCCGTTCCACCCCATAGCTCCCGCTCTCCCCACATGGCCCCAACCAGCCCCCCTGCTCCCCCCACAGCCCCCCGCCCCACCTATAGCCCCCAAACCCCCACCCCTGCTCCCCAGCCCGTTCCACCCCATAGCTCCCGCTCTCCCCACATGGCCCCAACCAGCCCCCCTGCTCCCCCCACAGCCCCCCGCCCCACCTATAGCCCCCAAACCCCCACCCCTGCTCCCCAGCCCGTTCCACTCGCTCCCCCCACAGGCCCCGCCCCACCTATAGCCCCCAAACCCCCACCCCTGCTCCCCAGCCCATTCCACCCCATAGCTCCCACTCTCCCCACATGGCCCCAACCAGCCCCCCCAACAGGGCCCGCCCCACCTATAGCCCCCAAATCCCACCCCTGCTCCCCAGCCCGTTCCACCCCATAGCTCCCGCTCTCCCCACATGGCCCCAACCAGCCCCCCTGCTCCCCCCATGGCCCCCTCCTACACCTCAGCCAGTCCCCACACCCCCACCCCTGCTCCCCAGCCCGTTCCACTCCATAGCTCCCGCTCTCCCCACATGGCCCCAACCAGCCCCCTGCTCCCCCAACAGGCCCCGCCCCACCTATAGCCCCCAAACTCACACCCCTGCTCCCCAGCCCATTCCGCCCCACAGCACCCGCTCCCCGCATGGCACCAACCAGCCCCCTGCTCCCCCCAGAGTCCCCTGCCCCACCTATAACCCCCAAACCCCCACTCACCGGACCAGCATGGTTCGCACTTTGTCGGCCTCGGGGAACAGGTCCCAGACCTTCCCGTTCATCTTCTCGTTGATGATGAAGCGGTGGCAGGTTCGCCAGTCGCCCATCTTCATGGCCTTGGACGCCGCCACCACGTGCTCCCGCATCGACTCGGGGGGGCCTGGGGGCAGCGGGAGAGCAGGCGCTATGGGGCGGTTCCCCTGGCTCCCATCCAGCCCCGGGGAGAGGGGAGGGGGGATTGCTCACCTGGTACTATGACCCTATGGGGGGGAGCGTGCGTGGCTGGCTCTGGGGGCCCCGCGGTCAGGCATACGACCCCGGCTGGGATGACTGCGATTGTGGGGCCTGGGACAGTGCACAGGTGTCTGGCTGGCCAGGGGGCACTCACCCAGCAGGGGCCAGCGCCGCGGTCATGGGGCCAGCCGGGGCAGCGCGTGGGTGCCCGTGTGGGGGTGACGCGGGGGTGCCCACGGTGGGTGCCAGGGGACAGCGCATGGGTGCCTAGGGGGATGCGGGTGCCTGTGGGGGAAACAGGGCAGCGTGGGGGCACGGCTATGGGGGACATGGGGCAGTGCGGACGCACGGGGTAGGGCTGTGGGGGGAATGGGGGGGATGTGGGGCAGGGCCACTCACCCAGCAGGGGCTGGCGCTCGCCCACGCGCAGCTGGTGGTGGAACTGTTTGCTGATCATGCGGCGGCGGGCGTCGAACTCGTGGGCGGCCATGTAGGGGATCTCGAGCAGCATGGCCGACACCAGGTAGACGCACTCCAGCAGCTCCAGGTTGATGTGCATGTGGAAGGGGACCTGGCGCCGCTTCTCGATCTTCTCCTGCTCCTGGTTGCGCTCCTGCAGGCTGCGCATCAGCAGCCCCTGCCCCAGCAGCTCCTTGGCGCGGCCGGACGACTGGATGTCCAGCAGCGCGTTGTGCGCGTCCTTCGTCATCCCCTGCCGGAAGGCGCAGATCCCCAGCTGCACCATGGTGCGGTTGTACAGGATCTGCGGGGAGAGGGGTGAGAGACGGCCCCACGCCGCCCCACGGCCTGCCCCCCACCACCCCGCGCCGCCCCACAGCCTGCCCCCCACCGCCCCGCCCCACGCCCCACACACACACCCCGGCCCCTGCACCATGGTGCAGCTGTACAGGATCTGCGGGGAGAGGGGTGAGAGCCGGCCCCGCGCCGCCCCACGGCCTGCCCCCCACTGCCCCGCGCTGCCCCACGGCCTGCGCCCCACGCCCCGCACACACACCCCGGCCCCTGCACCATGGTGCGGTTGTACAGGATCTGCGGGGAGAGGGGTGAGAGCCGCCCCCGCGCCGCCCCATGGCCTGCCCCCCACCGCCCCGCCCCACACCTCCTCCAGCCCCTGCACCATGGTGTGGCTGTACAGGATCTGCGGGGAGAGGGGTGAGAGCTGGCCCCGCGCCACCCCACGGCCTGCCCCCCATGCGCTGCCCCCCCACGGCCTGCCCCTCACCTGCACCGGGGGGTCGGCGTGCTGGATGTTGTCCTGCAGGTGGGACATGAGCATGAGGTCGCGGGCCTGGAACCAGCGGCTGTGCAGGGCGTGGTGGTAGATGTGGCACAGGATGGCGCAGGTGCGGATCCGGTCCGTGCGGTCCTTGGCGTAGATGTACTTGCAGAGCCGGTCCATGAGCACCGCGCTGTCCTCCCCCTCGTTCTCCGCCTGGTCCTGCTCTGACTAGGGGGGGAGCCGGGGTGAGACGGGACCCCCCCAGAACCCCTCCGACCCCGGAGCACCCCCCAACCACCCGGCCCCAGAGCACCCCACCGACCGCCCCCCTCCCCCTCGTTCTCCGCCTGGTCCTGCTCTGACTGGGGGGGGGAGCTGGGGTGAGACGGGGCCCCCCAGAGCCCCCCTGCCCCGGAGCGCCCCCCGACCGCCCAGCCCCCAGAGCCCCCTGACCCCGGAGCGCCCCCCAACCGCCCAGCCCCCAGAGCACCCCACCGACCGCCCCCCTCCCCCTCGTTCTCCGCCTGGTCATGCTCTGACTGGGGGGGGGGAGCTGGGGTGAGACGGGGCCCCCCAGAACCCCCTGACCCCGGAGCACCCCCCGACCGCCCGGCCCCAGAGCCCCCCCCAACACCCACTCCCCTCCCCCTCGTTCTCCACCTGGTCCTGCTCCGACTTGGGGGGGGGGAGCTGGGGTGAGACGGGGACCCCAGAGCCCCCCTGACCCCGGAGCGCCCCCCGACCGCCCGGCCCCCAGAGCACCCCACCGACCGCCCCCCTCCCCCTCGTTCTCCGCCTGGTCCTGCTCCGACTGGGGGGGAGCCAGGGCCCCCCAGAGCCCCCCTGACCCTGGAGCGCCCCCCGACCACCCCGCCCCTAGAGCCCCCCCCAGCGCCCGCTCCCCTCCCGCTCGTTCTCTGCCTAGTCCTGCTCCGACTGGGGGGGGGAGCAGGGGTGAGACGGGGACCCCAGAGCCCCCCCGACCCCAGAGTACCCCCCCCCCAACCCTCCAACCCCTTGTTCTCCGCCTGGTCCTGCTCCGACTGCGGGGCCCCCCCGACTGCCCCACCCCCAGACTGCCAGGGCCGGCCCTGAGCACCCCTCTCCAACTGTGGGGCCGCGGGGCGAGACGGAGCGCCCCCCTCCAAGCACCAAGGGCCCCAGAGCGCCCCACCCCACTCCGACCACTGCACCCCGGCCCAGAGCCCCCGCAGAGCACCCTGCTCTGACCACTGAGGGCCGGCCCCG
Source organism: Graptemys geographica (assembly GCA_037349215.1). Classification (NCBI taxonomy): domain Eukaryota; kingdom Metazoa; phylum Chordata; order Testudines; family Emydidae; genus Graptemys; species Graptemys geographica. The sequence goes on along the minus strand of JBAIFT010000129.1, from coordinate 3,368 downwards.
AGCGCCTCCCTCCAACTGCAGGGCAATGGAGTGAGACTGGCCGGCCTGGAGGCCCCCCCAAGCATTGTCCTCCGACAGCGGGCAGACAGAGGTGAGCCAGGGCCCCAGAGCCTCCCCATGCCCCACAATGGCCCCCAGAGCACCTACCCCACTGTGGGGGCCTGGCAGGGCCCCACAGGAGAAAAGAGAAGATCAGTGTCAGGGGGCCGGAGGTGGGGGTCGGTACCTCGGAGTCTCCGTGGGGCCCTGCTGGGGGGGGGGAGGCTGGGGGCTGCAGATAGGGGGGCTGAGGGGGGTCAGTACCTTGGAGTCGCCGGCGGGGCCCTGCTCCCGCTGATGCGCCTTGTAGTCGAACTTGTAGTAGGTGTGCAGCACCCGGCGCAGGTACCCGCGGCAGATCTCCTCCGTCGTGCCCTTCTCCTGCAGGTAGCTCTGCACCCGCCCGATGATCCCGCACACCCGCCCCTCGTCCTTCAGGTGATCCACGTACTCTGGAGGGGCAGGGGGGGTCACACCCCATCCTCGGCTCCCCGGCACCCAGCCCCCCCAATCCCCGGCTCCCCAGCCCCCCCAAATCCTGCACACCCGCCCCTCGTCCTTTGGGTGTTCCACGCATGCTGAGGGACAGGAGTTTCCCCACGTTTCTCCCCCCAAGGGTTACTTCCTTAGGCCTGAGCCCCCCGCCCCCCTCACTCACCCTGGGAGTGCGGGTCCGTGTTCTGCATGATCTTGGTGAACTCCTCGTCCATGCGCTCCACCAGCGTCAGGATGCAGCCGCGCACCCGCAGGGGCTGGGGGGAGGGGAGAGGAGTCACCCCCTGGATCCAGGCCCCCGCCCCCAAGCCCCCCCAAAGCTGCTCACGCCAGTGCTCAGCCCCCCATTTCGTACCCACCCCCAGGGACTCACTCCCACCCCCCTTCTCTGGCCGCACCCAGTGGCGGGTAGTTCCGCTGGCTCCGTCCCCAGCATTAGCCACTCCAACAGTACAGGGTGAACCGCCCCCCGAGCGCGACCCCAGCCCCTCTCCCACCCCCCGGGCGCTGAGCGTGGCCCCGGTACCTGCTCGAAGTTGGACAGGTTCTCCGACTCCTCCAGGATGTTCTCCCCGATGAAGATGTTGGGGTTGGCGAAGAGCATGTCCAGCAGCTCGTCGATGCTCTCCAGGCACTTCTTCCACATCTCCGGCTGCAGCACAGCGGGGTCAGGGGGCGGGCAGCAGGGGGCCAGAGGCCCCGCCCCCTCACCTTCCCGGAGGTGGCCGGGTTGAGGCCCCGCCCCCTCACCTTCCCGGAGTTGGCTAGGTTGGGGCCCCACCCCCTCACCTTCCCGGAAGTGGCTAGGTTGGGGGACCCAGCCCCAGGCCCCGTCCCAGCCCCCTCACCTCCATGTAGGTGGCCAGGTTGAGGTCCCACCCCCAGCCCCAGCCCCCACCCCCCTCACCTTCATGTAGGTGGCTGGGTTGAGATCCCGCCCCCAGCCCCCACACCCCTCACCTTCATGTAGGTGGCCAGGTTGAGGTCCCGCCCCCAGCCCCAGACCCCACCCCCTCACCTTCATGTAGGTGGCCAGGTTGGGGTTGTAGTCGTAGAGGGAGGCGACGATATTGAACTTGATCTTGAGGTCCATGGCGATGCCCAGGTTGTTCTCGGCCGCGATGGTCACCAGCAGCTGCAGCAGCTCGATCTGGGCCGCACTGCACGGCGGGGAGACCCGTCAGCCGCCCCAGGGCATGCTGGGAACCAGCCGCCTCCCCAGAGCCCGCCCTCGTCAGCCACCCCGGGGCATGCTGGGAACCAGCCGCCTCCCCGCAGCCCACCCCCATCAGCCGCCTCCCCAGAGCCCGCCCTCGTCAGCCGCCCCGGGGCATGCTGGGAACCAGCCACCTCCCCGCAGCCCACCCCCGTCAGCCGCCTCCCCGGAGCCCACCCCCATCAGCCGCCTCCCCAGAGCCCACCCCCATCAGCCGCCCCGGGGCATGCTGGGAACCAGCTGCCTCCCCATAGCCCGCCCTCGTCAGCCGCCCCAGGGCATGCTGGGAACCAGCCGCCTCCCCATAGCCCGCCCTCGTCAGCCGCCCCAGGGCATGCCGGGAACCAGCCGCCTCCCCATAGCCCGCCCTCGTCAGCCGCCCCAGGGCATGCTGGGAACCAGCCGCCTCCCCAGAGCCCGCCCTCGTCAGCCGCCCCGGGGCATGCTGGGAACCAGCCACCTCCCCGCAGCCCACCCCCGTCAGCCGCCTCCCCGGAGCCCACCCCCGTCAGCCACCCTGGGGCATGCTGGGAGAAGGGCCCTGCCCAACTCCTTCTGCCCCATTCCCTTAGGCACAGGAGGGGGGGACCCGCCGCCCCGCCCCAGGGCATGCTGGGAGAAGCCCCACTCACCGGTCCGTGCCCTTCTTCCCGCGGGCCTGCAGGATCTCATTCAGCTTCTTCACCACCACGGCGTGGTTGATCTCGGTGCCCTTGGCGAACATCTTGGGCTTCTCCTGGTGGGGACAGAGAGTGGGTCAGGCCTGGGCTTCGGCCCCTGCCCCACAGGGGATCTTCCCCGGCCTGACCCCCAGGGTTCCCCCGCCCGGGTCTCACCTTGACCAGGGGCGCCCCCCCTTTGACCTTCTCCCACTCGCCGCCCTCGTCCTCCTCGTCCTCATACTTCTTGGCCTTGCGGTCGTGCTTCTTCTTGGCCTTCTCATCCCGCTTCTTCTCCGTCGACTTCTTGTCCTCGTCCCTGGGGGCAGGGAGTGGGGGATGGGACCTCGACCGCCAGCGCCGATGCCCCCCGGCAGCCACCCTCAGGGACCAGGGCCACCGGCACTGGACATGGGACCCAGACATCTGGGACAGTTCCCCTACACCCCCAGCTCCCGGGAAGAGGACCCAAGCGTCCGGGACAGCTTCCCTACACCCCCAGCCCCCGGGAAGGGGACCCAGGCGTCCGTGACGGCTCCCCCAGGGTCCATGAAAGGGAATGGGACCCAGGCATCCGGGACAGCTCCCCCACAGGGCCCTACAGCCACCAAGGAAGTGGGGGAAGAGTCCAGGCTGAGATTCGCTAGGCCCCGCCCCTCACTTCTTGAGGAATTTGGAGGCCAGTGAGGTGTATTTGCCGTCGTCCTCGTCAGACTCGGAGTCGGTGTCGGAGTCGGACGAGCCCCAGTCCTCGTCGTCGGAGTCAGAGTCCTCCTCCTCCTCTTCCTCCTGGGGGAGACAGAGCATGCTGGGAAATGCCCCCCCGGCCTGGGGCGCAGCTGAGACGCGGAGCGCAGAGCTCACGGGCGAGCAATGGGAGCTCTCCAGTGGCCGCAGACTGACATACGTTGGACCAACACCGTTTTGTAGCACACGCAACTCCTGGGGGAATTCTGCGC